>JANHMN010000007.1:47044687-47141649 GCA_030674055.1 Rhabdomys pumilio | reverse complement strand
CACACACACACACACACACACACACACACACACACACACACACACACACTACATTCACAGAGAAAATTAGCACAAGGAAGTAAGATCTAGAAGAAAACTCAAACCTCTGCCTCTTTCCACCAGAAAGAACCGCTGCTACCCTTCTGGTTCTTATTCTCAGGGATCTTTCCCCTGCTATGGATCACCTTATCACTGACGCCCCTCCCTCTTACACAGGCGGTGTCATAGTCTCAACCCTCTGAAGTTCATCGTTAGCTCCAGACCATCTTTATGTGGTGACCAGAACCTCTCTACGATAATCTTTCTAAAAAGTGTCATTATATGCTTATGTATGGATAGGGCGTGGCTGATGCTATTCAGGAATCGAGTCTAAGCTTCTTTGTCTATGAAGCCGTGGCATTAAACATGATGTTAAATATGGGTCCTGTGCGCCTTGGGGCTAGGTGAGAGGTCCAGACTGATAGGCTTGTTGGTCTCCTTATTGCCTGTGCTGATGGCTGTCTTCTGTGCTCTGCCCACCGCCCTAGTTTTGGACGACCACACACCACAGTGTAACTGCACGCCGCCTGCCCTCTGCTCTGCCCTTTCCCATGGGATTTACTATCTGTACCCCTTCAACATTGAGTACCAGATCCTGGCCTCTACCATGCTCTATGTGTTGTGGAAGAACATTGGGCGCAGGGTTGACAGCTCCCAGCACCAGAAGATGCAGTGCAGATTCGACGGGGTCCTGGTGGGCTCGGTGCTGGGCCTGACAGTGCTGGCTGCCACCATCGCGGTGGTTGTGGTGTACATGATCCACATCGGACGCTCCAAGTCCAAGAGCGAGTCAGCTCTCATCATGTTCTATTTGTATGCTATCACAGTGCTGCTGCTTATGGGGGCTGCGGGGCTAGTCGGAAGCTGGATTTACAGAGTGGATGAGAAGTCTCTGGATGAGTCAAAGAACCCGGCCCGCAAGCTGGATGTCGACCTATTGGTGGCCACTGCCTCGGGCTCCTGGCTCCTCTCCTGGGGCTCCATTCTGGCCATCGCCTGTGCTGAGACCCGCCCACCGTACACCTGGTACAACCTGCCCTACTCTATCCTGGTGATCGTGGAGAAATATGTCCAGAACATTTTCATCATCGAGTCGGTGCACCTCGAGCAGGAGGGGGTCCCTGAGGATGTGCGCACTCTGCGTGTGGTCACCGTCTGCAGTGGCGAGGCTGCTGCACTGGCTGCATCCACTCTTGGGAGCCAGGGGATGGCTGGGGATGGGTCACCTGCTGTCAATGGGAATCTGTGTCTGCAACAGAGGTGTGGGAAAGAGGACCAGGAGACTGGCTGGGAAGGAGCTACTGGGACAACCCGATGTCTGGACTTTCTTCAGGGAGGCATGAAGAGGAAGCTACTCAGAAACATTACGGCCTTTCTGTTCCTTTGCAATATCTCGGTAATCTTTATCAAAGTGTTACAATTCTCTGTCTGTCTGTGTCTGTCAGTCTCTCTCTCTGTCTCTTTCTCTGTGTGTTTGTGTGTGTGTATACAAGTGTGTGAACACCAGAAGTTGACGTTGAAATGTCTTCTTCAATCTCTTCACTACCCTATTTTTGTGAGCCACCATCTCTCATTGAAGCCTGTGCTAATCAGATGGTTAGACTAGCTGGCCCATGAGCCCCAGGGATCCTCTGTCTGTACCACAGACCCTCAGTCCTGTTGTTACAGGCACATGCCTCCCAGCCAGACTTTCTATGTGGTCCTCATGCTAGCCCAGCGGACACTCTCTGATTGATAGCCTCCCTAGTCCTCAGTATTTTAAACCAACAAATATTGTCCTCACCTTTCCCTAGCAAGGCAGGGGAACTGTGATACAAATAAGAAATCCTTCCATCCTGGCAAATGAGTGGAGATGGGCTACTAGGATAGAGTGGGAAAAGGAAGGCCAGCAGGGGAATGGCCTGGCTGGGTGCAGATGGAGACTCACAGGGCTGGGGGCATCTCCCTGTGGATTGGGTGGTGGAGTGATGTGGGAGAGGCCGAGGGAAGACACAGATGATGCTAGGAGCTCGAGGAGAGCATCTGGGAGGAAGGTAATGCTGGCAAGAGAGGGAAAGGTAAGGTGAATTGAGATGTGCTCTAAACACTTGATTGGCCAGTGAGAAATGAGGAATGGAGGTTAGGTGGAAGTCAAAGGCCTCTAGCTGGTGTTTAGGACCCAGGCCTAGGAGACAGCCCCAGAGGGCATATGCAGGAAGAAGAGAAGGTGGACTCATAAAGAGACTGAGTGAACGAAGAGCTGGAAGAGGGGGCTGTTAGTCAGAAAAGGTCTGAATGGACGGTTGAAACCCTTTGAAAGTCCAAGAAGCCAGAGAAAAAAGTGGGACAGGGTATACACCAGAGAGAGTTCTGCGTGGAGATGGAAACGAAGGCAGGATGTATTAGTCACTTTCTGCCGTGTAAGAAGTAACCTCAAACAGAGCAACCTGAAACACGGGTATTTATCTCGTAGCTTCTCCAGGTAGTGAGCCAAGAGCTCAAACTGCTCATGATGGATCCTAGCCTGATTGTAGGCGTTGGCTCCAAGACTTTCCTTTGGGGATTTGGCTTCAGCCCCTTTGTGAGTTGCTGGATTGGAAAATAGGAGTTCCTATTGGCTGCTGGTCTGAAACCGCCCTCTGCCCTTTGTGACACAAGTTCTGCATAGGGCCGCTAAACTAGAGGCTGCCTGCTTTAGCCCAGGAGGCAGCGAGACAGAACCATACACTAAGAGAAAGGACCCGGGACCATAGAGGGGGCCCAGGTATCAGTAGGAAGGAAGAGGGGAAGAAGCTGAGGAGGTGAGGACAGCGTGTAGATTCTTCGAGTGGCAAGAGCATCGTTTTTTTGTTTTGTTTTGTTTTAAGTTTTGTTGACTTCCTTAGCTAGGCACTCTCATCAGCGCCCCCTAGGGAGAGTTAAGTTACAGATGAGAAAGCTGAGTCAGTGCCTTGGCTATTGGAATGGAGAGAAATGGATGGGTTTATTTGGGTCTGAGTGCAAAATGACGGATGGAGAGAGTTCAGTGAAGACTCATAGATTTGTTGGTTTCCATGGAGACGAGGAACGCTGTACAATCATCCCAGCCATTGTGACTCACACTGGGTCAGCATCCATGGAATTGAGTGACGACCCAGGTGTCTTGAAAACTTCTAACCACAGAGTCAGCCTTTCCACACTGGGACAAGAGCTTCAGAGAGGAAAGGGTGGTTTGGCCTCACATTTTTGAAGGTTTCAGTCCATGGCTGGCTGGCTCCGTTGCTTACAGGTCTGTGACAGAATATCATGGTGGAAGTACAGAGGAGAGCAGCTCACTGCCCGGCAGAACGGTAACAGAGGTACAAGTCTGGGGATGTGATCTGTCAATCAGAGTGCTCCCCAGTGGCCTGCATTCTTCTGTTTCTCACCGTGTAATAGTCCACTAGGCTGTGATTTTTATCCTGGGTTAGCCCACTGATGAAGTTAGTTCCCTCATGATCTAGTTAATTTGCAGTAGCCTGTGAGCCAGGGACCAGGCCTTGAACACAACGCACCTTGGAGACATTGCCAGTGCAGCCGTAGTACAAGTTCGCACGATTTGTGGTGAAGCGGAGACGAAGGCTGCCTCTTCTCTTTCAGCTTTGGATCCCCCCTGCCTTTGGCTGCCGTCCCGAGTATGACAACGGATTGGAGGAAATTGTCTTTGGCTTTGAACCCTGGATAATTGTGGTCAACCTGGCCATGCCCTTTTCCATTTTCTACCGGATGCACGCAGCTGCTGCCCTCTTTGAGGTCTATTGTAAGATCTAGTTTGAGTCCTCATGAAAGGAGGAGGACTGGGGAACAAGGGGGCTCTGCAGCCACCTGCAAAGGGCAGGGCTAAGCAAACACCGTCTGACAAAGGCCGGAAGGATGTCTTTTGTCTTGACTGTGTCTGGAGTTCCCTTGCCCTGGGTGAGAGCAAGCAGATAGACCAACTGCACAAGGTAGCTGGGGCCTCTCCTTAGCCAATTCCAATCAAAACCAAAATGGTTTGAGCTCTTTGGCTGAGACCCTGTGTTTTAGAAGAAAATGATCCAAGTTTGGGGGAAAATGATGGAGTTTTTCATAACAAGCATCTCCTGTCTGTAATTTCTACGACTGTGTGCAACTTTTTCCTGGCCATCTGTGTATCCATCCATTTATGTTTTTTTGTTTTTTTGGTTTGTTTTTTTTTTCCTGCCAGGGTTGGTTACTGGGTTTGGAAACAAATGCATTTTAGTTTGTAGTTTAATATTTGAGCTGGTTTAATTTTGGGACAAAATTACTTTTGATCAACTGCATGAGAGGTTGTGTCTAGATTAATACAAACACATGGCCTTCTCTAAATTTTTGGTTCATTTTTATTTGTGATCATTTAGAAGTACTAAAAAAATAAACATTGATGTTCTCTTTTTGGCTGCATCTGTATCCAGTTTATGATGTAGAAAATCTGAATATTTTTGGAACAGGAGACAGGAAAAATAACCCATGTTATATTGTTAACAATTACTTTGAAACATCTTGGTGTATCTTTCAGCTGTGATGATGTGGAGACTTTTTTTTTTTTTTTATTGTTGTACTTGCTAGTGATAACCTGACATTTCTAATTTTATCTTCATGCTTTCCTATTTGACAGTATGATGACACCTTTCTCTACACTGTCATAAATTCCTGGAAAATACCATTTTACTGCTGTCAGAATCTCAAGTGAATGCACCACAGTTAACATCCTTTGCCTTGATTTTAGAATGCTCACAGTTTTGCTTTCCTAAGTGGCCCTGCAAAAGCAAAGCATGTTTGTAAATCATTTCTCTTATTTAAAATTGCATTTTAAAAGAGATGGTTGGCCCTACGTATCCATTGATCCCACATCTGCATTCAGCCAACTTTGCATAGAAAATGCTTTTTAAGAATTGGGTCTTGGGGCTGGAGAGATGGCTTGCTGCCCTCAAAAAAGAACCCGAGTTTGGTTCTTAGTATGGCATCAGTTGGCTTACAACTGCCTGTAATTCTAGCTCCAGAAGAACTGATAGCCTTTTCTGGCTTCCAGGGACACCTGCATTCACATACCCCTATGGATAAAAATAAAATAAAGCTTTAGAAAGGGATTTGCCTCTTACGAATTTTTCTTGTCATTTCCTCATAAACAATATAATCTAGCAGCCATTTATGTGGGATTTGCATTGTGTTGAGGTGTGTGTGTGTGTGTGTGTGTGTGTGTGTGTGTGTGTGTGAGAGAGAGAGAGAGAGAGAGAGAGAGAGAGTTTGTGTATCTGTTGTACCTGTGTGTGTTTTGAGTCAGAGTCTTGTATCTTTCCTAGGCTTTTCTCAAACTTGCCTCCATAGTGGCAGGGACACAGACTTGTACTTCCATGCCTGGTTTTATGCAGCTGTGGGAACTGAACCCTGGACCTGTGCACCACCGGAGTGAGCCATACTCCAGGCCCTTATTAGATATTCTAAATGACCCAGGGAAGGTCTGAAGCCTACAGAAGGAGATGCACATTCTCTATGTACGTCTACTACCCTGTTGCTAAGGGATTTGAGCATCCATGGGTTCTGGTATCCACATGGGTCCCTGGGACCACTTCCCTATGGATACTATGGGATATTCTTGTATGTGACATCAGGAATCCACACTCAAAGCTTAAAACATTTAAAGTCTCCTAAGGAATACTGACACCAGAGTAAGTCTTCGTAGGTGATTTTTCGTAACTATTTAAAAACCATAATAAATTGAGCACACTGTAATTACTTGTGTAACTACAGCTACATCCAAGTGGGTTGTTTTTTGACAGGCAATGAAAATATTATTTTTTTTGTATGAGCAAAATACTTTATATCTATTTTAGGGGAAGAAAGCCTTAAAAATAGGCATAAATTCTAAAAACAAAAGATGTTTAGATTACTTTTCTTGTAGAGCACTGCTTCTCAGCCTGAGGCTTCTTGGCCCACAGAGAACACATGGTGATGTCTATAGGCATGCTTAGCTGCTCACACTGCAGGAGCTGCTGTCACCTGTGGTAGAGCCCAGGGACACTCCTGAGTATCCTACAATGCAGAGGACAGCTCAACTCTAAACAGCCTTTTGGTCTCAAACAGGAATAGTCCTGGATCACTGAGATACAATGATTCAGGCACAATAGCCATCAAATCGAAGTTCCTAGGCAGCTACCGGTAAACACACAGACACCACACACACACACACATACACACACATACACACACACACACACACACTTACACACACAAAATCAGGCACACACTCCACAAAACAAGGTCATTCTAACATGAGCTGAACTTGGATGTAACTTTAACTCTAATGCCTCTCAGTCATTTCCCAATCCCCATGGTCCCGGTTCTTACCCTTTAGCCTGCATAGGAATCACCTTGGGACTTCACAGTGACCCCTGCCTTCCTGGCTGCAAGTCCGGATGCAGTGTGTCTGGAGTGGCTGGGCCTACCCTTTCACCAGGACCTCAGCAAGCCCTCCCCTGCAGAAGCATCTTTTAGGACTGCAGTAATTCAGCATTGCTAAGGCTCCATTATGGCTCTCTTCTCATGGTATTGGAATATTGTTATGAGTGACTTTGGAGACCATTCCCAGGAGATATTTATACCATTCTATTTGGCCATTTGTGACTTAGAACATTCTGGAACATTCAGGAATTTTCTTTGGTTGTTGCTATCTGAAGCTGCACCATGGAGAGCACCTTTATTTCTGAGGTTTTGGACTCCCCGAAGAGTCCTGTTTTATCATGGCATGAGATTGCATTTCTGAATTTTGGTTGTTGTGAATTTCACTCCTCTTCAGTAGCCCAGAGGCCTCAGCTTCTGGGTTTAGGCTTCTGCCAAGAAGTGGGAGGGAGCCATAACTTTGGGCTTGACTGACTGGGCTGTAGTTGAGTGAGCCTGTTAGAGCGTGGCCAAGTCAGCACAGCTTCACTGGGTTCAGTCTTTCAGGGGCAGCCCTTATAGGAGTGACCCTCCTTGCCCAACCTGCAGGCTGGACAGTGGTTCTCACTAACTTTGTCTTACCTTTGGCTAAGGCTAAGGAAAGGGCTATTTTCTTCATGCTGAAGCAGTTTTCAGGGGAAAAATAAGATGAGCAATATACACAGATTAAGTCAGCGCTGAATGAATTTCCCACACATATGACTGGCAAGACATACTTGTCTGTTTTCTGTTACTATGTATGTATGGCACAACGGCCGATTCTGGGTATTTACTGAGAAAAGACGTTAATTTATTTCACAGTTTTGGAGGGTTAAAGTTCAGTTGACATGGGTGGGCTCTGCTTCCATTTGGTGAAGGCCCTGGAGCATGGCATTGTGGCTGGACCACGTGAAAGGGAGGGGAGTCAGGACAAGACAGGGAGTCTGAGTAAAGGGAAAGTCAAGGATTCTCTCTCTCTCTCTCTCTCTCTCTCTCTCTCTCTCTCTCTCTGATGAGGATTAACTCTTTGTCTTGTAAGAACCACTTTGATCCCACTGAGGCCACACCCTCAGTGATGCAACCACCTCCCACTAGTCTCTACTTCAGAAGGTCCTACATCTCTCACCATCACCACAAGGAGAAGAGTCTCCAGCACAGGCAACCTTGAGGAATACCATATGTATGTCCAAGTTAAAGCAGTGTGAAAGAAAGTGGACCCATGTCGGGTGTGGATGAGAGATGAACAGGTAGAAAGCAGCCCGTTAGAGTGACTGGCAATGCTGGCTAAGGCTGGAGGTGCACATTTCCTAAGACTGAATATTTCCAGACCTCAAGGGGCTCCTAAGACAGGCGCAGGGTTGCCAGGTGTAAGTGGAGAGCATCCTGGATGTTTGTCAGGAGCGTGAATACAGTATGGACTGCTGGGTGGAGATCAGGCGTCAAGTACATGCAGTGCCTCAACTATTTTCACTCTTAAGAAGATCAGACAGAGGCATCCGCTGCGTTTCCCTTGGTACTTTTTATATGCATGAGATGTTTTATAATAAGGACATCTAAAAAAAAGGAGAGTAAGGAAGAAGTCGGACAAAGCTACTAGTTTTCAACACTCATCCATGATGGCTAAAAGGTGGGTATCCGAGCCAGGTGTACTCTGATCCCTGAGGTGGTAGTAGATCCTCAAAGTGGAGTAAGCTCACTGAGAGTAGCCGTTGTGATCACGTGACTCGGTCCTCAGCGTATCGCGCGCTCATCAGCAGACCTGACATTGGCTAAATTGACATAACACCTCACTTTTCTCCTAGTTTACAAACAAACAAACAAACAAACAAACAAACAAACAGAAAACCACGAACAACAACTAGATTTGGCATATAACGTTTGGCTTTGTGATGTGGAAGGAAGCCTTGCTGTGGGGAAGCGTGACCAGGAGGGGGCGCGTTGGCTGCTACTCCGTCTCCCTCGCTCTCTGAAGGCAAACCTGAGACCAGAAGCAGGTGGATGTCCCTTGCACTGAGGAGAGATCATCTTCTACATCTTCTATCCAAACATAGCTCTTGTTCCTGACACTTCACCACTGCTCCTTCCCTTGTCATATTCCTACTGTCCCTTTGCTGGCCTACGTTTGCCGCTCGCGGGTGCAGTCTGGCATTCACCTTCCAAGCGCTAGAGGGCGCTCTCAGCCCGTTTGGAAGAAAGTGGCTCGCACTGCAAGTGTGCTGTCTGGGATTGGGCCTCATGCCAGGGGAAACTCAAAGAGTGGGGTTGGCTCTCCTGCTAGCTAGGTCGGGAGGCGACTTATTGCTTATGACTACAAAGTTTAGTAGCCCATCTTTGCTGGAGGAGGATACAGAATGAGAGATGCATGCATGACAAGGGTTCCAAGAGGGGATGGGGTGATAAATTAAGCCTGCAAAGTAAGTAAGAATGGTTAAACACACACACACACACACACACACACACACACACACACACACACACACACACAGCAGAGATATTTCTAGAGTCTTGCCTTTGTAGAAAGAACATTTCATGGTCTGAACAATAAGGAGAGGTTCTCTGTTGGACACCTCCCCGGGGAGGATTTTCATCTCTAAATAGGAAACAGGTGAGGAGGGGAGTCACCATTCTTCATGACCCAAAGTGATTGTGGGAGGGGGTCACTGGGGCAGTTAGTGTATGATCACAAAGTAGCTATCACCTGTATGCAAGACCAACCTGTGAAAAGACAGGAGACTGGGGCCTCAGGGACATGGTCCTGGATCTACTTTCTACTCAAGTTCTTTTTAGGGGACCTGATCAAGCAATGTCAATATTTAAGCAAGAGATGGCTAACTCTGTTTTCATACAGAGTCGGATAGAAAATGTCTCAGGTTTTGTGGGCTATTTCTGCCTTCTAGTGAGAATGAGAACTTGGGGGACTTAGTGAATGGATGAAGTTATGGCCATGAGAACGTATAAAGGAAGAACTGAGATGGAGTTGGCCCCAAGTCAGAGTTTGGTGACCCCCTGATGTCAGCCAGGCTTCTTTGTTACCTGTAGCTGACCTGTACCTAGCCACACCCCACTACATCAGCATCAGGAGAGCCCTTGCATTCCAACTCAGAGGGACCTGCCTGAAGATGAGAACATCTGCAGGAACTGGTGAGGGAATCGTGAGTCTCATCCATTGGCTGTCATTTCCCAAGAGTTTATCCAGCCTCTTCTAGAATCTTCTCAGATGTTCCTGAATCAGCCCAACAGCAGTGGGGTAGCATTGCCAGGCACCGCTTCAGTTCCATATTGAGCAGTCTTTGATCTGACATAGCTGGTAAATGAAGTTTTTCTTGGTGTATTTACCAGCCTAAACTACACAGTTTAGGGTGGCAGAGGGCAGCTGTGGCCACAGGGTGACATGGTGCAAGTAAGACAGGAGAGGGACAGCAGAAGGTTCATCTTCTATAAAAGGTAAAGTGGAGCCTCCCAGGGTGTGCCCAGGAGAAAGGATGGCAGAGTCCTTAGGACCAATGGCTATTGATGAATCACAGGAATGCATGAGATTTTTGATGCTAGTAAGAATCTGACCACTGTGCAGTCTCCTTGATGGAAGAGGAGATGCCAGTAGGGGTCAGGGGTGGCATCTTCTGGAGAGGGCTCGATTCTCCACTCAGGTGGTGTGTACGGAGCTGGATGGCTCCTCAAAGAAGTGCCTCTTGTGGTGTGGGAAAAGGCTTGAGTCTAGAGGCCTGGTTTCAGCTGCCCGTGGCTTTCACTTCCTGCACTCAGGCTATTCTGGTATACACAGTGGCAGTAGAGATCTCCACAGAGGATCATCAAGTGACTTGAGGTGGCACTCAGGCCACCCTACATGTAGTCTGCCACGAGGAGCCCTTACCGTAGTTCCAAGTATAATTCTGAGTGAGCCTCAGGGGTGGTCGAGCAGCACTAGCTGTTTCTCTGCAGATGGGCAGCTCTGATCTCAGACAGCCTGCTCCCCTGGTTCAAGTCAAGAGAGCCTGAGAGCAAGCCACGTGACTAAGCTGTCTATTATTCAGAACCTGTAAATAGGAAATGCACCCAACACACAGGGCTAAGTTAAAGAAACTGAGTAGGTGCTATGTCACCTAAGTGGAGTCAGAGGAGATGGTGTGACCCCTAAAGCAAAGATGCAGGTTAAGGTGTCACAGGTGAGGGAGGCCAGCTGCTGCTGTAGGCTGGGAGGGGCAGCAGGGACTCTTCATGTAGTTTTCTGCTCCATCTTAGCCAGCAAGACTCATTCTGATGGTCCTCACCTCCAGGATGCTGACATGACACAGGTTGCTTTCTGCCTCTGAGAGTGTTAGGGCAGCTGCAGGGAACCAGCCTGTGCCTCAAACACAAGTAGAAATGGCAGAGAGGTGAATTCAGAGACTGTGATCTGAGTTTGTGCTCAAAGCAGGGTGACCTGAAGCACGAATCAAATCATTTGTGACTCAAGCTCTCTGCAGAGTGAGGGGAGACCCCAAAGACATGCATCCTCCAGGCTGGCCCTGCCCTCTGGCCTTTCTTTAAACTGTTTATGTGGGCTCTTCCAATATTCTGTCTGTTTGAAGTTTTTTGCTGGTTCAAGGGGCCTCTCCTCATTTTGTTCTCCTGCATGGTCCAGTTCGGGAGCAAGGGCTCACTTAGCGTCGGGACATTGTCAAGCCCTAGATTTGCATCTCAACTCCAGGCTGGCCCATGCTCCCACTCTCAGGTCTCCCTCCACGTGGAGAATCCCAGGAGCTGTGGCTGCTGTCTGCTGCTTCTGCCTCCTACACTTTCTTCTGTTATGGCTTCCCTGCTAATCTCCCATGCACAGTGCCTCAGGTTGCCCTGGCTCACACCCTCACCAATACAGCAGTTCTTTGCCTCCTTGTCCTTTTGAGAACCGGTGCTCTCCTGATGTTGATATGTGCAACTGTTATATGCTTGCCCGGTGTTTTTATGACCTTTGTCTAAAAGTCTGTTCAAGTCCTTTGGCCTTTTAAAATTGATGAGTTCCCCTCACCCCACCCCAATTGGTCATAGGAAATCGCTTTAAATCTTGGCTGTTAACTCTTACCAGATATGATTTGCAAATATTCCCCAACCTCTAGTTCTTTCTTGTGACTTACTCTGTTGGTGTTTCTGTGCTTTCTCTCTTTGTTTTTGTACCACGGTTGTGATGTATTAGAAGTCATAGCTGGCCAGGTGTGGTAGCACATACTTTTGGTCCTGGCACTCTGGAGTCAGAGACAGGTACACCTCTGTGTGTTCAAAGCCAGCCTGTTCTACACAGTGACTTTCTGGCCAGGTAGCCTTCCCTTCTGTTTTTTTTTTTTTTCCTAGAAGTCTGAGTTGATTTTTTGTTTTATTTTTCCACATGTGGAAATTCTGTTTCTCCATCATCATTTGCCCATGAGACCATCCTTTTCCTGGGTGTCTTCTTGGTATCCTTGCTAAAAGGAGTTTCTTTCTGGGATTTCTATTCTGATCCACTGGCCTGTGCTTCTGTTTCTCGACCAGTAGTCCACTGTGTTCATGCTTATGGCTTTGTGATATAGTTTTATTTAATGGACTTATTTTGACACTGGTGATAGGACCTAGGGCCTTGTACTTAATGAGCACATGCTCTCCACTGAGTGACACTGCAATCCCTGTATAAAGTGATCTTAAGTCAGGAGTGTGAAAGTGTTCTACACTTCCCCATTGATAACACCATCTGGAGTATGTTTGCTGGTGCATCTGGGGGATTCAATTATAGCTCAGTGATGGGAGGTACTGTGATGGTTGAATGAGAATGGACCTCATAGACACATATATTTTGTCCCCAGTTAGTGGAACTGTTTGGAAAGGATTAGGAGGTGAATCCTTGTTTGAGTAGATGTGGCCTTGTTGGAGATGTGTCACTGGGGGGTGGGCTTTGAGATTTCAAAAGCCCACGACAGGCCCAGTGTTACGCTCTGCCTGCTGCCTGCAGATCAGGATGTGAAGCTCTCAGCTACTGCTCCACTGTCATGCCTGCTACCTTCCCACTATAGTGATCATGGACTAACCCTCTGCAATGGGAAACAAACCTCAACTAAATGTTTTATAAGAATTGCTTTGATGGTGTCTCTTCAGAGCAATAGGACACTAGCTAAGACAGATACCTTCACCATTTTTTTTTCCTTCCTGAAAATTGCCTTGGTGATTTGAAGCCTTTTTGGTTTTCATATGGGTTTTACAGTCCTTTTTCCTATTTCATGAAAAATGCCATTGGAATTTTGATATGAATTTGTGGGTTATTTTGAGTAATATAGGCATTTTTGATAAATGCTAATTCTTCTACCCATGATAATAGAGTACCTCTCAAGTAATTGTGTGTCCTAGCTTCATTTCCGTTCAATGATAAAATACCTTGACAAAAGAAACTATGAGAGGGAAGGCTTTATTTGGCTTCCAATTCTATTTCAGAAAACTCAAAGCAGGGACTTGAAACTGCTTTGCCAGTGACTTCCAAGAGAAAATGAACACATGCATGATTACTTACACTCAGACTCCTCTCTATACGTGTATAGCCCAGTATCTCTGCCTAGGGAATGGCGCCACCTACAGTGGCTGGGTCTTTTTACTTCAATTAATGTAATCAAGACAATCCCTACAGATATGCTAAAATCAACCTCATCTAGGCAATCCTCCACTGAGACTCTCCTTCAGGGGGTTCTAGGTTATGCGTCAATGAATGCTACACACAACACTGTGCTCTCTTCAGTTTCATCAACAGTTTATAGTTTGGGGGTGGGGTTTTCTCACTTTCTTCATTAAATTTATTCCTTTATGTGCCATGGCAAGGATTTCTTTTTTTTGTGTAGGTATTTATTCAGATAGGAAGATCGCACTGGGTTTTTGCACATCAATTTAACAGCCTAAGTCTTCACTTTGTTCATTCATAGAGTTCACAGGGTTTATTTGTTTTGTTGTTTTGTTTATTTGTTTTGTTTATTGTTGTTGTTGAAGTCTTTGGGCTCTTCCCCAATAAGACCATGCTATTTACAAATAGAAATAGTTTTCTTTCTTCCTTTCCAACTTGAGTATGCTTGTTTCTTTTTCATGTCTAATTGCTGTTGGTGGTAATTCAAGCGTTATTTTGAACAGAAGTGGAAGTGTTGAGTGGTGATGGTGAGCAAGGGCATCCTTGCCTTACACAGACCACAGAGGTAAGTGTCAGCACTTCCCCGTTGATAATGCCATCTGTGGGTATGGTGCCGATGCATTCAGAACGATTACAGCACAGTGGTGGGCTTGTGTGCTACCAGAGTGCAAAGATGGTGGCAGCTTAGAGGAAGGACTGGACGTAGGTACAGGACTTGAGGACAAGTATAAGTTCCCCTCCACTAAGGAAAGAAAGGGTAGGACATTTCAGTTAGGGACAAGAGCAAGGGTAGAGTCCCAAAAGAAGTATGCTGAAAAAGGAGGGGGCCACTGAGGTGATTGGGGAAGCTTGTGTGGTCAGAGTCAAGGTTGGGAAAATGGAGGTGACTGATGGTTAAGATGTTTGGGGCTAATGAGTAAATTTTATTAATTAAGCTAATGATAAATAACAGGTTCCCAAGGGATGATGGGAGTGTGAAGAAAGTCACGTGTTTTTGAGAAATGTCATAACGGGAGAGGATCAAGTGGAGGGGAGGCACTTATCCACAGAAGACGCTGGGCAATGGTGGCTACAAATGAATGCATCCAGGACCCAAAAGAGAAAATGACAGAGGGGATGGGTGCAAGGATTTGGCTGTCAACCACTGTGGAGTAGTGAATCAACTTTGGATTCTATGTGTTATGGACTGTGTAGGGATAAACACCGGCCCACAATTCCATCCACAGCTCTAAGTGAATGTGGGGTCAGGATGGGCTTGCTGCAAGCCCCCTACATCAAGAAAAGGGCAAACACCAGGAAGCTACTATCCCAGAAGGTAAAGACATACAGAGCAAACAGAACATGACCCCTCCTTGAGGTAAAGCTTCTCCTGCTGGCTGCAAATCGTTAGCAGAGAACACAGCTTGTGATTTTCCAAAGGTCAAGATCCAGGATCAGTGTGTTACATAGCATTGTTGAAGCACAACTTGTCTGAAGTAGACACTTGCCGTTTCCTAAGGATAGCCTCTTATTTGCCCGTGCCACCTATGCATGGCAGATTGTTCCCATCTAAAGATGAGACACCACAGGCTCTGAGAGGTCAGTAGCTTGCTCATAGTTTCAAGTCAGGTAATTTAAAAGAAGGAGTTGTACCTCAGATGGTTTCCTAAGCCCAGGAACCATGCTGCCTTGTGAATGCACCAAACTTCTTTTGTTGGGTCTGGGGAAAATTCACTTCAGATACAGAAGCTTAAAAATGAAAGCTTTATCTTTTGAGCACACAGGAGAGTGGCCAGTTTGGGATCAGAACCAAGTTCCCAAAGGGAGATTGTACAACATTTTTATAGGGCGGGAGCACAAAGCAAGGTGGGGGGTAGGGTGGGCTGTTGCATTGACCGTGTGAAAAGCCGATGTTGTAAAGCCTTATGAAATTTCCCGGACTCTCCTTGCCTCTGAACTAGGGTGAGCCAGGGTGAGCCAGATGTGGCCTGCTTTTGTCAGAAGACAAAGGTGCCAGGCTTGAGACAATGCAGAAGGCTTCTATCTTCTCTTCAGAACAGATTCTGGTGTTTCACACTGGGTGAGTTGAGAGGCTGGGGACTGAGTCCTCAGGGGTGAACCCTACTCTCTTTGTCCTGTCAATGTTGCGTCACGATCTTTCTATCAGTGGAATAAATATACTTATGACACTTCTTTATCAAAAGAAGGATCAGTGGATTTACAGGTGAGCATTTGAGTGGGGAGACCACCTTGTGCTTGGATGCTTAGTAAACATCCTTAGTGTGTAGTTTTGCAGGAGCCAGCTCAGGAGAGAATCATTTCCCACACTAGCCTCTGAGGGCAAGGTTCTGGGTGGATAAATGGGAGGGCTTATAGACACTTAGCTGTTTGGAACCAGCCCTGATAGCCCTAATGAGGCTGACTCCTAAGACTGAAAGAGGCCTCTGGTTTTCAGCTTCCCCCCCAAACTCTGGTGAGAAAGAGTTAGGTGAGAAATAGAGGCAGCCATGCATGCATACCCCACCTCCATTTAAAGTCAGGGTCTCAAGACACCCACAGTGGCCTCAAACTCATGACAAAGGCAAGAATGACACTGAACATCTGTGACAGAACATGGCTGAGGCAACTTAGAGAAGAAAGTGCTTGTTTGAGGTTAGGGTGTCAGACTGATGAGACAATCCTGGCAGAAAGTAGCAGACATGGTGGCAAGAGATGGGCGTTCAAGACCTTGATCTCCAAACATGAAGCAGAGAGAGTGAACTGGAAATAGCACCAGTCTTTGGACTCTCAACTCCTGCCTCCAATGACATATTTCTTCCAGGAAAGCCATTATCCCTTTAATCTGCCCCACTAGCAGCACCCGCGGCTGGGGACCGGTTCTAATACATGAGCTTATAGGGAACATTTTTATTCAGCCTCTATAACTTCTGATTCTGCTGCCTTCACTCCTGCCTGCTGGGATTACAGGCATCCATCACTGTCTTCACTTAAGTGGTGCTGGGATGAAGCTGGTACTTCATGCATGCTAGGCAAGTGCCACAAGAACCAAGCCACCTCTCCAGTCAAACCACAGATCAACCAAAGCAGGCACAAACCACTGCATCTGGAAGATGCCTGGAGAAATGCACAACATGCCTTCCAGGCTGTATGCTCTGACCCTGTGAACAAAGTCTCCACCACAGAGGGGAAGCTGAAATGTCTTCTGGATACCTGAGTATACCGTGAAAGTTTTTAGAAATCTTTTTAACACTCAAGTCTCTGAGCCTTTGCGTATATGGTTCTGTCTGCTAGGCATGCTCAACTGCTGAAATGCTGGTGAATTCCACCTGCCCTCCAGCTGTGCTGTCCCTTCCTGTCAGCTTTGCCCACCCTGCCAGCGTAACAGGCACTCAGTCAACTTCTTGTTCTCATGCCCTGAGCACTCTTTGTTCCTTGCATAGGTGAGCTTTTCCATGGCAGGTGGCATCTGAACCTCTAAAGATGCCTTTCAGCCAAAAGTGATTTATTGACTTTTATACTGCAAAGACCAGGAGTATGACTGAATTGCAAGATATTTTCTGTCCTTTCTCTGTCTCCTTCCTCTCTCCTTGCCTCTATTTCTCTGCCTTTCTCTCTGTATCTATCTCTGTCTCTGACTTTCTGTCTCTCTGTCTGTCTCTTTGACTTTCTCTTTCTCTGCTTCTCTATCTCTCTATCTTTCTCTGCCTCTCTTTGTCTCTTTCTGTCTCTCTCTTTCTCCCCCACCCCTCCCCCAATACCTGGTCTGCTCCTGTCTCTATTTTGTTCTGTTCTCTCTCTGAGCTTTATTTTCTTCTACTGCAAACAAGGGAAAAGACTGTCTGTAGAGCCATGGCTCACCCACGTCTTCAGCCTAGCTTCTTAGCAGGATATTCAGCTCTTCTCTGCATTGTTTGCATACTGGGCCAGACAAGCAGTCCTAATGACACTGTTTGTGGGGCCATTTCTATATCTCCCGATCACCAAGGGTGGAAAATTTGGCCTGGCAAGGGGTGCTTCCAAGATCATGACAATCAGCCTGGAGTCGAGGTGACCATGGCTAGAACAGGCTGGAATGTGTGAGCCAGTCTGTCCTCCGCTGGCAGTAAGTGTTGGCTGTGTTCTTGAGAATTCAGTTGTCCTGGAGTCCAGAGGATCTTCAGCCGCCTTTCCTCGAGGCTCACACTTCTCCTGATGGTGGGTAGGACGCTCCTGGAGAAAGAGAACTGAGTCAAAGTCAGACCTAAGTCTAGCTGCATACCTTCTGCAGACCTTGCCACATGCTGTTGGCTAGAACCCAGCACACAGCCTCCACCTAGCAGCAAGGGAGTCTGGCGTTAAGGAGCACCATGATGTCTGTCCAAGGACAGCTGGAGCTGGCTCTCATGGGGAAGGTGATGGGGACTGACATGAATGCTGCAGAGATGGCCATGTGCATCCAAAATAACGATGATGCTGTTAAAAGGGAGGATTGGAGACTTAAACAGCAGTCATCTGGTACTTAGAACACGGTTCACTGTCTTCACCATGGCAACGGGGCTCATCCCCTTCTCAGCCTCACACCTTTGCTTTCTCTTAGAAACTGTGCTGTAAGAGCCCTGTTGACCTTTGTGCTTTTTCTCAGGCAAGCTCATTCTGCCTCTGGGCCTTTGCAACAGCCTGTCTTCTCTGAGAGAGTGATTTGTTTCACTAAATTTCTCTCATCTTTCTGATTGGCAAGAAGCTTTCCTGACCGCTCATGTTTGAAGTAGCTTGTCCCTTCAGTCTACATTCTCTCTGTTTTGCTTTCTGGGTAGCACAAACCAAAACTGCCTTATTTTGAAATTAAATTGTTATGACTATTATTTTTTTGGTGCTGGGGATTGAAGTCAGGGCCTTGTACACGCTAAGATCATGCTTTATCACGGAGCTGTACCCTCAGCCCAAACCCCTTATTATTATTTGTCTCTTCTTAGAAGCCAAGGCCCAGATGGGAGGGAGCATGTCTGTGATTCTCCCTGTGTGCCCAAGGCCCAAGCAAGATCTGTAGGTTGTAGTTGTGCCCCTGACACGAACAGCAGTTTTGTGGACATTGGGGAACAGAGTCCGTTGTTGATCTGGCTCTCTCTTGCTTCGCTATGCAAACCTCTTCCTTCTACGGCATGCATGTGCTGTACCCCTTCCATCAGCAAGTGCTTGGGTGTTGATGGGTGGAGCTGCAGAGTTCTAAAGCATCCGAGAACAAATATAAATTTGTTTATTGAACATATACCGTATTGCAAGCCTGAAAGCTCATAGATATCAGTTTTATGCATGTATCTCATCCATCTGTCTATCTATCCATGTATCTGTACTAGAACCTCATATATAGCAGCTGCTCAATAAATGGCTGGACTTTGAGCCTGTGTGTGTCTAACAATCACAGCTCTTTTTCAGCGTCATGATTGGCTGCTCTCTATGATGTCATGGTCGTGGTAGAGGTCAGCTCAGGTTTGGAAATCCCCATCTGACCCATCTGTGTTTTGTGGTGACTGATCTTTCTCAAGAGTGGTACTGTTGCCTTGTCAAACACAGGTCAAATTCGGAGGAACCTCAGGAGAAGCAATAGGAGCCGTGGGCAGAGACAAGCCAGCACAAGCTGATGTGCTGAGCTATCCTATATGCCTGGCTGAAGGCCCAGCTTCGTGGGGAGCTGGTGGGAACTTCTGAGGCAGGAGGAACCACGCTAGAGTCTACCCAGCCACCAAGCAGAAAGAAAACTCTGCTGATGGTTGAGTGGAGGGTGGGCATGGGACCAGGGCAGGTCAGTGCCTGGAGGCTGGGATGGTGACATCTTAATGAAATCAGAGACAAGGCCACCATCGTCAGAGAGGAGAGGCGTGAGTGAAGGGTGACTGTCCGGTTTGTGCTTTCCCACTGGGACAGGCGGTCTATCCATCTCCCCCAGCAGAAAGCTGGGAGCAAAGTTAAAGGTGCAAGGGTATTTGAGGTTCAGATGCAAGGACTCCGGGAGCTGCTCAAAGCGCAAGTGCTTCTGGGTAGAGGGCTAGAGGGCTAGCAGCTGGAATAGGAGGCAACCCCTGCAGGGGAAGGGCAACCTTCAGGTGCTTGCTTTCACTTTATCTGAGCTCAACCCCACCAGGGAGACAGGAACATCTTGAGAGGCTTGTGTGTGAGAGGTGTGCTAAGGCCGGGGAACACTGCTCTCTCTCTCCACTCTTTCCCACAGTCCCCCCTTTCCCTCCCCAGTTTGGGCTCTTACAGTTTAGTTTCTGTAAAACACAATAAATCATTAGCTTCCCTCAACTCCCCAACCCCTTTTGTAAATAGAGCACGTCTGAACTTAGGAAAGATGGTCTTGTGGAGGTCTGACTGTGGCTGAGTCTCAGTGTGAGGGGAAGAGGTGGGATAGAGGCTACTGTCACCCTATCACCTTCTGGGTGACTCTCTCAAATCCTTGCGCACCCAGGAAGGAGACCATTTTGTCTCTCCTTCTGGGAGAAGAAACCAACGACCAGAAAAACTGAGTAGAGAATTCAGGGTTCTGCGACCCAGAATAGGGGTTCGGGATGAGGTTGTGATATCAAAGGCCACCCTCTTATCCTCCAAGTCTCTGGTTTGTCTAGAGGTCTCTGCGATCCATTTCTCTACCCAGAGGTGGTCCAGGAGTGGCACCTGCTGTTTGAGAGAAGTTAATTCCCAGGCTTGGGGCGAGGATGTGGCACTGAGGTCACTCTCGGACCTTTGTGTGGCCTCTAAAGTTGGAAGAAGAAAGCGGAGAGTCATGATGCCAGGGCGTAGGTAGGAGGGCGCGCGGGCCGCAGAAGCGTGGCTGATAGGGGCGGGCGCGCAGAACGAGGCAGCCACCGCGCTAGAGAGATCGCCCCGGTGCGGGCGACTCCGGACCCCGCCCCCGTTGGCGGCCGATCTGTGTCTCTCCGACTCAAACAGACGCAGCGGCAGCCACTGTCCGGCGCGCTGCTGACACTGGATTACAGAGCCGGCAGCCCGCGGGCACCGATCGCTTCCTGTCCCATCGTGGGGACCAGAGGCGCGCAAGGTTGTCACCATTACGGGATTCCAAACAGTGCAGGGTGAGCGCTCCTTGGTTCCGGGGACGGTCAGTTGCAGGGTCCAGAGCACCCTCTGGGGTGCCCGATGGGGCCTTCCGCAGGGCGCAGGGGAGAAGTTGGGACCGCACGCAGAGAGCCCGAGCTACCCAGCGCGACATGCTGCCTCCTGGGCGCAATGGCACCGCACATCGGGCTCGGCTGGGGTTGCAGAGGCAACTGGCCCAGGTGGACGACCCCGGGGGCTCGGCAGCCCCGCTGGGACCCGCGCAGGTGGTCACAGCTGGCCTCCTGACTCTTCTAATTGTCTGGACCTTGCTCGGCAACGTGCTAGTGTGTGCTGCCATCGTCCGCAGCCGCCACCTGCGCGCCAAAATGACCAACATCTTCATCGTATCCCTGGCCGTCTCAGACCTTTTCGTGGCATTGTTGGTCATGCCCTGGAAGGCCGTGGCTGAGGTGGCTGGGTACTGGCCCTTTGGGGCATTCTGCGACGTCTGGGTGGCCTTTGACATCATGTGCTCCACTGCCTCCATCCTGAATCTATGTATCATTAGCGTTGACCGTTACTGGGCTATTTCCAGACCCTTCCGCTACGAGCGCAAGATGACCCAGCGTGTAGCCCTGGTCATGGTGGCCTTGGCCTGGACCTTGTCCATCCTCATCTCCTTCATCCCTGTCCAACTCAATTGGCACAGAGACAAGGTAGGCTCCCAGGGCCGAGAGGGCCTGCTGTCCAATGGGACACCCTGGGAGGAAGGCTGGGACCTAGAAGGGAAAACGGAGAACTGTGACTCCAGCCTAAACCGAACCTATGCCATCTCCTCTTCGCTCATCAGCTTCTACATCCCGGTGGCCATCATGATCGTGACCTACACACGCATCTACCGCATTGCACAGGTGCAGATCCGCCGGATCTCCTCCCTAGAGAGGGCAGCTGAGCATGCTCAGAGTTGCCGGAGCCGTGGGGCCTGCGAACCTGACCCCAGCCTGAGAGCGTCCATCAAGAAGGAGACCAAGGTCTTCAAAACTCTGTCAGTGATCATGGGGGTCTTCGTGTGCTGCTGGTTGCCTTTCTTCATCCTGAACTGTATGGTTCCTTTCTGCAGCAGTGGAGATGCCCAGGGCCCAAGGACTGGCTTCTCTTGTGTCAGCGAGACCACCTTCGACATATTCGTCTGGTTTGGCTGGGCCAACTCCTCTCTCAACCCCATCATCTATGCCTTTAATGCAGATTTCCGGAAAGTGTTTGCCCAGCTGCTGGGGTGCAGCCACCTCTGCTTCCGGACCCCAGTGCAGACGGTGAACATCAGCAATGAGCTCATCTCCTACAACCAAGACACGGTCTTCCACAAGGAGATTGCTGCTGCCTATGTCCACATGATCCCAAATGTGGTGTCCTCTGGGGACAGGGAGGTGGGAAAGGAGGAGGAGCCGGAGGAGGAGGGGCCTTTCGATCTTATGTCTCAAATCTCACCAACGACCCCAGACGGTGACCTGGCTGCTGAGTGTGTCTGGGAGCTTGACTGTGAGGAAGAGGTTTCCTTAGGCAAAATCTCACCTCTCACCCCCAATTGTTTCCATAAAACTGCTTAGAAACACCCTTATGGGCGTATACAGTTGTGGCCATATTTACAAGCATGCACAAATGCGCGCACACGCGCGCGCGCGCACACACATACACACACACACACACACACACACACACAAATACATACACTCCCGTTTTGCATATGAATTCTGTAGTCCTGCTGCATAGAAACCAAATGATTCTTAGCTGAGAAAATGAGCTGAGGCTGTTGGAATAAACTCAGTTATTCTGGACAAAGAAGGGAGGTCCGTTGAAAGACGAGAAAGTGGAGCCTGGTCCTTTAAGAGTGCACCTCAACTTACCCTTTCTAACAAAGGCTTGTTCTGTGCCTTGCACCTGGGTTGCTTTTTTTAAAGCTCAGGTCTGAGTGGCAATTGTTGGTGTGGGCTGTGACTGTCTAAAGATTTGGGTCTGTAGCCCTGTGCTCTGGCTGCTTTATAGTGCAGGTTGAGGGGTCTTTCTTGTGACCGGGATTTTTTTCTGATTTGTTCTGGGTTTTCATAAGAGCACAGTACATGCATTTGAGGCTGGGGGGGAGGTGGTGGGCAGTTACCTTTGCTTTGCCCGTTGGTGCTTTGCCAGTGTTGCTCCTAGAGAAATCACAAGTGCCAGCACTCTTGAGAGACAGCTGGGGTTTGGAGTACACGTTTGTTTTCTGAGCAGCTTTGCTTAGGAAACACGCAGGACAAAGGGCCTTGAGGAACTGCTGACTTGTTAGCTTTCTTGTCCTCAGCCACACCTTCAGGACACACTGAAGGCTAGTTTCACCTGCACAGCATTAGATGCGGGATTCTCGAGCCTGAAACTTGATTAGTTTTGTTTTGTCTTTTGAAACTGTCTTCTGGAATTACAAGAGACAATGATCCTGCTTGCTAGACAGATACCCTCGGAGCATAGGAAAGACCACCTAACATAACTCATCTTCTCTGTCTTTCATCTGGGGTGTTCACAGAGTGACGTGGCTTCAGGAAACCACATTTTCTAGGGTCTTTTAGATGTGCTATGCTTCAAAATGCTTCAAACCCGAAATCCTGCTTTGAAGCAGATAATCTTCTTTGCAGACAACAACAAATGGAATGAACTTCAGCCTACGCGAGGAACGCCAGAGGTAACACATGACTGAATGAACTTATAGGGTGAGGGGCTCACAGAGGAGCCCACCTGGCTTTTTGCTTCCCCTCCCTGCACTGAGTACAGTGAACTGTTCTTTATTCCGGTATGATTTTATTAGACACAAATGTTAAAAAAAAAAAAAAAAAAGACCTTAAAAGTATCGGAAGCAAATGAAATGTGTATATGTTAGTTCCTACACGCCCCTGCTCAAAAAAAAAAAAAAAAAAAAAAAAAAAGATTTCTCAAAGACAGTTTAATCAGTTCTGGTTTCCTTATGGATAACTGTATTATGAGTCTTCTGAACAGCTGTGTCTTGTTCCCTGTAAAATGTGTAGTGCCTGTCACATCGTGCTTAATAAATGTTGGTTGAATGAATCATTTTCTGGAACGGTGAGGCCAAAAGCAAACCTTACTGAGTGTGTTAAATCCCATGATCTTTGTCAAACTGATCCTGGAATCTGAGGTCTGTGTTCAGGTTTTGACCTCTTGCAAGCCCCAATGATAAGCAGATCATTGGGGCAACAGGCAGGGGCTGGGAAATGTACACTGTGCCAGGATTCAGGAGGTGGCTGCACAATCCTGAGTGAGCCTCTAGCCTTCTCTGGGCCTCACTTTCTGGATGCATTTGTAAATGAACGGACCTGGTCATTAACTTTGAAATTGTGTTTCATGATGCGGATGGTCACAAGTAGAGTCTGGGAAACACAACAAACAGGTTCGATGCTTATTTTCCCACTGGAGCTTGGGAGAGCTTTTCCTGAACACTATGAGTCTCAAGTGTACAAACATCATTTCCCAGTGTCTTTGACCTTGAGAATCCTTGTTGGCTGGAACTGCTATTTCTTTCATTCTCTCTCTGCAGACCTCCACTGCAGGAGCACAGTTTGAGAAACTTGGAAATTTAGAAGTTATTTTATAGAACAGGCTGTGGTAAGCTAACATGAGGGGAAACATCTCTGTGTTACAAGAAACCCATTTCATGAGGACTGTGGAACCCCCGGTCTAAGTCATCACTTCACCTATGCACTGTTTCCACATCTCACTTGTTCAGCACAGTCTTACACACTGGAAATACAATCACTTGTCAGATTCTCTGCTGTCTCGGAACTTAGTATTAGTGGGTTCAGGTAAGCTCATATTGCACTGCCTTGGACCATTGCCACCGTGACACTCATCAGGCAGTGGTAAAGGCTGTGACACACAAGAAAAAGAAGTGGCTACATTTAGGGTTATCAGGGGTGGTGTCTCTGAAGAGGAAGAGCTAGCTGTCTAGGTAGAGGGAATGCCAGCTGCCAAGGTCTGGAAATGGACTGTGCTCTGCCCGGCTGGAGAAGAGAGAGGAGCCAGTGTGGCTTGGAGACCATAGATCAAGCGGTGTGTGTCAGTGTTTGCAGAAATCAGGGTCCAGTGATTGCATGGAGTTTGTGACTTTCATGTCTCAGAGCAGTCGGTGCTTTTGTTAGGTCATTTTACAGATGCAGATGTGAAGACATTAGTAGGTGAAGCACACACAACTTATGGATAGAAGAATGGGACTGGAACCCAGGCAGTCTGGCCATGGTTTTAATCCTCATTCTCTCTCTCTCTCTCTCTCTCTCTCTCTCTCTCTCTCTCTCTCTCTCTGTGTGTGTGTGTGTGGTGCACGTATATGTGTGCAGGTGTAACTGTCTATGTGTTTGGGATCAGAGGCTCACATTGTTGGAGTGTCTTCCTCAATTGCTTCTCCTAACTTAAGGTAAGAGAAGGTCTCTTACTGAAAATAAGGAGCTGATTTGACTAGACTACATGGCTGGTGAGCATCCAGGATCCCTGTGTTGCAGATATTCATTGATTTTATCTGGGTTCTGGAAATCTAAACACAGCTCCTCATTCTTGCACAGCAAGCATTTTACCCACAAGGCCATCCTTCTGCCCTGAGAGTCTTATCAGGGATAACAAATCTACTCCAGTGTTTATGTCAACTTGGCCTCACTGCTGGAGTCCTGTGATGACCAAGACTCTAGGGCTACATTCCAACTGGTGGCAATAAGGGGCTGATTGATAAACAGTGTCTGTGATGGACATGGAAGATGAAGTGTGTGTTATGCTGTAAGCAATTGCCAGTCTAGGTCTACCAGTTGTCTCTTCTTTGTGTGCCACTTGGAACTATCAGAAGTTAAAATATTGTTGTCAAAACTCTACTCCAAAATAGTTGAGTGCTATTTTCTAAGGCTCAAGGGCCAGTATTTAGGTTTTTCAGTGTGCTTGTCTGTGTAGTCACACCTGAGGAATAGCCTGGGGATGCACTTTCATTGAGTGTGCTTCAGATCTACATGACTTGGTCCAACCTTGGAGGGTCTAGCTGCAATATTACATGGGCTCCAATCAGTGATGATGGTGTCTGTGAACTCCTAGGTCTCTTATTAACTTGAATTATTTCTAGACATTCTTCTACACAAGAGAATTTGAGGGCAGGGGAAATGGCTCAGTAAACCAAGTACTTGCTGTGCTAGTTTAAAGAGTTTGAATCCAGTATCTACCTCAAAGCTGGAAGGTGTGAGGTGCTTCTGTAACCTCATTTCTTTAGTGGATGGTGAGAGGTAAATGCCTAGCACTCCCTGGGGCTTACTGTATAGCCTAGCTGAATTAATGAGTTCCAGGCAAGTGAAAGAAGCTGTCTCAAAACTAAAGGTGGAGAGAAATTAAAGAAGATACCCAGGGCTGACCTCTGGCTTTCACACACATACATGTGCACCTTGTGGTTGATGATATAAATAAGCAAACCGGTTCAAATCTCACTGCCAGAAAGCCTTCACTGATGGAGAGCTCTGGGGGTGTTTTTCCTCAAGGTGAAAACCAGTGGATGAAGCTAGAACAATTTGTCTTTGATTTCTTATTTGTAAATCAGGAATGCAAAAAACAAAAAAACAACCCAGTTATATAGTAAGTATTTAATAAATATTTATGTATAAATGAATTGGTGAAATAAGAAAAAATATCAAAATCTTTGTCAAGGACCCATGGAAGGAAGAAGGCTATGGCAGCCAGTCTCAGCAGGTCCAATATTTCATATATGTATTCTGGAGATTTAGAGCTGTGAGAGATCATAGCCCAAATGTCCACATAAGTTTATGTATTAAAGCCTTGGTCCTAGCTCATGGGGTTTTGGGAAGTGGTGGAAACTTTAGAACATGGAGCCTCATTGGAAGAATCAGATCATTGTGGATATTCTGTAAAGGGTATGCTGGACTCTGGGTTCCTCCTTTTTCTTATTTCCCAACTTCCATGAAGTAAGCATTTCTCCTCTACCATGTGTTCCCATCATGATAGCTTCCCTTGATATAGGTTCAAAGTGACATGTGAGTGACCATGCACTGAACCTCTAAACCATGAGCCTAATCAGTCACTCCAATCATTCCTCTCTGATCTTCTGATCTCCCCTCCCCCCCCGTGTGTGTGTGTGTGTGTGTGTGTGTGTGTGTGTTGGTGTGGTGTGGTGTGTTCATGCATGTGGCTAGAAGACAGGGATTAAGGGATTAAGTTGTCATCTCCTTTAAGACTGAGTTTATCACTGGCTAGAAGGTCATCGATTAGGCTATGCTGTCTGGCCAGTGAGCCCCAGGGATCCTTCTGTCTTTGCCTTCCAGTGCTAGGACTGTAAGTACGTGCCACCATGCCCAGCTCTTGAGGATCAAACTCAGGTCCTCAGGCTTATGTGACAAACACTTTACAGACTGAGCCATCTCCGTAACCCAAAGTAAGTCCTCTTTGAAGTTGTTTGCTTCTGAGCTGACTGACTGAGCTTGTGCCTCTTTAGTTTCACAGGCTTACAGATATAGAGACCTTACCCTGGCTGTTAGGTGGCAGGTATTACTGCCTGGAAGCTTCAAAAATCAACTTGCCTGCTTCCTTCATTCTGGGATGCAGAACAGTTCCCCAGAGGAATTGAAATATATATATATTTTTAAGGTGATTAAATTGAATCTGGGTCTTTAGGCTCCTGGTATGCTTCTTCTGTGGTACAATGAGCCCTAGTTTAGATTGAGTGCTGTCTGGTTTTGGTGAATTATATACAGATAGGCAGGGACTTTAGCCTGCTGATTAATTCTCGATTGGAAGCAGCATGGTAGATATTATTTTACAACTGACAAATGCTCGCTCCAAGGGGGGCAAAACAGCATCTCAAAGGCTTTTGTTTGTTTGTTTGTTTGTATTTCATGAAAGACACCAGGCCTTTTTGTGCTAAGTGCCAGGAAGCTGGTTTCAAAGCAGAGCTTGGGAAAAGGTGGATTTTAAAATTATATTACAATCTCAAAAATTAAAACTTAAAAAAATAAAGAAAAAAATATTGAAACAAAACACAGGGCACTAGCCTCTTCTGCTATGAGGTCCTTATGCAGGCTGGGTGGCTCCCCCAGTGATGTTTGCTACTTTACTCTATTATGGCATGCGACTTTGACACCCCTAGAAGCACAGATAAGAGTTGGGGGCTAAAAGACTTGGGTTCCAATTTTAGTGACTGTAAGGACAATTCAGTTTTCCAGTGTGGTCTGTTCCTCTCCAGTCGTGAGCACTAAACCACTCTCATCCCACAGCAGACTGTACACCCTATCAGATGTCACACGGGGACTGATGCAGTCATCTCAGTGAGTCTCCATGCTAGCCTCTTAAGAGGTCTTGATACAGGAATATGGGGCTATGTTTAAGAATGACAAAACCTTTATTGTCTCTTGGTGGGCTTAGCTCAAAGGCCCAGAAACTCAAAAGCCACCAATAGTGCCCTTAGTCAGTGACTTTTGGGTTCTTGTTTTACAAATTTGAAGAATGGAATTCATGGCCCACAGAGGGTGAGGTTTGGGAAGTGTTACAATGAATTTAGGTGAGAGACAGAAGTCAGAGCTCCCATGTGGCAGGGGGTCCTGGGGTGGGGTAGCCTTATGAGTCACTGTCTTGGGGTTAATAAAGCTTTGATGGATGAAAAAAGAAGGTAAGAGAGGAGCTAGTAAGACCAATTTGTATTCCAGGTGTAAAGGTTCCTCAGAGTTTCAAGCTCTTAGCATGGTTTCCATCAAAGGGAACTCCTTCCAGACATCCATTCTGGCATCCCTGACTTCTGGCCATAGCATTACTAAAGACATTTTGGTCTAAACACTTCTGGCATCTCTGGCCTCCTGACATGATGAGGTTCAAGGATAATTCTGGGAAAGGGAAGGGGACCTGGAAAGAGGTAAAGACAGAGAAAGTGAGGACAGAGAAGAACAGAGAGAAGAGAGGAAGGAGGAGGAGGAGGAGGAGAGGAAGAGAACTGCTGAAACACATGGGAGGAGAGAGAGGGAATAGGAGATAGGAGATAGAGTTGAGGAAGCCTAGCATTCTCTCTAGCTGTTGCTCTCTAGCTGTTGGGCAGAGCCAAGCAGAATTTTCTGTAAGCCAATACATTATTTCTCAGCCACATCAAGGGAGGGCTTAGAACCATTCCAGTTTTGCTCCTCTGAGATTCTTGCATTTTCAGTCTCCAAGCCTCATGCACATTTCTGTTGAGTCACCCAGTCTTGCAAAGCTGGAAGGGCAGAGCCATCTAAACCCTCTGATGTCAGACATGGAGCTACAGGGACTGAAGAGATCTGTTGGGCTTCAATCTTGCTTTGGTCCAGTGTTTCCTCATTATGTCCCGTTTACTCCCTTTTAATTGGCAATGTATGTTCTGTACTATTGTATAATGAAAAGATGTAATTTGCATTTTGATTTAACAGGGGTTACAACTACAAGACTGCCTCAAGACTCAGAAAAGACTTCGAATGCAGAGTTTTGAAGTTGGACTAAATGCATTTTACATTATAATATGGCCATTGACCTATGGGGAACAGGGATTAGAATGTTGGCTGAATGAGAATGTCCCCCATAGGCTCATATGTTTGAACACTTGGTCCTTAGTTGGTGGAACTGTTTGGGAAAGATTAGAAGGTGGGGTCTTGTTGGAGGAGGTGTGTCTCTGGGGATGAGCTTTGAGGTTTCAAAAGACTCATATCATTCCCAGTGTGTCCTTTCCACCTGTTGCTTGTGGATCACGATGTGAGCTCCCAGCTGTATCTGCCACCATGCCTTTGTTCTGTCATCGTGGATCTAACCAATCCTCAGGAACAATAGTCCTACTTTCTTTTATAAGTTACCTTGCTTCTAGTGCTTTGTTACAGCAATAGAAAAGTAACCAAGAAAATGGCCCAGCTTAGCTCATTGGAAAGCCCCGTGCCTAGATTTTGACACCCGTCCTAATTATTTAGTAACAAGTGGCTTATGCTTCCTTATTCCTGAGTCCTGGAAGCTCAGGAGGAATGTCTCATGCTCAGACATCCATCCTTGTTTCTTTTTGAGCCTTTTCAGCATAAATAATTATGTTAGCTTAATAATTTTTATGACATTGTCATCTTAAAGCCATCCCCCAGACCATAGACATTTTTTTGTCGCTCTTGGCTGTTTGTTGCCACTAAGGTTAAGCTGTGGCTCTTAGAAACTAAAGGGGTCTGGTTCATCTAAAAGTAGAAAATTAAGAAGAGGAACAATAGGAACACAGATGTGTCAGGGGAATATGTGTCTCTTCTAGGTTGAAAGTCCCATCTTCCAAGGTAGATTCTCAGTCCCTAGCAACATCTGCCCCACCTACTCTCAAGGTTCTAGAATCTTTTAACAAAAGCTTGGGGGAATTTATCCCGTGCATGAGAGGCAGACCTGTTGAGGGAAGGTGCTGTGCATGCTGAAATGCTTACTTCTGTACAAGCGATCAGTTCAAAGATCGATTTTCTTCCCTTCTCATGAGTCCCAATAGCCACCTTCCTGAGACATCTCCAGCCCCTAGCTAAGGAAACTCCTAAGGCTTGCATCTCTCAGTGGAGAGATAAGTTCACGTCAAAGTAAATGGTGGCCGCACACAACCTGTGCCCCACCCTTCCACTGCCTCGTGCCTGATAACTCAGAGAGCCTGACTGTAGTCTCCTGCTGTGAAAGTTTCCTCACACAGGTATAAGAAGAGCCCTCATGTCTGCCATGTGGGCTCTGATTCTTCTCTTCAGAGCCTTCACTATTCTGGCCCTGGTTCTGAGTCCGGGAACTTTCCAGAACCCCCACCACACTGTGTTTGTTTGTCTCAGGCCACCTCCACCCACAGCTATCTTTGGCAGTTGCCCCACGGTACTAGCATGACCAAAATGTTGGAACCTCCATGATAACCTTTACCAATCTTCTCTCCTGGCATTTCTTCAGGGACTCTGGCCCTGTCACATGATGCCAAGCCTTAACTTCTCTCCAGAAGCTGAGGCTTTGACTGCAGCTGTGGCTGCATCTTCACCAACGGCGTCTCACAGTGCTAAGCCACAGTTTCCATGCCTTGAGACCTCTTTATACCATTTCCACCTTAGCGATTCTGACACATTACCACCTTCAGCCACAAGAACAAAGTGCAGCTTCAGCTCCCTCTGGACTATAGCTCCTGTTTGCTGACCCTGAAGAAACACGTTCCAGGAGATTTTGCCTTAAAGCTGGTGCTCTCTTCTTAATCATAGCTGATTCTTCAAGATGACCAGGATTGATTATCCAAGAAAAACACAAGTTTCACTTTAGAGATTTTTTAACTCAAAATATTACATAACTGGCCCGGAAAGAGTCTTTGCTTCCTTCTGAAACATCACAAGCCAGCTTGCCATCATCTGCATTGCTCTCAACATTCTTCTATTCCAAGCTATTCTTAAGGCACTTTCTCTATTCTACAGTCTTAACACACAACTTTTAGGAAACCACTGTGTTCTCTTATGACATAGGTTCTCAACCTTCCTATTGCTGTGACCCTTTAATATAGTTCCCTGTGTTGTGACCCCCCAGTCATAAAATTATTTTTGTTGCTGCTTCATAACTGTACTTTTGCTGCTGTTATGAATCGTAATAGAAATATCTGATATGCAGGCTATTGGACTCCTGTGACAGGGTCGTTTAACTCCCAAGAGACTCATGACCTACAGGTTGAAGTGCCTTGTATATCATCTCTGCAGCTCTTCTGCTTTTCACTGAAATGTCTCAGTGGTTCAGAACGCCTGTTGTTCTTGCAGAGGACTGAGGTTTGGTTCCCTGTTCTCACACGATGTCTCACAATCATCTGTCACTCTAGTTCTAGTTTTCATGGGCTACTACATGCACCCGGTACACATAACCTCAAGTAGGCACACACACATACACACACACACACACACACACACACACACACACACACACACACACATAAATAAACCTTTAAAAATGTGTAGAACGAATAACGAATGGCTGGATGGTCTCTACTGATTCCATTGGAGGAGAGCAGATAGAGTTTTGTTTCTGTCTCTTGCATTCTGAAGATATTTTGGCCAAGACGTATCCATGGTATCTAGACATCCAGTATCTAAAGGACTCTGCCACAGAAGGAAGCAAGAACTCTCTTTGGGAGTCACAGTAAACACTAGTCATGGGATATCATTTTTCAAAATCTTCCCAAGAGTAACTGGAGGCTTCTGTGTTCTTAAGTCATCTGTTGCCTCAGGCATTATGCTGAACACTGAACTCCTGCGGATTGCCTTAGCCAACTGACTCCTTCCCAGTGTGTCTGAATGTAGCATCCCAACAACTCCTACAGTTGGGGTCAGCTAGACAACGTCTAGCTGTCTTTATGAGTTATTTATAACCAAGCCATAGTGAGAATCATTATGTAAAGACTGTTGTGTCTCACCTCCCCCAAGTGTCAATCTATCAATTTTATTTAATGATGCTGGCTGCTGTGATTAGATGTAATGAGTGAGATGGGGTTGGGTTACAAGTGAAAAAAAAATCAAGGCCAAGCTGGTTTGCTATTCTTATCCTTAAAGAGAAAGATTCCCAGCTATCTGTGCTCCTAGACTGTTACACTGAGTCCTTTGCTTTGTATGAATGTACTTAAGAAGGATGGTTGGCCAGTGGGAGGGTCAGGGGAGATGCTGTGCACTCAGCCCATGATCTCCATTACCCTGCCTCAATCACTTCATGCTACTTAACAAATCACTTTAAGCTGGGGGATTTGCATACAACAGTAGCTATTTCTTAGTTCTATGAAGGCTGAGAATCCTTCAGGTCTGGGATCAAGGTGCTGCAGATTCAGTGTTGGACGAGGGCTTTACTTCTGTGTCTAGATGGTCTTGTTGTGTCTTCTACATGTACTACCTGTTCCCTCATATCTCTGTTTATAAGGTCACTGTTGTGATTTCAACATAAAACACTGCCCCCAAAGAAGCACTGAAGACTGATTCCTCAGAAGGTAGCACTATTTAGAGAACACTGCACGAGGATGGTTGATGTGTTTATAAAAAGATAAAGAGAGAGTGGAGATATGTTCTATGAGGTATGGTGAGGTATGGGGGAAGGGGGTGCCTCAGCGGGCCCATGACAAGGCATCCCTTCCCCCTGAGGGACCAACCACACAACAATATAGTATAGAATAGAGTTTATTCATGGAATGGGGAGGGAAGTTAAGAGGTAGTAGAGGCAGAGAGAGGCAGAGAAAGAGAGAGTAGAGAATTAGAGGCCAGTCATGAGCATGTGAAGAGAGAGGGGGTAAGGGAATGGGGAGAGAGGGTGGGACGGGAAGAAGAGAAAGAGCAAGAGAGAAACAAGAGACCAACAGAGTGAAAAGGGGGGTAAGCAACCCCTTTTATAGTGGGTTACCTGGCTGTTGCCAGGTAACCATGGGGCAGAGCTTAGACAGAATGCTAACAATGGTGATGTCATCATGTGTCACTCTATTGACCAGCTCACACTGACTGTTAGGAAGAAATGGGGCCTGAGTGAAGGGAGTGCATCAGTGGGGGTGGGCACAGCTTTGAATAGTATATCTTGTTCTGAGGTCCCTCCTGTCTAGCTCTCTCTGCTTCCTGGTTGTCATAGCCATCACGATGTGGGTACCACAGGGCCAGACATGGTGGAGGATGCCAGCAGACACAGAATGCTCTAAAAAAAAACAAAACAAAACAAAGCAAAAAAAAAAAAACCAAAAAACAAAACCTGCGAGCATAAATCCATCTTCTTTTAAAGTTATTTTTCCTGGTGTTTTGCCACAGTGACTTGAAACAAAACAAAATGAAACTGACTAACCCAACCAGTGACATAACTCATGAGAGCATCACTCACAGGCCTGAACCTTATTCCACAGGCTTCCCCTTGTACTACTATCATGTTGACAATAAGTTTCAATATATGAATTAAGAAAATTACTGCATTTATTTATTTAATGTGTGTGCGTGTGGTATGTGTGTGATGATATACATGCCTGTCGAAAGTCAGAGGACAAGATGTTGGAGTCAGTTCTCTTCCACCATGTAGGTTCCAGTGATTGAAGTCAGGTCATCAGGCTTGGCAGCCACTGCCTTTATCCTCTGAACCATCTTGACAGCCCTCAACACATGAATTTTTTAGGATACAGACATTCAAGCTGTGGCTGCCTCCATTCCTTGCTATGGATGTTGGCACAGTCTTGGTCTTATTTTAATTCTGTGCTGCCCCTCTCCTTGGCATTCTGGGGAATCCCTAAGTGACTTTCTATCTGGGAAGAGATCTTATTAGCATACCTGGAGTGGGGAGTTGCCATGAAACAAATCCCTGAAACATACAGTTTTGGTTCTGGACAGGTTGTAGCAATAAGAAAGCCAGCACTGAAGGCTGTGAAGATGGTGGTCTGTACTACGCGGTGGTGAGGCATCTGGTTACGATATTATATAAGGAGCTTAGGAGGCAGTATTGAAGTGTTAAGGAATTCCCAGCTTAATACAAATAGCCTGGGAAGTGTAATGTGAGAAGCATTGTCTTGCTTGCTACAACACAGACATGATGAACTAGAAAAGAACTTATCTATAAATTTCTATGAAAAGGAGTAGGTAGTCTAAGAAGATGGGTGCTGGAGAAGTTGGTACCATGGCTTCTTATCCTTATCCAGGACAAGATAGAACATTTGGCTTAGAAGCCAATAGCTAGAATCCAATGGCAGCTGTTATGTTGTTAACTCATGAAGTGGGCAGCTACTAAATCCTCCAGGGGGACATTTTGGATTAGGGAGAAGGAATTCAGAGGTGAGTCTCCCATAGAAGTCTGACAGCCTAGTTGTGATGCTGGAGTTGGAAGAGCGTGATCCACATCTAAGAAGATTGTGGTGCAAGCATTTGCTGTCAAAACAAAATAGCAAAGCACTTATTGAGTTCCCCCTGTGTGGGTGTTTGTTTCTGGGAGAAGCCAGGACCTTTCTCCATGGTCTAGGCTGGTGTGGAGCTCGCCAGCCTTCTGCCTTAGTCCCCTAGCTTACAGGCATGGAACACCATGCTTGGATACAACCTATTGAGTTTTCCTGAGTGAGCTGTACAGTTGTGGATCACCTAAATGTAGCTGTCAACAACAGGTCAGACATGTAATGACTCTCCCATGAGATGGACTCACCAAGTCCATCATAGCTATCATTCATACTCTTGAATGTCACACAAAGATGAAACAGTCACACATCTCAGAATACCTCCCTGTTTCTAAGCTGTGTGTGGAGGTGTATTCCAGTTGGTGACACATCTGTGGAACATACAAACATCAGCAGCTCTTTTTTTTTTTTTTTTTTTTTTTTGAGTAGGGGGTGAGTTTTCCCATTGCACCTGCCTGACCAGGCCATTTCTGTGCTTTGAAAAATCTCTCCACTGGGAAACCTGCCAGCTCACAGTGGGATGGTCATAGGGACACCATGGTCTGTGTGGCAGCTTCTGTGAGTTTGTTAAGGGGTGGCTTAGATAGAAGTAAACATATGGAAGCCCAAAACTTTTCATCTTCGAGTGTGCTCAGTGACTGTCCATGAGGGTAGATAGTGTGAGGGTTTCCCAAACTCAGCTGACCACGGAACCCCTCTGTTTCAGAACTTCTGAGGCCTGAGATCTCAGGGTACACTCTCTGAAGATGACTACCTTTCTTCACAATAGAAGTCAGGCTCTTGCCTATTTCTCTAGTCTCAGATCTTATTCTATCTTCTAGCATAGACCCAGCCTCTGGTTCTTCCAGGAGTATGTTCTTCACATGGTATGCTAGTACCTGTTGGGGTCCCCGTAGCAGCCGCTCATCCCATTTCTACTCATCTACAGCTTCCTACAGGATCACCTGTCTCCTTCAGGAAGCCCTCTCCGAGTCTGTCTTTCAAGGTGGGCACTCTGCCAATGCCAGCATTTGTTCCCTCTCTTGTGCTCTAAACATACAGCCCTGGCTGTGTCTTTGTCAGACTTCATTGCCAGGAGTGTTTGTTGGGATTCCTTATCCTCAGTGCTGGATATACACTGAGTACTTCTTATCTTAGTTTCTGAGCCAATGGCTGGCTGGAGGGAGGCAGACGCAGGCCTTGGTGATACGGTTTCTGATGGAGAAATGGTACAGTGGTGGTTAGCATACTTAAGAGTTCTGTCCAATTTACCAGTCATGCTCTCTTATACACACTCTCTCTCTTCCTATGGCCATTGGCTTGACATATAAGTATAGCTTGACACTTAAAACAGAGAAATTGGAACTCTTCCACCTGTGACTCAACAGCTTTGCTTACATGAGGATGAAGCCTGCTGGATGCAGCCTCTGAGAAAGGTCTTTCACAGTAAGAATCTGTAGCACAGCGTTCTTGTTTGGAACAGCCCCAGAGGCATCATCTCCACTGTGCATCGGATGTAGGTTTGCACTGCTGTCCTGGAAGTGGAAAGTGTCTGTGATAGGCTACCCAGCCTTCCTTGGGAGGTTGGTGGTGAAACTGAAGAACTAGGCAGGTAGGAATGAAGTGTCTCCTGTGGAGACCGATTCTCACTTGCCTTCTTGGGAAATCCTATTTATTTTTTTGACTTGATGAAATATGGTAAAAACATTCATCAAAGTAGGGTTAGAGCATGTCGGGCCAAACCTAAACTCATCTCCTAGGAAGTCGGGGTCACAGACTTTAGATTCAACCTTAAGCTCTACAAACAGGCAAATTGTTCTTGCCTTCAAGTTTCCTAATGGTGGGGGCAAGATGGCTGGATCAGAAACTCTGTCTGCTGCTCAGTTATTCCATCTGCTGAGGTTCCCTCAGGAAGCAGTGGTACTGATAGGGTTTGCTGTGGGCATCCAGATGCCTTCTCCCATTCATGTGGAAGTACTGCTGACTTTGGGGACTCTGGCCTCTAGTCCCTTGTGTGTACTGAAGCAGAGAGCAGAAAGAGAAGCAAAAGTTAGAGGAAGAGTCAGAGAAAAGCAGAAAGATCTCAGATCGCCCTCCATTCTGGCAACGTAGCTTGCTGAGACTTGTTCTCCTGTCCTCTCTTGGGACGAGTGCTTTAGAGCTTTCCCTTGCAAATAGTCTGACATTGAATTATTATTATCTACATTTTCCTTATTGGTTAAACAGCAGGATAATATACCTCATAAGCTTTAGAATTTATTCTAGGCACTTAGGAAAGAACACCATAGATTATGTGTGCTGCTATTAATGTTAATGGTCTCCACTTGTCCTGGATTGTGCTTCATGATCTGCCCACTATAGCAAGCACTTATTCGTGCCACATAGTCTGAAGCAGGCTCCCTGTCTAGACTTGTGGATGAAGAGAGATCATTTTGTCCAGTCTACTGGTTATATATTTTTTGATGCAATTATTTTTGTGCGTTTATACAGCTTTGTGTATACGCACACAAATTTGGGGTCTGTGGTCACCAGTGGGTGTCTTTCTCAATTGACCTCTACTTAATTTTTTGAAAGTCGTTCACTGATCTTGGAGCTTTCAGATTTACTTAGACTTGGCTAATAATAACAAGATCTAGGGATCCTTCTCTCTCTGCCTCCCCAGAACTGGGATCACAAAATATGAGTCACCATGCCTCACCCTTGGGTCCTCTTGCTCTTGCAGCAAGCATTGCACTGTCCAAGCCACTTTCCCAGCCCATGATTCTATTCCTGTATTATTCTCTAGCAGTCTGTGTCAATTTTTTTTCCTGCTGCTATGACAAAATACTGGAAGCTAGGGGTATTAGATATTTTCTCAAATATTTGACAAGAAGTAATTTAGTAGAGAAAGTGTTTATTCTGGCGTATGGTTCAAAGGAATCATTTCATCATGGTGTGGGGAAACTTTGCAGCAGGCAGGAAGGGCATGGTGACTGGTTACATTGTTTCCATAGTCAGGCAAAGAGTGGTGAGTGTGCCTGCTCAGTTCCCATCTCCAGGCCACAGAATAATATCACCTACATTTGCATGGCTCTTCCCACTCCAATGGACTCAATTTATATACTCCCTCACACGATTCCCATAGGCTTGTGTCCTTGGTGATTCTGCATCCCATCAAGTTGACAATATGAGCCACCACCTTGGCTAATTCACACAGGACAGGGTTTGTTTATAAGCTTCTATTTCTGGAAGCTGATTGGGTGATTCCCTCGATTAAGCTTTTGATGAGAGTCTCCTGGTGGATGACGTTACAGTGGTACCGCAGGCATGTGATGCAGCAGGAAGTGGGTTCACTCCAGGGGTGAGAGTCATTCTTTTAACAACCCACTCTTGTGAGAACTCACTAGAGCTCTATGAGAATGACATTAATTCCTTCTGAGTATAGCACTGTGATAAGCTCATTACGAAGCAGTAAGCCCTACCTTTTAAAGTATACTCCCCAACACTGTCACATGAACATGTAAGCCTTTGTGGACACACTCAAGCCACATCCCAACCATGGTGCCATCCCAACCCAAACCGAAGGCAAGATGCAGACACTTCACATGCTCTATCATGTTTCTGTTTTTCTCATGACATTCATCATTGACTTTCTGTGGCCTATTTATTTACTTATGTATTTCCTTTCTTTAGCATTTGAATGTCAGATTCATAACAAGTACCTGGATATTGCTTAGAACAATGCTTATCACAGTGCAGAAGTATAGGGAGATTGTGGGAACAAGAAGCAAGGAATTTCTTTTATCTAGACTAGCATTGCTAGCTTTGTGACGCTGGATGTGATGCCTAGTCTTAATTGTCAACTTGCCACAATCTAGGGTCACCTAGGAAGAGAGTCTCAATAAAGGATTGTCTATACTAGGTTGGCCTCTGGGTATGTCTGTGGAGAAGTTACCTTAATTAAGTTAATGGATATAGGAAGACCCAGCCCAGAGTGGGTGGCACCATTCCCTAAGCACAGGGGCCTGAGCTGTATAATCCTGGAGAAACTGAGCTGAACACAAGCAAGCAAGTAGGCATGCATGCGTTCATCTCTTTCTGTTCTCTTAACTGCAAATGTGACGTGACCAGAGGTTTGAAATTCATGCCTTGACTTCCCCACAATGACAGACAGGACTTGTAAGCTGAAATAAACTTTCTACCTTCAGTTGATTTTTTTATTGGTCAGGGAATTGATCACAGCAACAGAAGTGAAGCTAGTACACCGAGCAAGCAGTTTTTCTCAGTGGGACTCATGATGCCCTGCCTTTGTAAAATGTAGGTTCTGGAGGTCACAATAAGGACTTCATACTTGCTAAGCAAGCATTTTACTGACAGATTCATCTCCCTACTGAAGGTTAAAACACCTGAGCCTACTCAGGTGAAAAAAATTATCCCAACCCTGATATACGTCTGCACTCGGCTTGGAACAGATCACACCAGGCCAAACGGTTCCAAGTGGGATTTATTCAGGAGATAGGCCAGAGGTGGGGGGGGGGGAGAAGAAGAGGAAGAAGAGGAAGAAGAGAGCGAGGGCAGGGGGTTCTGCCTCTTTTATATGGGCTATGGTGTAGCCTCTTGCAGGTAAGAGTGGGAGGTAGCCAGGTGGATCCTGGGAATGTATGGCAGTTGCCTTGGCAATGATGTGGGGGTCGCCTAGGTGTGATGTTACTGGGTTTGGAGCCTGATACCAACATACCTCCCTTTTTCTTATTATAAAGAGAAGAAAAAAGGAAAGGGAAGCCGATGGTGAAAGGGGAGTCAGAGCGCCATGTCTCTTAAACTACTTCCTGCTGTGTAGCGATTTTTTGGGGTGTAGCTGGCTTTCACCATTGGGGTCCACTTGGTAGATGTGTGCATCAGGTTCCTCTGTGGACAGCGGCTGGTAATCCTGTAACAGGAACTGATTAATAGTTTGGTTAGTGTGGGGCCTGACACGAGGTCTAACCTCCATTCAACCTGCACCCTTCAGTCACTAGGACACAGGTGGAGGGCATGATAAACAGGCCTCAGGCCCTAGAGAGATTTACAGACTAATGAGGTACCTGAAGGCCAGAGGGTGGAGCCAAATAAGCATTTCTCTCCAGCCCCTCCCCCCTCTTCCCCTCCCTATTTAACTCAGGTCTGTCCTGGATTTTGGGAGGTGCAAATCTATCCACCATCCATCATGCCAATAAACCGGTTTGGGAAACCCAAGTACTTCTTCGTGTGTTGGGGCCATGCTGTGAGGAGCCATGGAAAGGCCTTTAGTGAACAGCCGGGCCTAACTTCAAGCTGGAGGAACCCAGGGCGTTCCCAGCCAACTATACACAGCGTGGCGTGGGGAACCCTGCTGTTCTCCAGCCATTTTTACCTACAGGTTAGAAATAATAACAGGGGAGCATGACTAGAAAGGGTGTTACAAAAGAGAGGATCTGCTTTTATATGGAGTTTTTTAAAAATCTCAGAACTGGAGGTCTCACATTCCCTAAAAACAGCATTCTTCTTGGAGGAACCGGCAAAGACCATCTTCTTTAGCTGTCAGGACATCTGGCCCCCGTTTGTCCTGAAGCACCACAGCTGGAATCCTGTAGGTCTTGTATGTAGAGAAGAGTGTCTTGCGGTGTTGGTAGAAGAAATGGTTGGTCCATCCATGATCCTAGCATATGTATCTGACACGACCAATATGGGCAGCCCCCATAATCATCTGGCCAGTTTCTACAATAGAGAACATAATATTTAGATGGGACAACAGATAGAGGGATGACAGCAATTTGGATTGGTTCTTGGCATCTGGCTATGGAGCAGTTTCCTGACCCTGTTTGGAAAGACTGTTTGTTATCTGTGGGAGTCTCTGGAACCTCGAATCTCCAGATGTAAGGGCTTATCTGGATGGAAACAAGTAGCAGGTGAAGGATGAGAAACCCATGTCTAGTCCAGTGAGGTCAAGTTCGGCTGCTGGAGTGGAGTCTCATTTTCTGAGATTGAGGACAAGATGGGTGATCTCGACATCCTCTGGAGCTTAATAGAGCATGGTCCTGTTAGGGTCGACGTGTATGAAGAAGAGTTGATTTTAGGTGGAGGGTTGAAAGGACTGTGAGACAGGTGGACCCAATGAGGGAGTCCCTCAAGTTTAGCAGCTGTAGGGGTCACAAGAATTACCTTAAAAGTTCCCTGCTATTTAGGAGAGAAGGGTGAGGGCCCATGATCTGGAGGAGAGAGAAGGACTTGGTCTCCAATGTTGACAGGCAGTGGACAGGAGACAGTGTGTGGTCGAGGTAGATGGTGGCCAGCAAAGTTCCACAAGAGAAAATGGAGGTGGCAAAGTAATGGGGTGAGTACATGGTCTGGGAGGGGAAAGCATTTAAGTGAAAGACCAGGAGTTAGGACTGGACGTCCATACATGAGTTCAAAGGGTGAGATGAGGAGACGCCACTTGGGGAGAGCTTGTAGCCTGAAAAGAGCCAGAGGTAGGCGTTTTACCCAGTCAAGGTGAAGTTCCTGTGACAGCTTGACAAGAGTGGTTTTTAAAGAGCGGTTAGTTCTTTCTACCTTACCTGAAGATTGAGTGGGACAGGGAATGTAAAAATGCCAGGGGATGTCTAGGGCCTTACATAGAATTTGAGAACTCTTGGAAGTAAATTCAGGACCATTGTTTGACTGGAGGAAGCCTGGAACACCAAATTGGGGGATGATCTCTTGGAGGAGGAAATCAGAGACTGTCTGAGCCCTTTTGTTAGTTGAAGGAAAAGCCTCTACCCAGCCTGAGAAGGTGTCCCTTGTTTAAGTCATTGCTGCAGAGGTCACTGACATATTAATGAAGCCATCTGAGACCAAGCAGCACATGACATCACCTACATGCCTGACTAAATTCAAGGGCTAATACATAGGTAAAAAGGGCTGTCCAGGAGAGTCTGGCTTGAGCTGTCCATCCACAGAGTTGTGAGAAGAAAATAGCTGTTCTTTCAGGCCACTGAGCTCTGGGGCAGTCTGCTTCTCAGAAACAGATAACTGATAGATCAGGTGAGTGGCAACTTCCCCACTGGGCAGTTCATCTGAGAGGAGGCAAAGCTGGAGGCCCTGGAGACTGCCACATGGAGAAACTGCTTGAGGAACAAAAATCCAAGAAGAAAGCAGCTTCCAGAAGAAGAGAGAGGGAACTGCAACCCTGGATAACACCATTGACGTCTCTGGATTCAGCCAAGATAGAAAATTATCAGATAGAAGCCTTCCTAGCTATTACACTGGTAACACACTGCCTTCCTTTGTTTTTAACCTGTCACAAGCCAGGATTCCATCATACATAACTAAAAGAACTCCAACTATTACAAAATGATTTCCTGGTTGTGTTATTATCTACAATTGGATTCCAGTCAAATTTGACTAGGATGGCTTCCAATATCTTTAAATCGGTTCTTCTTTCTCTCCCAATAATTCTCAGCTTTAAAAATAATCTCATTTAGGAGACAGTTTAGGCATTATACATTCTTGTACCTGTGCTTACCACACACAGAGGAATGTCTGTCATCCCTGGAGCTTTAACAGGTAACATGACACACCCTGTGTGCTTGCTTTCTTCTGTGAATCAGCTAGTTGAATTGGGTTAAATCTCAAGCAGAAGAGGTGAGAGCTATGAAAATGTATGAGTCCTACTTCACCCTCTGCCATATGTGTGCTAACTCCAAGTGGAGGGAGGGTCAGCACAAACATTCTTCTTCTCCTGTCTGCATGAAACCAGAATCCTCTCTGAAGTACTTGCTCCCAGACTGAAAAATATCTTGTAGACATTCTTTATGTCATCCAGACCACACAAGGAATACAACATTTGGCAAAGGCTGAGGTTTTGTGCTGGCCAGAAAGATCCTTGTGCTTTAACCCGCTGTAAATTCAAGAGACTCTGGGGAATTGTCTGGTGTTCGGGCTTCAAACACACTCCTCTCTCGCCACCGCCACCCGCAGGTCCTACTGGGAGCACACTCTTCTCCTTTTCCTTTTCTTCCAGGATCTAGCTCTTGGCTGAGAAATAGTGCAGTCCCCAAATGCTGTGATTTAGTGGGAGGAAATTTACTTGATTCCATGTACAAATTTGCCAGGAGAAGTGAATCTGAGCAAGATAATTATATTCACATCTTCGTGTAAATTACAGAAAATGCCTAAGAAAGCTGCTGGGTTGCTGTCACTCAACATGACCTCTGTTCTCTGGAGTTCACAACTGGCTAATGAGTATTCAGTGGCAGCCAAAGGAGAAGGAGGCTGATTGCGATGCCCAACCCTCATTACTTATTCAATTAAGACACAGTGTGATAATCAGGTTTTGTCTGTCTAGACCTTTGCTTACCCAATGATGAAAGATGTGAGATAGTCTTGGTCCCAGGAGGGGTTTAAGAAGTGGTCTGGCCGTCATGATTTTTCAGTCTAGGCCCCAAACACTGCTTAGCTTCATCTCCCAACCTGTACCTTCAGAACCATGAGATTTGTCCACAGCACGTTTGCCCTTCTCTGAATAGGTTATTTACTTTCTCATCCCCATGAAGTCTGTCTCCAAATCTGCTCCTGCAGCTGTCTGATGGCATCCTGGTCCTCATCTGAGATTCAGCTCAATTTCCCCACAGAGAAGCAATTTTTCTAATCATCCAGCCACAGTCCCTCCCTCTCCATGGTTCCCATCTCAGCCTCTTTACACCTAGATCAATGTTCATTTCTTTAGTAAGTGTGTAATGAGCACTTATCAGGTCTCAAGGATGGTTCTGAGGTGACCCTGATGTGATGATCTTAGAGTCCAGCTGGGGATGAATTCAATGAGAATAAGTCACAGCAACCCTGAAGCATCAAGGAAAACATCAGCAGGGAAACATGCAAGTATGAGAGAAGGTAGCAGGGATGCAGAGAGCTCTGGAGTCCTGGAGTCAGGGATGCCTTGCCACGCCATGAAGGATTGATGATGCTACCAGTGTGAAGAGAAGGAAGAAAGTCTTCACAGAGGGAATGTTAGACAAGCGCTCTTATCAACATCTCGATCCTGTTCACCAGCCTCCTCAGCTCTTGCCAGATCTCCCTACTTCCATTCACACCCAGCTTTGTGTATATTTTCTCCTGCTCTTCCAAACCAGTTGGGCTGCCCAAATATTCCTAGATCTGTGAGTGTGGTCTTCCATTGGATGGTGGCTGATTTATTAGGGACTAGACTTTCTTTCTCATCCAGCAGCTAAAAACTGCCAATAGCACCTCAGCTAGGGGTGGGGCCTTGTGAAAACTCCCCAGTTCATGGTAGGATATGGTCTGGCTTGGGCTTGCACAGGTTGTATGTAATGTCACAGCCACTGTGAGTTCATATGTACAGCTGCCTTGCTGTGTCCAGAAGACTTTGTCTCTTTACAGTCACTCAGTACCTCTGCTTCTTACACTCCTTCCTTCCTCAGTGATAGCTAAACCTTTAGAGGGGAAGTATGTGGTATATATTTAGGGCTAACCATTCTGAGTCTCCTACTCTCTGTACCTGAGCTAGTTGTGGGTTTCTGTGTTGATTACTATCAACTGCAAATGGAAATGAGTAGGTCTTTGATTGACAGTTGAAAGATATGTTAATCTATGGTTATAATAATAAGTTTAGGAGTTGACTTAATTAACTATGTCCATTTAGCAAGATAATAACAATAGGTTCTTTCTTAGAGTCTATGACTTGTCTACAGGTTTCATCTTGTACAGTGGACTTAAATCCAATTGATTGATTACTCACATGACATGAATGTGCCATTATTACTCCAGTGGGCATGTCTAGACTGTCCTCGGATTGTTCCCTGAAGACTCTGACCAATCATGCTTGAGTGTCTTCTGCCATCTTCTCTCTCCAAAGGATTTGTTTTATCTGGTTTTAATTGCTATCACCTAGTAAAGGCATATGATAGGCACCTAGCTCAAGTCTGGAGACGAGAGCCACCAACCCAGAGAACATGGATTCTGCTCTTGCTTGTCAAGAGAACTCACAGAATTAGTAGAAATACCAACACCATAAGAATAGTGAATATTAGAAAGAATAGTCCCTATTAGCTATTCAGTTCAGTTTAACAAATAAAGCAAAAGTTAATGCTTTAATCAGAGACAGGAGAAATAGCTCAGCAGTTAAGAGTATGTAGTACTTTCTCAGAGGACCTAAGTGTGGTTCCCAGCATTCATGTCAAGTGGCTCACAACTACCTGCCACCCAGATCCAGGGATCCCATGCTCTCTTCTGACCCTCTATGGGCAATGTCCTCAGATGTACCTCCACACATGACCTATACATGACTAAATATAATAAAAATAGATATGTTTATCTATGATATATATATAATAAAAATAAAGTTAGTGGCTTAAACAACAGTGACTCATCATGCCTTGTGGTTCCGTGAATTAGCTGGGTGATTCTGTTCTTCCTCTTGGGCCTGTACACACAACTGGATTCTGGTGGAGGACACTCTGGATCTGGGCTCAGCTGAGACAAGACAGCTGGACCCTCTCTTTTTGTGGCCATTTAGCCTCAAAGAATCTAGATTAAGCTTGCTCAAGTAGCACTTAGATATTTTTCTTTTTTCTTTTTTTTCTGTTTTGTTTTGTTTTGTTTTGTTTTGTTTTGTTTTTTTGAGACAGGGTTTCTCTGTGTAGTCCTGGCTGTCCTGGAACTCACTCTGTAGACCAGGCTGGCCTCAAACTCAGAAATCTGCCTGCCTCTGCCTCCCAAGTGCTGGGATTAAAGGTGTGCACCACCACCACCAGGCGTCTTAGATTTTTTTTTCATATTTTAATTCAATTACCTTTTAAAAGATTTATTTTTATGTATTTGTGTGTTTTGCCAACATATATGTCTGTGTACCATGTGCACTCTTGTTGTCCACAGAGACCAGTGGAGGATGTCAGATCCCCTGGAACCAGAGTTACAGTTGTAAGCCACCATGTGGTGCTGGGGATCAAAACCAGGTCCTCTGGAAGAGCAGCCAGTTGTTCTTAACTGCTGAGCCATCTCTTCAGACCCTAAAGTTTGTTTTGTTTTGTTTTGTTTTGTTTTTAACGTTAAAAATCACAACCTTTTCTAACCGGGTCAATATGGCAAATGTCTTTGGTTACTACTCATGCTTTCTTCCTATTGCATGAATGGTCAATAAAACTAAGGAAAGCCTAGTTGTGTTAAGTGGTGTGGTTACAATGTAACATTTAGAAAGGAGACATAGAGAAGGTGACGTTAAGTAATGAGGATGGAATACAGGTCACAGGACACATGAGTTGTAGAAGGGGATGGAAAGCTGATTTTGTTTCTAGTTTTAAGTCCGTCATAGTTTTTTTTCTCCTTTTTTTGTGGTAGATACAAGAATTCAACCTTTGGGGTATTTGAACCATTTTTGCATTTCCAAAAGAATCTAGCATGTGTCATTTCTTTGAAGTGCTCACATTCTCAGTGGGGGTAATTCTGGAGTATATTGGTTATAATCATTGGTACAAGTCACCTTTTCTGAGACCTTCATGGCCAAAGGCAGTAACAAGGTCCTCATGGATCATATACACTGAGACATAATTTATTAAGTTCTCTGCCACTATTACTACCTTGCCTCATGTGTTTCATAGCCAGCATGTGGCCACGGAGCAGGGACTGATATGTGCATGCAGCAAATGGAGGTCCTGGAAGTCAATAACAGATGTTCTGAATGTGGCTGGCTTTGAGCAGGAAGAACAGATCTTGGGGTGTATAATATAATCCCAACCACATCTACTTCACGGGCCACCTCCAATATCACAGTCAACCATATGAAAGTCTTTCCAGAGCCCCAGGACAAATGAACCCAAACAAGCAGCAGGGCTGGGTCAGCACCGTAGACAGCTCCAGCACGCTGGCAGAGAGGACACCAAGCACTGAGAACCGAAATGCACCCGCAGGCAGCTGTGCCCCAGGGAAATAACTAGCAGTGTGTCAAAAGAATTGGATTTGCTTCATGGATTCTTATTTGCCCCGGGCACTCTCCTGTCACAACCTGTATGGATTGAGTTTCAGTTGCAAGAGAAACTTGAGATAAGAGGCAATAGAAGTCAAGACAGAATATTGAGAGTTGGAGGCAAAAGCCAGGGGTGGGGAGCTCAGGGCTGTGATAGTGGCTTGGCTCTGTCTGAGGACTCTTCCTTCACCACCAATGACAACAGATGGACTTTATTCCACTTGGTACTTGTCCCTACAAAGATGAAGGAGCTTCAAGGACCAACTGCTTTAACAGCAGTCACTAAATTCAGCTGCCAGTCAATTGTTAACCTCACCTTTCTCCACCTGTTTGCTGGGTGGAGCATCATCTGGAACTAGCCAGTAAATAGCTGGCTATTTTCTTTGTTTTCTTTTTCTCCTTTTCTTTGTCTTTCTTTTTGAGTGTGTTTGTATAAATCTGTGTGTAATCTTTGTGCATGTGGGTATACAGGTATGCGTGTGTGTGTGTGTGCACGCGTGTGCATGTGAGTGCGGGGTCCAGAGGAGCCCACTGATATCTTGCCAGTCTTCACTCTATTTCTTTGGGGCACGACCTCTCGCTGAACTTGGTGCTGTGCCGTTAGCCTGCAAACCTCAGCGATCCTCCTGTCCCTGTCCCTCATAGTACTGGGTTTTGGGGTAAACAGTACAGGGCCACATCCACCTTTTTGCATGGGTGCTGGGATCTCAGCTCAAGTTTCACATCTACAAAGCAAGGACATACTTAGAGATGATGCTTTGGGGGGCTCTGTTCTATTTGGACACACACACTCACACACACACACTCACACTCACACACACACACTCATACACATACACACAGAGAGAGACACACACATTTACTTTAAATCTGTGTATCTTAAATATTACACATGAACTCTTATTAAAAACCATCTATGTGCTTTTATTTAAAAGCAAGAAGGCAGTCTGGTTAAATTCAGATCAATAGTCCTTACCATTGCTTTGTGGGTAGTGACCCCTCTTCAGTTTCATTTGGAAGACTGCCATTTTTTCAGTTCATGCTGTATATGCACCTGGGAACTGGACTGGGCCTGTTCTGAAGTCTACATACATTTTGATTTTTAAAAAGTGCCTCTGACCATCTTCATACTGGTGCAAAATCAGAATATCATCTGCAGATCTAGGGTGTTCCTGTTTTCAGCTGTCTCTTTATGCCCCATCCCCTTTGCTACTCTGTATTCTTCTCATTTGGTTAGAAATGCAAGGTTTTTTCTTCACTTCTGTGTTATAATATACATGGGTTTGGATGTATATTATTAAACAAAGCAGCCATAGGAGGAAAGAGAAGAGAGGTAGGAGCACAGAGGCAGAGAGAGTGATTGAATAACAGGTATTTTCTTCTGTGTACTGTATGGAACATAGAGGCCCTTTTCCCCAGTTTCTCGTCAGAGAGAAGGGTTTTCTTTAAGTGTCTGTGTAGTTACTACTGTCAGCTCCAGGAAGGGTCCTGTTTCCTCTTGTCACCCTGAATGGAGGAACATTTTTTTTGCAGAGCTCTTTTGAGCACCCATTCCGTGGTTCTGGATGTTGCTGCCTTAGAGCCTAAGCTATCGATGTGGGAGGGGAAGATGCAGGGACTCACGGCTGCACGAACTGTTCTTCTGGTCTGAATCCCCCCTTCAGCTCACCTGCTTTTTTTTTTTTCCCCAAGAGTTCTAAAGCTTTATTGTTCGTGGCAAATGTGAATGGGCCTGGATGTGTGTGCCCCCTTCTCCTTTTTGCTCTTATACAATTTTTTAAAATTTTAATCAAAGGCCTTATAAGTTTGGTAGTGCTCAATAACAAGATGCCCATGCAATCAGAAATGTAACCCAATACCCAACCTAGAAATAGATATATCAACTATCTTTGACTGGTGGAGACGCATGAACATCTGCCTCCATATGCCCCCCCCCATCACCTAGCTCCTCATCTCCTTCTCCTCCTCCTCTTCTTACTCATCCTCTTCTTCTCCTTACTCCTCCCACCTTAGCTTCTCCTACATATCACCCTTCTTGTTAAAATAAAACTTTTCTCTCAAAATACAACTAGAGCATAACTATACCAATTTGTGTCAGTAAAGTACAAGATAGATCTAATACCCAGTTCATCATTTTGTTGACTAACCAGAACCTCTGTCATCTCTCCTAAAAGACTTAGTTCTGAACCTGGCTTTTTTCTTGGCTTTAGAATGAATGTCAACTGAAAATCATCCTCTCAAATCTTTTCTTTCAAAGTAATTAGCCGGGATTGGCTATGAGACTGTAAGTCTGCAACCCTGTCAGAAATCCAGAATGACTGAGTTAACTGAAATTATGAAAAGCACAAAGCATAGCTTCTAAAACTTAGCCAATTTACAGAGAATGCTCAACACCTGGACAGTCCCTATACTACAAAACGTTGGAGCATCCGATCTTCAGCCTTCTGGCCCAGGATCATCTGACAGACCTAGTGATGCAGAATTATATAGGTCTGATTACTCTGTCTTGGCAGATGTAATCAGTCGACTATTCCGCAAGTGTGTCCTTTTCTGGACAGTGATTTGTCTGTAGATGAAAGAGGCAATTCTTGCCTAGTGGCTGTCTTACCACAACTGGAGTAACTCCAAAGATGCTCAATTTCTTCTTAGAATCCAAGACAGAAAGCTGTCAGGAGCAGACAGGTCTCTAATCAAAATGAACATTAATATAGAAATGTTTGTAATGTCAATTCTGTGGATTTCTGATGTTTTGAAAACCAACTATCCATGTAAGGCAATCTGGGTTGTTGTCTGTTAACTCCTCTCAGCTATATCTAAATAAAACATAGAAAACACCCTAACAATAAACTCAGAACCATGAATTTGCTCTAGGCCCTTAACTCACAGGCTAACCATCTCAAATCAGTTAGAAAAGTTAAAGAAGGACTGGGTCTAAGTCTTGTATTCCTAAATGTGTTATATAGGCACAATGCCTATGAGAGTAACAATATTAATTTCACTTTTATATTAATAAGAAGCTCATACCAATGAAAACCTTAAATTTGAAATCAAAGTAAATTTTGTACCATTTAAGAAATTATAACTTCATCTTATTAACTATTATACATATTTCTACAAATAGGTTATAGCTATGCAATAAATCCTAGCTAACTCTCCCTGTTCCAGCAAAACCACTACTTTTCCCTAGAAAGACAGCCCAATATTAACCACCTTAGTCCCAAGCCCAGGGAATAGGGGCTCCGACTCTTCATTAACTTCTTCAAGCTGATTATGGGCATTGAGATATTAGATGAGGGGTAGGGGGAAGGGTAAATTGATAAGCCTCTGACACTGTGTCTTCACTGCATCCAGCTGGAATTCCAGGACATCAGAGGTTCAAGCAGGTCTACTCAGCTTGCTTGATGAGTAGATACACCAAGGCTGTGTATTCTGCAATATACAATTCTCAAAACAAATTTTAGTGTCAAGATTTTTTTTTTCATTTGAATTCTGGAATCTAATCTTCTGGTGGCTTGCCTCTGTCATTTCTAATCCGTATAATTCTGGGAGTTTCTATGAGGGTGTGCTCCCACCATCCTCCCATTTTCGCCTCCCTGCTCTCAGATTTCCCAACACTAGGGAACCAAACTTTCAGGCACCAAGGCCCTCCACTTCGACTGATGCCTAACCCCTTACTCCATCCCCCCCTCCTCCAATTACTATGAGGGTGTGTTTCCACCATCCTCCCATTCCTGCCTCCCTGCTCTTGAAATTCCCCAACACTAGGGAATCCTAGTGCTTACAGGCACCAAGGCTGTCCACTTCCACTGATACCTGGCAAGGCCACCCTCAACTACCTATACAGGTGGAGTCATGAGTCTCTCCCTTTGTGTTCTCGGGCTGGAGATTTTTAGAATGGCTACTCCAGCTTGTTTCTTAGGACCATTTGCTTGAAAAATTGTTTTCCAGCCTTTTACTCTAAGGTAAAGTCTGTCTTTGTTGCTGAAGTGGGTTTCCTTTATGCAGCAAAATACTGGGTCCTGTTTATGTATCCAGTCAATTAACCTATGTCTTTTAATTGGAGAATTGGGTCCATTGATATTAAGAGATATTAAGGAACAGTGATTGTTGCTTCCTGTTATTTTTGTTATTAGAGGCGGAATTATCTTTGTGTGGCTATCTTCTTTTGGATTTGTTGGAAGAGGATTGCTTTCTTGCTCTTTCTAGGGTATAATTTCCCTCCTTGTATTGGAGCTTTCCCTCTACTATCCTTGGTAATGCTGGGTTTGTGGAAAGATATTGTGTAAATTTGGTTTTGTCATGGAATATCTTGGTTTCTCCATCTATGATAATTATCTATGGTAATTTTGCTGGGTATAGTAGCCTGGGCTAGCATTTGTGATCTCTTAGGGTCTATATGACATCTGTCCAGCATCTTCTAGCTTTTATAGTATATGGTGAGAAGTCTGGTGTAATTCTGATAGGACTTTCTTTATATGTTACTTGGCCTTTTTCCCTTACTGCATTTAATATTCTTTCTTTGTTTTGTGCACTTGGTGTTTTGATTATTATGCAGCCGGAGGTATTTCTTTTCTGGTCTAGTCTATTTGGCATTCTATAGGCTTCTTGTATGTTTATGGGCATCTCGTTCTTTAGATTAGGGAAGTTTTCTTCTACAATTTTGTTGAAGATATTTATTGGCCCTTTAAGTTGGGAATCTTCATCTTCATCTATACCTATTTTCCTTAGGTTTGGTCTCCTCATTTTGTCTTGGATTTCCTGGATGTTTTCTGTTAAGAACTTTTTGCATTTTGTGTTTTCTTTGAAAGTTGTGGCAATATTTTCTATGGTATCTTCTGCACCTGAGAGTCTCTCTTCTATCTTTTGTATTCTGTTGGTGATACTTGCATCTATGACTCCTGATTTCTTTCCTAGGTTTTCTATCTCCAGGGTAGTCTCCCTTTGTGATTTCTTGATTGTTTCTACTTCCATTTTTATGTCCTGGATGGTTTTGTTCAACCTTCACCTGTTTGGTTATGTTCTTTAGTAATTCTTTAAGGGTTTTTTGTGCTTCCTCTTTAAGGGCTTCTACCTGTTTACCTGTGTTCTCCTCAAATTCTTTGAGAGTGTTATTTATGTCCTTCTGAAAGTCTTCTATCATCATCATTAGAAGTGATTTTAAATCTGAATCTTGCTTTCCTAGTGATATGGGGAATTCAGGACATTCTTGTATGAGAGAACTAGATTCTGATGGTGCCAAGTACCCTGGGTTGCTAACACTTATGTTCTTGCGCTTGCCTTTTGCCATCTGGATCTCCTTAGTGCTACCTGCCCTGTCTCTGACTGTAGCCTGACTTCCCTATTATCTTGGTTGTATCAGAACTGTGTGGGGTGGGTGTTACTACTGGGGTTAAAGCTGGGGCCCAAGATCTGCTCAGTGCTCAGGCACAGACAGGAAGGAACCAGTGTTTCAGGCCAGGAGTGACTTCCTGGGTCCTAGTGGGTCCCATTTACTCCCTGTTTGGGGCAGGTGTTGCTGTCTCCTTACCTAAGATACTGCCTGTGTTAGAGCTACTGGGGTGCCCACTTCCTCTGGGTTCTGTGAGATTGGGGGCAGAGCTGCAGCCCAGGATCTGCTCAGTGCTCAGGCTCAGACCGGAAGTCACCTGCTTTCTTAAGTCTGTGTGTGTTTATGTTGTAACTCTGTCTGGGCTTTTTTTAGTTATATTAGCCACAGAGAAATGGCCTAGTGTGTGTACATTAGCACCAGAAGCTGAAAGAATTATCTTTATTTCAGGGATTCTAAGAGGAGGAAATACCGTATTAAAACCTTCTGTGTACTTTTATATCAGGAAGTTGGTCTGGTTAAATTCAGATTAGAAGTCCTTACTCCGCCTTTGTGGGTGGTGAGTTCACTTCAGTTTCATTTGGAAGACTCTGTTCTTTTCTTTCAGTTCTCCTTGTGTGTGTGCCTGGGAACTGGACCAGTCCTATGCTGGGGTCTGCATGCATTTGATTGAGATAAGGAAATAGTTGAACTGGATTGACAAGGTCCTCACACCTAGAGCTTGGGTGGGAATCAGAGTGAGACTGACAGCCAAGCTTCTCCTGATGACCATGCAAGGATGCAGAATGCAAACAGCCACTGTCACTCAGCAAAACTTTGGCTTGTAGGCCTTCAGGGTACACCTGACTCTGACTCTTGGATCTCCATTTTCTTCTAGGATCCAAGAAACAGCTTCCAACGTGGAGAAGTCTCTGCAGCGGGCACCAGAGTGTGAACAAAAGTCTTCAGGGTTGAGATGATGTATTTGATTTAATATCAAGTGGGAAAAAATAGGAGATAAGAGAAAGATGATTGTAATTATGCTTTATGTATTCTGTGTTTGCAAGTGGATTAATAACGAGCAGGAAACGGACAGGGCTGTCTGAAAAGTGAAACAGTGGATTCTGGGAGATGACTAGTTTTATTATGAGATTAATTTTTTTTTCCCAAAATGCCCTTAGTATGGCTTCACTATATTTCAAATATTAAGAACATACCAATAATGCTTGCTGACCTCTGGCCTCATGGTCACTGGCCCTGACTCTGCTCTTGCCCTTGTCTCAGAAGGCGTTCCTCTTTCTCAGCTAAGAGCCCATCTATTCCTCCTACCAATACCCACCCCCTACTGAAGAAATGGCAACTCACTATTAGTGCTTGGACCGTACATCTCTCTGTCAGACATGAGAGTGTGAAGGTCAGGGCAGCGTGTTTCCTTGCGCGTGGATCTGTCTTCGGTACTCAGTCAAGGCAGACTAGTGACTGACTGATAAATATTTATTGACAGAATACTTAAATCTTCAAGTGAATGGCAGCTTTCAAATGTTATTATTTTGGTTTTACAATTACTTGATTCCCTTTGCAAGAGGCCCTTGTCAAGTCTATACGTTGTGTTCTCTCTATACCAATACATAGTGCTCAAACCAGTGCTGGATGGTATGGCTTCCTGAGCTGGGAATGCACCAAGGAGAGGCCGAAGATGAAGAATGTTCAACAGGGAGGAAAAAGTCAGAACACAGGTTTTGGTTAAGGCCATCCTCATCCAGAACTGTCAGGAAAACAGCAGTGTTGCCTGGTCTGGAGACTTTCCTTCCTGGAACACACTCTCTAAAGCATCCTAAACATAAATACGCCAATGCCAGTTGATGTACCTGCCATTTGCTTATGACATTTGTCACATGTACTTTTTTGGAGGCAGAAGAAGGGATTTAGCCAAACATGACGATGGCAAGATGCAAGTTGCCCCAACCAGACACCCACTCAACACCCACCTCTAGAACCGCCTCTTTTACTTCCTAAATTAACTGTTGAGACAGGTGATCTCTGCCACCCCAGCCTTCACCTGAGCACTAGGAGTGATGGATGTCAAGTGTCTTTCCAGGCAGTTTGTTACCTCTAAAGAGTTCGAGGCCAGCCTGGTCTACAGAGTGAGTTCCAGGACAGCCAGGACTACACAGAGATCATCAATCAATCCCAGTGTTCTTTCTCATCAAACCTAGGTTTGATCTCAGAGTCATTCTCAGTGTTCAGAGCCCACCTTGCAGTCTCTGCCCTCTAGGTACCACAAAGTTCTTTTCCAAATTATTTGTTGATCCTCTGTGTGCTCTTTGTAACAGTCTGAACTAAAGACAGCCTCAGGCCTGGCAGCCTTGAGTGCTGGGGGCAGAGCCTGTCTTGGTAGGATGAGCAGCATGGTGGGTTGTTATGAAGCATTCCTAAGCCTCAGGTCCACAGGGCAGAGCCAAAGATTAGCAACAGGCATTTGTTAGTGGGACAAAGAATCTTCCCATGGAAATTAGGAAGCCTTCCAAGGTCTGGGGGCCTGGAGGCTAGTGGCTGAGGGTAGGTCAGGGTTGCTTAGCAACAGCACAGCTGAGACAATTCCCAGGCTGCCATTCCCAATACAATGAGTATTCATCAGACCAGATTGCTTTCCTATGAGAAGGCAACCTGTTCCCTTTCCCCCAACTTTATTTCAAAACTATGGGTTCAGGCATGAGGAAGGCAGCCCTTGGTCTGTATAGTATGCTGAGTGGAGCAAACTTAAGAATACTTCCAGGGGAGTTCAGACGTGTGACTGTAAGGTTCAATTCCCACGGGTTTCTTCCTAGCTCCTCAGCATAAGAATCTCACATGGCTTTGGTCACCTGAAATCTTCTAAGTGTTGGGGAAGTCTTGGGTTACTGTAGCAAGAACACACATTTAGACAATTTTGTTTTGGCCATAGCTTTCCAGCGTGGAAGACGGATCTGGCTCAGTCTGGCTGTTGGTCTTCTCCTCTGCCATGGCTGAGTCAGCCTTCACCTCTGGGGGATAAGCTTTATTTCTCTTGGCGAATGCCTGGCTGATTTCTGCATGGGTTCTGTTCTTGGTCTCCGGGAGGACAAAATAGAAGTAGATAGTACCTGCAATACATATTGTGGCAAAGACGAGGAAGCAGTAGGAGTCCAGGCTTTTCTGTGGAAAGGGAGAAACAAAAACAGCCAGTAAACAGTCAGCAAACTAGCTAGCTGACTGTAAAGCCACATCACAAGGTTCACCTCTGCAGCTAGCACTGAGTGCTGCCGCCACAAGAGGCAGATGGGGCCATATGACATGAGAAAGTCTCAAAGAAAGCAGGGATAAGTCAGTTCCCCACCATGACCACAATGAGGAAAAAAAAAAAAAAAAAAAAACAGTCTTCATTGTGCTGCATTTTTTTTTCAAAGTAGGTGTTTAAAGACTGACTATTAAGGGAAGAAAATGTAATCCCTGATAAATATGATCTTAGGTTTCATTGCATTCTTCCTCCTCCCATGAGACATGAGACAGCTGTAAAGTCCCACTTTGTAAGAAAAGTATGGAGCATGGTATCAAGGATATATGTGTTCCCTCACCCTTGATATGCTCAAAATCTACCTCATTAACTGGTCCAGTCTTGCACAGAAAAGAAAAACCAAAAGATAGATGCTGGGTGTAGTTACTGTTGCTGTGTCTTGATTAGAACTCAGTGGGATTCTGGGCTTTCCAAGGACTCTTGTGCTTCTGTGGCTCTTGGCATGATGCTTAGATTTCAGTAAAGATTTGTTCAATCAATGACTCTCAACTGGAAGGGGTGGTTCCTGAGCAAGTATCAGGAGCTGAGTTTGAACCCTTAGCACCCATGTAAAAAGCCAAGTGTGGCTACACACTAAACTTGTCTGTGAACCCAGCATTTGGGGTGGGAGCAGGGACAGGATGGGACTTGCTGGTTGCAAGGCACACATAAATAATCTGAGGAGACCCTATATTCATGGTTATTCTTGACTTCATGGGTAGTTCAAATGAACTTTTGGATATATGAGAGCCTGTCTTCTCTCCCCTCAGAGGCTTCCTTGTTACAGATGCCGGGCTTGACTCCTTCATACTACAAATATCTATTGATCAAAGACAAGGTGACAGTGGTTTTGAGTGGCACTTCCCAAGAAGTAATGCTAGGGGTTTCATTAATTCCATTTAATCTCTGATTGAAAATGAGCTTACAACGCTTAAGAGCCTAGGCACTCATACATTCCCTATCCTCCAGTCAAACACATTTAGACTCACGGTGCCTCTGTGTAAAACAAGGACAATATCAGATCCATAGGGTTGTTGTAAAGAATAATTGCAACGTTCCCTACAAAGCACTGTGGGTGGTAAAGGGTGCCTTGCTTTAAGGGAGGCACCTTGTTTGTCCATAAAGAGTCTGTGAGCCATGGAGAGGAAAAGGGGAGAATGAGGAGTTCAGCTGTCAGATAGTCTGTGCCAACAGAGAAGATGAGCCACTTAGGACAGAATTTCAAACCACCCAGTGTTAACTGTCCTTATTTGAAACGTGGTGATGTTCACCCTCATGTTGTTTTGTGGTGAAATGGGATGAGTTTTGTGGTCCACATTCCTGTGTGCAGGCTGACTCAATACCTGTCTTTTCTTGTATCCTCAGAATGCAGGGAGTTGTGGATAGACAGAAGGCCAGCAGTGGATATGTACTGAGTACATGGGTGTCCTGAGGCTCTCTACCTACCCAGGGCACTCCTGGAGCTATCTGGGTTGTCTTTACCTCCTTGAGCTATTATGTGCTTGGCTTCATTTCCCAAAGGACACCATGAGGTCACTTGTATCATTCTTTCACAAAATTCACAGCACCTGCAACATCTGGGGAAAGGACACTTGTGCCCTTCCTTCCTTCCTTATAAATCTCAGGGGAAAATGTGTGTGAGAAGTGGGGTGAGAGACACCATCTCTTGGACACTGAGCCTGTGGTGGACACCCGGATGAAAACCACTGTGTTGGGGCTGAATCCTTTCTCGGTCAATTAAATCATGAGAGTGGATCTATCACAAATGGAATTCCTTCATACCTGAAAGAAGGGAACTAGACAGACTCCTCTCACCCTTCTACCTTCTTCCACATGCAAAGACACCAGGAGGCACCATCTTGGAAGCAGAGAACGGCCTCCACCAGATCCACCAACACCTTGATCTCCCTGTTAGCCAACTAAGAACCACCTATATTCTGGAACCATGACCAAAGCAACTCTTATAAAGGAAGTCATTTAGCTGGGGCTGGCTTACAGGTTCAGAAGTTCAGTCTATTTTTGTCATGGTGGGCAGCATGGCAGCATACAGGCAGATGTGATGCTGGAGAAGGAGCTGAGAGTTTTACATCTTGATTTGCTGGCAGCAGAAGGAGACTACTATACTAGGTGTAGCTTGAGCATAGGAGAACTCAAAGCCTGCCCCTACAGTGACACACTTCCTCCAACAAGGCCACACCTCCTAATAATGACACTTCCTATGGGCCAAGCATTCAAACACATGAGTCTATGAGGACCATGCGTATTCAAACCTTTTCTTTCTAATCACAATATTCCTTTCATACATTGGTTACTTCAATGGTGACAATGAGTGAGGTACAAGTGTCTCTCTTTAGAGTATCTTTGCCCCTGCCAGGAGTTTGTGTTACTTGTCAAGTTCATGTTGCTAGAAGAGGGGAGGGCTGGATTGAAACTCAGCACAGTGCTCCTCTCTGAAGCTGCCTTGCCTCTTGTTGGACCCTGGCCTGTGCTGAAGACAAGACCAGATAATGTCAGTGATAACATTAACAACTGCTTTCTGATTGCTACCTTTCTGATTGTCCTGGGAATTGCTAGCTAGCTACGTTCACCTCAACCCCATGGCATGATTTTACAGATGAGGTGGCTAAGCAGTGACACTGGGCTGTGTGTCAGTTAAGATCCAAGCTCATGGAACCTGATGGAGGTGGTGGAGCCTGACTTGGTGTGGATACTTAGCTCTCCCACCCTGGTGAAAGCAATCACCCCTCTTCATGACCCTACTCCATCTCTCAGGAGTGCTGCTAGCCACTGTTACATCCCTTCTGAAAATACATCTTGTATGTCACCAGATGGCCATGAAAGTAATCCAGAGAGGAAAATTTCATCTCACAATACAGTAGAATGTTAGATTATGCTAAAAATACAAGGTAATTTTGGAAAAATACTACTTTTAGGAAAAGGTCCTTTAAATTAAGGAAAAATTCTTAGCTTTTCCCCCGCTCTACTCCTGTGAATCAGAGCCAGAGAGTGGGTAACTGCTTCCCAGAGCAAGGGAAAGAGAAGTGCAGGTTAGGAACGCAGATTCCAGTTCCCACAGAGTGAGCCTATGGGTTGCTTTGTAGATGGTTTGGTGGGTGGGCTCAGAGGTGGGGGTGGGATCACCCTAAATACACGGCCACAAAACCTCAATGTGCTCTGGAGGTGGTGAAATTATAACCTAATAAAATTCTGGGTTAGGTTTAGAAGTAGCTATTCAATTCCTTTATCAAAAGCCAAAAGGTGCTGAGCTGGAATGATTCTTTCCTGCCACAGTACTCTCCATGCTTGGAAAGAAGTGGCCAGAGATCATGTCCGTACTAGGAAGTACCTGTCCATCCTTCACACTGGGTTCAGTCTGGTCCTTCATGACAGCAAAAACCCCTATTATGTCCTGCTGCTTGTGTGGTGGTGGATCTCAGATGAGCTCCCTGCATCCTGGGGACACAGGTTACTCTTTGGAGTCTTAAGAACTCATCATAGCATCTGACATAGATTATTGTTTCTAGAAGACATAGATTATTGTTTTCTCTGTCTGGCTGCTTGTGCCCTGGAAGTGTTGGTATTCCCCTCTCCTCTCTCCTCCCTCCCTCTCTCCCTCCCTCCCTACCCTCTCCCTCCCTGCCTCCAATCCTCCCTTCCCCACTCATCTCTCTCTCCCCTGCTTCTCAGTCTAAGATATCAGTGCAGACAACAACTTTTCAATAGTTATAATGACAACAAGCTTTGTTGTAGGTCCCATGCAGACACCATGTAGATGGAAGTCTGAGTCTCTTGAGCTCAGACTTTGAGCTCAGCTGCAAAACTCAGGCAATGCTCTTGTTTCAAAGACAAGACAATGACAGTCATCAGGGATAGTTAACATTACTCTGCCCCTGACCTCAATGTTGTTGAGGGGCACAAGCAGAATTCAAGGTCACCTTGTTTGATTCCAAAGGCTACTTAACTAATCCAGAGGGTTTTGCTAACACAGTGCTTGGCAAGAAGACCAAGAACAGCAACCACCAACAAACACAGTGTTGTGGGTCCTGCCTTAGGATGGAGCTTGAGACAAGAAGATTGGGTGGGACATGATGGTGATGTGATGGTGACTGGTACTCTCCCAGGTTGCTTGAGACTGACCAATGTTTTAAGATTTGTGCTAAGATAGCTTTCAGCAAACATTCTAGGGCATGTCTGCCACCATGGAAAGGTACCTATAAACTTTTTTCTTCCAAAGGCACACTGAAATCCTAGGTTCTGGTCCCTGTGAATGTGGCATCACATAAGGACAGTCTTTCCAGGTGTGATAAGGGTACTATGCAGTCTGCTCAGCCATAAGACAGCATCTCCATGCAGGAGCTGCCTCATGCCCCTAATCTTGTCCTTACAGGCACTTTCCTCCTCTCCCTGCTTGCCCCAGGCCTTACTACAGGGTCTCTGATAAACCGCAGCTACCAGGTCTCCCTTCTCATACTCCAGTATAGCCTCTGAGTATCTAAAAAGAGGTGTTCCAGAAACACCCATATGTGACTCCATGTGTTCCCACTGCCTTCTATCCTTCATGGGTTATCAGATGTCTGGTACTCAGCCTTGGTAACATGCTCAGATCATCCACACTGTTCTGACATATGCTGGTAATTCCCCCTCCATACTGTGTCAGAATGTGTGATGGGTGGAAGACTCCAACACCCATCAGGCATCCTAAACTCCTAGATGAATCTCATGGGTCTGGAGCAAATGAGGATTCCTCAAGGCCCATCAGAATCTATCTAAAATGCACTGAGAACAGTAAGTGGCTATGGAGATAGGCAGGCAGTGACTATTGTTGGGTGCTGAGTTAGAATAGTCAGTGTGTCTCCCACAACACCAGTGTACATGTCCATTATTGTCATCTGCTGGGTGATGACTTGCCAGGAAAATAATCACCTAGAACTGGCATCACAAGACTTCTCCTGGGAGTTCCAGGTCCTGTGTAAGCTTATCCAGGGAAGAGAGTTTCCAATCACATGTCCAGCTCCTACGCCTAAAACTCAGCTCATAATGTATACTGGCCTTCAAAGATCCAGGCCTAGGTTATAAAAAGGGGGGTGAGGGATTTGCACGTCTGATGATGTTCTAGCTATGAAAGGGAGATCCTGGACCACCTGGGTGGGCTCTGCATGTCATCGCCCTTACACTGATGAGGTGGAGATATACACACAGGGTGAGAACCACAGGACATCAATCGTCTGGAGGAGGGAAGAAGAGAGCTGAGCTCACATCTGGAACACCTTGCCTGAGATGACTTCCATCAGAGCTAACTCACTGCCCTCAGAACAGCATTGGCATCTTCATAAAGGTGGAGCCTCCTGAACCCCACTTAAGGCTTCAACACTGTTTTATAGTTCTGGTTTGGAGATGAGGTCACCTCCGAAAAGGTCTATGTGTTGAAGGTCCGATCCCCAGTGCAGCAGCATTCTGAAGGCCTTTTGGGAAGTAGTTGGATCCTAGGGACTCTGCCTTCCTAAGTGAATTTGTCCTCTGGTGGACATCATTTGAGTGAAGTGTCAGAGGTCATGGACATGGGAGGTGGGGACCTAAGAAGAAGTGCACCACTGGAGGTGCCCTAGAAATACATATCTTGTCCCCAGCTTTTTCCTATCTCTTCTATGCTTCCAAGACACAATGATGGGAACTGCTTTATCTCACCCCAAGCCCTCAGTCATGACGCTCTGCTTGTGGCAATAGAGCAAGCTGATGGTGGACAGGAAAAGTAAACTGGGAGCTAAAAGAGACCCCTGCTCCCTCTCAGGCGTTCTTCACTGTGACAAAAAGACTGGCCAGCACCACTGGGGACTAAATTTCAGCATACATTTTGGAGGAAATGCACTCCGTTAAAGCACAGCACCAAGTGTGTGCTGTCACTACAGTGAGAAACACATACAGCTGCAGTCCTGTGATCTGCACCTGGAGCCCTCAGAGCCCGTGTAGTTCCATTCCCTAAGATTATCTGCGAGCCTGCATCTACTTCTGCCCACAGCCTGCCCAAGCTGTGGCCTGTCAAGTGTAAGGGTGATTTCTAAATTTTACTTATTTAAATTATTATTACTATTATTATTATTATTATTATTATTATTATTATTTGTGTGTGCATGTATGCATATGTGCATGTGGAAACCGGAGGTTGATGTCATATGTCTTCTTCAGCCACTCTGCACACTGTATTTTGAGCCAGAGTCTGTCACTGAACCTGACACTGATTTGGCTAGAGTGGCTGGCCAGCAAGCCCCGTGGAGCTCTCTATCTCCACTCCAGCACTGGGACTACAGGCATGTGTCTCTGCACTCATTTTTTTTTTTTTTTTGAGTTCTGGGGACTTGAACTCAGGCCCCCATACTTGTGCAGCAAGCACTTTGTCCACTGAGCCTCTTCCTTGTGTCTAAAGATGCCTTTTCATCTCTATACTCTATCCTCACAAGAGTGCAGAGACTAAATCTCTATACTACAGATCCTCACAAGAGCGCAGAGACTAGATGCTGCTATTGTCCTCAACACACAATGCGGTCTGAAGACTGTGAGGAACCTGTCCAGGGTCACATAGCCTGCGAGCTGCAGAGTTGAAAGGCAAGGCCAGGTTCTCTGCCTGTAAGTGCTGAACATGTAGCCACAGTTCTCCTCCTCACTAAGTACTCCACACAGAGTTTCCCAGGCTGCACCACCCTGCCCTGCAACATCACACACGCACACATTCACACACACACACTCACACACACGGTGAATAGATAAATGGATAGATAGATAGATAGATAGATAGATAGATAGATAGATAGATAGAATAAAAATAAGACACATGCTTGGCCTGCCTTCTTAATTAGCACCCTAGGGACCCACAACTATTTGACATATCTCCTTGGCAGGAGCCCAGGAAATGCAAGCCTGATGTAGGCTTGCTCTTAGCCACAGAGCATATTCAAATGTCAGAGATGGCTATAACCAGTTGTTCTTCTAGCCAGAACAATGAGCTCCAGAGATTTTATATGACACAGCCTAAATGTTGTTCAGAGCCCCGTACATCACCCTTCCACCCTCTGTGTGGGTGTCACTGAGATTTAGGGCTGTATACTATAGTGGTTGAGAATGGACACTCTGGAGCATATAGGTTTAATCCCATCTTTGGCACTTGTTAGCTCGGCAAACCCAGGACAGTGACTTGACATTTTTGCTCATCAGCTGCTGTCTGTAAAAGGAGGCCAGGGGGCACATAGATTTCACAGACCTGTTGTGACATTACATAAGTCACACTACATGGCATGTCTAGGGAGAGCCAGCTGCCTGGGGATGGCTTTATTCAGTCACTTAATTGTTTGGGTTGTTTTGTATTTATTTCAATGGCTGCTGTAATGAGTTACATGAACTAGGTGATGGAAACAGGGGTCTCTCTCCTGTCTACAGGTCTCCTGTGGAACATGCAGCCCATCCTGACTGATCCATGGAAGGAATTAGAACTTCCACTCTACAGAATGGCTGCCAGCACCTCAGGGGTGGTCACTGCTCCCTCTGTGACCTCCTCTTTGACAAGTGAGCCAACTGAGTGGGCTGGGATAATTGCATTGAATGAAACTGAATATAGAATTCGGGTCCCAGATGCATGGGAAACTGTCAAATGAGGTGCAGCACTGTAAGGGGATGTGCAGATGGGAAATGATTTGCAGATCTGAGTGATGTGAAATAAAGGTCAAGTGGCCCCAGAGTCAGCTGGAGCCCTCTCCAGCAGATGCAGAAGCACGTGCGCGCGTGTGTGTGTGTGTGCGGGCACACACACACACACACACACACACACACACACACACACACCACAACACAGAGCTCTAAGGAAGACACTGAGGAGAGACTCCCTCTGTGTAAATCTTTATCTGTATCCATAAGTGATTTTTTTTTTTGGATAAATTAAAACCAAACTCAATGGCCAGGCAGTGGTGGCACACGACTTTAATCCCAGTCCTTGGGAGGCAGAGGCACGCAGATTTCTGAGTTCGAGGCCAGCCTAGTCTACAGAGTGAGCTCCAGAACAGCCAGGGCTACACAGAGAAACCCTGTCTCAAAAAACCAAATAAATAAATAAATAAATAAATAAATAAATAAATAAATAAATAAATATTTAAAAAATAAAATAAAACTCAACTCAAGTTGAAGTGGGCTTTTAGAATAGGATCATCTGCTGAGTATCAGAGATCTCTTTCTCTCCTTGTCTTATAGGTGAGGATAAAGAACTCGGGTTCAGATTCTGGCTTTGTCATGTACTGTGGGGGTGACCTTTGGAGTCTCCCAGAAGGGCTGCTGGAGGCTGTACCTCCTGGTTGAACATTTGCTGGCATACAGCAAGTACTTCTAGATGTTTGCATGAATGTGCCAGTGGACACTTTTCGCTTCCAGCCTGGCAGGATGCCATTAGTACTGTAGTGTCCATAAGGTCTTCTCCTTTGTTCACTCCCAGGTACTTAGAAGACAGGGACCTGCTTCCCAGACCCAGACGGCTTGGGAAGGCTCAGTTTGCAAACGAGTACAGAAGAAGAGCAATGGGCAACTTGAAGTTAATTTTCTCCATATAATGGATGCTTTACTGACTCCAGGCTTGGCCTGCTAGCTTTTAACCAGATAGGAAAAGCTTACTGAAAGTATGAAGTCAGTTGAAAAGCCAGCTTGTTATGTCCTGGCTGCAGCTGGCAAGGGACCACAAGGAGAGGAGTGCTGAGCATGGTCCCTCTGTAAAATTCTGTGGCCCACAGAGGGGCTTTGTAGCACCTGAGATGGGAAGACATTGCTTAAAAGCAGCCAGATATGATTTGAGAGCTGCATGGTACACCTGTTTTCTAGTTTCTGGGTTGAGAAGGCTGCAACACACGGCAGACCAGCACAGAGAGAAGCAGGCCGAATTGGGCCCTGTGGAGCCTGGGATGACCACCTGTTCCCTGGCCTCAGTGAACTTGTCTGTAAGAGGATCAGGTGTAAGTCCAGGCCAGGGCTATGGGAGATGACATGGACAGGGAAGCCATGCCTGTGGGCTGTGGCACAGAGGGACTGGCCTGCAGCTAAGGGCTTCTGCACTGCTCTTACACTAGCCTGGACTTTACACTTCCCAGACTCCCTTGCTCCTTATTTTTCTCATGTCTCTACTCCAAAGTCGATTCCTTTAAGCAGTCTTTTGAGACCACCCAGAAGCCTCAGAACCACATGCTGGGGCCCACTCATTTTTGTTGTCCCAAACACTGCAAACCCTATGTTGAATTACTAAGTAAGCCAGTGCATTTGGGTCTGGTTCTGGAGTAAGCTGGCATTTTCCAACCAATCACTGTTTTCTTGGGAGGCTTGGAGTGTGTGTAGGACATGCATTACAAAATTTCTATGATATTTGTCTGACCCAGTGGGAAGCACGTTGCAAAAGTGATCTGTAAGTCATAGGTTCAAGGCACAATCTAGGATTTCTGCACACACTCACCAGTAAGTGACCCGTTCTTCAGGAGACATGGCTAGCTCTAGGACAGGAGGGAGGATGGGCAGAAGGGGAAAGGGGGCATGGAGGGAGGTACAGGAGGAAGGAGGAATACAGAGGATGGAGAGAAGAGGAAGGTGGGTTAGGGAGGGAAGAGGGACAGAAGGAAGAAAAGGACAAGAGGGAGGAGGAACAGGAGGGAGAAGAGAATCTTAGTTAAAGTACGTATCTATCTTTCCTTGGGACAACAGCATAAATTGGGGGGGGGGAGATAGACACAGAGAGACAGAGACAGACAGAGACAGACAGAGAGACAGAGAGAGACAGAGACAGACAGAGAGAGACAGAGACAGAGAGAGATATCAGAGTGTAGCCAGACAAATTCCATCATGTCTCAGAGTGCCCAGGCAACATGATGGCTGTAGGCTCCCTTGTCAGGCATACCTGGATGAAGGGGAAAAGGAGCCCTACAACGAAGTTAGAGAGCCAGTTGACTGTGCCTGCGATAATGAAGGCTGCCGGCCGCTCTGACTGTTGGAAGAACTCTCCGGTCAGGATGAATGGGATCCCACCTGTGAGGGGAGAGTTGAGACAGGAATAAACCCCTGAGCAGACCTCACCCCCAACATGGCATCCATAGCCAGGCCCTGGACTGCCATAAAGTAAGGATGCTATCTAGGTAGCAGCAGCTGTACCTGCATGAGGGAGGGTTGGTGCTTTTAGCAGCTTCCAGCCCTGGGCTCCAGAGACACAAACATTTCCCTGACCTAGCCTGAGGAGGAATAGGCCCCAGGTTGATATCAGGCACAGACACAATACTACATGGACCTGCATGACACTCAAAGCAACAGACATTCATAGACTACGGATGCAGCTTCACTTAGAGTTGGGTCATGTTCCTATAAACCTATTTTGGGTTAAAATGCAATTAATGGACACCAACTTCCTGATTGTTGCTCAGCCTCACCACCTTACACGACCTCACAGCATTTGAGACTCGGTCTTCAAATCAGGACACTTATGGTTTGGATATGAAGTGTCACCCAAAAGTCTCACAGGTGAAGATTTGTCCTCTAGCTGGTGGATGTAATCTTGAGATGTGACTGGCTCATGAGAACTCCAACTTAATCAACAGATTAATCGCTTGATGGTGTTAGAGGAAGGGAAGACATGTCCTCAAAGGGTACAGGCTGCTGCTGGCCACCTCTTTCTCTGTCCATTCTCTCTCCCTTCCTGTCTGTTAGCATCTCTGCCCTATCCTCTCTCCATGGTGTTCTGCCTTCACTGGAGATATATCCTGGACAGATAGGCGTTATTTCTGTCCATTTCCTCTCTCCCTGCTTCCTGTCTGTCACAGAGTAACCAGTTCTGTCCATCAGTCCTTTGTGGTTCTATATACCTCACACCAGGCCCAGAAAACTTGCTGTGACCTGTAGAACCAAACCCTCGGAGACTGTGAGCCAAAATGATCTTTTAAATACATGCTTCCAGTTATTCATCAGAATGATGGAAAATACTAACATAGCCCATGGCCCTTTGAGCAGGCTACCACAGGGGCACACCGGTAGGCTGGGGCAGACAAGCAGTTGGTCTATACAAAGTCATCTTGAAGGGCTATTGAATTGCAGGGTCAGTTGGAGGGAGAGTAGGGAATCAGACAGGGATATCAGTGGGAAACAAGCAGTTGAGACCTCTGGTGTATGTGTGGGGCGGGGATGGGAAGTATGGGCAAGCGCTTCAAGAAGACTCCCCGTGTCATCACAGAAGCACAGTAAGCTCAACCTGGACTTGCATAGAGCAATCATACAAAGAAACTGGCATTCCCCTCTCTGCTGCCAACTAGAGCATTTCCATTCTCAGAGAGTTCTCTGTTCATCACTCCAAAGAGATGCTCGTGCTGAAACAGTGGCCTCCAGAACCTCCAGTCAGAGATAGAAGCTGTTGAAATCTCAAGAGAAATGAGCCATGGGAGTTCAAACTGGCCCTACTCATTCTAATTAAAGATAAGGTATACCACATTATAATGGCAAATATTCAGCTAAGAAACAAGCCCCAGTCATGGCTGAGGTGGAGTTCATCTTTCAGTAAACATGAAAGATGCAGGTTCTTCTGGGGTACTTTACTTCTCAGGTGAGCACAGAAGAGAGGAAATCTTGCACTGGGGTGGGGGGGGGAGGGGACTCAACCTGGGATGTACCACAGTTAAAAGTAAACCTTGGAGGAGGACCAACTGAGGTCATCACATCCTACACCTAGGGCTTGGTCTTCAAGGCTGCAGAATGGATGTATTAGGTTATTCACTCAGTGAACACAAATGACAGAGTTCCCACTAGAGATGTTTCTTGAGCTGGATGTCCACAGCCTAGCTCTGAAGGAGCAGCACCTTTGGCCCAGGAAGGTCTCGTTATAAGACTTGAACCCAGGAGGCTGGAACAGGTTTAACAGCATTTGTTAAACTTCCCACCATCTCAGGGTATCTGTGACACCTCCACTTGCCCGTGGCACCCTGGCTGAAGCCTTGGCTAGTTTCCCACAAGGTAGAGGGATAGGATATATTGCCCCAAAAGAAGGTTGCCCTAAGTCCTCCCTGTGGGACGTGTTTTTCCCTGTAGCTTCCTAGAACTCCTTGGTGGGGACATACTACTCATTTGGGTACCTTCTATTCTGACCTGGTGCCACCACTGGTATCTCCTGGAGTCTCCCAAGAAAACCTGTTTTAAGTCCTTCCCGAGGAAGCCCATCCTGGCTTTTTCCGGGTCTCATTTCATCCACACAGACTTGCCCTGTCCTGAGTTCCTGTTGACATGTGTTCCACCTGCTGTTTGGGTGAGGGGTGAGGGGTGAGGGGTGAGGGGTGAGGGGTGAGGGGTGAAGGGTGAGGATCTACTGTCCTAACTTTACAGCAGAGCATCAGAGGCTCCTCAGAGTCAGTCAAGAGGCCCAGATCACCCTGGTAAGATCTCAGCTTAATCAGCTCCTAAATGCTTAGAGAGGAAAGCAATCCAGCTGTGGCTAATCTCAAGATGCTAAATTAGTCTACTTAAGGGGAAACAGTGCAGACAGAGGAAGGATGCTGGGCCAGGTGGGCAGGTCCATTTGGTGAGGGGCTCCTCAGGGACCTGAGTAGGGCAGAGGCTCAATAGGTTAGTGGAGCTGAGACTCAGCTGACTGGAGAACTGACTTTTCCTCATTCTACAGCACACTGTTGTTGCTCTAAGGCTCTGGTGTCTGCATGACTGGCTCTCATAGGATGCAAATCTCTGCCTATCTTTGCTATGGGCAGAATGTGTGTGAAGATTCCCAGAGGCTACCTGATGATAAGGGGGTACACTTCTCTGTTTGTTCTTAATCCAAGCCCTGGAGGGTGGCATTGTCATGGTCATCTAATGGTGGAGACACCAGGTGATCTGTCTTCCACTCAGACATTTGGGAGTGTAAGGGGGTGGGGTAATTATTAACAACTGTGTTCAGAGGTAGGCGTGTTGGAAATGTGTCCCAGACAAGCCACTGATGAGAGGATAGAGACATCATCCTGTGTCCCACAGGTAGCAAGGCAGGGCAGCGAGGGGACTGGGACCCAAGTGCACTGGACTTTGCCTGCATTCTTCTCAGTCAAGGCAAACATCCTATCTAAACGATATCTATGATGTATTGACCGCTGCAGCATGCTGCCTGCATAGTGATGGTAATTCGTTTTCCTGACCCTAAGACTCTCTCTAGGTAGGCCATATTATCTCAGTTTACAAGAGGCATGGAGGCACAGAAGGGTGAGCCTCCAAAGGTTCTAAAGAATCCATGGCAGAGCCAGCCTTGGAAACATGCTCTGTATCAATGCCAGCCTGAGGCTGAGTGAGAATGATCGGAAGGAAACCCATTGCTGGACAGAGGGGTGGACCGCAGGGCAGATGGAGTCAGAAGCCTGTGTAAGACAGCAGCAGGCTCTGCCTTTCTCTGCTGTTTCCTCTAACCTCTTCTACAGACAGCTGATTTTCCTGTTCCAGGCACCACTCCCTCCCCCAAGTTTATGTAGCCTGCACCGTAGATGTCAGGCTGGGGTAAGGTTAGAGAAACCAGAGAGCATGCTCTGCAGCTGGGCAGCACTGCCATCCTGGGTTAGTTGTGACAAGCATCTGCCCTTTTCAAGGTCAACTTTCCAGACCTAGAGGCTGAGCCCTGTGGGTGGGAGTTTGAAAGCTTCCCCTGAGCTCCAAGCTGACAGCTGCAGGGCTGAACCTGTTCCAGGCCAGTCTGAGGAAGATGTTTTCCTTGTCTGTTTGTTTTTTGCAGTTCTGGGGATGGGACCCAGGGACTTATTTGTGCATGCTAGGCAAGCGCATGACCTCTGAGCCACCCCTCCCCTCCAGCTCTTTCTGTCTTTGAAAGGCAATGCTAGGCTCCTCAGGCAAGACCCCTCCAGTGCCACCTGCTCCCTCAAGCTTCTAGCTCTCTCCTCCTAAGGGATCCCCTTTCTCTTTTTCCTTCTCCCATTTCTGGGACCTGCAAAACAGCCTCCTACCTCCAACCTCTTTGTCCCTTGCTCCTTCCTGGCCCTGGGGTTGGTGGCACCACCTTCTGTGCCCTGCCCATCCACTGGCTCCACCCATCCAGCAGTTTATCTCCAGGGAAGCCCCTTGGCCTGGGAGCTTGTCATTCAGTTATCTGCAAGGCTCAGTCCTAGGCTGTCTGCAGACCTTCCTATGAACTCCACCTGCTCAGCTGGAGCTCCTGGGCATGCTCAGTCGGGAAGCACAGGGGCTTCCAGCCGAGCTTAGCAGGGTTGCACATCCCCACTCTCCCAGCTCACTCCATAATTCTTCGTTTCATTATCTGCTACTCTCATCCCTGACTTCTTAAAATTTAGTCTTACATTCATGCTTCTTAGCTACTGTGTAATTCTCCGCCGCCTTTAAGGGCAAGCTCCACAGGGCTGGTCCTGATGAGCCGACCCATCCCTTCTGTGTATGCTACAAACACAGATGCATATGAGAAAGGGAAACCTCTCTAAAGAAGGGGCAGATGGCTTCTTGGCTTCCCTGGCCTTTGTTCCCCGGACTAGAGCAGAGACAATTTAAGAACTGAGAAGGGAGGACAAGGTAGTGACTTGGAGACCAGTGAGCACAGTGCAGCCACAAATGTGGTCACTGCAGACTGCCAGCACTTGCTCCAAGGCAGGCGCCCTGGAAGAGTGGCAGATGGGAGATGGAATGGCCTTCCTGAGCTGTTGAATGGCCCTTGTGACATGTGTCTTTCCCACTTAGACCTCACAGTTCCTACGACCCATTTCACCTGTGGGTAAACTGAGGAAAGAGGGTAAGATCAGGTTGCAGCCACACAGGGATGGATGCTGAAGAAGGCAGGGTATACATGGGGTGGAACACTCCAAGTTCTAAGTTCTTTCGTATTTCATGTGGCCTCTCTGGGAAAGTTGCCTTTGATCTTTAAGAGTCAGGGTCTGATGCCTAAAATCTCTTTTATGGGTCAGGTATAGTAATGAACACTTGTAATTACAGAACATGAAAGGCAGAGGCAGGAGAGTCAAGAATCTAAGGTTATCCTTGGATACCCTAATGAGCTCAAGGCTAGCCTGGGCTACATAAGACCGTGTCTCAAAAAATTTATACATATACACATACACACATATATACACACATATATGCACACACACACACACACACACACACACACACACACATATACATACATGTATATATGCATGTGTGTGGGGAGGGTAATAAGTAAGTAAACAATCATTTAATTCTGGCCACTTTGCTCCCAGTGTGGGATGATAACATCCCCACTACATCTGAGAGGCCTGAACCTAGCCTTCCCTCAGAGGAACAGGAAGGCAATGGTCAGAATAGGAATGCAGTGGGTTGCTTTTGCCTTTTTTTTTTTTTAGCAGTTGATTTTTGACACATTAGAGAAATGAATCATTATCCTGTAATTGCTTCTCAGTTGGAAAGGTGCAAATTAAAACAAGGGCAATGTTGATGCCTCAGGCCTACAAGAGTCTGCTCATTGAAGCTGTGAAGGAAGCTGTGGCATGGAGTGGGGGGAGGTTTTCTCATGACCCGTTTCTACCACCTACTCAGACTGTGGGGTTCTAACAGAAGCTGAGGCGCACGAAGAACAATCCCTCACTTCCTGTCTCAGCTGACTCTTGAGTGTCGTGTGAAAGGAGCTAGATATCACAGGTAAAGAGTGCAATACCGTATTAGATGTAATAGCTGCTCAATAGAGGGGCTGCTACCGCTGCTAATGATGGGGTGCTGATGGGAATGTGATGGTGATGGCAGTAGTAGGAATGGTAACTGTGATGGTAGTGATGATGTTAGGGACCAGGTTACTGTGCTTCTCCCCACTCATACATTGAACACCCAGTGGTATCAATGCAATGGCATTAAGAGGTGAGAGTCTGGGAGGTGATTGCACCATAAAGCCTTCATGAATAAGATTAATAATGTTAAAACCAAGACTCCAGACACTGTGCCTTCTTCTGCCATTCTGTGATTATAGAGCAAGAAGATGCTATCTATGACCACGTGGCTGATCATCACACACTGAGTCTGCTAGTACCTTGATTTTGAATTTCCAATCTCTCAGACTGCGAGATGTTTGTTGCTTTGGTTGACCAATATGTGGTGTTTGGTTAAAAATGCCAAAGAAGACAAGTGGTGGTGATGCTGCCGCTGCCTACCACGGCAATGAGGATATAGTGATGGTGGTGGTGGTGGCTGTAGTGATGGTGGTGGTGGCTGTAGTGGTGATGGTGGTGGTGGTAGTGACGGTGGTGGTGCTTGCTAATAATCATTTCCACCATTATGACACTGGTGGAAATGTTATGTTGAAGATGGTGACCATGGCGACAGTGCTGTAGTGCTTTTGGTGATGGTGGTAATCACGGCGATGACTGTCTAGTGTTAGTGCTCCTCCGAGTTGTTAGTTTCCCCACTGAGTGCTGAGAACAGTGTTTTGAAACCACCTCAAAACTAGACATTGATACATCCAGAATCACTCCGAATTTCTATTTGGCTATTTAGAATCTGCTGTGCTCCCATATGAATTGTTGGGTTGTTCTGTATTTATAAGAATAATTCCAGAAGAATTTTGATGAGGACTGCAGTGAATCTTCAAGAAATGACCTTTCAGACATTAGTTCTGCTGAATGTGAGTGTCAGAGATCTTTCTATCTTCTAGTACCTTCTTCAGTTTCTCACAGCAGAGCTCATCATTTTCATTGTAGAGGTCCTTCAAGTCCTTAGCCAGATTTATTCCTTATTGCTAATAAGATTGTGTTCCTGGTTCTTTTCACTGCATGTTCATAATTGGTACATAGAAAAGCCACTGATTTTTGTATTGGCTTTATCTTCTGTTCCTTTTTGAAAATGTGCTCATCAGAATCAAGTGTGTTCTGGGAGAGTGATTTACTCAAAATATCATTTCCCATTCTTTCACCTTGCATCTGTCTGTTTTCTTGCCAATGAGAGTTCTTGCAGATAGAAATTAGTTGAAACTTGCTTTTTAACCCATCCATCCAGTCTATACCCATTGACTGGGGACTTAGACCCTTTACATTTAAAATTATTATTGAAAAACACAGGCTAATTTATTCCTTACTCACGCAGGCTAATTTATTCCTTACTCATCTTAGAAATGTTCTAGTTTACTGAGTCAATAAGCTTTAGTCATTTTCTATTTCTCATTTATTCATTCCACCAGTGAAATCTGTTCTTTCCCTAGCCTGTATGATTGTGTATCACTTTCTTCCTTTTTTTTTTATGTAGCATATTTTTGAGTATCTATTAGAGTGCTGGCTTGGTAATCATAAAGTACTTAAGTTCATGCATATCAAGGAAGGTCTTTATTTGTCCCTTGAATTAAAGGTTAATTTTGCTGGGTATAATAATCTTAATTAGTATTATATTTCTTGTGACTTGAAACATATCTGTTTGTATTTTCCTGGCCAATGGGGTCTGTGCTCACAGCCTGCTCTCATCCCAACAGGTCTGTCTTTTTAAGTAACTCACCACTTCTCTCTGGCAGTTCCCTATATTCTTTGTTCTGTACTCTTGAATTTTAGCTTTTGTGTGACATGGAAAAGTTCTTTACTAGTGATGTCTCTTTGGGGTTCTAAATGCCTCCTGTACCTGTGTATCAATTTCTTTCCTTAAGTTTGGAAAATGCCCTGCTATAAAGTATTGGAGTTCATTATACCTTTCATCTATATTTTGGTTGCTTCTCCTACATGGCAGACTCACAGGTTTGCTGTCTTAACTGGGTACTGAAGTTCCTTAATGTAGTTGTTATCGTTACTGCTATCTCAGCGTAACAATTCTCCACTTTTTCTTCAGCTCCTCAACCCTTCCTTCTGCCTTATCTAATCTCTTGGGGGCTTTTCCCACTTTGTCTGTGATTTACTGAGCATTTCATTTCCAATATTTCTTCTTTGTTGTTAGAATAGGCCAGGGGTCTTTATGCAAGGAACTTAGTTTTGGTTATTCATCTAAGTTGATAGGCAGAAGGATATTTGGGACACAGAGATGATGGTCATGAGAGGATAGAGGCAGTGGTCACAGAGATGAGAGAGGCACTGAGAAAATAAAGAGAAAGGAGAGGAAGAAAAAGGGAAGGGGGAAGGTAGAGAGGGGAAGAAAGGTGATGGGGCAAGAGAAGAGGGAAAATGAAGATGGAGAGGGAAGGAGAGAGAGAGAAAGGGAGGGAGAGAGGAAGAGAGCAAGAAAGGGAGAAAAAGAGAAAGGGACAGAGGGAGAGAGGGAGAGAGTAGCCCTGTTCAACCTTGATCTTGGGCCTCTGGCTTCCAAAACTGGAGAATGCATTTTTGTTATTTGAATTCACCAGTCTGCACTAGCTTGCTACAGCAGCCACAGTAAATGGATGCACTCTGGCAGTCAGTCATGTGTCAGTGGAGTTAGGAATAACAGACAAATTCCTGTGCTGGATTTTGAGGAATAACCCAAACCACAGCTAGAAGGAAGGCAGCTGAGGTGGGAACTGTGGAAAGTCTGGAAGCTGACAGTTGTCATTGTCTCTGCGGAGTAAGAACCAGTTCTGGGAACTTCTTAAATGTCTGTTAAACCTCAAGGCTTGGCAGAACCTGATGGTATACTCCTGAGAATCCAGCGCTAGGAAGTCAGAGGCAAGAGGTTCACGAGTTTGAGGCCAGAAAGACCCTCCTGTTCTGTATTAATCAGGGTTTTCTAGAGAGGAACAGAACTTACAGAATGAATCCTGTATCTATCTATCTATCTATCTATCTATCTATCTATCTATCTATCTATCTATCTACTAATGGGGATTATTAGAATGGCTTACAGGTGGTCTAGCTAGTCCTGCAATGGATTTCTACCAGTGAAATCTCCAAGAATCCAGCATTTGTTCAGTCCACACAGCTGAATGTCTCAGCTTGTTTTCAGTATATTTTTCAGAATCTGAAAAAAGTAGACTTTAAACTTAGACTTGTCAGAGGGCAAGAGCAAGAGCAAGCGTCCTTCTTCCACATCTTTTACATAGACTGCCAGCAGAAGGTGTAGCCTGGATTAAAAGTGGATCTTCTCACCTTAAAATACCCAGATTAGAAGTAAATCTTCCCTTCAAATGACTTAATTTAAAAAATCCTTAGTGGTGTATCCAGCTACTTTGTGTTTAAGTTGACAACCAGCACGCTGTCTCCAGAAAGAAAGAAAGAAAGAAAGAAAGAAAGAGAGAGAGAGAGAGAGAAAGAAAGAAAGAAAGGAAGAAATCACTCAGTCAATCATTCAACCAATCAATCATCCAGGCTTAGTCACTGGGACTTGGAACTGTTTTAAAGATCGATCGCTTGTGATTTCTTCTGAAGACAAACCTTTCTGAAGTGAGCTTGGTTGAAAATCTTAAAGCACACAGCTATGTGTTCCTACTCAAGTTGCAGGCAGCAAACTCGATAATTAACTCTACTCAAGACTGTGGGGAAAGATAAGAAGGAAAACTGAGCAGCAAGAGACTCAAGGGAGAATGGGGTAGGTAGGGGAGGCGATCAGGCTCAGAATCAGGCAAATTCTGGTTGTGCCTCATCTATGCTATGTGTAGGGCAGACTAAGCAAGGCTTCCTGGAACCTAGAGAGAAGGAGGAGGACGAAGAGGAGGAGGAAGAGGAAGAGGAGGAGGAGGAGGAAGAAGAAGAAGAAGAAGAAGAAGAAGAAGAGGAGGAGGAGGAGGAGGAGGAGAAGATGATAGTGACATAGTCAGATGGTGGCAGTGGCTCACACCTTTAATCCCACCAAGGTCAGCAGAAGTAGGTGGATATCTGTGAGTTTGAGGCCAGCTTGGTCTATAGAGTGGGTTTCAGGACAGTGAAAGCTATGCAGAGAAGCCATGTCTCAAAAAAGCAGAAAACAAAACCAAAACCAACCAACCAGCCAACTACCAGCAACAACAAAAAACAAGCAAACCAACAAAGTCTCCTTTGCAGAGATGCTATGGTCCTCAGGATGCACATAGCAGTGCTCTTGGTGGAGCAGGCGCTCAACTAAAGGAAGCTAATAAGTACTTTGAAAGCTCTCTGGTCTCCCTGGACAAGTGGAACATGCGCTGTACCCTCACTGAGCAGCTTATGCACATGCCCCTGTCACAATGGATGGTTCAAGTCTTTCATTTCCAAGGCCCACCTGCCCTGTGCCTACAGCTGCCTGGGATGAGAACGTTCTTTCCTGCCACCACAGTGGTCAGATTAGTTTCCTGTGCCTGTTGTAACAAATGAAGACAAATGTGATCACTCAAAACAGGAATTTGTCATCTCAGACCATGATACTGGAAGCTTGGGATTGGACAGTGTCTTGCTGATCATAACCCAAAAGCCTTAACTAACTGTTCACTAAGGATTTATTTCCAGGCAAGGTTCACATTCCAAGGATCCAAACAAACATGAATCTTGGTGGATGTCATTCAATCCACCATGGGAGAGGAATACATTGTCATTTAAATATGGAACGTTTCCTACAGAGGTTGAATATTTGGTCCCCAAATGGTAGTATATTCTCCACCCCGTTTCTCTGTGAACTTTAGGGGGCAGGGCTCTGGAGGATATAGGTCCCTGTGAGCGTGCCTTGAAGGTTACATATGTAGCCTCAGTTTGTCCCACCCCACTTTCCATTTGCCCTGAGGTGAACAGCCCTCTTTCTGCTCAGTCCTTACTACTGTGACCTTCTGGCACATAATGAGCCTGACATCCGCAGAGCTCAGGACTGTGACTGGAAACCCTGAGCCAAACTAAATCTTTCCTCCTTAATGTTGCTCATGTCAAGTATTTAGTCAGAGTAACTTAGCATCCTATTAAATAAACATGAACCTGGGACTAGGCTGACTTGAGGAGCAAGCTTTGGCCATCCTCTGTGGAGATTACAGCCCTTCAGGGCCTCAGACTAATGGAGATTGAGAAGCCACGCCTCTAGGTTGTCTGAGGCGATGGAAGGAGAGAGTTTTAACAGCCTGGCTGGAGCTGACAGATCTGGTGATGCTGTCTGTAGGCTTCCAGATTCAGGGAAGTAGCTTTGGCTGGGCTGGTTGCTTAGTGACTTCCAGAAGTATGGGGGTGCCATTCTCAGGCTATGGGGGCCTGAGGGTGGTGGTAGATCTCTCAACTATGTCCCCAGCACCATGTCTGCCTACGCCACCATGCTTCCTGCCATGAAGGAAGCCCCAATGTTGTTCTTTATAAGAGTTGCTTTGGTCATGGTGTCTCCTCACAGTAATACAACCCTAACTAAGACAGACCCTAATCTCACATACTATGAGCCTAAACAACCCCTTTCTGATTCCAAGTTTGTTGTCTCAAATAATTTTTGGATAATGGGGGAGTGACTAACATGGACGGTACTGTGCTGGTCAGTTTAATTATTAACTTCTAGAACCACCTAGGAAGGGACTCAACAAGGAATTTCCTAGGCCATGTTGGCTGTGGGCTTGTCTGTGGGGGATTCTCTTGAGTATATTAACTGAGGTGGAAAGACCTGCCCATAGTGGGGCAGTGTCACCTCCTAGAGAGGGCACTGTAGGCTGCATATGCGTAGAGAGGTGCTGAGCACTGACAAGCATGGATGCATTCATTTATCTCTGCTCTTGATTGCAGATGTGACTACTTGTTTCAAGGGCTTGCCTTAACTCCCCTGCAATGGTAGAATTTCACATGATATTGTAAACTAGATAAACAGTTCTCATTCAAAGTCGCCAGTGCCAGGATATTTTATCACAGAAAAGGAAACAAGACTAGAACAATGGTTTCACCCTAAGCTAGTTTCTTTTTCTCACTCACTTGCCACCAAGTCCCTCTGATCATTTTCTGATCCAGATTCCTATACTCTGAGAATATGGCTACTGTCTTCTCGTTGGTCACTGAGATGGCCCATATTGGAGAAGCTCATTGACAGGTCTCTGACTTCAGGGCAGGCACCCGTTGATTTGGAGGGTGACAGCTCCTGCATGGCAGGCTCTCTGCAGCACTACACAGCCTCACTCCAGGCTATGGTGTTACCACATGTTTTCCCACAGTCTGGGTGGCCTTGGGAATGGGACTTTTTCCCACTGTGGCTGGTCCTGGAGTTTCTGTCTCTTGCTGAGTCCTCTCACCTTACCCTCAGATTAGAGAGGAGATCATTCACAAAATGGCTTTAAGTCCATTTGACTGCCATGACTGGGGCTGGGGTGGGGGAGGGGGACCATCTCCTACCAGGGCAGGAGCAGCTATAACTTTATTGTGTCTTAGTGTTCACAAGCAGGGTTCAGAAGGTTCATGTCACAGGGACCTCCCTACCAGCCCCTATGTGGTCATGGGCATGAGGCTCTATTTCCACTTCTAGAACAGAGCTACTATTAATAGTGAATCTAAAAGTAAAGTTTCACCTTCATGTAAATTCACTGATACGTCCTTAGCAATGACAGCTAATTTTATATTTCATGGGTTTGTGTCTCAAGAATCATGACCACATACATACTGGTTTGGTGTCAGGATGTGTCTCAGTTTATGGCTTTAGTTGTATGAGTCTAATTGTACCTATTTTTCTACCCAATAATTCCTGCTTAGTCATGAAGACTAGAAATTAATTTTTTTGTCACTCCGCTTTGAACATAATTTTCTAGCTCCCCAGGGGACTTGAGTCACATCTAAGCTATGTAGTTGTAGTTTAGTTGTGAGAAGGCCAAAGGCATGCACAGAAATTAGTCAGTCTCTCTCTCTCTCTCTCTCTCTCTCTCTCTCTCTCTCTCTCTCTTTCTCTCTTTCTCTCTCTGTGCGTGCGTGCGTGTGTGTGTGTGTGTGTGTGTGTGTGTGTGTGTGTGTGTTTCTCTTTCATTTGTTCCTATACATGTTCATTTTTCAACAGATATCTGGGGCTGTGCGCACAGTAGCTACTGTACAAGGAGACTCATATCTGTTGGCTCTTCACTTAGTGGCAGTGGGATTTACTAGCAGGGCTGGGGCTCTTGTTCTGTTCTATAACTCCAAACGAGGTGCTTGACAACTTGTAGCTAAGTCTTGAATTTCATTCCAGGATGGTTCATGTTATAAACACAGCCTTCCGTCTACCTCTATATACTACCTGTGTCATGTGCAGGGTTCAGAGCCCAGACCTGCCCTACAGTAAGATCACAGACACACAGAACAAGAAGAGCAATGTTCAGATAAATCTAGAATGCTAGCCATGAGCACTCATTAATCCTGGTCCCTCCCTGTCCTGGAAACCCTTTGAAAAAATGGTTACTGAAAGGTCTGACTCCCCAAGTTCTTCCCCAGGTCAGGAATAACACTTTTTCACTTCCTCCTCTGTAGATGGGGTGAGGGCCTTCTGTTTTACCTGTTTCACTTGCCCCTGTTCCTATCACCTTACTCAGATTCTCCTCAGACTAAGGTTGGGATGCTAGGTTCTCTGTGGAGCTCTAGCTTGCATAGCTGGAGGGCTCCTTCACCCAGCCCTCAGGTAACTTCTACCTGCTGGAAAGGTTTCACAGAGCCATGGCACTATGGCCATAGTAGAAGGGGACCCCTTTTCACATCAGACTTGTACTAAGCAAGCACCTGGTACATCCTATTGGGCCAGCACCTTCCTCCCACTGCTCACCTCCGTCCTAATTCCCAGCTTAAAACACTCTCCTCATCTGGGTACCTCTGTCCTCCCCACTAATGCTCCCCCTCTTTCGGGGTATCAGACCCTCATGTCAACTTTCAGGCTGGAAATGAGATGTAGAGAGATTTCCTGTCTGTAAAAGTGAGGCTTTCAACTGCCTTGTTTATGAGATTCTCTGAGCCACCTTGAGGCTGTGCTCACACATAAAATACGTAGTAGGAAACTGCTGCTTTGTTTTCTCTCTTTCCCTCTGTCTAATTTCAACTCCCTGCCAGGTCTCCTTAAATTGATTGCTCAGGAGAGGAGCTGTCTGGAGCAAACTGCTGGGTTCTCCTGGGAGAATTATTCCTGGGTTCCTGGATTCTTGACATTTCCTTAATGGCTTGAGGGGGTGTGTGTGGGGGGGTCTCAGCCACTTACCTCTCAGCACCCTCATTCCTTATTTTTCTAAAGAGCTCCTTCAGGGAGGGCTCTACCCTAACAACTTAGATAGATGCCAGAGCTCTCACAGTCTGGAATTCCCTTAGACAGGTAATTTCCCTGGGGCCTTGGGACCAGCACTGTGAATGTGAGTTTATTGTAGTTCTAGACCCCAGAGACTTGGGATGAAGTATCAGGACTAAAAGTTAGTCTGTGCTTGTAGGGTGCAGGTGATTTCCCTGGAGGGGGCCTCTAGACACCAGTGTGGAGCTGAGCATTTCACACCCTAAGACACAAAAGCTTTCTCATCAACACCAAGTGCTTTGACTTAGGGGCTAAATTTAAGAGCTAAAGCCCAAGGCCAGTTCCTGACTTCAGAGTAGGGATGATGTCTGAAGCAGGAACCAACAGAAGCTATGAAAATCAGCACACTTCAGGGTCACCTTCATCTGAGAAGATCTGTCAGAAGTGACAAAGTTGTCTTGTGTAGCTGCATGCAGGGTAAATTGGTGAAGATGGCCATGAACCTCATCCTGAGAAGAAACACACGGAAGCTTCCTCCTCAGACCTAAAATCTCTGTGCAGACCCCTTTCCCTCTGAGTCATTTAAAAAAATATATTACATTTGTTTATGTAAGTTTGGGACACTCGTGGAGGTCAGAGGACAACGTGTGTGTGTGTGTGTGTGTGTGTGTGTGTGTGTGTGTGTTTGTGAGAGAGAGAGAGAGAGAGAGAGAGAGAGAGAGACAGAGAGAGACAGAGAGAGAGACAGAGAGAGAAACAGAGAGACAGAGAGAGAGACAGAGAAAGCGAGCTGGGGGTGGGGGTTGGTTTTCTCCTTCCACCATGTGGGTCCTGGGATCCTTGGTGGCAAGTGCCTTTAGCCACTGTGCCACCTTAGTTGTTTTTTAACTTTGTAGGTCAGTCTCAAAATGTACTTAATTCTACTCAAGTTTTAGCAAGCATTTAATGCCCCATAGCCAGGTACATATGAAGACATTAAGATCATGAGTCTTAGGACAAGATGGTGAAGGTCCAAACCTGTTATTTCTCAACTCTGTGACTCAGGAAATTAATCAACCCTAACGGCTTTTCTCTTAGTCTATAAACTTAGAATAAAGTTCATTTGGAAAGAATTTGGAGGCTCACCTGTAACCCATTTTTTATTCCTAGCATAGACAGGGCAGATCAAAGGGGGAAAAAATGACCTGGCCACTTCTCTGTTCAACATGCCAATTGCACCACAGGATTGACTGGAAGCAGGAAGGTAAAGAGCAAACTATATGTTCAAAGCTGCTACTGTGTGCATCGGGGTGTGGTGGGGGGCAACCTGGTCTAATATCCCCAGTGGGTAGCTATCACAGGATATCACAGGAGAGGTGAGGAAAGGTTGTTGGTCATCAATATTAGGAAACAAGATTAGGTTCTCAGATCTATAGGTTGCTGCAGTATGCAATGTATAACCTCCTGATACTTCACTGTCCTGCCTGATAGGTACCTGTCTTGGCTAAGGCTTAGCTGCAATAAAACACTATGACCAAAAGCAGTTTGGGGAGTGACGTGTTTTTATTTTAGCTTACAGCTCCATCACGCAGGGAAGTCAGGGAAGGCACCTGGAGGCAGGAACTGATTCAGAGGCTACGGAGGAGTGCTGTTTACTGGTTTGTTAACTCCTGGCTTGCTCAGCCTGCTTTCTTATAGCACCCAGGACCAGCAGCCCACGGGAGGCAATGCCCACAGTAAGCTAGGCTCCCCCACATCCATCAGCAATCAAGACAATGTACCACAAGCTTGTCCACGGGTCATTGTGGTGAGGAGCATTTTCTCAGTTGAGATTCCCTTTTCCAAAACGACTCTAGCTTGTGTCAAGTTGACAAGAATCTAGTGGTGCCAGCCTAGTGTTCCCTTTGTCCTCCAGCTGTTCTGGACACCCTGCCTTCATGGTGTGTGTGTGTGTGTGTGTGTGTGTGTGTGTGTGTGTGTGTACTGGTGCTTCCTTGATCATTACAAGGTCTCTGCCATCTTGTCATAGTTCCCTAAAACTTTGAATGAGGACAAATGCTTTCCCTCTGCCAATCACAAATGGGAACCAACAACATGACAGCCCTTTAAAATCACAACCACAAATAAAAACAGGTTTAATTCCGTTTGTTTTGCTAGAACTCAAATAAATAAATGTCACCATGACTGATTTAGGAGATGCGGGAACCATCTTGCACACCAGACAATACATGACTAACTGAACCTCACTCAGTTCCACAATTCAGTCTTTTCATCAACATACAGAAAAGGAAAAAAAAAGGCTCTGAAGCCCTGTCAGGGAGGGAGTGTGCAGCCATGTTGGATGCTGCCCTAATCCTTCCTCTCAGCATCAGTCTCATGGAGGCTCTAGCTTGATACAGACACAAAACCAGAAAATAGCAAGACCATGAAGAAAACTCCATCTTACAGAGAGGATAAACTGAGGTACAATAAGAAGAACAGATGTTCCCAGGGGATGCATGGCTAGGAAACAGTGGGACTGGATTAATTGAACTGGATTAATTGAAGCCACCAATCGTGGCTCCCCAGTTAGCAGGTACCATGCATGGTAGTAGATAGCTGCCAGGTCTATAGCCAGAGCATTCCCCAGTTATGTAGTGACAGTGGGCTTCCTTAGAGCTGCCAGGAGCCTTGCGGGAGTTTGTTCTCTTGGGTTCATAGAGTGCTGTCTACCAGCAGTGATGCATGGATCCCTGCCACTACCATCAGTGAACTTCCCAGGTCATCTGTGCCTTCTCCAAGGCACAGATGTACCTTGTTGTCTTTGATTCCTCATGTCATTCCTGAGCCTGGCATATGGTACCCAGGTTCATCATTATTGGGCTCTTGGATATTACCATCAGCATGTTTGTGAGTTAGCCAGTACCTGCCTTCTGTGAACAGAATGAAGATAGCCCACTGCACTTTGGCAAGCTCTAAGGGCAAGGAGGGACACACCCTTTCCCCCACTAGGCTTTGCTTCTTCCTAGCGCCTAAGTCTCCCACTGGACAAGGAGATATCTGCCCCTTCTCCCCAGTTTCCAGGCCAGGCACCATGCAGGAGGGTGTCCTACCTGGACCACTGCAGAATGAGGCAATGATGGCCAAGATGCACACAATGCTTAGGTAAGGGATCCAGGGAGCTTGGTCCTGCAGAAGGACAATGAGAACAGGTGAGGAGATGTGGGACAGCCAGGGAACCGGAGGATTTACATTTTCCTAACTCCCTTTGTGTGACAGGTCCTATCATATCCCTGAGTCCCAGTTGCTACAAATGGCAACCACTTGGTCATTCTTTTCTCTGACTTGGGTTGCAAGGAGATGATGCCAGTAGAATTCCACAGTCACCAGTCAGCAGGAAGTGTAAATAAGTGCACAATTCTCAGCAAACTGGTGCTATAAAACAGTCATTCTCAATTCCTAATGCTGAGACCCTTTAATACAGTTCCTCATCTTGTGGTGACCCCCCCACCATAAAATTACTTTATTGCTACTTTATAACTACTGTTAAGAACCATAATGTAAATATCTGCATTTTCTGATCGACTTAGGCAAGCTCTGTGAAAAGGTCATTCAACCCTCCCAGGGATCCCAATCTACAGGTTAAGGACCACATCTCTAAAGCGAAGCATCAGAGCAAATGTTCAGTCAAGTACTGTCACACTTGACTCAGTTATCACCCTTCCTGTGTAAAGCACTGTGTTCGCACGCCTGACATCCCATGAGTGTGCGGAGCTAGCTAACTCACTCATCGAATGTGTCCTGTCGCTCATCTATAGGCAGGTGTTGAGAGAGCTCTGAGGTCTTGTTGGGTGGGACTTATATTGAGGAAATGCTTGAGGCAGAAGAAAGACAGATCCCAGAGCACCTTCTGCTTTCTCTCAAAACCTCAGACATCCAAGGAGATTGCAAAACCACCCAGCTCAGGACAACTATGTGCCTGGATATGGGAAAATAGCAGCTCAGGCAACAAACACACTGCCTCCCAAGGAGGAACTAGTTCAGCACCACCTCTGAAGGACTGGCTTCACACTACCATTGCGTCTTTCTAGAACTGTTTGGAATGTTAGGATATCTGGCTGATGAACAAGATGCCCAACTTTCAATGTTAAGACTTATTTCTAAAAAAAAAAAAAAAAAAAAAAAAAAAAAAAAAAAAAAAAAAATGCCCAGACTTACCAGCTTGCCCTGAGAGGGTAGGGATCATATAGGAAGCTGTGAGGCTGTAATATATAGATGCTGGGATCCAATCCACCTCACCTTCATTCAGCCATGAAACCTGATCACTTGTATTTATGATTCAGACTTTCCCTCCATAAAAGGAGGTAATCTGGGGCTGGAGAGATGGCTCAGTGGTTAGGAGCACTTGTTGCTCTTACAGAGGACCCAGGCTCAGTTTCCAGCACCCACATGTTGGCTCACAACCACCTGTAACTCCAGTTCCAGAGGATCTGTCCTCCATGGGCAACAGTCACACATGTGGTGTGCAGACATACATGCAGGGAAAACATCCATGTGCATAAAACAAAATATTAAGTTTTTCAAAGGAGACAATCTGAGTTTCATAAGGAGAGTGGGTATACTTGCTCCCCTGTGTAAATATAGGCACTTAGAGGTGTAAACACATAGTCCTACATCACTCCCTCCACATGATGTCAGCGACTCCTCACAGCATCCCAGACTACCGAGATGGCTTTCCCTTGTAGAGCTAGGGCCCAAGAGGAGCCAGAAGCATGGTAAGTAGAAAAAACAAGATACCAGCACAAGGAATCCAGGCGACAGGGGAGTTACTGAAAAGCCACCTGACAGGCAAAACCCAGCTCTCTTTGCAAGGAGGTGATAACTAGAGGGGCACCTTAGGGGCACTTAACATAACCCCCCCTACACTCCAAATATCGGTAAATTGAGGTGCAGGGAGGGGAGGAGTCCTGTTTACAATACAGCTCATCTGTGGCAGTGGCAGGGTCAGAAGTCAGGCCCTTTCATGTTCAACTTCCCTCTGGAAGGGAGGCTCCATGGGAGAGATGCCTCACAGGAGGAGTCTGTTGAGAGGATGAACCCACAAGGCTCTAGAGTGATGACAGCAGAGCCAGTTACCTACCTGCTGACCCCCTTAAAATGTGACAGACACAATATCTCACCTGCAGGGTCAGGGTCACGGTGAGGGTCCCAAAGAAGAGTGCCATCAGCCCGAAGCCACCAATGAGGAGAGGTCTCCTTCCTAAGCGCTCAATGACAAGGCCCTACTCAGAGGGAGGGAGGGAGGGAGGGAGAGAGAGAGAAAGAGAGAGGGAGAGAGAGAGAGACAGAGAGAGACAGAGACAGAGACAGAGAGAGAGGCAGAGAGAGAGGCAGAGAGAAAGAGAGGGGAGAGAGAGAGAGAGAGAGAGAGAGAGAGAGAGAGAGAGAGAGAGAGATTGTTATTTCACTTTGAGTCCATACAAAAGGGACCCCAGTCCTGGGAAGATGGTGGAGGGCCGTGGAAGGCTGTGGAGGGCTGGTTTGACACAGTGGGCATGAACTAGGAGGACAACTGCTGCAGCCTCAGCAGCCCTGCCCTCCCTCCCAGCTCTCCACAGCTGCAGCTTTGGGACTGTTCCTGATCTCCTCCTACTGACTCTGTCTGTCACCAAGGAGAGAGAGAAAAAAAAAAAAAAAAACCATCAAGGATCAGAGAGATGAGGTAACCTAGAAGAGTCACAAAGCAGAAAATAAGGAGGCCAGAAATTGAACCCAAGGTGCTGTCAAGACTCATGATTGATTTCAATTGAGCAGTTAGGAGGGGCTTCCTGGAGGAAGCAGAAACAGGCAGAGATTGTCAGGGAGAGGATTAGCTCAAGCACAGGCTTAGAGGTGAGAAGATTCCTGTTGAGAGTGCCACATCCTTTCCCCTCTCACGGTTTTCCTAATACCCTCCCCCCACACACATGATCTTCATGTGAGAAAAAACCTGTAGTGTTTGCTTTCTGAGTCTGGCTTATTCTGTTTAACATGAGTATCTGTAGTTCCCTTCGTTTTCCTGCACATGTCAGTTTTATTTAAGGCTGATTGTATAGATGTACCACATTGTCTTTATTCACGATCTGCAGGAAATGTTCCACTTCCTGGCTACCGCTCATAGAGCAGAAAGGACCGTCGATAAGCAGGTATCCATGACTGGGTGACTTAGAATCCTTTGAGGGGAGGAGATCTTAAGTGGAGGGGGAAAGGGGGATAACAGAATTCCTGTGACAAGGAAGCAGAACTCCCGTTCTGAGGAGTGGGGAGGATCAACAAGAATGAATGATGTGTGGAAATGCCAGAATAAAACCCACACTAAGTTAAAACTCCATATTTACCTACTCACCCATCCATCCACCCACCCACCCACCCACCTACCCACTCATCCATCCCTCCATTCACCCACCCATCCCTCTACCCACTCACCCATCCTTCCCTCTACCCACCTATCTGCCCACCCATTCATTATCCATCCACCCACCCACCTACCCATCCATCCCTCCACCCACCCACTTGTCCACCCACCCACCCATCCACCCACCTACCCATTCATTCCTCTACCTACCCACTCATCCATTATCCACTCACCCACCCAGCCATCCACCCAGCCATCCATTATCCGCCCACCCATCCACCTATTCATCCAGCCACCTACCCACTCATGCAACAATCAAACTCATCTGCTTTGGTGAGCAGAAGTAGTGACACTGCTGAGGGCCGTGAGGTCTGAGCATGTCACCTCTTGCCTGGCGGCTTCAGGTGATAAGAAAAAGGACAAGGTCCAGAAGCCTTGGGAGTTCTAACTTGGAATTTCAGTGTAGGGAGTCAGTGCCATGCTCACCAGAAGCCAGGTGACCAGAAGCTGGAGTGGACCTTCTCCTTAGATGACTGGGTACTGCAATCTAGGCAGAGCAGGACATGAATGGCATTTGCTATCTGGAGAATACAGTTCCATAGGCCAGGTGACAGCTCAGACCACTTGGTTATGACTTTGCTGAGACAGGAGGGGCCTTTAGTGCATAGTCAGAGACTGGCAGTGGGTGGAGATACCCTGACTGATTGAAAGGGCTTTATTTTTACTGCAGACCCAGGTTTCCTAAACTTCGCCTCTTGGCAACCTGACCCAAGAGAATAGAGCAAAGAAGATGTCCAGAGGGACTTGGGCTGGAAGACAGGCTGACCTGGGCTCAAGTCCTGGTTCTGCCTCTGTTTTCCTTACTTGCAGGATGGATGACTGACTGACTGAATGTCTTTGAGCTTGAGTTTCCCCACAGGGGAAGTGTGGATGGTAGTATCTCTGCAGGGTAGCTTTGAGATGAGAGGAAAAGTATTCTGAGCCTAAACTTAACTCAGAGCAGCTGGGCCTGCCCGTCAAAGCAGAAACTGTCAGTCGAGGCTGCCTGCGTGGCTGCTCTCACTCCAGCCTTTAATTGGCCCCGCGGCCTTGAACATGGAGGCAGCCCTTTTGTGAATCGACTTCTTTTTGTGTGACCACAGGATTAGTCTAGGTGACAGGAGAGGGGTCATTCTGAGCACCCACTCTGTTGGAAGCAGTGCACTGAGCACTGAGATAAATACTAATCATTTAATCCCCACAAACACCCCCATGAAACGGGCCTTCTTTGCCCCATTATACAAGTGAAACAAAGAAAACAAAAACCAAGAGACTTGGGAAGCTGTCCAAGGCACATGACTGACAAAGGGTGAAGCCGCGATTCCTGCAGAATCTTTTCTAGTTCCAAAGATACTAAGTTTCCCAAAGTAGAAACAGGCAAAGCCCTCAGTTTGTAGCAAGCAGCCCAGTGTCCCATCTTCATGTCCAATCCTTGAATACATCGAGTCATCGACTGACTCCCTGTGCCCCCTGGAAAACCCTGGCATCAGAACCCAGGAGCACCCCTGGCTGCTGTGGGTTCCTTGCTGATAGAGTGAGCTAGGAAGATATGCGGTGTGCACGGGAAGGCAGCGAAAACAGAGAGGATGGGCAATGAACTCACTTATGGGAGGTGTGGAGGGTCAAGGAAGAAGCAAAGAGCAGAACTTTGTGGGAAAAGAGGATGGAGAGGCAATAAGAAGGAGAGGGAGAGGCAGAGGGAGGGAGGGAGGCAGGCAGGAGCTGGAGGATGGGGGGCTTTGTCTCCTCAGTATCTCAGAGGAGCTAAGCTAGAGTGAAATCCTGATGAACACAGTGCTGAAATCAGCAAGGAGGCTGCCAGGGACAAGTTTCCATATGGCATAGGGGACCAGGTCACAGTGAGATTAGCATGTTACATTGCTATTCTGATTCTGACACATGTTAGCAGCTGTGCTGAGGTTAGCATGTCACAGTTAAAGATTAATGTGTCACATTGTTACACAGGGAGTCTCTGTGGTTACAATGGGCTGAACCTGTCTTGTGCTGTGAATCCAAGATTACGATGTGTTCCCCTGAGGTGTGACAATGTGTTACAGTCCACAGAGATAGATGTGCATTGTTGATTGATATCCATGTTTTCTTTTTTTTTATTGGATATTATATTTGCATTTCAGATTTTATCCCCTTATCCCATTCCCCTCTCACCCAGGAACCTCCTATCCCATCTCCCTCCTCCTGCTTCTATGAGGATGTGCCCCCACATACCCCCCACTCCCACCTCCCCATCCTCAAATTCCCCCCCCCACTTGGTGTCCAGTCTTCATGGGACCAAGGATCTCCACTCCCACCTATGCCAGACAAGGCCATTCTCCCCTACATATACAGCTGGAGTCATGGGTCCCTCCTTATGTGCTCCCAGGCTGGTGGTTTAGACCCCGGGGAGCTCTGGTTGGTTGGTAAACATAACAAAAGGTTTTGTTAGCCTAGGGTACAGGGCTCTTCATGTGAAGAAGCTTCTTCACGTGACCCAAACACAGTGTCAACATTTGAAAATGTCCTCCAAATACAAGCCAGCTAAGAACCAATATTTTACACTATGACATCAATATTCAGGGGCTTTGTTGGCGAGGAGATGTTTCCCTCAGGTCACTGAGGAAGCAGGAAGCTGAGTCAGCCTGAAGCTAGCACATGTTCTTTGCATGGGAAATAATAGAGCTCTTGGTTCTTTGTGGGTTGTGACCCCATCACCCCGACACATACAAAGGGACGGCATACCAGATATTTACATTACAACTCACAACAGTAGCAAGATTACAGTTACAAAGTAGTAATGGAATACTTTTATAGTTGGGGGGTGGGTCACTACAATGTGAGAACTGTATTAAAGGGCCGCAGCATCAGGAAGGTGGGTCTAGGAAGCCCCTTGAGGATACAGCCTTCGAAAAGATGGGAGTAAGGAAACAGCCCTCCTAGTCCTATGGGGTCAGGGCATCAGTGTGCTCCCTCCTCCAAGCCTTACTGAAGTGCAGCCTGTCTGAGGGGATTCGAGTGAATGCATATTCCTACCCTGCACTAAAGCTGCTGCTCTTGAAGGTTACATGTGTCAACTGGGAAGTAACTGTCAGGCTTCTGGTGCCTTAAGAAACCCTCTGAGGACTCTGTGCTGTAAGGTCCCCTTGTAGCACCCCACCCAGTGTGTTGGGACCTTTGGGCAGATAACAATGGCAAAATATTTCTTGTTAGGATTTTAAGAATTAATTTTATTAAGTTATAATTTTGTACCCTATTATTATAACTGCAACTGAGATATAGAAAATGTCACCTCCATCAAAAGACTCCCTATGTTCCTTCCCTCAGCTCTAGGCAGCCCCTGATCCACTTTCTCACAGTGAGAAAGAGAACAGTTTTAGAATTTCACCATCTTTTTGAGGACTATTTTGCTTGTGATACACATGAATAGTTGTTTTTCATGGTTGAGCAATATTCCACTGAGTGGATATACCACAAGTGATTTCTCCACGTCTGTTGATGGACACTGGGTTGCTTCCAGGTTTGGTCTCTGGTACATCAGCATATGGGTCACTAAAAAAACATGGATTTTGTTTCTCTTGGGTAAATACTCATGCATAGAATGATGAGCGCGTAGGTAACTGTAAAAAATGTTCTCTGAATGAGTAATATGACTCTAAACTTGACTGGCAGTGTGAGAGTTCCTGTTGCTCCATTTCCTTGGCAACACTTGGAATTATCAGGAATTAAATTTTGTCTGTCCTTATGACAGGACCTTGCTGTGCATTTTAACTTCCCTAATGGCTAATGGCACTGAGAAGTTTTTCCTGTGCTTTTTGACCTTTGAGAATCTTCTTTGGTAAAGAGCAGTTGGTCTTCTTGATTTCTCAGGGTTCTTTACATATGCAGGACACAAGCTCCCTGTCAGATGTTTATACAGTTTCCCAGGCTACAGCTCACCATTTATTTATTTATTTGTTTATTTCAATGTCTTTTGAACAGGCTTGAGATAATTCAGCCAAAATGCAAAAACAGATGGACCCAACTGGATATTGTCCTCATGGCACTTCCCTGAGACTTCCAAGGCACCTTCCTCAAGCATCCAGTCAGCCAGGCTGGATGTCAGAGCCTAGGAATCAGAATTAGAAACAACCCAGCCTGGGATGGGCAGAGAGCAGAGCATCTTCTAAGACCAAAATCTCGCTTTTCGTGCATGTGTATGAATGAACTCTCAGAGGGTGGGACTGTCACCATCAGATCTACAAGCGCTGAGCATTGTGTCCAGTTCCTACACAGGTTCTAATTCTCATAACGGTTCAGCTCAGAGGAGGCTGCCAGCAGCTGCTCACATCTGCAGAGAGTGGGTTAGAGCCAAAGCAGATGGCCGGTTCTGTTTTAACCTGCTGGGATGTCTCCTCTGCTGAGTCCCCTTATATTTTGTTCTATGAACTAGGACTTGGTCTCAGACAACCATCCGTGATTGCATTAGTTTCCATAGCTGCAGTAACAGTGTGCTACAGCTCAGACTGCAGGGATGCTTCTCATCTCTTCCAACCTTCAAGATCAATAGCTTTGCTCCCTCTGATGACTCGGGAGGGTTTGCCTCAGCCCCACCCTTGCTTTCTCAGGGTCTGCTCCAGCCCACCCCAGCCTTCTCAGTATCTGCCCCAAACCCTCCTCTGTCTTCTGAGATCTGCCCTGGTGTCCTTTTAGCAGAAAGACTCCAATATTCATGGATCGTCTCCCTATAGGTGTCTGTTTCCAAAATTTCCCTCCTTAAAAAAATGAATCTGGGGGCTCAACTCACTCCAGAATAACCCAATCCTAGCTTAACTAACAATACCTGCAATGACCTGTCTCCAAATGAGGTCACACCTGGGGGGCAGGGCGGACTGGGGATTTCAGTATGTGATTAGGGGATCACATTGAAAGTGACATATACTGAGTCTCCATTGAGCTTAGTGTAGTCTTCAGCAGTTCCTATTGGGGTGACTTGTTACTACCAGCACTCCCTAAGAAGAAAGTGAGAGTCTGAAAAGCTAGGCATCTGGCCCCAAAGCTGGCCCCAGGCCATGACCAACAACAGGGCTGGGAAACCACTGAGCCCAAACATACCTTTGTTGTGCCCTGTCACCTTCACCTTTAGTCTCTGTATACATTAGATCCAATATCTCACACCATAGCCACAGAGAATGCAGACTGTGACACTGAAATCTAAGGACTGCTGGGAAGTTTGGAAACTCTTAAAGATTTGTATTTAGTCCAATATAGCACAGACCCAAGCTGTGCTGCCACAGACAAGACTATGGTAATGTGGGTTTTTCCCCTGACTTGTAATAATAACACAGTCTGTGCCTCTGACTCCCCATGGCTTCTGCCTAACCACGGTGGACTCTCATCCTCATGGGTGAATGACACTTCTTCCCTGGAAGTTCAGTCATCTGAACAGCACAGTTGAAGCCCCAAACCACAGTCTGGAAAGCCAGCTGTTCTGCAAGATGGCAATTATTTACAGCCAGCGAGCTGCTGAGTGAGGCCAATGCCCAAATTAACAGCAGATCAAAAGAACGAGAGTGTCTTTCTATCTCAGTTTTATTAGGCCTTGGAGCCATTTTAATAGACCTTCAAAAATCTCAGTAAAGAGAATGGGGAAAAAAATCCAGGGTGTCCTTTTATTGATAGACAATAACCCTGAAGGGTTGGGTGAAGTTGCCTGTGTAGCCCTGAAAAGCAGGTCACACAAACTTTGAAAAAGGCAGAGGACTTGCTGAATGTTGAGTTTGGGGGAGGAGAGGAGCAGCCATGGGCTTTGATTTTTGGTTTCCATGACAACTCCTTCTTGCAGAGTTAAAGTATCTCATTGTTACTTTAACAAGCAGCTTAAACCAACTCACAGGTAGTAGCTTTTGCTTTGGGCAGCCAGAGGTCCAGAACAGATCTCATGGGAAAACTCACAGTTTTAGGGTGGGGACTCTGGGGGAACAAGACTGGCTTTCCTATTTCCCTGAGGAATTACAGTTTCTCTATTCTGGCTCCTTCAGGCCAGGCAGCAATGGCACTCCTTCTGCCTTACATCTTGCCTGCTGTTTATTGACCTTTCACCTCTTCCTTTTGTCACTTCAAAGGTTCATTGCTCGCTCAGACAAGCCCAGGAGCATCTCCAAACCCTCACTCCCACCTATGAAGTTCCCTCTGACCCAATCTCGTGGACTGTGACTTCAGACCCGGGAACTTTGAGACCCACTAACTTTTTCCTGCCACAGATGATGAGGGTTAAAAGCTAATTTTATAAATGTGCAAATCCACTTAGAGATGCATGGTATGTATGGTATGTATGGTATGTATGGTATGTATGGTATGTATGGTAATTACCATACATCTACATTTCCCTAAGCCCACCTCACTGGTAAGTGGATGTGGGAATGGGATTGTAGAGCTGTCCAGTTCTGAAGCTCATGTATCACACACACACAGACACACACACACACACACACACACACACACACACACACACACACACAGAGAGTGTCCCTGAAAGTTCTCTTTGCAAGGACACAAGGACAAGTACCTCACTTCAGGTGACAGGGTGTGACTTATCTGTCCTCATAGAGCAGTGGGCACCTGCTGAGTATGCCCCATCCTCCATCCCTGTCAGTCACTTAGTGTCACTTGCTTACTCCCTAGTCTATGTCTGTGAGGCAGGGACATGTCCTTATATAAAAGGGGGAAGGGAACCACAGAGACATCAAACAACTTGCTAGAGAGTCACCTGTCTCACAAGGAGCAAAGCTGGGACAGGAACCTGGTCCATCCATGTTCTGAGTAGAGATGCCAACAACCTCACCCCGTGGTGGAGAATAAGAAAGGAAGTAGAGTCCAGGTTTTCAGAGGCTAATACAGCCTTTATTACCAGAGCAACTTTTCAGACAGAATCTCCTCTGGCTATATGATGCATCCCATTAAAGTGGCCAGATTAATGTTAGAAGGGAAGTTATTCTGCACAGCCTCTGTTACAAAAGCAGGGCCTAGGCTGGGTTATTGGCAGGGCTGTAGCCTCCCAGGCACAGAACAAAGCTCTACACAGAGTAGAGACAGGTGGGCATTTCCCAGACTGCCCCTCACAGCTTGAATAGAGATAATCTCTTTAGTCTTTAAAGTTTTCTGGATTTTTACAAATTTATTTTCCCAAATAAGTTGATATTGATTTCTTATAGCAACAAACAAAAACCCAAACTCCAAATCCTCTTCTTCCTCCACCATTTCCACCACAAGCTGACTGAGTTCTATTGATCAAAAGTTGGGATTAATAACGGGATTGGCGCAGTTTACAGCTGGAGACAGACTTTGGCAACACGTACAAATAACAAAGCATTGGAATATTTTCCCCTTAACAAAAAGCAGGTCAGGAAAGAGCCTGAACATCACTTGTCTACACTTCTAATGGTATCCATTTTTAAGAAGTAGATTGTTAGAATCATCCAGGAAGGCAAGGAGAAACACTGAATCTACTGACAAATTAACCTGTTTGTGCTGACACCAATCTTGGTGGAGACCGGCGAAGGAGACTGTTTCCTCTCTTTCTGAGCATCCCTTTCCAGGTCAGAACCCACACTCTGCCACATCAGACATGTCGGCTCATACCTGTTTCATTGCTGAAGACTCTCAGGCGTACTAAGTCCCTACATAGTGAAGCATACCACACTCCCCCAAGAAGACAGATGTAAATGCTTCGTCAAGAGAGAAGGAAAGGCTCAGAAAGTTTGACCACACTGTCACACAGCCAGAACTAGGAATAGTTTAGCTTGTTTTGATTGGAGACCCAAGGTATTGAGATACAGAGAGGAAAAGACCAAGTGGACTAAGGATCCATAGAGTACAAGTCTCTCTCAAATCCAGATCGGGTCCCCTGACAAGGCCTGCCCTCATGAAGCAAAACCTAGTAGGTCCCCTGGATGTCTGTGTGCCATCCAGTCCCTATGGCATTCTCAGGAGCCCTTGGTGACTTACAGAGAAGATAGCAGCCAGCGTCTCAATTCCTCCTGTGCTCAGGGTGATGTATGGGATCTTGTCCTGAGGGATCCCAGCTTTCCCAAAGATGCTGTTGGTGTAGAACCAAATCTGTAATGCAGAAAAGACCAAGGAAGATCATCCAGAGACCTCAGCCTCCTCCCCATGCTAGACTAAGGTGTGAGACTCTCTCTGAACCTTGCCACCGAATCCAGAGTCGCAGGTGAGCTGTGCCATGTAGCCATATGGTGTCCCCAACCCCCACTTCTTCACTAACAGACTCCTGTATTCTTGGGAGTGATGTCTGCCCATCCAAGACACTGCTTCCTACACTGCCTCCAGTTAAGAACAGGTAGCAACAGAAATATTGGTGGGACCAGCAGGAAGCTCCATCTTTTACTTTAAGTCCTACATGTATTTATTTACTTGTTTATTTATTTATTGTGGGGGTGGTAGCAGTGTGTGTGTCGGAGGAGGGGGGTCATAATAGAACTTGTAGGTGTCAGTTCTCTTTCCTCCACGTGGGCACAGGGGTTGATAGCAAAAACCTTTACTAGATGAGCCATCTTACGGGCCACACCCTCCTTCTTTCGTCTTTTCCTCCTCTTTTAGAGAAACTTTATCAAAGAGATATGCTCTCGTGTTATTTATTTTATTTTTTTCCTGCTTTCCTTTGTGTGGCCAGGATGCTGAGTGTGATGGTTGGAGCCTTAGTAGCCCTCTTGGGTCATTTAGTAACCTTGGTTAAGTATGCTCTGTGAGAATCGGAAACTGTTTTTGCTCCACAAAACATTTTACTACGACCCAGTAGAAACTGCAGTGATAAATCTACAACAATACACACAGCAGAAATGATGCTCTTGAGGTCTGTGTACCTGTATATGTACAGTCAGGTCCCAAGAAATCTAATTCCCCAAACCCCAAAGACAACCCCAATATCCAGAAATCAGCTCAACCTGGTTGATAGGAGGGATTCTGGCAGTTAGATAAAAGCCAGCACTCCTCGGAGCTTGTGAAATACTGATTCCCATCTGCCCAAAGGGATCATTCCCATTACCTCTGGCATAAGCGTGTGTGTGTGTGTGTGTGTGTGTGTGTGTGTGTGTGTGTGTATGTGTGTGTGACACATGAGCTTCAGAACTGGACAGCTCTACAATCCCATCCCCACATCCACTTACCAGCGGGGTGGGCTTAGGGAAATGTACTGTCCTAGTCCTCGGATCAGTTCGCAGAAATGGATTTTAATGTTCACACATTACAAGTAAAGTCCCACTGCCCTGTGTTATCTGCATCCCCACTGAGTGGGTAGGGGAGGTAGGACTTCAGGCTCTGTCAGAATGAATGGTGGCTGCCACACTTGCAGGGCAATACCTCACTAGCCCACCAGTCCCTGCAGCTCTGAGGCTATCTATCATTCCAAACCCTCAGTATCTCTGCATTTTTCATACCAGCTCCTTCTCCATGGTCTCCCAGACCCAGACACAGACAGATTGTAGACTTAGTAAGAGATGTTCTTTATAGTTGCCCTGGATTTTAGTGCCATGGGTCTCTGTGCCTTCCACTCATAGGGAGGCAGAGCTTCCAGCCCCCACCAACACTTGGTGTATATTTTCCTATAGAAGCAATTCTCCAGCCTCATGCCATCTCATCTCCTTCGGCCTCCATGACCCCTTGTGTCTCTAGTTTCCATTCTCCTGAAGTGGCACAGCTGTGGATATCCTCATCAGGTTGAAAGTCAGTGTCGGGAGTCACTGTGCAAGACCTTCTGTGTTTACTATAGTACGACTGTGAAGAGGACTGAGACAGCTTGCTAAATGCATCTAGACAGCAGTAGGCAGGAGTTGTCCCTTACCCCCAGCCCCAGCCTGGATCCTGCGAGGTCCGAAGGGCTTGCCTGTCCTCTTCTGCCTGTTCCATGTAGTACCCTGCCTCCACCCTCATTTCAAGAAGCGGGAGATGACTGCCTTCACCTTGACCTCTGTATGAACTGAAGGAGATATGATCGGACAGTTTCAGGCTCTTGTGAAAAAGAAGAAAGTGCCTGGGACACTCAGAGTCACAGGATCACAGCTGGAGCTTCCCTCCATCTCAAGTCAGCATGAGCAATTCCCTCCACTCGCCTCCCCTTTTGCAGACTGCCTCAGGTTCCCTACTGCCATGGTTCTAACATGCTGAAGTATCCAGGAAAAGCCTTCGTATAGCAAACAATAGGCATCCTTCTAAATGGTTCCATCTCTCCAAGACATTCAGACTCTTTAGGAAAAAGGGCCTCTGTTGTCAGTCATTGTGGGAGGTATCTCTGTGATGCCCTCCTCCTTAAAGGTGCAGGGCTGGTGTCTTTCTGAGTCTCCTAATGCTTCACTCTCAGCTCCTGGCACTGTGTTTTTGATGAGGCAGCATGCCATTCGATCATTCTATCTGTGAGAAGACTGAGGAGAGAGCAAGGGCCACTCCCTATGTAATGACACCAGAGTAGAGAGGTACCCCCTGGGAACCTACTCTTCACGTAGTATATGCCATGATACTGACCCCTCCTCTGTCACCTGTGGCTCTTCTCCCCTCTATCTGCTTTTGGATGTAAACACAGTGATCATGGGATGAGAGATGTGGCCTGACCTTTGCCAACAAATGTTAGTGCCTGCCTCATCTTTGTTCAACATATGAGTAACTATTCTGGTAGTGACCAATCAGCTAGCAAGAAGTGACTTAAGTAGATGGTTTTTGTTGTTTGCTTTTGGTTCATAGTTTGAGAGGGTACGGTCTGTCATGGTGGGATTCGTGGAGCTGAGACTCCTTACAATTTTACAGATCATGAAGTAGAGGGCAAATAGGAAGCTGGGTTGTGACCCCCGAGACCTGGAGGAACATAGTTTCTCCAGCTTGTCTCTGTCTTCTAAACTGTCCGCAGTTTCCACACACAGCACCACCACCTGATTTGTCTTGCACCTGGGGGCCATGTGCCCTAACACATAGGGACAGTCCACATTCAAACTGCAGTGCTCAGAGCAAGATTATGCTGACCTGGATGTACTTGCTGGACACGGAAGGACCCATGGTTCTTCCAAAACATCTTTGCGTTAGTCCCAGAATCTGGTATCTTAGTGCCAGCAACATCCATAGCAAGTCTGACTCTGAACATTGGCAGGCCCTGGAGGTAGCAGTTTTGCTGGATTGCTTGAGTGAACCATAGTTGCCATCACTCCTTATGAAGGAGAAATGAGGAGGCAGAGTTGGAGAAAGAAGGTATAGGGGTGGAAGAAGATGAAGGAAGAGAAAAATCAAACATGCTTTATTGAAGCTGACTCTGAAGATAGAGGAAGGAGGCCACGAGCCAAGGGAAGGAGGCAACTCCCAGAAAGCTGGGAATGGATTTTCTTCTGGTGAGTCCAGGATTGGGTGCGGCCTGATTTGTCTTGCAGACTTCTGACCTCCAAATCCGTACAATGATAAGTGGTTTGAAATCTCTGGATGTCAGTGCTGTGATTTTTTTTTTAAATGTCCACTGGTGACAAGAAATGCACACACTGGAGAGATGTAATTCATTATATTACGTTTTACCTGGGGAGTAAGTACTTTCTACACATGGCGATCTATGGTTGTTTTGAGGTCTAGGAGGAAAAGGTCTGCTCATTTATTAAACACCTTTTGGCTGATCTCTTAGGCTTTTCCCCTAAGATGGGCAGAACCTACTTGCATTTTCTCTGTGTCCTGATCAGGTCCCAGTTAAAAGCAAGGTGCTTTTCTCTGCCCATCCTTGTTCTATCAAGAGCTTTGCTGCGAAGCATTAGGTTTTGTGGCAGGCTGGGATATGCACACTAAGGGTCTCTTGGGACTAAACCAGCTAAAATAGACAGGATTTGAAAATGGCCACACATAAGACACTCAGTGAGTGTCCTGAATCAACTCAGATGTTAGAAAAATGGTCACAGTCCTCTCTCTCTCTCTCTCTCTCTCTCTCTCTCTCTCTCTCTCTCTCTTTCTGTTTCCTTCTCTTCCTCTCTCTCTCTCTCTCTCTCTCTCTCTCTCTCTCTCTCTCTCTCTCT
>JANHMN010000007.1:46985429-47037170 GCA_030674055.1 Rhabdomys pumilio | reverse complement strand
CACACACACACACACACACACACACACACACACACACACACACACACGCACACAGACATACACACACAGCATATTCTGTAGGATTCTTGTCCTTATTCAGTTCTCCTATGACTGACTCCCTCCTTAGGTAATAAAGTTAGTGTTGTTATTCTTCAGGTGAGAATAAGGAAGGGACTTGGCCTGAGACTAGATGTCTGAAAGTATGGTCTGGGAGCTCTGTATGAGGAGGCTACAAGGGTGAAGACTGGAAGGCCAACAGTGTAATACACATCATGCGAGACCGGCCTGGCACAGTTGGGTTGATGTCACTGGACTTCTGAGCAGCCCCTGAAGGAAGAGCTCCCAAAATGCTTTCCACCAGGAAGCCTGAATGGTCATCTGGAAAGGAATTAACTTCCCACTCATCCACACTGCATTGTATGTGGGCTGGATGGGCTCCTGCCCATGGAGAACATATGGTGTGTTGAGGGCATGGAAATGTCTGCCCACATCTGTGCTCACAGCTGTCTCACAGCTGCGTGGCAACTGCAGTGCACAAGGTGCCAAGGACAGAAGAGACCAGGAGTGTTCCTGTGACTACCAGGGGTTCCTGAAGTCTCCTTCTGAGCATAAGTAAAAGCCCCCGGGAGTAATATCAATGTTATTACTTGACCTGAGCTTGTCCCACCCACACAGAATCACAGCTTTGCAAGAGTGGAAATTCCCATTCTCCTGTGGGACTTGATACTTCTGTTTTTTTGTTTTTGTTTTTGTTTTTGTTTTTGTTTTTCAAGACAGGATTTTTCTGTGTAGCTCTGGCCATCCTGGAACTCACTCTGTAGACCAGGCTGTCCTTGAACTCAGAAATCCGCCTGCCTCTGGGACTTGATACTTCTTTTCCTCAGTTAAAAGGCAATAAGGCAGAGCTGGCAGTGGTTTTAGTTGCCATGAGCTGCTGGAAGGAATAATAGCCCAGGGTGAGGCTTAGATAGTCTCACAGTCTGGAGGCTACAAGTCTGAATGGAAGGTACCATTGAGTTTGTTCTCTGGGGTGATGTATTTTCTATTCTCTGCCCCCCTTTCTCTGCCTTGCTTCTGAATGCCACCCCACTGGGGCTTGTGGCCTCAACATATAAATTAGGGGTGCGCAATCTTTCAGTCCCTAGCAAGAATGAATGTTGTTTTAACTTTTGATTCCCCCCTCCTTTCTTCTCCCTTTGCATCCTGAGTTCTGGGCAGACACAGGAGACACCCTTAGCTTTAGCTCATGCCCCTTCCTGCTGTCAAATTCATGAGCACAATCTCTGTGAGCTAAGATTAGCACTAACTACACTGTACCCATTAACATGAAGAAGACGGTGTGGAATTGTGCCTTTCCCACCTTAAGCCTGTGAAGAAGAACATTTCCTTTAGCCTGTCTCTAGAGAAGGGGACCTGAGGTACAGGAAACTGGGCAGGTAGGTGTTGGGATTCACACAATTATAGCTAATCAGTAGCCACCATGGTCGCTTCTGTTTTTACCAAGCCCTGTCAGAAATGGAAGTTATTGAAAACAGTATAAACCTTGGGACATTTCTGGCAGAGGCTGGGAATGTGTAGCATTCCTGCTGTCCTTGGTAAGGTCAGAACAAGGTCACAGGCAGGATATCTGATGTGAGAGCATTGGCCCAGTATGGGAGCTGCCTGACTCACATGTCTAAGGATGGACTGGCTTTGAGGACTGTGAGTTTTTATCCCAGAAGTGTACACGGATGCTTGGTGACTACCTCAGAGGTACTGTGAACCCAACTCTAACGGGAAGACAGATGGACAAAAGGGTCTCTGTCTACATGTGGGCTCTGTGGATTCTGGGACCAGGTGAGATGACAGTTTCTAAGGGGAAGGAGACAGAATAGATTGAATTTTAACGGGTTGACTCTGGGTGAAGAAATGGTGTCAGTCACCCGTAGTTGACACTCATCTCAGGAAGTCATTTAGCCTATGGAGAACGACCTTCCATTAGGGGGTCGTTCACCCTAGTTTTTGAAAAAAAAAAAAAAGTCCCTCACAGGCCTCTCACAGGGCACCTGACATACCTTTCTTCAATTTAAAAGCAAGCAGCCTCACACAGCCTCACCTTAATCATGTTCTTGTCTGTACTCTAGTCATTAATTCCAAAGAATTTGAGAAGGGAGGACATGTTCATTTATTGTCTAGAATTAACATGGTCCAGTTTGCTTCTGGGATGGAAGTAGTGAGAGATTCCCATCTATTGCCCCTTACAGACTTGCCATTAGCAAAGCAGGGCTGGAACCCCTGAGAATCAGGAGCCTGGCATTTCCTGTACCTACTATGTGCCTTGCACTTCACAGACCTTCTTCCCATTGCAACATCCTTGGAAGGTGGGTGTTGCTATGTGTACTGCCCTTCAGGGACTTGGGGTGTGTGTGCCCCATTCTTGAGATGACCTCAAGAGAATGAGCTGTCTGATCAGGTTTTCCACACACCTCAACAGAACAGTGAGAAAATCTCATAGGTTAGAGAGGCTGAGAGGAATGACTTAGTTCAGTTCCATTTAGCTTTAGCTCCTGAGGGCTGTGGTGCAGTAGGGGTTGAGCCACAAAGACTGAGCAATTAAAAGACACTTGAGACAGGGCTGTGGCTGCTACAAGGGAGTTCAGAGAGATGTGTTAGCTGGGCCTCATGAGCCACACCAGACCACTGCCCAGCTCTGTGCTTACTGCCTTTTAACATTTAGCAAACTGAAAAACAGGGATCAAGTCCCTAGGAGGGTGGAATTTCCAGTCTAGCATTGCTGTGAGTCTGTGTGGGTGGTACAAGCTCAGTCAAGTAATGACATCGACAGGAGGTGGTCAGAGATGAGATGACCCCTTCTGCACTGTCATGTCCTCAGTACAAGAGTTTGGGGACATCTCAAAATAGAAGGAATGCCCTCTTCCTCCAGAATTGTGGGTGATGTGAATATCACTTTGACTGTGATGGAATTCCCTCTGTCCTTGTATGGAGGCTAATTCATTCATATCTCTATAGGTGTGGCTTTAAGTGAGCAAAATATGATGGCCACATGCTTCTGCTGGGATGGGAGAGAGAGAGCTGGGTTCTACTCCAGTTCTACCTCTCTGTTCCTCTGTGACCTGGACAGTCATGTGACAGCTGTATATATGTGACTGTCCTCAAGAAGGAATTAGAATGAGCACAACAGAGACACTGGAAATCTCCTAGAAGGCCACTCTGATCTGGTACACGTGAGAAGACTGCCCCTGATGAATGACCGCCATGAAGGCTTGAGCAAGAGCACTGGCCTCTTCCCTGGTCTGTGTGTGCTTGACCCAGTCATACAGTTTCACATGCCTAGTATCAACCTAACCATACACAGTCCACAGTTATCCTCACCTGACTCGTGTCAATCATCTCCCCATCCAATCATCTGTCACCTCCTCCAGGCATCTTTTCTCAAGCTTCCCATTGTCACCTCTTTGGAACCCAAGATTTCTCTCCAGTGGCTCTTGTCATAGGGTGACGCTCCCCTGATCTGTGAAGGCATAGAGCTCCTAATGGACTCTTGCCCACAGCAGGCTTCAGCACTCAGGGCTCTACTTGACTTTGATCCATATCTTTTTTTTCCCCCTGGGACATTGGTGAGAGAGTCCATGGAGAAATCAACTCATTCTTTTTCCTAGCTGCCAGGAAGCTCTAGAGATGCGCTATTTCTTTGGTGGTTCCTCCTGGAAAAATAACAGAACTATTTCCTGTGGTCCAGCCATTGCCAAAGGCAAGTTGGAAGTACTTCATGTCAGTTACATAATGAATCTTATGAGTTCAGTGTTATACACAAGACACACAGGTGAGTTCCTTGACAGTTCCTAGTTCCCATTGCAGCCTGTGTTGCCTGACTCATGCATAGCCTCTCCTGCCATCTTGAAAGATGGTCTCCTTTAGCCAAGTCCTTCTCGTGGGGGCATCTCTCGGGTTCTCCCTCTGCCCCCAGCCCAGCTTTCTAGAAGGATCCTTGTGATGGTATTGTCTCCTCTTAGGCAGATATTCTTTCAGTCCCAATCCAGCTGATTGGCAGCCTTGATTCCATCAATGACCTTCATTCTCTTGTCTTGTGTCACCTTCAACTTTGACTGTCAGCAGAATGGGGTTGAGAGCCACCTAGGGGATTAATACAGCTCACTCTGGGTATGTCTCCAGAGAGGATTAGACCAAAAGGGCTCTGAGATGATGAATAGTTTAATCCATCGGTGGATATAAAATGTGAAAAGACCGTGGGGACAAGGGAAGTGTGGAAGGCAGGGCCTGACTGAAGAAAGTGGGCCACCTGCCAGTGTACCTTTGGGAGCTGTCTCTTGTCCTGACCCGTCCCTGTGAAGGCTCAGCTCTGGTTCCTTTTCATCATGGTGTGAATTGCTTTGACACATCTCCTACTGTGAAGAGCAGAAGCTTCTGAAACTGCCCTTCTCTGTACTGTGTTTATTAGATTTTAGTCACAGGGGTGCAAAGTCTGATGGACATACCATGCCTTTACAACAGGTTCAGGCTCCAGGAATAGGAAGCAGACACTTTAATAAGGAGGGGTGGTGGAGGCCAGTTCTCTGCCTTTTACACTAGCGCTATGAAGAGCTGAAAACAGTGGGAGTCATTGGCAGAACTTGAAGACTCACTGAGATTTCGTAGTTTTTTCTTATAAAGGCATAGTTTGAGGCTCAGAGAGGCTTGGGTGCTGAGCCAAAGGAAGCTGGCTCAGTGCCCTGTCACCTCACCTGCTTGGTCAGAGGGACCAAGCCAAGCAGGAGATGGAGACATCATGTGTCCATGGGCTATGAGAGCTGACACTGCCCCAGCACTGGACACTGGATGACTACACCAGGCTTAGGAAGGCAGATATGCCCACTACCATATCACCAACACACCAACACATGCCACGCTTCAGTCTTTCCTTAAACCACTCTGCTCCTTCTCTCAAGTCCTAAATGAGCTGAGAAGACAAGCTTTGCTTGGACCACTGAAACACTTGATTCTAAAGTAGAGCCCAGGTCCTTTGGGATGACTAGAGCTGAGACCCAGAGAGTCAGATCTGCATGGACCTCCATGCAGAGGTATGCAGAGGTCCATACTGACATGCAGAGGTGGAGCTAGATGAAGACACAGAACAGGTATAATCATTAGTCTCAAGGCTCTGCCTTAAAGGACACGTGTGGTAGTAATTTCCCGGGTCCAATCTATTTGCAGCAGGAGGTCTATGATTGGATAGGGAAAAGGGAGGCAGAGCTAAGGGTGGCAGAGGGAGAGACACAGAGAGAGATGTGGGGAGTGAGGAGGGCGAAATGGCAGCGGACATGGACCCGAGTAGCTTCAAGTAAATAGGCGTATATGAAATCTAAAGGTTAGGAAAATTGGGATAACTTTCTAAATTGTGTGGGCATCTTGTGTATTGAGATTTTATTGATATATAAAAATCCACTGGTTCACTTTAAGCATTTAGAGTTTTGATTTACTGGGTGATGGGTGTGGTAGCTGATCGTTGAGTGGACGATCGTGATGTGGAGCTATCGAGGCCACAAAGGGAACTCGGGAGCTCCGGCCCCATTGGAGAGCCTGCCGAGGTGAGGACATGGGGCAGGTGGCCCACTGGTAGCCTGCATTAGTGCGGGAACTTAGTGGCTATGCTGGGAGCGAAGCTGGACGCCTTCTTTCTAATACCTCCTGCTACAGACGCACCATGAAGTGTGCAAGCCTTTCTCTCTTCTGTTCCATCTCCCTGACTGCCCTTCCATGTACAATGCATGGAGTCAGTTCACATGAACCTCAAAGCTTTTCCTTCATTTAAATGTACTGGTAAGGTTTATCATCAGACTTTCAAGGCTTGTTCTTCATGTACCAACTCATCCTCATCTCTTGTTATGCTTACCATGGCTACTTATATAGAGCCATGAACTATCAACCTCTGAGGCCTTCATGTGGCTTCTCTCAGCTGGTGTCAATCACCAAGCCATTATCATTCTCTACCTGAACAGTAGAGTCTGGAGTATCTAGACACCACCACTCACTGCCCTCTTCCTTTGGAGAAGACCCTGACATTTGTGGTAACAGATGGCTGAAGAACTGCATTCCCAGGCTGTGTGCAGGGAAGAGGGGCTGTGAGACCATGTTCTGTCCAAGGGGACATGAGCAGAAGTTCGTGACACTGCCAAGGGAAACTCTGAATCCCTCCTTCTCCCTTGTCTGCTTCTGGCTGGAATGCAGGGTGATGGCAGACACTTTAGAAGATGATACCAGGAAGTACTTCATTACAGCAATCTCCCTGGCCCTGATCTATAAAGTATCTATTTGCCCATCACATTTTTCATAATGGCATTACATTTCTACTCAGTTAATTAATTGTCCTTCCTCTTGGGTTTGGACTCTTGTCCCCAGTTTTAGGCTTAGACAGTGTCTCTTAAATAAATAAAATCAAGGGCTAGGATTTGATCCCGGGCCACTGTGAACTAGTAGTGGGACTGAGTGGAAATGTCTGAAGGGGCCCAAAAGATTTGTTACAGTGATGACCCCAATTTATGGCCTTTCTGTGGCGGTGTCCTTGGCCTTCTGAGTGTGTAGCCACCTCCCATTGACTCTGAATGTGGTCATGTGATTTTCTTTAAACAACAAGATTTCACATTAGGCTCTTAAAAATATGCAAGTATTTGCACTCATGGGTGGTGTCTCTCCATCTTTTTCTTTTTAAGACGGGTTCTTAATCTATGGCCTAGACTGTCCTTGAAGTCGTGACGATCCTCCTGTGCTGCAGGATATTCGATCACATTTGAACCCCAAGATTGTGAACTGGAAAAACCTGTTTCTTGTTGTGGTGTGACTCAGCCCTAACACACACCTTTAATCTAAGAGCTTCCTGTTAACAGGATTAAATAAAGTCAACTATGGGTTAAGAGGTAGAACATGCAACCAGTTGACAGGGAACATGAGAAAACACAGGAAGTAGAAAGGAGAGACATTGGATTGAAGGGTATTTAAGAGAGCATGGAAAAGAAGAGAGGGCCTTTTCCTTTTGGGATGCTTGTGGAGCAGGGTGGTCAGCTGGGTGCTTTCTCTCCCTTTCTGAACTAGCAAGTCTTCACCCCAACATCTGGCTCCTGAGTCTTTATTGGTAAAATTGAACATCTGGGATTTTGTTTTTTAAAAACACCTCTCCTGCCTCAGTTTTCAGAATATGAGGTTTACATGCATGCTCCACCACACCTGGAGTTTTGTTTTCTATTTCTGTTCTGTTAGGGAAACTGGAGATTGAACCCAAGTCTTCACACATGCTAGGCAGGCAGGATGCCACCTACGCTCTCTATCCTCACACATGTCTGCCCATTCTAACAGACCACTCCAGTCACTCCAAGATGGCAGGAATGCCATCTCATGAGTCTGTCTTTCCCATTGCCTGACAGAACACTCAGAATGTCAAGAAACAATTATTTGCTGAACATCTGGAGCAAAATTGGTACTGTTGTTGATAGGAATGCAAGTCTCAGTATTATGTTTCAAACCATGATCTCATTATCTTCCTTCTTTTTACCAGGTGTGGGCATAGTATTTATCATGTACTGTGATTTAATAAGTGTATATCAAACACACATATACACACATTCCTACTGGGCTGTGAAATAAGACTTTGGAATCTCATTCACTCACTGTATCCCACATTGCCCACTCTGACTATATGTAATTGAAGTGCCTCCCAAGGGTGCTTCCTTAAGGCTGGGCAGGTGGATAGGCGTTCTCCCAAGTCAGGCCACAGGAGGACTCCATTTCTTCCATCAAACCCAATTGCTTTCTGGAATCATGTTTCTTAGGAATCATGTTTCATCCACCTTCTTCACACTGCAGAGCCTCTGCTATCTGAACCGTGACTAGCTGAAGAGAGTGGGTGTCCCTCAGCATAGTGCTTTCAGAGACGCTGATGCTTGCCCTCTTCCACCTTATAGCATCTAGCTGTGACCCAGGCATAGGCTGGCATTGTGCAATGAAAGGGAAGGATCCTACCTTTCATGGCTCCTGCCTCGTTGTGCTTTTCAAAGAGGAGGTAGCGTGGGCTCTCAGGGAGAAATGGCAGACTTGCCAGCTGGACCAAGGCAGGGACAATGATCACTCCGAACAGGTATGGCCAGGTGCTCTCCTGTAGGGAGAAGACTCTGCTGATGGAGGGGCCTTTAGTTGTTTTACTGGGGACACTGGACTGATCAGCTCTGACTCTGAAGGAAGCCTCCCTACTCAGCTTGTCCCCACTGGTGACAACTAAGAGAAACAACAGAACATTGAGTTGGTGTGGCCTCAGAGTCCCCATGGACAGTAACCTAGCACATCTCTTGAAAAGCAAATGGCTCTTGGCAGCCAGATCACTGAGGGAGTACCAGAGGTGGCTGTCCCCCTAGCATGGGCCACCACGGCCAACCTGGGGTCTTGTTAGATCGCTTCCACTCCTCCAGCATGGCTTTCCATTGGCATGCTTGAGTGTGAAAACTGGACCAAGATTCCTTCTGTGCAGTATCCACCATCTTCCTATTGTCAATGAAGATAGGGGAAAAAAGGATGGTCCATATGCATGGAGAACCTTCACTTTCCACTGGCAGGGAATGACTAATGACTACCTCCAACACGCGTCACCAACTTACTGTGTGCAGCGCAATTTAATGCATACAGTGCGATTTGAGTGCCCCGTGGAGCATATGTTCTTGTGCAAATCAAGGTGACATCCTTCCCTGTCTTTGTTAACCAGCTTTACAAATATTATACCACTGTGTGACCTGCATAGAAGCATGTCACCCTGGGCAGTGTTGATGGGAAAGGCAAAAGGCTCTGGCTCTAAGCTGAAGATTCAGTGTGTTTTATTTCCTAAAACAGGAAAAGAAGACAGCCTAGGAGAGAATGACACACTGAAACCTGGAAAGTCTTCACACGATGGGCAGAAGTCTGCTAGCCTATTCAGGGCCAATGAGCTCCGAGCCCTTGGGTGTACATGACTGCTTGTCCTCATCCCACACTGATTTTGTTTCTGTCAGCTTTTTTGAGACCTGCTATAGAGCTCTGATGGCAGAGAGCCCATGAGAGTGCCAGACACTACCAGGGTGCAGCAGCAGGGACCCCTGAAGCACAGAGCAAGTCAGAAGGGGCCTGCCAGAGCACTCAGCCAGTGCTGGCTCAGCCCTCATCTCCAAGGTGACTCCAATCCTCCCTCCACCTCTCTGAAGCTAGTGAGTACTTTGACTCTGCAGCCAGAATAGTTCCTGCATCTCCCTTTGAATGGCAGGCGAGGCCAAGTCAGGCTTCTCAGTTTGAGTAGGCTTGTGACTAGAAGATCATGCAAAGAGAGAAACTGAGTGATCTCTGAAATGTCAGAGGGAGCAATCATGGGTGAGGAGGGCCAAGGAAACACAGATAGGTTCCTTTCAAATGTCATGGAATGTTCTGAATGTAGATGGGCTCTGGTGGCATCATTTTGTGAATATTCTAAAAACCATAGGGCTTTTAGTATAAACTGGCATGCAAATTTTATTTCAGTGAACCATTTTAAACTATGGTAGAGAACAACAGACAGTCTGTCAGTTCTGTCTGTGAATTCTGCACTCACAGGTACCACCCACTGTAGATTGAAAATATTCAGGAAAAACAAAACGTATTTGTGTTGAACACTCACAGACAGACCTCTATCTCTGTCATCATTTCCTAAGCAATATGGTGTAACAACTATTTACATAGCATTTGCATGGCATCAGGCATTATAACAAGTCTCGAGACGATGCATAGGTTACATGAAGATATCGCACAGAAGCATTCTGATAAGGAACATTAAAACCACCATAAGTGAGGCAGGCCTTTCAGCCTGGCCCAGGGTCACCCAGTGAATGGTAAAGAACCTTGCTCTTGTGCAGACAACTCTGATCTGAATTTGTTAATACTCCAGTCATTATGGCCATGGACAAGTACTCTAAACTGTCCTAGGAGGGGTCTTGAGGCCACCAGAAGAGCCTTGTTTTGCTTGACAGGAGCTGGAATCAGGTGATCTGGATTTGACCAACTATCTTTCTGGTTCAAGGGCTGTCCATGATGCTGCTTGGCATTATACTAACATGAGCCAAGGACCAGCACCTCATGCTGCAATGGCTTCCAATAGCTGCCTTCTCTATGGAGAAGCACATGAGAATGGGAGGGGCTTCCTCATACACTGACCTGATTCAGAGTCCTTTTTGCTACTCCTTGAGGGTAGCCTCCGACTTGGGCTGTTTTTATGTTTTGTATGTTTTAAAAACATATAATTCAAGATAACCATATAAAAACAAATAGTGCATTCTCTCTCACATGGGTCCTAGATTCTAGTCATGCATCTGGACAAGAATTAATGTTGATAAAGACTAGTAAACCAGAAAGAGTTCCTTGAGAAGAGGAAAAAATGGCTTTAAGGGAGGGCAATGTGAGTGGGTGGAGGCAGTGCAGGTTGGCAAATGAGAGGGAAAGAGTACAGTGGACAGAGGGTATGGGAGCATAAGGAGGATGAGGGAGAGACACATGGTAAGGGGAGTTAAGCAAAATAAAGTCTGAATGAAAATGGCAAAAAGAGACCTTTTAACTCATCAGACAACTGTGTATTGTCCTCCCCCAGGCAGGATGTAGGCAGGTGCCACGGATGTTAGCATTGGAGGGGCCAGTGAGGACCTGAGATGATGGGGAAGGGACACAGGGCCCCAACTCAGTGGCTTTATGCCAGGGTCCTTGTACCCATCGTTCCCAGGAGAACAGATGTGGGTCATCTTTTTGACCAAGACAATGTTTCACACCCCAGCGGGAAGGTATGTGGGTGTTCTAATAACTATACTATGTCTTGCTCTTTCAATTGCAAGGCCTTTGTTTTAAAGATAGACTTCTCAGCCCAAATTCTCTCAAGCTATGGAAGAAGACTTTGGTCCTTTTTATATAATCTCCTCCTAGACTATGAGACAGTCACCATTTTAAAGTAGAGTGAGCACCACGGATCTTATAGAATCAAGTTCTTAATAATGTACAACACTGAGTGTCCAGGGGTCCCAGAGAAATGAAGAAGGGGACCTGAAGGTGATTGGGCCACACTGGCTACTAGTGGAGACATCTTTGACTGTTACTGAGCGTAAAACATCAAGATGCTGTCTACCTTCGAGGCTCTTTGGAGATACAATGGGGGGGGGGGACGCTCTTCTTTATAGTTCTTCCTATTCATGGTCTATCTATGGGAGACTGTCAGTGGGATGACTCCTCTATCACACAGCTCTGTGAAAAACTGAATTACTTTGTTTTTCAGTGTTCTTTCTTCCAGGTGTCTGGGTTTCCAAAGACCCACCCCTGGTCTCACATCTTGATGTATCTGCCGGCGCTTGAAGCATGGAGGGTGTTCAGCATGTACTGGCAGATTGAATGTGTTGGGTGAGGTGACTGGTGATATGGATGCAGACATGAGACCCCCTGAGACATTCTCGACATATTTGTTTTTAAACTTAAGCTTTTCCTATATGGCACAGAAGAGCTGACACTTTATAGTAACATAATGGAGATCTCCCTATGCAGTATTCTTACGGCTTCAGCTCCATTGGAGAGAAACTTGAACCCTGAATAGTCAGGGAGTCCATAGGAGATCCCTCGAGAAGTTGGGGGACTAGCTCTTCTGACACCTGCATAGATGTCAGAAGAGCTGATGATGGGTTAGCTCTTCTGACACCTGCATAGGCTTTTCCCTTGTTATTGTTCCTCAGTTCAAAGCAAAATAGAGCGGTAGCTCTCTCAAACCTGGCAGCCGCTATCTAACTGGGGAATTTGTGTGTCAGTTCTATTAGGCTAAATCTGTCCCCTGGGCAGAATTCATCAGTCATCACTCCAACTTAGCTCCAATGGCTCACAACAGCACAGCAGGGATCCCATCAAAGGAAGATACAGGTGTGGGTATCAGCCGATCTGTGAGGTAGACGCTGTATGAAAAGCTGGGCCACCCTGAGAAGGAGGTTCTGCCGCACATCTAAGGGATCTGAGTATGGAGGACCTGGGGCTCAGACGGCAAAGGGCTTCATCACCAGTGACTACAGAACATCTGTGGTCTTGCCACTCCCACCTTCAGCCACTTCCCAAGGAAGGGCTCTGACGGCCACAGCTTCACAGTGCCCTGGGATACAGTGTAGCCACCTGAGTGTGGCAAAGCAATCTTTCCCTTCCTCCAAGTCAGTCTCCAAGAGTCTGTTCCATTTTCTATAACATTTGCATTCCTTATGACCATATCTGTTCTAGATATTTTTGGTGCACATCCATGGCCCGATGCTATTTCTACAAAATGAGAGATCTTTGTACAAATTTATATTATTACCCCACTTTCCTCTGTTATTAATAATGACATGACAATCCACGGACATGTTCCTCATGCGGTAGGTCTTTGCCAGCACGTGGAGACCCTATACTCCTATATGTATTTGCCATCACGTGGAGACCCTATACTCCTATACGTATTTGCCAGCACGTGGAGACCCTATACTCCTATATGTATTTGCCAGTACGTGGAGACTCTTATACGTACAGCTCTCATCCCCTCCAGTCCACCACTGTCTCCTGTTTTCAGAAGGGGTGGCCTGTCTTCTGCCTTGCTTGGTTCTCAAGATAAGTCTCTGTTATTCCCATTTTACAGACAAGGAACCTGAGGCTAGGGGGCTGCTGAGAAGTCTTACAGCAAAAGCTATCCATGAACCAACTTTATTCTGCTCCTATTTGAAAGACAGTCAAACTTCCACACTGGTTTTAAAGGTCACTGACCCTCTGAGCCACCCCTAGGCAGACTCTTAGATGGGATGTTGCTGAGTTTGTACAGACTTACTGAGTCTTTGGCACCCCTGCTAGTTCTGATTCTCGGCTGAAGAAGCCAAGGTACCAAGATTTTTCTACTCCATTGACAATTACACTCCTTATATAGACAATAAATTATGTACTATAAATAGCTGTGGGGGTGGGAATGAACCCTGGCAGGTGGTCATCAGCTCTGTCCCCTTAATGTCTGCTGTTCACAGGGTCAAACAGGCCACTGTGTAGAGGTACCTTGCTGAGGCACACTCAAATTCCATGACTATAACTGTAAAATTCTCTCTCTTACTTCCCAAAGAGTTAGCTACCTGGAGCCAGGTGAAAGAAACAATAACTAGCCTACAGTACAGGCTTGCCTCGGCATCTAGTTACCAGTAACAATCAAAGGCAGCCATTGCTACACACCTCAACAGGACTCAAGTGTGGCTACTCTTCGAGAGACTTGCTTAAACCTCTTCTGCTAGAATACAGACGTATTCATACTTCCAAGACTATAAGGTACCTAGCAAGACTTTGCCTGCCCATTCCTAGTCTCTCACCCTGCCCAGACTGTCTCCAAGGTTGCAACTGTAGCTCCAGGCATTGAGCAAGCCATTGGTGCACGCTGGATGGTGGGGGATAATGAGAGGCTTCTTTCTGTCTCTTCCCATCACCAGAGTACAGCAACTACCTTGTCTAGGCCAGCACTCATTCTACAGACTCAGATGCCCCTGAAAGTGCAGCAGCAGGGACTACATTGGCCTTGCTAGTTGCTTGAACAACCACGCTGTCCCACAAAGCCTGATCAGTAAAATAGGTGGTGTGAGATGGAAATTTCAGGGTTCTTTGGAAAGTCAGTTGTGTTGGATGGTGTTTTGCTAGGACAAACATGTGAAGGAGTGTTTTCCTGAAGTGCACACAGGTAAAAGGCTAAGGCAGACTTGTGAAGGTACGTTTGGTTGAAGCAGGCATGTGAAAGGACACATGAAGGAGTCTGCTAATGACATGCACATATTCGTCTGTCTTACGTTGAGTACTTGAGTTGCATTTGTCGGGACTCCATAGAGGAAAACGCACCAAAAGACTTCTGGTGGTGTGCTGCAGTTTCTTCCCCAGACTCAGGCTGATTGGCAGAGTAATATCAGCTGAGACAGACTCACATGTGGAGGCAAGATACGTGCAGAGGCAAGACCCATGAAGGACACATGATGTTTGGAGGGAGTATAAAAAGGACTCAACTGACAGTGAGTGAGGCTGAGCTAGTCTTGCTTATAGAGCTGGCTGTGCAATGCTTGTGGGTCTCGAGTCTTCGCTGATCTTTGCCTCGCTGAGAGAGGCACAGCTGAGAACTTTATCTGGTGTTCCTGTTGGCCCTGGTCCCTCCTGCCGACTTGTGCTGAAACCTGACTGGCTTTGCTAGGTAATGCTACCACTGCTACTATCCCGACTCTGCCAAACTGAACTGCTGGAGTATTCATGAAATGTTTGCAAGTGGATCGAGCTGCTGCTGACCTGTGAACTGAACTGCGTATTTCCAGACAACACAGATGGGAGTTGCTTCAAAGGACTATTTCTAAACAGGTCCACTTCCCCTGTATCCTTTCTTTTCTACTACCTCTGGTCAGTAAAAGTAGACTTTGAAAAATTTAAAGTTACAATAGTGTCTGGATCCTGCCTCAATTTCTCAACGATCACCAAATTGGGCCAGTGCTAGCCATTTACAGCCTCTGGAGCACTGTCTAGAGATGCAGATTCAAGAGGCCTGAGGTGCAGCCTGGAAATGTAGAGAGAAAGACTCTCAAAACCCACATCTCCTGCACCAGCAGCTGTCCTGCCCCCATGGTAGTGCATTTGCCCTATCAGTGGACCTGTGGTCATTACATCCATGGGCAGACAAGGCCTGGCAGGAAAGCATGAAGTTGATAACAAGAACACAGACTGAGGGAACAGCCAGTGCAAAACCAAAGAAGTTGAGAGAGAGTCTAATACATTTGAAAGCCCTCATCACCTGCAGTGGACCTGGGTTCCCAGATAGGTGTCTTCTACTCTGGTAAGAGAAGACTGATCTTTGGCAAGGGGAAGAGGGGGTAGAAAACAACCTGCTGATGTGGGTGTGGTCACCATAGAAATGAAGTGTACAGTCCCCGTGTGTGGAGCCCAGCTTGTACCAGCATCCTGCTCTGCACCGTTTTAAACATGAAGAAAAGCAGCAGACATTTGAAAGAGTCTCTAACACAGATGTAAGAGACAAAAAGAAACAAAAGAAAGATAAAGAGTTCTGCAGCAAGAGACACAATGCAGAGAGACTGCTGCTCCCCTGCAGAGGAAACAGCAAAGGATTCTATGGCACAGAAGGAAAGGCCTCGGAAATCAAAACTAAGAGCATCACAATACATATGCATGGGGAGGGATAGAGTATGGGTAAAGGACACATGGGACATGAGAGTGGAAACTGGTGGGAGATGGGGGGAGCTAAGGATAGCAGGAGGTGGGGAGACAGTGCAGCAGAAACTGCTAAAATATACTTTGCTCAAAAACTCCTGCCTTTGATAGTTCTATGTTTCAACTTGGTACAAGGATAGATTTGTCTAAGGGGAGGGAACCTCAATTGAGACATTGTCTCCATAAGATGGGGCTGTGGGGAAGCCTGCATTCTTAATTAGTGATTTATGTGAGTGGGCCCAGCCCATTATGGGTAGTATCCCTGGGCTAGTGGTTCTGGGTGCTATAAGAGAGCAGGCTAAGCAAGCCAGTAAATGGTGTTCCTCCATGGCTTCTGCTTCTGTTCCTGCCTCTATATTCATGCTTTGAGTTCCTATCCTGACTTCCCTGAATTAGAGACTGTGATCAGACGTGAGAGCAGAAATTAACCCTCGTCTCCTTAAGATGTCTATGTGTTTGTCATAGCAACAGGAATCCTAAGACAGTCAAGAGGAAGTCGGAGTGAGGCAAAAAGACAGGGCCTCTCCCAGGGTAACCCTTCCATGGAGGCAGCGCCATTGCCATAGGTGTGAGCACTCAGTGGATGAACAGAAGCTTTGCGGAGAGCGCTGGCCCTGGGCTCAGCTTCACACCTCCATCCTTTCAGAAGGGCCAAGGAAAGCACCTTTCTGCTGTTTGAGTTGGGTCTTCCTTGAGGCAGACGGTGGAGATGCAGAGAAGGAAAAATGGATTCTCAGAGTAATTAATGCCTAAGCAATGTGGAATATTGGAGAGCCGAGCCAGTCTAGGGAAGGAGAGGAAGTTGCATGGTCTTAGAGATGAGAACAGATCAAAATAGGATTTTTAGATTCCCAAATCTGGGACTTCTGAATGCAGGCAGGAAAATGGTTTTCATTTAATGGTCACCACAGTCAGTTTGGCATGATGGCTGTCAGCTGTGGATCCCAGGTAAGGACACGGCACCTCATTTAATGGATCCCAGGTGAGGACACAGCACCTCATTTAATGGATCCCAGGTGAGGACACGGCATCTCATTTAACGGTTCCATTGACTCCATGGAATGTAGGTGATTCTCATTTTACAGATTCTGAGCCTCAGAGAGCTGAGGTTGTTTGTCCAGGTCACACAGATGGAGAGAAACAGAGGTCAGACTCGCTCACAACTTCCTAACATCCAGCTCAGCCACTGCCCACTGTGCCACTGCACACGGGAGCAGCTGGCCTGCCCGTCTCATCCGCTTCATCCGCGGCCACTGTGTCCTAGGCGTGGTTACTGAAGCAGTCCTGGTTTCCAAATGTACTAGACTCTCAGGTTCTTTGGCTTTGCACTGGCTGTCCCCTCAGCCTGGAACTGTGTTTCTTCATACTACAGGTAGATGCTACCCTCTCTAGAAAGACTTCCATCGCGTTTGTCTCCATGGCTCTCCAACCTCTGGGTTCTCTTATAGCCATACATGGCATGCTTGTCCCTCAGGTCACCCCTCTGTGTTCTGACACTTGCTTTTCTAAACCCTGAGGTGTCCTGACTTCAGAGGCTTTCCCTGGTTCCTCCCTTTGGGGTTCAGTGTATTAGGAAGCCCAGGGGAAAAACAATGAGAAGGATCGTGTGTCTTTGGGAAGCAAGGGTTATGGATGCCAGGAACCTGGCATGGTCGGAAGGCTCATTCCAGTGATCATGGGAGCTAAAGGAAGCAGAGATCTCAGGGGCACTGGGAAGTGGCAGAACTCGGGAGACAGTTTGTAAGAGAAAGCAGTGCAAGGGCTGTGGTGGCCAGAGAGTGAAGGCACGGTCGTCATGGGGCTTGTGACTCACTTCCAGAATCACCTCCCTTCTAACTCCCCCTCAAAGCCTTGTCCTCAGAGGGCAACTTTACTAATCATTTCCCCTGTGGCCCTTCAGAGATAGGATAGCTAGGTTCAGACAAGCTTCAAAGGCTTTCTTTACAATTCCACTTGACACGACTTCAAGAACTGTTAAATTTATCTTCGCTTCCTTTGCTCCCTTGCTCACAGATAGAACTGCCACGGCCACGCTGCCTCTGGAGGTAAAGTACCCCCACTGGAGGCATGAATCACCAAATCAGAAGTTCAGGCAGCCAGGAGCCTTAGGGCTACATTGACACTGAGACTGCCTTTGATGTACAGAGGACTGGAAGTCAGGAGAGGTGGTTCACCCCAGAGAGACAGCAGGAAGACTTGGTGGCCAGTAGGAGTTGGCTATTCACCTCCCAGCCCATAAGCATGGGGCGGGTATCTTAATTTCTTTTCTGTTACTGTGAAGGTACAACATGACCAAGGCAACTTACGAAGGAAAGCGTTTAGTTAGGGGCTTGGTTACAGTCTCAGACAGTGAGTTCATGACTATCATGGTGGGGAACATGGTGGAGGAGGCAAGCATGGCCCAGCAGCAGTAGTTAAGGGATTACTTGTTTAGACAATGATGAATCAGAGTGAAAGAGCTAACTGGGAATGTCATGGGCTTTTGAAACCTCAAAGCCCACCTACAATGACACGCCTCCTCCAACAGAGGCCACACCTCCTAACCCTTCCCAAAGAGTTCCACCAACTGGAGACCAAGCATTAAATATACGAGCCTATGGAGACCATTCTCATTCAAACTAGTACTGTGAGGTCCTGTTGGATTCTTGGAAGCACTAGAAAATTCAAGATCAAAAAGGTGACTTCCCTTCTCCTCAAGGGGGCAGACTATGCATTTGGATCTATGACAATACAAAAGAGACATTTGATCATGTATTCTGGAAAGTAAGAAAGATGAATAGTCCCTTAACTAGAATGTGGAATATAGAGAGCTAGAGGAAGGAATCTTTTTGGGGAAAAGCTAATTCTAGTGCCTGGCAGGAGAGAAGGTGTCTCAAGAAGAGCTCTGCCCTAGGAACCTTGAAGGATGACACAGTCAGAGGAGATGGAAGGAAGCTGGAGGGGAAGCAAGTTCCAGGAGGAGCTCAGGGATGGCCTAGAATGAGAGCTTGCAGATGTTTCAACTCTATGTTTTCTGGCTTAGATGTTCTGGTAGGAGGGTGGCTAAGATGAGAAGGGTAATGGGAGATGGGTCACCAGGCCTGGCATGCCACCTTTCTGGGAAACTTGAACTCAGCCATCAGGAAACCATGCAGTTACAATCCTCTTTGAAAGCTCGTATGTCTAATGAGGAGATTTGAGGGCTGAGTGCCATTTAATAATGGTGTTTAGACTCTGATGTGACATTAAGAATACGGGTGGGAGGTGGGGGGAAGGGGATGCTTGCCTTCCAAGCATGATCTCCTAAGCATTCATGGCATGGGGAGGATGAATAGTTCTTGGGACTTGCTGGTCTGCTGTCCTGTCCTGGTCAGTGAGTCTCAGGACAATGAGAGACATAATCTAACAATAAAAAGATGACCATTACCTACAGAACAACAACTTAGTGATCCTTTTTATTTTGCCAGAACAATCACTTTCCATGTTGGGTCTACATCTGTTGCACTGAGAAGAAACTATGTTTCTTAGGCAAACAAACCTGGAGGGTTTACAGAGGTCCATCGCAAACTGACCTCAGAATCAACCTTCCTGGTTCCCCAAGGGAGGGACTCATTAATTACTGTCTATAAACAAAACAAAACACAGTGAATGGCGATAAAAAAAATCAGAGCTACGTGGGATTGAAGACATTGCCCTGAGTAGTTTTATTTAACTACAATCAAAATGACAATTTATTTAGGAAACCATCTCTCAAGAACGTGACAAACTAAAAGTTCTAGAAGTAACACTGTCAAATACATCTTCCAACATGTCACAGAGAGAAGACAGTGACATGTATCTGCCAAAAGTCAGATCTTTCTTTCAAGAAACAAAATTAGAGGCAGCATTTGGGGGTAGTGGTAAGATAATCATTGGGGCTGGAGGGTTGTCTTAGTGATTTAAGCATTCACAGAGTTTGCAGAGGACCTGAGATCGGTTTCCAGAACCCATACAGGAACTCAGTTGTAGGGGATCTGATGATGCCCTTATGTCTTCTGCAGGCCCTGTACTGGGGCTGTACATGAATAACATACAAGCTCTCATGTAAGCCCTTTAAATATATATATAGAGAAACATGATAATTGTTTTCAGTAAAAATCCCTATAGACAGCCACTGTGTCAAGTGGCAGTGACAGCATCCTGAGACCACAAGCAGTCATAGATATCACTATTAAGAAACAACAGGTTGGCTGCTGGTGAGGAAGAGGAGACCTCGACTCCAAGGATGCTGCCACAGCCATCATTTTGAACTATCTAGCTAAGCAAATGACAGACATTACTGGGAAATAAAAAAGAGTCCCAGATCAGCGCATGCCAATCTGCCAATCACCAGTTTGAAAACATAATGATGGAAGAAAAAAAAAAAGAAGAAGGAAAAAATCCCATTAGTGAAACAGAATAGCTTAAGAATCACTACACAGTTACAATGTCTATTTTCTTAGTAAAGAACACAGCAGCAGCAAACATGAGTGTGTGGCAGACAGGGCAGCTGCCTGGCTTCTGCAAGGCCCCCAACTTCCTTCCAAGAACTGCAACTGTAGGTAATAATAACACTGAGGGAGAAAAAGAAATTCAGCGCTCCAGTCACTACAACCAAATGATATAAATGATGAAAAATGAAAAAATGATATAAAAAAAAGTGTTCCCTCCAAAATGAGGAGGGAAATACTCTTACCAGAAAAACAGAAACTGAGCTGGACAGATGATGGCTCGGTGATTAAGAGCACCGACTGCTCTTCTAGAGGTCCTGAGTTCAATTCCCAGCAACCGCATGGTGGCTCACACCCATCTGTAATGGGATCTGATGCCCTCTTCTGGTGTGTCTGATGACAGTTACAGTGTACTCACATACATAAAATAAATAGATCACTCTTTTAAAAAGAGAAAAACAAAACAGGAAGCAACTTCAACTCTTTCCAAACCAATGTATCAATTCAGTGTAATTTGGATCAAACATTCAATGGCAGTTTCGTCTGAAATGAGAATGGTCCTGAAGGTCTCAGGGGACAATGAGCAAAGAAAAGATTCCAGCTTTGACAGTAGAGGCAGTCACACAATGTTTAAAACTTTCAGGGTAAACCAGAGAATGAGGAGGCCTTGGGGACACTAATGGGAAGTCCAGAAGCAGGAACTCGTGTGGACATGCTGCCTTGACACATGTTTAAGAGCACCTGGAGTTGAGTGGTACACGCCTTTAACCCCAGCACTCAGGAGGCAGAGGCAGGAAGATCTCTTTGAGGTCAGCCTGGGCTGCAGAGCAAGTTCCACGATAGCCAGGGCTACACAGAGAAACCTTGTCTTAAGACAAGACAAAACAAGATACTTCTAAAGGGCATCTCAAGCATGAACAGAGGGAAGGTTGTTTGATTTAAAGCAGAGCCTGGGGGGAGTGGAAGAAAGACGGGAGAAGAAAACAAATGCGAATGGTTTTCATACCATGCTCTGAAGTAGCTCAGAAGGTGGACACAGCTAGAGAGATGGCTGGGTGGATGAGGAGCTCACTGTGCAAGCGGGAGGAGCAGTGTTCACTGAGCTGTGCGGTTGGCATCCCTGGACTGTGAAGATGGAGGAAGCCAGCTCTGAGCTTCCAGCTGCCTGGCCTGATGCCCTAGCCACAGTGGCTGCCTGGAGCACATGGGATACCTCTCCTCCTGTATCCCTGCCCATGACCTTCAACCAACTTCTCTTCTTTTTTATCTTTGCTAGAGACATACTTTATTAACATGCTTTTTAACATGTCACTCGGAAGAATGAAGTGTCACAGAAATGTCCCACAGCCGCTGTTTTCACAAGTCTGGTGAAATCACACCAGTTTAATTGATCCTGCTCTAGGATTGCTCTTTCTCTTCTGACATCCCAGTCCAAAAGTAACTCTCCCCGATCCCCTCCTCCTTTGTGTTTCAAAGAAACCACCTGAGTGGAAGCATCTCTTTTTGTTCTTTAAGTTTTTAAAAGCTTAGCCGTCTCCATCTTTGAAGGTACATGAGAAACAGGATTAAAATAAAGAAATAAAATCCTTACACCTGAGGAAATGCCTGTGGCTCCCATTTGGCTGGTACCTCACAAGACCAGGGAGGAGATGAAGGAAAAGCTTTCGTTTGATGTCCTTTCCCTGCTCAGAGGCCCAGTCTCCACCTTCACAGAGTGTAGACATGAAGACACAACAAGCAGATCTACCGCCACAGTGTTTGCTGGGCTATGTGCACATTTTCCTAGCCAGAGTCAGCTCAGCCTAAAAGAACCAAACTGGTGCTGAGTATTGGGGTGTGAACCCAAGAGACCCATGTGTTGAAGACGTGGTTCCCACTGTAGTGTTCTCAGGGAAGGCTTTGGGAAAGTGACTGCCTTGTGAGGGACGTGACCTTGTCCATGGATTAACATTCGGTTGCATTCACGGGGAAGATGCCTTTGAAGAATGTGTCTTGTTTTTCTCTGATTCCTCCTCTCTCTGTGTCTCTATCTCTTTTTCCTTCCCTCCCTTCCTGCCGTGAGGTAAGCATTTTCTCTGCCATGTCCTTCCACCATGTTCTGCTTTAACACAAGCCCTCAACAATGCAACTGGCTGTCATAGACTGAGTTTCTAGAACCATGAACCAAAATAAATGTTTGGTCCTTTTAAAACATTCAATAATGTTTTTTTTTCCTCATTTCTTTTATTGTAGCAATAAAAGAAACTAACTCAGAAATAGACAATTTGTAGAAAATGATGTCCTCTCATCTGGCCCAGTGAGGCAGTGGGCATAGTTGCTGGAGCTTCTGGCCAGAGCCATGCTGATGAGTCCCTCTGTTCCAGGGGCAGCATTCCCAACCTGGGAATGGAGGTGCTGCCTATGTTCACAAGTCAATTCTGCTTCCCGGTTGCTCGGTAACCTGGACCATTCATTGCCACCTGGGTTCTTTAAAAGCTGTTGCTCCTTCTCTATGGCTCGTGACTTGGCATCTTATACTACTTACTACTCTACCTGGCTAAAAAGTCAGACACCCAGAGATAGCCCTGACTCCTCTCACAAGCTTCTAGCAACCATCACCCACTGGTAACCTCAGATTGAGGTGGACCTTAAATGGGACATTTGCCTCAAGTGCCCTTGTCGCTGCCATTCTAAGCCAAGTCCTCAGCTGCTCTCTGCAGACCATGTCAATTTCTCTGGTCTTGGCTGAGATGCTGGGAAAACTGGACATCCACATGAAAAGGAGTTTTAGGGGATCTGATGCCCTCTTCTGATCTCCCAGGGTCCCTGCACATACCTGGCATACAAACATAAACTCAGGAACACACACACACACACACACACACACACACAAAATTAACAAGTAAAATAAATCCTTAGCAACATCCAATGGGTATTTGAAGAGGTACTTAGCACCATTAATCATCAGGAAAATGCAAATCAAAACCACTGTGAAGTATCACCTCCCACCCAATGTTATCAAAATGACCGGAGACAGAAATTGCCTTAGGCCTGAGCAAAGGGACCCTGTCCAGGGCAGTTGGAATACCATCCCTGGGTTTTTGCTTCTAAACAAATGTTAGGGTCTTGCCTAAATTCCCCTCCCTGCTCAACACTATTCTTTTCACTCAATCCCCTCCCTCCCCAGCAGTCCTGGATCAGACAAATCCTAATTATCCTTAAGACATTCACTCACACCACTCCTGCAGGAAAACCATCCTTCCCCAGGCAGTATCCCACTTCTTCATGTCTGTCGGCCATTGCCTAATTGCCTCCCTGTGGTTTCCACAAGTGTGGAGCCTAGTCTGACTACTCCATAGTCGCAGCAGCAGCAGCCAGCCCAACACCTGGCACACAGCACACAGGGATATCATCAGACTTGCAGAGTGGGTAGATAAACTTGACACCTCTGGACCATAGTACATATAACCATCAGCAAGATGCACTCCGCAGGAGGGAGGAAACACAAAAGCAAACAAAAGCCACAGAACAGGAGAGAGCATTGCACAAGGTGCCCCAAGGTCACATTTGCTTGTGATGTATTTCCAGAGGAAATGGTGTTTAAGTGGAACATGGGACTCTGAGACTCTGGGCCATGCTTGCTTTCAAGAAGGATGCTGGGGAAGGGGTGACCTGCCAAAGTTCACTCAGCTCTTGCAGTCTCATGAAGATGAGACTATATTTGACACTCTCTTTGCTGGACTCCAGCATCCAATTCAGTGTTTTAACCATTTGTTAACTGAGTAAGGGCAGAGGTTCAAGGAGGACCTGGGATAACAGGAAGTCTCTGCTATTTCTTGATGGGTGACAAGAAATTTAGAGCACAGTGAGGCTTAAATAAATGTACTTTAAGGCTCTAATAAGTATACTGTTCTTGGAGAAGAAGTATAGTACTTGTTGGCTTTAATATACACTTTCATATTGTAAGGGTTCAGGCTGTGGCTGTAGCATTGTTTTCATCATCACTGATAAATGCTAACTTTGAGAACTTAAAAACATCTTTGTATGGGAAGCAAACGAGTACTTTAATGTGAGGCCTCTCACCCTGACAGACAGACTGTTTCCAACACCCCCACCCGGCTAACTGGAAGTATCAAGCAAGCATTGTTTCTGTTTTTGTAAAAGGAGAAAAGCAACAGTGTGCCTGTAGTCACTCCAGCTGTCAGCAGAGAGGTGAGAGGCAGTGGCTCTGAGGCTGAGATGTAGCAAGTCCTGAAAAATGGTGCAAAGATTCATTTAAAGGTAGGATGGCTCATCTGGTGGAAGAGCTTCCTAGGCAAATCGAGGGTCTAGTTCAATCCCTGGAACCTGTGGCAGAAGGTTGTCCTTTGACCTCCACATGTGTGCCTGGCATGCACACACATATAGGACATAGATACGTTTTCAAAAGAAAATGTCTACTTTAAGTGGTTAGAATGGTAAATTCTGCTATGAGTGCTTTAACACGTGAAATGATCAAAATATTCAAAAAGCTTTAAAAACGTGGTACACACTGGTCAGTTGGCATCATCTTATGACACTGAACAGCATGCCCAACTACTGGGCCTATGGAACCTCTTCTGAGTAAGATAGGAGCTAATGAAGTCAGGCAGTGCATAGTTAGTCCCATTTCCCTAACTCAAGCATCCCCAGAGATGCCAGTATTGAGTTCATGGCTGGGTGAGACATGCCCAGCAGACATATTTGAAAGCCAAGGATGAGCTCCCTTTGCCTTGAGTCTAGTTCTCAGCTCCAGCTTCAAAATTGTAGGCAGGATCTAGGCAGGAGGCGATGGTAAGGCTTTGGACAGCTTGCTCTAAGCAGCATTGCCTGTGGGAGCACTCTCCTGGTGCGCTTGCTTGTTATAATGCCCTGCTGCCAGAATCCAGCTGCTAAAAGCAGTTGGCATCAGGCACTGCTTAAGTACTCAGAACAGTCCTTGGCCTGTATTAGCTGTGAACCGAAGCATCTTGTCCTCCTCCTTCCTGCACTCATCCCACAGGAGGCCAGAAGAAGTCTCTGTATCCCCAGGAAACATCTGAACCAATCTCCCAACCTGCACCCATCACAGAGGGTAGCTACTGTTGACTCAGCTTTCTTCCAGGTCTTCATCAATGCACTAAGTACAGCCACTGCAACCAATAGCCTCTACTGGGCCTCTGAGCCTGCCTTACCCTCCCCATTACAATCCGTTCCCTCTCTATTACCTCCTCCTAGCCCCTTCTACTGTGGATCTGACCACACCACAGCCCTGCTGCAGTGCCCTTGAGGCATCCTGTTCTTTTGGGTTGAAGCCTGCTGGGCTCTGTGAGCAGCTGCCCACCTTCCCCTCCTCAAGCATCTTCCTCACCCACGTGACTCATGACTCCAGGCCTTCACAAACACACTCAGAGACACTGCACTGTCATATTTACATCCGTCTGGAGGCCTTGTCCATTGTCTCATCCTGTCCCTAGGACCTCTTCACTCCCAGCTCCCATCACCACTATTTAAACCTCACTGGTCTTTCCGGATGCTCAGGTGAGAGACCTCACCTTCAGGAAAACCTTCCTTAGGCTCACCCCACTCTACACCAACCTGAACGAACACGCTTCTCTACCAAGCCTACGAAAGTATGGTGTTGGGCTGGGATTTTAATCTATTCCTTCTTGTTCCTCACGCATCAAGGCAAAACATAAGATCACATGACCATTTAAGAAAAAAAAAAGAAAGCTCTAGAGTGAGGTAGAGTTATCGAATACCTTGGAGAGAACTCAGAACAGTGTAAAATGAAAGCAGCAAGCTACAGAACGACATATACAGAATGAACCTATTGGAATAATGCACCCACAGCCAGCCCCACATTCAGGTAGGATGCATAGGTGGTGTTTTGAAGCAGAGAACAAAACCTATACAAATGCAAATTGAGCTGCCTCCGATGGTCAGCGGGCAGTGGGTTCAAACTTTCTGTAAGGTTTGAGTTCGGTCTGTACTATTTATGTTCTAAGAAAGTGAAAGGCACCCATGAATATGTAAAACACTTGAGCCCTCAGGAATCACTACCTCAGAACTGAGTTTTCTAAAAGGAAGGTCTCCTGTGGCAGGGAGATGAAAGCCCCCATGCCATGGCTGCTCAGGAGGCCTCACATACCTTTCCCAGCAGCTCAGGCAGGCCCAGCAGCTGTCCAGAAAACACGCCAATGCAGATGAAGATGGCAGTCACCTGGCCCAGAGAGCCCCGGATCTCCTTGGGTGAGATCTCGTTGAGGTACATGGGGAGGGCACTGAGTGCGATGCCTGAGGGAAAGACGCAACAGTAAGAAAGGCTCCACCTCATACACAGTCACCTGACCCGCACTTACAGATGCCACTGTGTCTCCTGCCTGGTACACCAAGACCATGGGAGAATACTCATCAGCTCACAGCAAAGACAATTGCCATGGGGAAGAAGCAGGGTGGGTCATGGCCATGAGGACATATGGCATTTTAAATGAGAGATGTCCTCCATAGGCTTGGGTAGTTGTATGTTTATTCCCCATTTGGTGGTGTTGTTTGAGAAGGTTTAGGTGGTATAGCCTTGCTGGAGGAAGTGCATCACAGGGACAGGCTTTGAGACTGCATAGCCTTGTCCTACTCTCGATTTGTTCTCTATGCTTCGTGCTCCTGATGTGAGCTCTCCGCTTGCTGTTTCTGCTGCCATGCTTGCTGCTTGCTCCATGCCCCTCTCCACCATGACAGGCTCTTTCTCTTTTGGAAACATAAGCCATAATAAATTCCTTTCATAAGTCACTTTTGATCATGTTTTTTGTTGCTGTTGTTTGTTTGTTTTTGGCGGGGGGGGTTGTTTTATTTTTGTTTTTTAATCACAGCAATAGAAAGTACCTGATACAGTGTGGTGTTAACTTCTCTAGTTCACCACAGTGCCATGGGGTAAGAGTGGACAGGAGGGACAGATGAGGCCACACCCTCTCTGTATTATGAAAATCTACTGCACATACTCTGTGTGCACACACTGCTATTTGTTCTTAGTTGACCCTTGACTTAGACAGTGCCTTGAGAAGAACAGGAGATGCCGTGGTCTTGTGAATATGTGGCCCTCCACTACATAGAAGACGATAATGAGAAGAATGTACACGAAGTCATAGGAGAGAAACACAAACACCATGCATCTCAAAGACAAGGCCGAGCCCTACCCAGCAGGGCAAGGTTGAACTGTGGACAGCTGGCTATCTTTATTCAAATTCTCTATAAAATATGCTAGCTGAAGACAGCCCAGAGAAAGTAGATTGTTTGGGGTGATAGCCACCTGCATTACTAAATTGTCATCTCTCTGAATAAGGTATAGTTGTAGGCAGCATGAGCCACTGTATTCTGGATAGATATATACGGATTGGCAGAGTTACTAGTGTACATTCAGCTGTTAATTTATGGTGACTGTGGCTAAGCCAATAGTGAAGGAGGAAATGATAAGCTGGGATCTGGCCCCTGATCCCCTAACACACCCTGGCATGCCAGTATCATCTGTCCAGGCTGATATGTCACTAACTAAGCAACCCCATTCCTAAGCAGCCCTGCTCAACTTTTGACCCTATTCCCTGCCATCCATTCTCCCTCGATGTGTGAACCTTGGGATACAGTGAACAAACAGTCTAGGCTCAGTATGTTCTAGGACACTGATCTTAGTTCATCTGTTTCAAATCCTCTATCCTCAGAGATCCTAGGCTGATGCCCACCTCTCCTTCAGTTTCAGTCCAACATCACCTCCTACTGTAGGAGGTGAACATGTTCAGTCTCCATCCTCAATTACCCACGGGTCTGACATTATCTGGTGACAGGGTCTTTACCAGTGTTATTACGTCTGGATGAGGTGATAAGGGTTTTTGGATGGGTCTAAACCCAGTGCTAGCATTTTATAGGAAGGCCCATGAGGACACAGAGACCCGTAAGGAAGGTCGTGTGAAGAGGAAGAGTTAGAGAGCAGCAGCATCAAGCCAGGGATCACCAAACGACAATGCTGGGCAGCACCAAATGTCTGGGATGAGGCCATGCACATGGTCTCTGTCAGGGTCTTGGGGAGGAGTCAGTTCTGCTAACTAACACCCTGAGTGTGTTTTAAATGTGAAGCACCCTCCACAGACTCATGTATTTGGAACTTAGTCCCCAGATGGTGGTGCTGGTACAGAGGGTTGTGGAAGCTTAGAGAACAGAGCCTCATTAGGGGTGGGTTTTGAGGTTTTACCAATTGGCTTCCAGACTGGGAAAGCAATGACAGCAGCTATGGCATACTTCTGTAGCCATGCCTTCCCACCAGGATGGACTATACCCCCAAGCCCTTCTTGAGATCCATCTGTCAGGTATTTTGCCAAACAAGAAAAGTAACAAATACACTTTGATTTGGGGCTCCTGGATCCTGAAACCATGAGTGTACCCATGGCTAGTCTTTTAACACACACGGTTTGTGGCATCTTGTGTAAGGAATGACAGAAATCTAATACATCACCTCACTGCAACCTTCCCCAACCAGTGCTGGGAAATTAGCCCTTCCACCTCTCTCTGTGTCTTCCTCTTGGCTTCTTCCTCACAGAACTCATCAGTAGTTGGAAGTACAGTTGTCCCATAGGGGACACACAGCAAGACCCTCAGTGGATCCCTGAAACTGTGGGTGGCAACAGACCCTACACAGATGAGGGTTTCCCTGTATATGAATGACTATAGGAAGTTCAACTGATAAATTAGGCACAAAAGAAGACTAACAATAACAATAATCTGCAAAATAGAAAGTGACAGTGATGATAATATTGTTAAAAACATTAAACTTACAAATTATTATTATGATAAGCTATTATTCTTTAACCTCATAAATTATTATGTATTTTCAGCCATGGAAACCATGGAGCTTCTTCTATAGCTGGCATGGCCTGTGTCCTGATGGGGAACTATACCAGAGGGAGGTCATGCCTGGGCCATGGTCAGTACAATCTCTGACCAACACCAAATTCCCACTTTAAATTCTGCGTTCTGTGTGAATTTGTTTCCAATGCCATATTGAATCATATTTATTTCTGTATAAAAGTAGTATGCTGATGTTTCTCCAAATCTACTAGGGAGAAAAAGGGTATCCTACATTCTTAATCTGATTTAATTGCTCCGTGAGAAATTGGGCAAACGGTGTCTTATTAATAGATCTTTCTACTTCTAGAATGTTTGCGATTACTTTTGTTAGGAAGCTGAGTCTCAGACAGACCAGAGTGGTCTTGGTCTCAGTGTGTAATGGAGCTTGTCAAGGATGACCTTGAATTTTTGATCTTTCTGCCTCCACCTCCCATGTGACATGGGCCACCATCCCTGGTTTTATATGGTGCTGGGGACAGAACTCAGGGCTTTGTGAGTGCTACACAATCACCCCAGACACTGAGCTGCACTCCTAGCCGTGGACTAAATTTTTATTATAATCTTTATTATAAGCACACAGCCAACCTAGCCCCTGTCTGGTTTTCCTCTCTTCTTGTACAACTTCCTTACCTTAACTGCCCTCGGTTTGCCCTCCTCTGCTCTAAGGATTTGGTGAGAAGAAAGGACACGAAGTCTCTGGGTCTTGGCACAGCTTCAGAGTCTGTGTTCCAGAAATCTGAGTGTTTTAATGTTCCCCTATTCTTCGTTTTCTTTTGCTCCTTTCTGAATAGCTCACAGGAAAGAGGTCTAAAAGACATTTATTTTGAGGCTGTGGCTGTGAAAGAATTGCATTCATCTGTGAACGTGGAAACTCAGAAAGCAACAAGCACAGCATGAGTCGGGGAGGCAGTCAAAGGTGAGGGGAACCCGACTGATGAAATATAACAACCCCCAGTGAACATGGCTGAGCTTCCCTGGGGAAGCTGCCAAGCAGCTCCCACCTACCCAGCCTTCCTCTGACTTGCTTCCAAACCTGGACCCGCCCCCTTACAAGCTTAGAATTACACGTAAGGCAGCAGCACTCATGACAAGAATATCCTCCCACACCTGGAGTAGGTGCAGACAGGCTTGGATTCTGCCAGACCAAGTACTTCACACACAGGATGATCTCATTCTGACATCATCCAACCAGGGCAGCCTTGCTATTTGGTCCCTCTATGGAGCAGGGGGAAGAGACTCAGAAAGCTAGGAAAGCTCTTGTCCCCACTTGATATCTATCTGCTGTCCCCATGGACTTTGCTTTGACTGTGGCTAATGTACCATGCAGTATTTGCACCTAAGGCCTTCCTCCTCCTGCTGTACTCTGAAGCCTGCGGAATTCTGTGAGAAGCCCCAAATATCCTGTTGGGTGAAGCCTCTCTCTTCTATCTATCTCTAAGCACTCTATCTCAAATTGAGCAAGAGAACCCAAACTTAGCTGACAACATTAAGAATACACAACATAGGCAGGTAGGATGACCAAGCCTAATGACTTGAGTTTGATTCCTGGGACCCATGTGATGGAAAGTGAGAATCTAATCCTGCAAACCACCGTCTGACTTCCACAGTGACACACAGCTTACCTCCAAAATAAATAGAAATAATTTTTAAAAAGGAAAAGGGTAAAACATTTAGAGCGTGGGGTAGTTTGAATAGGTTTGACTCCCTTAGATTCATGTGTCTGAATGCATGGCCCATAGGGAGTGGCACTGTTAGAGGGTGTGGCCTTGTTGGAGTAGGTGTGGCCTTGATGGAAGAAGTATGACATTGTGGATGGAGGTGGGCTTTGAGGTCTCTCTCCTAGTGCTCAGTATAGAGCTGTCAGTGTCTCCTCTAGCACCATGTCTGTCTGCACGCTGCCATGCTTCCTGTCGTGATGATTAATGGACTGAACCTCTGAAATTGTAAGCCACCCCAATTAAATATTTTCCTTTATAAGAGTTACCTTGGTCATGGTGTGTCTTCACAGCAATAAATCACAAGCTAAGAAGAGCTGATTGGTGATACTGAGGCTTAGAGTCTTTGCTCTACAGATCTGCCAAAAGCAGTTTGCTTTGACAATAACTTGAGTCTGTAAATCTCACTCCTTTGACAGAGTCTGGCTATTCCTCTCTGCCTGCTCTGCCACACAATCAGCCTGTCATACAGGCTGTCCCTGGTCCTCTGGACTCCACTTCTGGATCTACCTTGCACTCCATATCAAGTGCTTCCAGATATGGCAGCATTGATGAACCAGTTCACACCCTGTTCCTCTCAGCCCTTTCTGGCTCCCTCTCAGACTCAGCACTAACACTTGTTCCTAACCGAAGGCTGCACCATCTGGCCTTGGTTCCCTCTCAGCCTCAGCTCTCACACTCCCGTTCTCACCAAGCTCCAGGATCCTTGGCCTCTCACTTTTCCGCAGAAATGCCAATCACCTTCAATCTCAGGACCACTCTCCTGAGAACATGATTCTCAGATTTACAGTCAGTTCTCAATCTCTGTTCATTCTGATCTCTGTTCGTATTTCCCAATCCTTCTAACTGGATTTCCTAAAAACCTCCTGGCTCGCCCTCTGCTCTGCCTTGTTTTCTTCTCAGGACTTGTACCTAATTAGATGCCTTCTGCCCCAGCAGCAGGGTTCTCCCCAGTACACAGAACACAGGGCATTGTTGGTACTCTAATATGTGATGAACGAATGGAAGAATGAGCAGGCAGAAGCCCAGGCTCCTTGGCCGAGCTTGCAGCTTACCACCTAGAGTACAGAGTTTATAAAGAATTCATCAGAGGGTGGCATGGCACACTGTAAACCATCTGGGACTTTGGCAGTGACTCAGCTCTACCAAGCCTGGTTTTCTCAAGTTGACTGTTACACCTCTGTGTTGGGGAGGGTTTAGCATTCCTGACTGCCCTACTTTCTGTGGAGTTCTAAAAATCTTGATATTTTCCAAGTCTATCTCAGCCTCAAGCACCTCTCTCCACTCTAGACAGCCCTGGGAGTATTACTGCCTTCCTCCCCAATTGGGGTGAAGTCTCACCTCCATCCACGCCCATGATGAACCGTCCCACAATGAGCATCTCAAAGGTTCCTGCCCGGAGTGAGCAGGCCATCAGCAATGCTGCAGAAATTGCAAATCCATTGTTGACCAGCAATGTGGACTTCCTGGAAGGAAAGTGACCCAATAAGGACAATGTGCTGTGAGGCATGTCAGTATCTTTTTACCCCCAAACCAAGAAGTCAGTCACTCCGAAAGATGGGACAAACGTGGGCTTAGGAATTGAGGTCATGGTCTGCCCCTCACTCCCACTGTGTGACCTTGAACCTGGCATCTACTCCCTGTGTCCAGGTTCACAGTGGGGTAGACAGGGGGCATTGCCAACTTGAAGGCTATGAATTCCTTGTGGTAGGATTTGATATCATCAATTCTGAGTTTTATGTAGCATTTTTAAGACAAGTTATCATGCAGGAGCTAGACTAAGGGGAAAAACAGAAACCACTCAGTATTCTAATGGAAAGACCATAGCATAGGGAATCAGCTAAATCATGTTAGAAGAATGATTTGGGTAAAGACTCTGAAAGGGGGTGGTACTCTCTGGTGCTAGTGTCTTTGGGGCTTGGGAGAGGAGCCCTAAGGAGCTGGCTTGGAGTAGTGGTGGTACCTCCTCTCTGCTGGGCACTTAGCCTACTTCTGGGGATTGGACAAAAGCTGGAACTGGACTCAGTAGCCAAAGGCACTCAGGCAAACAAACAAACAAATCCAAGGGTGTGATGCCTAGACAACATCTGGACAGTCAAGGGTGGCATGCTACTGTTCTAGTTGGCAGACTCGACTCTCTGTTCCTCTTCCCCCCTCCTCCCTATAGCTCTCACTTTCTCCCCTTCCCTCAATAAAGCAATCATATTTCTTAATACTCGATAGACAGCTTAGATTTGATGAACTACAGTTTTAGGTGCAGAGCTGGATTGGAACCATCTAGCAGAGCCAGACAGACTCCCCTGGCAATTGTTACTTTTACCGCTGTGGTTCAGGACCGCTGTCTGTTTTGGAAATGTTTCCCTAGCCCCTCACAGTTGAGATTCATGCTGGGGGCTAGATGCCTGCTCCTGTGACAGCTCTGTCTTTGAGGAATGAGGAGATTGTTTTCTTTTCCTCACTTACAGAACCAAGCCTTGCTATGTGTTTCAGGCCCTAATCTAAGCACCCAACCTAATCTTAGCACTTGGAGAGGTCTTCTGAGGCAGGTGCTCTTACATGCTTATATCATACAAAGTTAGCTAGGACCCTAACATGTTAAAAACTTGCTGTGAGTCACGAAGTTAGGAAGGTGAAGAGTTTGGGAAGCAGCCTCCTTCACCCCCAAGCCCCACCTCCCTCAAAAATAAAACATTAAATGAATCAAGAAGCACTAAAGTTGTTTCATAAATTATAAGGAGCAAGAGGATTTCAAGGGAGAGTCGGTATCCCTTTGGCAGTTAGATTTCTTGAGCTCTAGGATAGCTGTCTCTGACTTCTGCCTCACATCAGCATCTGAGCTGTATTCTCTCCCCTTCTGCATCTTCCTGGACAATCTCACAAGGTACCAAGATACATAGCAGCATCCTACAGCAGAAGATGGCCAAAACAGCCCAAGCGTTCACTAACAGTAAACTAAATTGTAAGTCAGTTCCCGTGGGTATCAGAGGTAGCTTTCTATACTCTGAGGTGGGAAAAACTCTGAGAGAAAAATAAAGAAGTAAAGTGTAAAATTTGGTGTAAACCATGCAGTGATCTATGTAGAAAAAAAAAAACCTGATTATGTACGTGTATGAGTACGTACATGAGTGTTTGTATGTGCGTGCGTGTGTGTGTGTGTGTGTGTGTGTGTGTGTGTGTGTGTTAGGCATGAATCTTGAAAAGACATCTAAACTTGTAGTGATGGGTATCTCCAAGGAAGTCTGAAGGGCAAAAGTGAAGAGGGAACCCTAAACTTTGTGTCCATTAGGTCTTTCAGAAAGCTAAGTTATGTGGATGTGCTAACTGGCCAAAAATGATGTGATTTCGTTTTTTAAAAAAACCTAACTTAAATGGACCTTTTGATGGAAAAACAGTTATGCCAGTGATATACTGAGATGGCTAAGCATGTTTAGCGTGTGTGTAGTGTGCATGGTGTGGATACATTAGATGAAGGAACAGTTTGTGTCCCTGGACAGAGTAGGATAGTATGAGATTCATCTCTCCATTCAGAACAGCAATTAACCTAAAATTTATCAACTGTTTGCTTCTGGGATTTTCCCCTTAGTGTTTCATGATACAGCTGACTTCAGATAACTGTAATGGAGAAAAGTGCAATCCCAGAGAGTAGACACTAGTGTGTGTAACCAGGACGGTGTCTATCACTTGGCTATCTTTTCTCCATCATTTCCCTTTCTCTACCTGGCTGTAGGATTGGTATGAAAGGCCTCCTAAGGGGAGCATGTGGGAGTATACACAGGGGGTCCCCCATCACACTCTCTCTGCTCTCTCTAAGTTTGCATTTCCTCTAGGGATCGAACTGCAGTCCCAGCACCTGTACCCAGCAGTATGTGACTCTGGCCTTTTGACCACAGTGAGGCTGTCTCTTCATTTTGACTTTCCATCCCAGAGATGCTTGGCTGTAAAGGGGTGGGAAGTATTTCTTGCAAGCACATTTCTCTTCTCAGAACTTCCCTTCATGGTCCCAGTCTTAACCCTTAAGGCCTCACAGATCCAACCCTGTTGGTAGAGTCTTCTCAGAGAAGCTTGTCAGAGGTGATAGTTCTCGGATCTAGCCAAACCAGTGTGCCCTTATTTCAAGAACAGAGAAATAAAAGGCCTGATTAGAAATTAAAATTCAGCTCACTCACAGACACCACCTCAGTGACATCACTACCATGAAAGTGGATGTTTGGAGCCAGAGGGTGTGTGTGTGTGTGTGTGTGTGTGTGTGTGTGTGTGTGTGTGAGAGAGAGAGAGAGAGAGAGAGAGAGAGAGAGAGAGAGAGAGAGAGAGAAGAGAGAGAGAAAGAATCATAGAGTGGTTCTCAAGCTGCTTCTCAGCTTCACAAATAGTGTGTATATACACTCACATGACATGGAACGACAGTGCTATAAGCTCAGGAATGTGTGGTTTGCCAATGACAACATAGGTGACATACAGAGAGACAAGCTGAACCTTGAACTAAGTATCTCTGGTGCCCCTTGCTGACAACCCTTTCAGCCACAGTCACTCATACAGAGACACTGCCAAGCTACCCTTTGAAGCCTACATGGTGTGCAGCTGTCACCACAAGCTTCACCATGGAGCAGGCACAGTCTTAAGCACTGTGTATTCCTGTATAAGATACCTTATGGGTTAGATTTTTTTTAAAAATGTGTATGGGTGTTTTACTGGTATGTATGTCTGTGTACCATATGCATGCCTTGTGCCCACATAGGCCAGAAGAGGACATCAGATCCCCTGGAACTGAAGTTACATACAGTTGTGAGTCACAAAGTGGGTGCTGGAACTTGAATCTAGATTTTTCTGGAAAAACAGGGAATGATCTTAACCACTGACCCCCTCCCTCCAGCTTCAAGTCTGATAATCTTGAGGAAACAGACTTGCATGGACCTTAGTCAAGGCCAAACTACTGAATGAAGATCTAGCCCTCCAGTGACCATGACACAATCTGCCTGTGAGGGTAGCCGCCATATTCACTCATAGACAATTACTCTTTCAACAAACATTCACAACACTGGACTAAGTGCTGAGCAGTAATCTAGATTCCAGACTATAGGACAAACATCTTTATTCTTAAGTCTTCTCAGTAAGCAAAATAAAACATGTGGCATGTCAGGAGTGACTAATGCTGTCAAGGCAGCTGAAGCAGAGAAGGGGTATCATTTTACAGAGTGGACCAGGAGGGTGTGTCTGGGAAGATGGCATGAGAGCAAAGATGTGATGGAGAAATGGACAGCTAGCCAGGAACAGCAGCACTTCGGGTAGAGAGAAATAGACAGACAACATCACTGAGGTCAATATGGCTGGAGACAGTGGAGGACCTGGGAGGAAGCAGCAGAAGCGGGGAGGTAAAGAAGAGTGGCAGAAGAGCTCCTGGGGGATGTTCTGGGACAGCAGGAGGTGTGAGGGGAGTGGCCACAGAGGACAAAGAAAGGATGGACTTGGCTGGACTTCTAGCAAGACTGCTCTGTCTTCTGAGTTGTTCGTGGCCAGGAGGGGGCAGGAGCTATCACAGGAGTGTGGGCAAGTGCTGCTGTCCACCAGGCTGACAGTGAGGTAGGTTTAGAGAAACAGCAAGGTCCCTGCATATTTTGAGAATAGACCTGCTGGGTTTACTGTGGGGCAGACAGAGGTGAAGAGCAAGGGAGAAACCAAGATTCTTCTGCGATTCTAGCCTGCACTTTTATGATGCTGTCCCTGGTGGTGTCTCTGATGACTTGCAGGAAATGTTAGTCACATCTGAGTCAGACAGGAAGCATTTGCAAACAGGGATGCGCCCCGTCTAGTAACTTCATCATATTAAATCTTCCTTCCCAAAATAACTCCAGCCTGACGGCCTCCTGGAGAAGATGGAAAACTTATTCGAAAATAATTCTGAGGGCTGACTCCCTGGGGCTCAGAGGCAGCCTTTAATCATCATCGTGTTTCCATTTTCTCTCAAGGATGAGCATAGCAACACAAACAAGGACCATCAGTTTTGAGAGCAGAATCCCAGATTCCCTGCAACTCCACCCGTGGTGCCTGATTCACTGCTGGGAGCTTCTCCAGTAGTCTCTGGTCTTCCCTGTGTGACCCAGAAGCTGCCAGAGTCCTCACTAGCCCTCTGGCAGAGAGGAAAAGCAGTAGGGTAGTGGAGAGGTTGGGCAGCAGCTCCTTGAGAAAGGCTCAGCTTGAGGAGATTTGGACTGAACACAGGAAGATCAGGGGAAGCCTGAGAGCCACATTCTACCAGCTCAGCCTCTATAGGATCAGGAGGCTGCCTGGGTCCAGCCTCAGCGTGAGGAGGGACCTGAGAAAGGCAGGAATGGGAGCAGCGCTGATTCAATGATGAGGAGTCAGTAGTAGATAGATGCAAGCTATCAGTTCAAGTGCTCTCTCTTTGCCCAAGGATTCTCATCATTCTTCCGGCTTCTCCTTTCTTCCTTCTCCCTTCTCATTCTTTTTTCCTTCTCCTGCCCAGAGAGCCTGAACCCAGTCTTTTATTTACTAAAGTTACATCATCAAGGTTTTGATCATTATTAGTGATTATTTTAGAGATCCTTAAATTTATATAGTTCTGTGAATCCTGGGTCATGAACTCCGACCTCCACTTCTTTAAAAAAGAATCTAAACCCAAAGCAAAAGCATATTTCCTTATAGTTTTTACACAGCCTGTTCTTCACGGGTAGCTGGGTACAGCCCTTGCAGTTTCCTGGTAGAGCAGACAGCAGTCTTTAGTAACTACTTTTGTGTAAGAACAGAAAGGCAACAGACTACTAAGGTTAAAATAAATTTTTTACAAACTTTTAAAATGTATGCAAGAAAGCAGCTAGTTCTCTCTAATCTCTCTCTAGGCACTGTCATCTCCATCTTTCAAGTAGCTAGGAGAATGACGTACTAACTTTTCGTATGTTTGTACATCATCTTTTAATTCTCTAATCTTTGTGTCCTCATCCCGGCAATCCCATGGCCTCGTGTACTCTCCTTCTGAAACTATTTGTTTCTAGATCACACACAAGCCTTCTGCCGATAAAACAAACCCATCTATCACTTGCTTATCTTTATAGACTCCTTCTTCTCCTATCCATACCTTTTCTTTTTGAGTCCACTTTAGCTCTCTATCCTCGATGTCCCCAAGTTCACGCTGGATAATTAATACAGCAGTCATTGGACCAGAGGGTACATGTTATTTCCTCATGATTCCAAATTCAAGGCCAAGTCTAGCAATGGACTATTTCTACAAAGGACTGTGTAGGCTTTTATGGTCTTTGTGGTTGTGTTGTCTAGAGCCTTTCCCATGGCCCTAAAGGCCAAGGAGAAGGCCTGTTCCTCATCCTCTACAGCCTCCTGACCACCTCCATTCCTCATTCCCGAATCTGTTTCATTTGTTGTTGAGTGATTAGCTCTGAGTAATGGGGGAACTGTATTCCCCAGAAAGAAAGATTGAAAGTAAAATAGAAGAGACAGCAGATCAGTTTCAGGCCAACAGCAGTCATCAGCACACATGGGGAGCATGGGGAGATCAAAGGCCTGGCGATGCTCCAGGGCCAGGAACTGTGTCACACCTCCCCGTACGCAGCCATGTCGAACCCGGCATAGTATTTATCAATGGGAGACAAAGGGATACTACTTTGGCTTGAGTTTGTAGAGCACTTGCCAGCAAGCCCTAGTGAGTGGAGAAGCTATGTGTGTGCCATATGCCTTCCAGCAACTCATAAACCATACTAGGTCTGAATGCCAAGGTGGTACCTCACTCCATCCTTTCCTGCTTCTTTGCTTGAATTCTACTGTTCTTTTTTTTTTTTTCTGTGTGCTTGAGAGAGCTCAGTGGTTCAAGGTTACCCTACCAAGCATGTGCTTCTGCCGTGCTCAGCATGGCTGAGCGTGTTGAAGATCTCACCCAAACTCAAGAGTATCGGTCTCCATCACTCAGCTAGGATGAGGTTACAAGAGGTGACCACCACTCCCAGCTCTTTATATGGGCTCAGGGAGAATCTGAACTCAGATTCTCATGTTTGCATGGCAGGCCCTTTAACAACTGAGCCATCCCCCCCCCCCAGCCCAACTAAGCCATCTCCTCAGCCCAGCACCTGGGAAGTATTAAGAGAGAGATCACAATGCTGGTCTATGCTGACCCTCCATCAAAAAGATTGACAGGAGGAAGGCAGGGCTGAGAGATGGAGAAAAGAGACAGGTCAATTGGGTTTCCTTATGACATTCTGTGAGCTGGCTGGTCCAATGTAAGTCATGTGTGCCAACAAATTCCCTTGGGGGCTTCAGCCAACTTGATTTGGGCCCCATGGCAGCCATTCAAAGACTTCCTGGAGTGATGTGCAACACCATGTCAGTTTGTGTAAACTGCATCATGTTCAACCCTCATAGCTGCTCTTTGGGGTCAATCCCGCTTATCTGTGATTTAGACTTTCACCTTGGGGGACCAGCTGCCTTTTGCTGAGCCTGTTATTCATTCTCAGTACTTACAGGGACCATAAGAACCTTCAGATAAACTTCTCCGACTACCTCTCTGCCCCAGGGGCAGCCCTGGGCCTCAGGAATGGTGTTTTTCTTGTTCACTACCCCAAGTGTGTCCATATAGTGCCCCACCCCCATACTGACAACCATTCTGACACATGGATTGTCTAAGGTCTGATTAAGGATCTGATTTCAAAGTCCATGTGGGTTTTCCTCACTTTGCTTCTTGTTTTTACCTATTTCTAGAGGTAAGAATCAGACTCAATAACAGATGCAATAAGGACAATTTTAACACAATTTAAAACACGCATGCACTTGTGTGCACGTACACATACATACCACAAATACTGTTCAAGCACTAATGACACACGTCAGGAAGAGTCCATTGTGATCATGGCACTCACATGTCACATGGCCATGGGAAACATGATGGCCAACTCTTGCCGACTCTAGAATGAGCATCTTATACCCAGCATCTACTTCAGTCTCCGTGGCGGCTCTCCCACATGCCACTACTTTATTTTCATGCTACTGTGAACCATGTGGGTCAGAGAGTTTGTGTAACTCACAGATAGTTCATGAGCCACCAGCATCAATGCCCAGAGCTGTAGCTGAACCTGTGGCCATGTCTGTGAACAGAACACATACTGTCCTGTGTCAGGAGGGAAAGAGACTTCTGTGACTATAGCAGAGGAGAGATGAGGAGGGAGAAAATGTACTCCTGGGGCATGTCTAAGCTGATGTGGCCTATCTCCAGAGACTGTTGCTGGCTATCCAAGCTACCGTCTCCATTGCTCTCTGAACATAGAGGTTTTTGTGAACCAGCCGTGGCTGCCACCCACAACCTCTGAGACTGTTGGGGTTACAAGCAGCTAGTCCTTCACCCACTGCTGGAGTTACCAGTATCCAGTCCCAACTTGAGCAGAGGCCCAGGCCCACTAAACTCTCCTAGTCACACCATGGTGCACCCTTTAATGGCACATCCAGACTGCTGCTGCTGTCTCTCAGCCCCTTACCACGATCTGGGCTTCCTCTTCCTCCCTGACAATCTCAGGAGCTATCTCAATGTTTGGACAGTTTGGCCTGGATCTGTGTTTCCAACAAGCCCTGCTCTTTGCAGTGTAGACGAGCCATTGAGCCTTGTGGGTCATCAGATTCACTACTCGTAAAGCAGGGAAAATGGCGGTGGATTTCTGAAGTAGCCCATCCGTGGTACATTGAGAACCAGACTGTAGAGGAAAGAAGTGGCAGCCTTCTCTTCAGCTTAGCTCTTTTTCCTCTCAACAGCTATTTAAGCTGAACTTCAATTTAGCCTTGATTCCTAGAACAAGGAAAAGAGGAACTGGTGCTGGCCGGAGGCTCAGCCAGCATCATCCTCTTTCTGGTCTCAGCAGTACCACTCCACTGGGCCCCACTCGACCCAGATGAGGGTTCCTGGATTGCTTAAACATTCAAGGTGTTCAAGATGTTTCTAAACACACTTTGCCTGTTCGTTTCTTTCTGCCAGGCTGCTGAAGGTCCTAAAACTACTGTCAATCAGCTCATGCTACGTTCAAGAAAAGTATGTGTTAGGAGATGCTATAGCAAAGCCCTGAGTTCCAGAATTGATGACTGGGAGCATATGGCGCCCAATCCCAGAACACCGTCCTCCATTCCACTGCTTGGGTACAGATTCTCATTAAGGAACAGCCTTAGGGCAAGAGTGCACAGCCACCTAGGTACAAGGTGGGCAGACATCATAGTCCACAGAGTCTTGGGTCAGGGATGACTGTGCCTAACTGGGGTAAGTAGGAGGGTTGTGGACAGGTCTAGCATAGGCCAGAAGCTTAGCAATAGCACCCCGGGGGACCCTGGCCAGTGGTGCTATCTGGGTACTACTTCATTGTGTGCCTATGACTCAACAGTCACAGACCTGACAGTTCTGTTGCCAGCAGAGGCCTTACCCAAAATCCACTTGAACAAAAGAGGGTGCTGTTCCCAGTATGAACTCAGCCATGTGTGAGCTAGCTGAGCCTACCTCTCTGGCCTCCCATTTCCATCCATAGACCCACCAGAGGAGAGCAGATGAAACAAGAGAGTGTGTGAGAATGTCTGGAACATTGGGAGACCTCAGAAATCATCTCACTGCCCTAGGCAATGCCTATGCTTTCCTAATACTGAAAGCCCGTAGTTACTGCTCTGGACCCGGGGACAAAAGAAACTCCAGAACTGGGTACCATAAACTTTTATAGGTACCCAACATGGCCTTCAGAGAACTTTGCTTAAACATCAGTATTCTAATGAGTTCTTTGTTGGGGACACTAGGAAGGGTGGGAAAGAATGAGTGTGGCCCTTCTTAGAAGTGTTTCTATAACTCCAAGGTCTGAGAGATTGTCTGGGACTTGATAGACCCTTTCTCCTATTTGTGTGAATGCAAAATAGAGGCTTCCTGAGCTACTCTGTATGGATGGATGGCAAGGTGACCTCAAACACAAGGTCTGTCTTCACTGAGATGCTTCTCACGGCATCCTCTCTCCACTCCTTTTCCCTAACACCTGTCACATAGCCTCAGTGGGAGCCATCATCCTGGGCTTGAAAAAAATAAGATGACTCTGGCAAGGTCATCATCCAATAGTGGGAGACTCATGATTTCAGACACGAAACTGGCCAAGACTGTTTTGTACAGACACACAGACACACAGACATGCAGACACTGACACACACATATACAGACACACATAGATACACACACACACACATACAGACACACATAGATACACACACACATACAGACACACATAGATACACACACACACACACACACACACACACACACACACACACACACACCTCAGCAGCCCCCAAGAGGCTGTTGCTAGCAGAAAGGAGACAGAGAAGACACTGGGGAAGGTGGGAGGTCTAATAGACCAATCTGCCCTGAAAGAAGGATTCATGTCATAAATAAGTTAGGGAGGAGACAAACAAAGTGAAGTGGATCTGATTGGACAAGGCTTGGCTAGGGTGGGGGACTTAAACTGGTGTGTGTGTGTGTGTGTGTGTGTGTGTGTGTGTGTGTGTGTTGTACATGGGTACATTATTGTGTGAGTGCGTTTGAAAGGTAGAAGTCAACCTCAGAAGGTTTTTTTTTTCCTTCCATATTTTTTGAGAAAAGGTCTTCCATTGCCTGGAACTTCATCAAGTCAGCTACACTAGCTGGCTCGTGGGCTTCTAGGAGTCCTCCCATCTTAGCCTCCTGTCTTGACATCCCTGGGATTACAAGGATGTGTCACTGTGCCCAACTTTTTAATGTGGATTCTTGGGATCTGAACTCAGGTCCTAATACTCACAAGACAAGTGCTATATTGATATTTAATTTACTGCAGCTTCATCAGTGATGGGGACAACCTGAAACTCCCCAAGTGTTCATCAGTCATACAGTGGAAAACATCCTAAATAGCTGGTTGTCAGATGAAGATGGTCACTCTCTGCTTCTGTGGAACAACCTGTAAGGCTCTGTGCTGGGGGCTCTCCAGACCCAGACACATTCCCTTCCATGTTCTACTCTGGCCTCTGGGATGGAAACAACTAGGCACCTTGGATGGCTGCAGCAGACTAGAAGGCAGTAGGACAGAGGACTCAGGGCATTTCTTTCCTTCTCTCCTCTCTGCACAGCCCAGTCCCTGCACAGTGTCATCCTTGTTCATCACTGTTTCACCCAATCTTCCTGGACACTGGCAATCTCATTCTTCCCCACTGGACACTGGTACCCTAGTTCTTCCCCTGCCCCAGCCCTTCATGAGTGAAGTCTTTCCAGTTAAACTGTATGAGATCCTGTTGCCTATGGGGACACTGTTAACACTGCAAACTCTTTACAATCATTACAGAAGGGAGCCCCCCAAATAGAAACAATGCCCCTACCTACCTCCCAAGAAACTTTCCGATCATCTTCACCATCAGCGTTCCCACCAGGCCACCGATCGCAAATATGGACACAGTCACAGACCAGAGCAGAGTCAGGGTATCGGGGTCTATGGGATGTCCATACCTTCTGCCCCAGGTTTCATTGTAAAAAGCCTTGATGTACTGGAAACAAACATCAGGAGGAGTTATTTCCTTCTGCCCTGCCCACTGCTAGATGCAAAACACAAAAGATCTTTACAGGGCACTCTTGGTATGCTTGGCACCACGCAGAACACCTCCCTTTATCGCACTGGGTTCCTCTAACAGATCGGAGGAACTGTCTTTTAGTTGAAGGAAGGAAAACTGAGGTTTGAGGCAACAGCATGGCTTGTTTGGTGAGTCACAACCTGGGAGTCAAACAGATCTGGCCCTAAGCTCTTTCTTCACTGCATGGTGATAGCAATTTTAAAATAACGTTAAAAGTTCACACTTCTAACAAAAGATTCAACATCAGTAGTCAAAGAGAGATGCACAGGAATCCACAGTCAGGTTTGTCTAGACACCCTCTCCATCCTCATCACTGCAGCTGAATTGAGGCAGGGACTGGGTGGGTCTAGCATGCAGCAAAGGCTGGGTTCTTGGCACTCTGCTATCAAAGGAAGTTCATTTCCCCAGATTTTCATGGTCATACATTGCTACTAACATGGGCCAGGGATGTATCTCCTCAAATGTCCTCGGTGATGTTGCTTCTAATAATTACCCCAAACAAGAAAACAACCCTGAGGCTCATGGCAGAACAGGTAAGCAAACGACAGAACAATCAAAACGGCAAACACTACAGCTGCACACAGGAACAAACTACAGCCCCGTGCAGAGATCACAGAAATTATAATCAGGGCTGGTCCCAGTGGAGAAGCTCGAAAAAATAATGAGTGTGTTGAAATTCACAGTTCAATCATTTCTGCCACTAGATAGACAGGACTGCAATGCAGGCTGTTCTTGCTTCTGACCTTGGTCCTTATAGCAGATCTACACTGATACATGACGTTCAACTCTTTTAAGAGGTGTGTAGCAAGCGCCTACCCTGGACAGTGTCTTAGGACCTTGCTGGCAGCAGTGAATTACTGGGAGAGAACCAACAGATGTGGGCTTGAAAGCAAACAGCGCCTTGTCCTCTGAGCTGCATAGCATCTGGGAGCCTAGTGGGCCACGGGAAGGTTTGAAGTAACTAACTGCCAGGTGCTGCTTTGGAAGTCTGAGATTTGTTGCTTTCATTTTGGAAAATCAAAAAGCAAAAGCCTCTATAGAAATCTCTAGAAACTGGAAGACCCACACACAGCCTGTGTTCCCTACAACACACAGCTATGTCTCCTGGAGGAAATCCTTTCAAAGTGCTGCCAGGGATCACTAGTTTGTCTTCCTGCTTGGAAGCCAGCGATGGCCCAGGAGACAGTCTGTGGTCACCAGAGCCAGGTGATGAGACAGCTTCTCATTTATCACAGGAACATTCATTGAATTTGAGATTTGCCGACTGCTATTGGTCAGTGTAACCTGCAGTGTGTGACACAGAACAGGTGGCTGTGTGCATGCTGGTCTTAGATTTTGGGTTTCTGCTTTGTGTCAGATGGCTATCCAAAATGACAATGATTGAAAAAACAAACAATCAAACAAACAAACACAACTATGAGACAGGCACCCATTCTTCTAAGCACTGGACTGGAGCATCATCACCACCCACCGCCCTCTGAGAGGGCTGGCATTTTTGGTTCTCCTTCAGAGCAGGTGAGGATTTGGAGACAGAGTCATAAGGACCTGCCTGAGCTCAGAGCATTGGTGTGTGCTGTCTTCAGGAATGAAGCCCAGGCAGCAGGCTCAGACACAGAACTTTTGCTTTTACAATGATTTATTTTAATTTTTAGGCACATCGGTGTTTTACCTGCATATATGTCTGTGTGAAGATGCCAGACCCCCTGTAATGTGTGTCTGTGTAATGGACTTCGACCCCCTGGAACTGGGGGTACAGTTGCAAACTACCATGTGGGCACTAGGAATTGAACCTGTGTCCTTTGGAAAAGCAGCAGAGTTCTTAACCCCTGAGCCATCTCTCAAGCCCTGAGACACAATCTTAATCACTGCTTTATTCCAACTCTTTTTACAAATTAATTGTTATTTATTTTTGAAAATTCATTTATTTATACAATGTCTTTTGCTTATAGCCATCCCCCTGTCTGCTCAGCATCTACCCATTCTATCTCCCTCCAACTTCCCCTGGGCCCCCACCTCACCACCCTCCCAGTCTCATGCCTTACTGTTCCAATTCTTTTAAAAATGTTAGGGGTTTATTTTGGTGTTTTGTTTTGCTTTGCTTTGCTTTGCTTTGCTTTGCTTTGCTTTGCTTTGCTTTGCTTTGCTTTGCTTTGCTTTGCTTTGCGGTTTATGAGACAGGGTTTCCAGGATAGCCTGAGCTGTCCTGGAACCCACACTGTAGACTACATTGGTCTCGAACTCCAAAATCTGTCTGCCTCTGCCTCCCAAGTGTAGGGACTAAAGGCGTGCACCACCATCACCTGGATAAAAACTTAGTTTTAAATATTATTTTTAATGTGTATGAGTGGTTTTGCCTGCATGTGTGTCTGTGTACCATGTGCCCACAGAGGTACATTGGAACTTTGGGACTGGAGTTACAGATGGTGGCGAGCCATTACATGGATACTGAGAACCTAACTGGGTCCTCTGCAGTTGTAACAAGTGCTCTCAACTGTCGAGCCATCTCTCCAAACCTGCCAACTATTTTTTTATGTGCACGTGGGTGCATAGATAGCTAAAATCCAGAATTCAGCTTTGGGTGTCATCTCTTATAGCCATATGTTTGGTCTCTTACTCGGGTCTGGAGTTGGCTGATTTGTTGACTGACGTGTCAGTGAACACCAGGCATAGGCTGTCTCCTCCTCTCCAGCACTGGGGAGGTTACAAACTAGCATCCCTGCACAACTCTTTACAAGGATGCTGGAGACAGAACCCAGGCCCTCATACTGCGGCAAGTACTTTATCAACTGAGCCATCTCTTTAGGCCCGATTCCAACTCTTTACATAGAAAACGTAAAAATGGTTGATTCTCCCAGCACCTCTGTTGCATGCTGCCTAGCTTGGTGCTAAGGAGACAACACACGAAATGCATGCCAGCTGGCTGCTGAGCAGGAGGCATTCATGTCCCCATTAGGTATTCTGAAAAATGTTACTTCAATATAAACAACTTTGAAAGAACCACAGAGCTTGCCAGACCTCACTATGACGGAGTCTGAATTATCTTCTGCTGCCTCTCAAAGCCATGTAACTCCATTCCTTACACTTGGGCAGGATTACAGGAGCACTCGCCACCCGAGGAGTGTGAGCTGAAGTGACTTTGTGAGCTTGTACCTTCGTACATGACACTGTGCTCACTACCTGTCCCTGTCAGCTTGTCATTCCCCAAGATGCAGCAGAGGGGCTCAAATGCAACTGAGAATAATGGGGACACAGGCTTTGTGGAGCAGTATCCCACATCACTTGTCTTTGGTAGTAATGAGAGTCTTATCGAGTCTCCGTTGTGTCGAGCCACTGTGATGCTGAGCTTATTGTTAGAGTAGATAAGTTTCCAAAGGACAGGTCCCATGGCACTCACAGTGATGCTAGACTTCAAAGGGGCACGATTTATGCCCTATCATGAGGGTGAGCAGGCTTGGACATACAGACCTTTATTTACCTAATGCTTCCTTCCAATGCTTTGGGGAAAACTGTCAGCTTCCATTTAAAGAAAACATTCTGCAACCCAAGATGGTCCACAGACCACTGTGGTAGTAAGATTCTGTGCCACCTTCATCCTGCAATCTCATGCTTTACTATTTCACTGGCCCTACATCCAAGAGGCCTATCCTGTGTCTTTTTCTCTGTCTCTACACATCTGCTTCCTTACCTAGGGAATCAGATCTCCATCTGCCTTCTGATGCTAAAGCTCCTATCTTTCTACCTCCAGAGATCCCGAGAGCCAATGAAGACAAGTCTACCAGGACAACAAGAAAAGCTATGACGATAGAATCCAGCCACATGACTGAGACCAGGTAGACCTGGTTCAGGCTGGACCATTACGGACAAAGGAAACACAAGGTGCATAAGCTGGAGGTCATGTATGGACACAAATGAGCTACACGTGGCTTGGTGGGTCTGAAGGGTGGCCCAGCTCAGGAGAAAGGCTGTAGAGCAAGTCGGGGGCTGGCTATGACCGGTTTTACCCACATACTATGAGTGCACAGTTAGTCAGTCTTTTAGCTCCTAGAGGGTTTGAGTGGGGATGGACAGCTGTGATTTGTTGCATGGAGTGTTCACAGTAGGAACAGCTTGAAGGCTCGTCCAGCGTTTAGGGAGGATGGAGGCAGGGTGGTGAGAAAGATGATAAGCTGATAGAAGCCCATAAGGAATGCTAACTAGGGTTTAAACTATAAAGAAATGCCCTAAGAGGCAGCAGAAAAAGGGACAGACACCAATGGAGAGTTGACCACCTTGAACCCAAGATTCGCTTGCACCTTTGAGCCCTTTTTATGACCTTTGGGGTGTCCTGATGCAGCACGTGTTTCATGTCTCTGGACAGTGTTCTTGGGCCCAGGGACCATACATCTGTTTGGTTCCATTTGCATCTTTGTCACCTATCTGCTGGGTGACTGAATGAGTTACTTAACCTCTCTGAACCTTAGGTCCTGCAACTAATGTCATTGCCCGTTTCAAGGATTTACTGTGAAGACTTAAAGGAAGAAAATTAAAGGCCCAGCCATGAGTCCTTAGAGTCACACAGTGGAATCCAGAGAGGGAGCTGGTGGTGGAGGAATCAATATCATTATATTTCTAGGTCTGTAAAATAAGAGAGATCTACACACATTTGCTTCTGAAGTATGAGAATCTATAAATAATTCACCACTCCCTCCCAGCCTAAGAACCCAAGGGCCGTGCTTTGGCAATAAATTGAACTCGACAATTCTCCTCCAAAGGATGGCAGGAAATGCCAGGCAATGGAACACAAATTACCTTGCAGCTTGGTTTGTAATATTAACACTGCTAAATTCACCAAGACCCTGGCATGCATTCACCTGCATTGACTCTCAGGGGTGCCATAAATACACACAGAAATAAAATACTCCGTGGGTGGTCTAGAGGACTCAAGTGTTGCCTAGCAGAGCCAGACACGCCTGAGGGGCTTGTGAAGAGTCAGCACCTGCAATGTATAGAGATGCCCTTGGCAAGGATGCTTGCCATAAGTGTGATGGAAGCCCATCAGGGCCATTTCATGTCACCTGGCTCCCCACACCAAAGTGATGTACAGTAGGTGTTCACTATGTCTCAATGGCATCCCCTAAAAACAGAAGTATTGTTTCTACATTCATCTGGTTTCTTCACACTAACAGTGTCTCTGCCTCTATGTTTCTCCACCTGTCATCTGCCTGGGTCAGCTGTCTTAGCTCTCTGATGATAGTGGCCACTGGCCCCACTCTACTGAGCAAGGGCTCCCTCCAGGCATGATGACAGCGTGGTCTTTATTTACTTCTGCCAGTCACCAGCCTTACCAGTTCCGATCAAAACCAAATCACATCCAGTGGAGACTCAATGCTCCCAATTTAAATAGCATAGCAGCTTCTTAGAGACAAATTAGAAGTGACAGCCCTGAGTTAGAGATGTGCAGTACACTGTGAAATAAACCCCATGATGGAGATGTACCAGTGCATGGAAGGATACTTGTTATATAAATAAGACACTGGTGGAGGCAGTAGAGGGAGGGGTGCACAGGGGAGAGGGAGCCACAAGAAAGCCTATGTGCTGACATGTTGAAAAGCAGGTTTACATGAAGACTTCCCAGGGGCCTCTGGGAAGAATCCAGGCTTTGGCTGTTGAGATGATTGAGCAGGCTGTTCCAGGCAGCTGCTTGCCCCCTGCCCTTTCATTAGCACCATGGAATTATTACCTTGGCATGGTCTATAGACAAACAAGAGAAAAGATCCAGACTCATGGAAGTGATTCTTGCTGGGGGTTCTGTATTATGTCTTTGACTCTTTTCCTAAACCTGTTGCTTTTACAATGGCCAAACAAGATGAGGTGAAAGCAAGAAAGAGGCCAGAAGGTGGAGCAATGGGGAGTAGAGTCTTGGGTTTGGGGGTACCCCATTCCATCAACTTGCCAGCTGTTTCTGGCACAGTGTCTCCCAGAACCAAACATCCACAGCTAACAGGGTATCTCCATGTACACTCTCCTTTCTCTTAGCTGCAGTCTTTCTTGTTGGCTCTTCTTGGAAGCTCCCACAAGAGGTCATTCTGCCCAGTTCTGCTCTTCTTGGCTCAGTGTAGTATTAGGACAAAGGGGGCTTTGGCGGGTGTCCTGCTGATAGTGTCACTCTACCCAACCCTGGAACAGTCCTTCCTACCCAGTGACAAAATACTCATTTCAGCCCCCAGAGAGCTGTGTGTGGAGCTCAGACAGCTTACAGCAGTTGCAATGTCTCCATCCATCCCTTCTTGGCCTCTCTGATGCGTCCAGGCATGGGGAGGCCACATGAGCCAAGGCTTATCTCCCTCTGCAGCTCTGTTCATCAGACTCTGCTAGCAGTAGTAACAAAACCAGCCCCCAAAGAGTTACACCCTCCTCCTTAAGGTCAATGCTTAACCAGTATGAATCTGAGGCCATCTGCCATGTGCCAGGTCAGCGTCTTCAGCCTCTCTGCATGGACGGCCTGAGAGTCCATGCAATGTTCAAAGATATCTGATGAGCATATAAATTAGTCTAGGATTCTGCAGCTTTCAACAAGGATATCCAAATGCTCTTGACAGACAAGTAGATTAGTCCTTGGATAGATGATACACAAAGACAGATGATAGAGGTAGTTACTGGAAGCAAACAAAAAGACACAGGCCTGGGAAAATCACCAAAAATCTAGCAAGAGGGTGAAATCCTGAGAAAGGAACATCAAAGAAAGTCTTCAGTCCAAACTGAGCCATAGTGGTGCATGCCTTTAATCCCAGCTCTTGGGAGGCAGAGTCAGGCAGATCTCTGAGTTAGAGGCCAGCCTGATCTACAAAGAGAGTTCCAAGATAACCAGGAGTACACAGAAAAATTCTGTCTCAATAAAACTAAGCATGACTTCAATCCATGTTGGACATTACACAGTTTTGACCATGAACTAACCATTCAGGCACCTAACCTTTTGCAAGAGACTAAGACACCAGGCACATTTACACTACCTTAGACCCTCAATTAGCCAATAATTTCTGGCCCACTACTTGTTTTTGTAAATAAAGTTTTATTGGCACACAGTTTTACTTGTCTATTTACATATTGTCTCTAGCTGCTTTCTCACCATAAAGGCAAAGTTGAAAACTTGCAAAAAGAATTATATGGCCTTGCTAACACATATATGTGAACCTTTACACAAAAAAATGTATACAGATCCCTGTAACATGTCAGCCTAGGAGAGCATAAAGATGGGTCACTAGATAACTAGACCTGGGTCTGAATGGCATCTGTGAACACAACAGAGGCAGTGCTTGAATTCTTTCACACGGAAGACTCACACTTGATAGTAGTTTGACTGGGAGACAGAGGTTCAGGAAACTTGTCTCACAACCACCAAGATTCCCTTGCAAAATATGAAACAAAAGAAAGAAAAATCCTTCAGAAGCCTTATATTTATCTTTTTTATCTGCTCAGAACACATTTTCTGTAAATGCTTGCTTTGTATTGGGTCTTGTTCTAGTTGGTGGCACTGCAGAAACAGTAAGATCAGAGAATCCGTGTCTTCAAGAAGTTTAAATTTTAAAACAGGAAGAAAGACCAGAAACGATGATATACTTATTCTCTCAAGTGGCATCAAATACTACAAGTACTACCAGGAGAAATAATTTGAGTGAAGGACTAGAGAGGTTTAGAGAGGTTCTATCCTGTATGAGCAGGTCAGAGAAGGTGTTGCCAAGGACGATAGAGTTGAGAAGAAACAGCAGGTAACCAAGGAGAAAGCACTGGTTATTTAAAAGAGAGCCTTTCAGCCAAAAACCAACAGAAACTGCAAAGGCCCTGTGGCTCCAGCATGTGCCATGTCTGAAGGACAGCACTAAGGATCCAATGAATGGGAAAGACATAAAGGGAATGCTCCTTGTATTGGGAACAGTGCTCGCTAGGCACCGGACGCCACAGCTGAGTAGTCACAGACATATGCATGGTTTTCTAAGTGTGATGTGCAGGCTGCTGGATTTTGGTGCACCTGAATTCATGCCTTTGGTCTTTGACTGGAGGAGAAAGTGTTGGAATTGGGGTAGAAACAGAGTAGCTCATTAGAAAACGGTTCCATGGGCCAGGCTACAGACAAGACTGGGGAAGACATTGCTGGCAACCATTATGGTCATCAATTGTGTCTCACTGAAGCCTTTCCTGCCTCACACAGTAGGTTCAATGACTAAAGGCGGTGGCAAGGCCCTGCAGGCTCACATACACTCAGACAGTTCTGGGCCTGTGGGATCCCTCAAAGGTGGAGCCTCAGGTGGCTCGGACACACCCTGCTCTGCTCACACCACCTATCTTGAAGTGACCACAGACCCTCTGTGGATACATGAAGCCACATGAGTGCTCTTTCCAAAGGAGCACACAGTCAGATTCTGGGAACCCCTGAAAGCAGGGTGGATGGGTCCGCTTAGGGTAATGGCATTGAGGGGGAGGTTTGGACGATGGTCGCCCATAGAACCTAGACATACTAGTCTCCCCCAGCTTCAGTCTTTTATCAAATGAGGTTTGCTGAGGCTCCTGAAGATGAAGTATGGGACAGATTCTCACACTGGCAGAACAACCAGAGCTCAAGGGTGTGTGTGTGTGTGTGTGTGTGTGTGTGTGAGAGAGAGAGAGAGAGAGAGAGAGAGAGAGAGACAGAGAGACAGAGAGACAGAGAGACAGAGAGACAGAGAGACAGAGAGACAGAGAGACAGAGAGACAGAGAGACAGAGAGAGAGAGAGAATTACAGTGATTGTCTGTATTCCATGCTTCTGTAAAATAAAACAAAGAAGAAGAAGAAGAAGAAGAAGAAGAAGAAGAAGAAGAAGAAGAA
>JANHMN010000007.1:46918237-46981966 GCA_030674055.1 Rhabdomys pumilio | reverse complement strand
GAGAGAGAGAGAGAGAGAGAGAGAGAGAGAGAGAGAGAGAGAGAGAGAGAAATGAAGGAAGAAAAAAAGAATGAAAGAAAACTCCTTCTTTACTTCTTCCCCTCCCTCCCTTCCCTCTGGTTCAGCCTCTGCCAAGATAGACAAGCTTAGCTCTCCCCACACTGCCCACCCAAAGTCCTAGAGGCTCTCTCATTACCTGAGACACATTGCCAAAGCCCCTGCCTCTGAAAAGCATCCTGAAAGTCACCCATGTGCCTTCCCCACTCCCTCCCCCATCTCTCATGTTTATTTCTGATTCAACTTTGGATCCTAACACTGTGGCTTCCACAGTGTAAGATTTGACCAGTAACTTGGCCATTCCTTGACCAGCTTCCTTATCTTTCAGATGAGGGTGATAATAGAATCCACATCGTAAGGGATTTGCACAAGAAGAGAGCCTGGCACTGGCACTGGCACGTGGGGTCCTGTGTCAGGTTCCAGTGGGCGGGGCTTATCCTGAGGGCTGGGGCTGTGCTGCTTGTCTGGGGGAAATCTGCCCCTGAGGCAGTCCTGGGGAGGTGCTGGTGGCATGGTGGAACTGCCTGGCACCAGGTATATATTAAGCCTCTTCTCTAAACCTTGCTGCCTCCCCCCCCCACCCCGCTCTTAACTCTCATCTTCTTAAGGGTGGACTGCTCTCCTCAGGTCTAGAAGGGTCCTATTAGGCAAAGGAGAACGCAAATGGATGCCATCTCCTGCCTCAGCCCTTCTTCTGGAGGGTTCCCTGCTTCTCTGTAGCCTGTTAGTTCACTATTCTTGTGTAGCCTGCCCCCATTTCTTTCTATATATTCTCTCTCTCTCTCTCTCTCTCTCTCTCTCTCTCACACACACACACACACACACACACACACACACTTCTTCCCACTGATCTCAGGAAAGAACCTATGACCAAGAGTATCACTGTTGGTGCCTACCCTAGGAAAGAAAAGACTTGCCCTAGGCAAGCATGAGGCAGCTGTCCACCAGAACCTCATTCTCGGGCCCTGACAGGATGCCAGGGGTGGTAGAGAGTGAAGGCCAACAGGAGAGAGCACAGACTTCAAACTCCGCATTCAGGGCATTCATGCTCTCAGGTGTCATGCTCCACAGCTGCCAGTCAGAGTCTGAGCTCTGTCCCCTAGCAGTCACCAGGCCCGCTGTGTTTACCTTTGTCCTCCTCCGCTGGTGACCCACAGGCAGCTCCCCAGGGCCGCTGGTGTCACATATCAGGGAAGCTAAGGCAAGCTCCCTGGCATCCATGTTTTTTTCTTCCTGGCTCCAGGACCCTGGACTTGCCAGGGCATCTCTGCAGTGAGGAGGCAGAGTCCACAGGAAGGAGGGCAGAACAGGAAGCTTGGCTGTGTGATCATGCCTGAACAGGAAGCCAGCAACTTTGCTCTTCTGCTCCCAGGCAACTGAGACAGCTGCTCTCCCCGGAGTCACACCCAAGTCATGAGTTTTTGGTTTCATTTTGCTTTGTTTGGCTCTTTTTTTCCCCCTCATGATTCTGTCTAACAAAGCCAGAGCTCTGGCTGGGGCAGTCGGGCACAAACCCAGAGAAACCACCTAAGAATTAAGGCCAAAGGTCATTGGCTTTCTCCTCAGAAGCTGGGTGGGTTCCAGCGCTGACTCTTCCTCTTAACTGTGTCCTCGGGCAAGTCTTGACAGTGCTCCGAGCTTCCATGCTGCCAGGGCAAAATGAAATATTGATCTTTCTCTAATTATCCTACAGAGTCAGTCAGTTCTGCTGCGCAGAGCAGCGTACAGCAATGTCTGTGGCCCTCTCTGCCAGTCCTAACCGGCTCAATAAAAGCATAAAAAGACAACAACCTCATATACACCAGGACAGCCTGAGAATCAATTTACTCTGTGGCCAGTTTGCTCCAGTGTCAGGCAAAGAAGTGTCTTCAGTGAGCCATGGTCAGGACAGGCTGCATAAACTATATGTTCTGAGAGGCTGGGAGGGGACAGAAGTAGGCTTGATCAATGAAGACTTCATAGGAGGTGAGGGGCAGGGTTCAAGTCCCCACACAGGACTCTGAAAAACCATGTGTAGTGGAAAGGACAAAGAACGTGAGAAGGGAAACTTCTGGGGATGCGATTGTCACATGCACCTGAAGGCATCCAGCCCCAGATGAGACAATGCTGTCCAGGGTAACCACACCAGGCAAGAAAGAGCAGCCTCAGTTCTCAGCCAGGGATTCACAGAGTCCAGGTAATTGCTCAGCCTGATATTCTTCAGCCAGGGACACCTCCTGCAGGCACAGATAGCTGATGCTGGGGACAGACACAAAGGCAACATGGCTGGGGCCTAAGGTGCAGGAGGGGTCAGCAGAAGAGAGAGGGGATAGCTTCATTCCTTCACACTAAGGACTTGACAGTCGTGGTCTCCTTTCTTTCTCACCCACTACCCAGCTTCCCTCTGTGCTGTTTTTTTTTTCCACTGCAACAGTTCACACCAGCTATTAAAAGCTTGCTGAGACTGCATCAGGTGACCGCATCCAACTTAAAACTTCCCTGGCTTCCACTGGACAAGCTCAAGGGTACCAGGATACAGACGGTCAACATGTGCATGCAAGAACAGCTGGGCGCCATATCAGGGAGGGTGCCGAGGCCCTGTGTCACCCTGATGGCTGTCTTGGGGAACTAACTAGTTTTCTATCCCACCCTTATCTTGCTTATTATTGAGGACAGGATCCCTGAAGGTCAGATGTCCCTCTTCAGACGAGCTATCTCAAATCGAACCTTTGAGGGCTGCCAAGGTGACCGAGAGATGACCTCTCTCTCTCTCTCTCTCTCTCTTTCTCTCTCTCTCTCTCTCTCACACACACACACACACACACACACAATGTGAAATGATACTTGACAGTTACTATGGTAACAACAGAAAGGAACTATAGGAGGAAGAGATACTGCTCAAATTCCTTGAAACCCCCATCTACTCTAGAGAAACACATGGATTCCTTGACTTGCTAGTTTCTCCACTTCTATTCTTTGCTAAGAACACTTTGTCCAAGAGAACTGAATTGGGGAATAGGTGTCCCTGTAGAGGTCACAGCAGGGCTACTTTGGCTGTTAGCTAAGCAGGGAGAGGATCTCCTCAGCTGCTAAGTGTTAGATTTAAGCCAAGCAGACTTGGTGTTCCCACCATTTTACAGACACTAGCAGGCATCCCACAGTGGGATGCAGGGACAGGTCTGTGCTAGGCTCCCTGGAGCCTCCAGACTTCTGGTTATGATAAATCCCAGATGTGGGGCCACTTGCTAGCTCTCTGGCTCCTGCAGCAGGCCTCTTAGTTGATTCTGATGCTCCTCTCTGATGCTACAAAGAGGCAAACTCCCTAGGTGTTCAAACTCCAGGAAAATGACAGGGACTAAGGAACATAGAGACCTCAGATATTAAAGGGCTAAGGCACCCCTCTCTCCCAGTGAAGGTACTTGAGGTGGCTTTTCTCTACAGTGACTCCCCCTATGTGCTAGATTCCTCATTTCCCCACAGTGTAAGTAGATCCCCAATCCCTCCCCTTCCAAACTGCTTTAAAACAGCCTCCCATATCTTCCCCAGTACCCTGATATTGCCCCCGTTTCTCTCCTCTTCTTCTTCCCCCTGCCATGTCCTCTCTGGCATTAAATAAACCTTGCTGCCTGAAAGAATGATCTTTGTCAATGTCCTCTATCCTATTGGGGAATCGTCTTCTAAGGACTTTCTAGAGGCAGAATCAGGTAGAGCAGGGATGGATTTCACTTCACGCCTATTGAAACTTTGAGTGAGTGGGTGTGTAAGTGCATGCATGCGTGTATTATGTGGGGGTGGGGAATGCACAAAGCATGCAGTCCAAGGGTTGATGTCAGATGGCTTCCCCTCATTTTCCATCTTATTTTTGAGACAAGATCTCTCATGGAATGTGGAGCTCCCCAACTCCTCTAAGCTGGATGGCTTGTGGGTTCCAGGAATCCAGTAGTTCCCATCTGCACCTCAGCACCAGAGTTACCGACGTGCATCTCCCACTGCTTCTGACATTTACTTGGGTTCTATGCAGCAAGCAGTTTGCCAACTGAGCCATTGCCCCAGCTCATTAATATATCTTTAGTTAAAGGACATCTACCACATTGTTGTCATCATCAATGTCCCCTATTTGCCCTTTGGAATGAGGACCCTCACAGTAAGTCCAGGGAGCTACAGCATAGAGAGACTCTGGTGACCATCTCCATGCAGAACCCATCTCAGACCTATGTATAGTCCACAGTACCCCACATTGTGTCACCTCAGTCCCCTACTCTCTGCTGTTGTCACGCCAGCCCCACTCCCCTGGAGGAAGGAGCATGAATATCCCATCCCGGTTACCAGAAAGCACAGGAAAGGGGGAACAAGAAAGTAAGACTGGCCACCTTCCTCCTCACCCGCTGGCTTTCTTTGTTTTCTGTTGGGTCCTTCTCAGCAAGCTTCATGATCTTGGGCTTCAGTTATTCCTAAGAACAGAAAAAAGGATGCCATTAGCCACCTGCTGTCAACGATGGGTAAGCCAGTACAGCTGGCAACAAGGGTTACTCCAGCTATTGAGGAGACTGAGATCACAAGTTGTAAGCCCTACTGGTTTGCACAGTGAGTCAAGGCCAGTCTGGCTTGGTGAGAAATTGTCTCAATAAAACCTTTTTAAAAAAGGGCTGGAGCTATAGCTCAGTGGTAGAACACTTGCCTAGCATGCACGAAGTCCTGGGTTCAAGCCATAGTACTCCACACACAGAAAAAGAAGAAGTCACAGGAGGTGTGCCAAAAGATGCCAAAAGACAAGGACACCAGAATGAAACATTGCAGTATCCTCTCTTGACCCCAGATTCCCGGGGAGACCTGGTCTCCTCTGGCATGTCTCCATTTAGGAAACATGAGACAGGGCAATGGCTGGGTTTCCCACACCTGCGCCCTAGCTTACAGAATGCAGGCTGTTCTCTGCAGCAGCCTCTATCAGAAGGTCATGCTCACAAAGGCACATGCTGGAAACACCAGACTGTCTGTCTCCAGAGGGAAAATGAAGCCAATGGAAGTTGAGACAAATGTCTCACCTGTCAAGTTAGCGTCACCAAAAACAAACAAACAAACAAACAAACAGTAACCCAAATCCTCCGGTGACAGGAGTGCCAAGCCTTGCCAGTTTTCTAGAGTTGTGAAATGTTTTAGAGCTTCAGACCAATTTGTATACTTTAGCTAAATTTGTCCCAGCATTTGTAAAAATGTATCCTGGGACAAGAAAAAAAAATGAGCACAAAAGTTTCAACCAAAAGCTATTCATTGCAACATTTTCCATGTTGAGAAATGGTATTTGCAATGGTGATGGTGTGGTGCATTGTGGGGTCTTGGCCTTGGTTGGCTTTATTTTCATTGCCAATTAAAGAAGCAGCCGAAATCTCAGACAAGGCAGACAGAATCGGCCCACGAAGAAAGGCTTTTATTAGGGGTGAGGAAATATACACAGAGAAAGCTACACACACACATACACACATACACACACACACACACACAGAGAGAGAGAGAGAGAGAGAGAGAGAGAGAGAGAGAGAGAGAGAGAGAGGGAGAGAGAGATTCTAAAAGACCCTTTGCAAATCAGAGGGAGGATTTAGGAAGCCAAAATCCATTCTCTCCTTGAATATTAAGGCTTTAAGGATCTTCACGGGTGTGTGCATGGGTGTTTCTTTCTCCTCTAATTCAGGGTTGGTCAGTTTGAAGAAAGAAAAGGAGGCTGGTAGACCCAAACTTTTGAGTAAGCATGTTCTGAGCCTGCCTTGAAACCATCAGACCAGCACACAGTTGAGGATCCCTGCTGGCCAGAGGGGGCGGGGGGGGGGGGGGGGGGAAATTCACCAGGCCTTAAGGCAGCAGTTCGCAACCTGTGGGCCATGAACCCTTTGGGGGGTGGAGTGGGGTGGGGTGAGGTGTCAAACAACCATTTCACAGGAATCACCTAAGACTATTGGAAAACACAAATATTTACATTACAACTGAGAATAGAAGCAAAATTATGATGAAGTAGCAATGGAAATAGTGTTATGGCCGGGGTCACCACACCATGAGGAGCTGTTAAAGGGTCACAGGTTTAGGAAGGCTGAGAACCACTGCACTAAGAGTTTTACTCCTGATCGGGAGTATGAGGAAGAAACTAGAAGAATGCCATTTTTAAACAACTGCTTGTGGCTCCTTTTTCTATCTGTCTGTCTATCGTGGGAGATCTGTCTAACTGCTAGTCCTGCAACAAGAAACGTTTATGTGTGTCACAGTGTATCCATAGTGGGAAGTGTGTGTGTCTGTGCGTCTGTGTGTGTGTCTGTGTATCTGTGATGTGGTGTGTGGCATGAGTGTGCTGTATGTGTGTGTTGTGTGTTCTCTGAGTGTATTACATAGTGTGTGTATTGTGTGTTGTGCACATTGCCTGTGCTTGTGTGTGGGTGTGTCTGTGTGGACTCCGAGGCTAGAGGTGTCAATCACTCTCCATCTTATTTTCTGAGACAAGATCGCTCACAGAGTCTAAAGCTCACAGATTTGACTGGTCTGGATGGATGGCCAACAAGGTCGGGGATCCTCCTGTCTTTGCCTCCCCTGTGCTCAGGTTACAGATGTTACTGCAATGCCCCGCCTTATACCTGGGTGCTGGGAATCCCAACTCAGGTCTTTATACTTGCAAATCAAGCATTCAACTGACTGAGCATCTCCCCAGCCCATAGAAAGTCTAATAGCCCTTTTAAAATGTTATCTTATCTCGGGTGGAGCAGTGGCTCACTGGTTTGCTCTTGCAAAACACATGAGGCAGCTCACAACTGCCTTTATCTACAGCTCTAAGACATCCATCACCCTCTTCTTTCTGGCCTCCATGGGCACCTGCCTGAACAGACAGAAACTCATACGCCCATATATATTTATTATATTTAAATTTATTTAAATTAAAATCTTGTTTAAAAGCCTGTTATCTAAAAACTTGTGACAGAAGAAATACTCAGAGCAAATTTATATTTGACAAGTGAAGAATAAGATATAGGTGGATATGTATTGTTTGACATTAAACACAGATGAACTGATAATTAAGACTTTATATGCTAAGCTTTGCATGTACATAGACTAGGTCTGCATCCCCTTACTCAAACCCAAATGTAGGATGTGTGTGCAGCATGCACTCAGCAAACACTAAGTGCCAATATCCTAGTTATGAGGGATTCAGTCCTGAGCCAAGCAGCCTTCCCCTCTGCCTCTACAGAGCTGGCGTTCGGGGAGAAGAGGAATAGGCTATGACCTTCAGACCGCTCACAGGTGCATGGGAGGCGAGGGGCTGGCCAGGCACATGGTAGAGACAGTGGAGACAGGGCTGAGACAGGGACAATGTATGCAGGACTTCAGGGGTGGGTGGGGAGTGGAGATGGGGCCTGGGAGGATGAACAGGTATAGTCAGGTTTTCATCCATGAACAAATGGGTCAGAAACAACAAAGTTGCAGCCATCCTAAATCATGATACTATGGCAATTTTAATCTTTTTTGTTTTGTTTTCCCATTTTTTTCTTCACTAAAAAAAAAAAACCTATTGGCCTAATGATACACCGTAATTGCTTTAATTTTGTAATGAAATACATATTTTAAAAAAAATTCTGAATTTTTGAGTAGCCAAAGCTGAGTTACAACATGCATGTGCCATTTCCTGAGATAAAAGTCATCACCCTGAGAACAGCAGTGTCCTCACAGGACTCAACCTGGGCTGGATTCAGGTCCAGAAGTCACCACAGCCGCCTTAGCCAGATGTTAGTGGGACACTGGAGGCCCTGTACTGATGGTGGCCCTGGTATCACAGCCTGTTTTCCCTGAAACTTTTGCAAGCCTTTCTGCAGCACCTTAGGCAACTCTTGGCCTACAGGAAAGGAGGAAATGATTGGTCTCACTCAGACCCTCTGTCACCTGCTGCCTGCTCCTGGAAACCTGACCTGTGTCTGCCTGGTACCTCAGAGCAAAATTGTATCATTCCTGGAGAAGCTAGGACATGGGGACAGCTCATTCTCCTTCCTTTCCTCCCTCCTTTCCTCCCTCCTTCCCTCCCTCCCTCTCTCCCTCCTTCCTTCCCTCCCTCCCTCTCTCTTCCTCCTCCTTCTCCTTTTCCTCCTCCTCCTCCTCTTCCTCCTTCTCTCACTCTGTCTCTCTCTGTCTCTCTCTGTGTGTACATGTATGATGTGTATGTTATATGTACCGATCTGTATCAGTGTGTGCATGTCTGTCTATCTCTGTGTGTACCTGTGTGTATCTCAGTCTCCCTGTGTCTGTCTATCTGTGTCTATGGATGTGGCTGTCTCCTCATCAATGATGCTCCTCTGTGTGAGACAGCCCATTTTATGTATCAACATGGCGAGAGCCACTGGTTGGATATCTACAGAACAATCCAGTATTGAAAAAAAAATGGTTTTCAATTTAATCAGCATTTGTCATCATCTGACTTAAGTAAAGCAGATGGCCCTCTACAATGTGGGTGCCTTCCCTCAGAAACTTCACAACCCTGAGAGAAAAACAAGGGAGCCCTGAAGAGGAAGGAGGTTCACCTCAGGGCTACAACATGGGAGTTCTGCCAAGTTTCCAGTCTTGGATGGGGACTGTAACAATCAACATTGCTGGGGTGAATTTGTAGCTGGCTATATGGACTTGGGGTTTGTCAGTTCCCAAAACTTCACGAAGCAATCCCTTAAAGGAGTGAGCCAGACAGAGCAGGGGTGTGGGGCTGGTGGAGAGAATGTCCTGCTGGTTCTGTTTCTCTGAGGAACCCTGGCTGGTCCTCTTCCCAACTTCTCACACCAGAAGGTCATAGCCTATTCCTCTCTGTCCACTCTGGCACAGCCAGAAAGAGGTGCAGCAGGTGCAGCATGAGAGCCTGGGGACTGAGGGCTGGTCTCTGTGTGACTAAGCAAGAGCCAGGGTTTAAAAGACCTGTGCTCAGTCGGGGAGAACAAACCCTTGGAATCAGAACCTTGGTCTCCATCCTGGCTTTAGGACTGTGACCTCTATGCTTCTGCATTGTGGTGATCACTGGATTGAGGGTGCTGCATACAAGAAAAGGTCCTCGGAGATGCCTGGCTAAGCTCTGGTGTCTGACTGTTTACTCCAGCTACAAAAGATTAGAACGTGTCTGATCTGGGGCGGGGGAGGGGATGTGATGTGGGAACAGAGGATAAGGCATGAGGAGTTTCACTTAGAGGTGCTGATCTTGTGGTTTGGGGGGTGGGCAGGCAAAGTATCCATATCACATGAACAGAAATAAAAGTAGTTCCGGAGTGAATGTGTAGCTTGCAGTGTGAATCTCGGGCATGCCAATCCCCCAAACTGTGTAATTCAATCTCTTAAAGGGGTCAGTGAAATGACAGGAGCTTGCCACCAAGCCTGATAACCTGATTCCAACACCCCCCCCCCAAACCTATATGGTGGAAGGAGAGAGAACCAAAAGACAAGTTGTGAAAGTTGTTCTCTGATACACACACACACACACACACACACACACACACACACACACTAAAAAGAAAATAAAAACATGATAACATGATACAAGTTCAAGGCTGGGCCTTGACCGATCTCCCTGGTTATCAGAGTTTGGCTTTATTCCTGGTGTTCTACGCTCCCTTCAGCTTAGTTTCTGCCTTTAGCACGATGTTACCATTAATTCTAAAACAAGGATCCAGAAATGAATGTGGAATATAGGAGACTCTGAAAACGAGAAGGAGAGAATAAGAAAGAGGAGGGTATGAAGATTCGGAGAGGACGATTAAGAGGAGGGAGGAGAGAAACAGGAGAGGGGGACATAGGAATGGCTACAGTCATACCCACCCACAACGCTATTTCATAGAAAGCTTGCCACATATCACACTAAGTACTTTATCTGCATATTCTCACTTACTCTTGACCAACCCCTGCAAAGATAGTTCTCAAATCCCTCCTTTGTCAAATCCTTGCCCCTGGTTGCTCTGGAGATTCACATCAATGGCACAATCCTCCCAAAGCTGCCCAAAGTCAGCCTTGTCAGTAACTCACCTGTGCCCTGAGCCTCCTCGCCCGGTCTAGTCTAAAGAACAAATAGACTGTGCCTCGTAAATAGATCAGACATAAACCTGGGAGCTTATGAAACAAAACAGCATTAATGATTAAGCTGCATCCAGCTGTCATTGTAAACATCTCAGACGCCCATCGTGATAAGCAATCAATGATTAACGGCGGATATGGGAGGCAGCAAGCTGAACTGATTGAAGGCACGTCCAGGAGTGTGGTGGCATGTGCAGATGAAGCCATACCCAGACAAACCAGTGACCTTGGCAGCTCCTCCCTGTGGGTCTTATCCAATCCCTTTAACAGGCAGATGTCACCATGGGAGATTTAAACCCCCTGGCCATGGATGAGCCATAGCATGCTCACAAGTGCCATGTAGGTGTCAATCCTGGAGCCCACATGGGCAGTGATGGGCAAACTCTTACTGCTCAAACCCCTAGTCAGAGGAAACTCAGCTGTGCCACCTGGGCAACACTACTACATCTCTGGTTATTGTTGTTTTATGAATACTTGTTGCCATGACTTCCTAGCTGAAAAGTGACCCATACAGACTACTTCTTCTATCATCAGCACCTGGAGATACCAGGACTGATGGAGAGATATGGAAAAAGAGGGTATCTGAATAGACGCTGGACACCCTGGGTAATTCTTCTTTATTTTAAATTTTGTTCTTGTATTTTTGGTAATTTTCAAATGTTTATGTATGTATTACCACTGTGTTAGTCTGCTTTCTATTGCTTTGATAAACACCATGGCCAAAAACAACTTGGGAGAGAAAGCATCTATTTGATGTCCAGGTCATGAGCCAATCACTGAGGGAAGTCAGGACAGCAAGACCTTGAAGCAGAAACCTTGGAGGAACACCGCTTACTGCCTTGCTTCCTGACTCACATTCAGATACATTACTCATACATACATTTAGCGATCTGCAGTTAGAGAGCACCTACTGTGTGCTAGGGTTACATGATGCAAAGCCTAATTGAATGGTACGTTGTGGTTCCATCTGCAACCTACACTTGTAGTTAAGAGACCGCATGGCCAAGGTTCCAGGCTCACAGGTTAAAGCAAGATCATCTACTCTCCCTGTCTCCTCCACTGATGCTTGTTCATGATGCATTGTGGGAAGGGGAAGCCCATCAGCAGGCAGGCAGGCAGATGAGTGACTGGCCAGGGCTCAGACATCAGGGACTGTGATGGCTAGTCTTACATTAACTTGACACAAACTATAGTCATCTGAGAGGAAGAAACTTTGACTGAGAAAATGTCTCCATAAGATCTAGCTGAGGGAAACTGTAGAGCATTTTTTTTTATTAGTTATTGGTATGGAAGGGCCCAGCCCATTGTGGGTGGTGCCATCACTGAGCTGTTGGTCCTTGGTTCTATAGGAAAGCAGGCTGAGCAAGTCATGAGGAAAAACCACTAAGCAGCACTCTTCTATAGCCCCCGTCTCAGCTCCTGCCTCCAGATTCCTGCTCTGTTTGAGTTCCTGGGCTGACTTCCTTCAGTGATGGGCTAAGGATATAGAAGTGTAAGCCAAATAAACCCTCTCATCTGTAACTTGCCTTTGGCTATAGTTTTCACCACAGTGATAGTAACCCCAATTAGGATAGTGACTCTCCCAGAGCGAGATGTCCTGAATCCAACAATCCCTCAGCAGGTTTGAGGCAACCAACCACTTTTCTTATTCATGAGACTTCTAGAATCTTCCTTTTCCTAAATTCTATGCACCCATGTTTCCTTCTATCTCCTTCTCTATCAGACTTCTAGTGGTGAACTCCTCCCCACTCTCCCCTGCACGTTCTCTCCAGAGGTGATGTCAGTCGCTGCTCTATTGCTGTGAAGAGACACCATGACATGACCTCGGCAACTCTTGTTTAAAAACAAAACAAAACAAAACAAAACAAAACAAAACAAAACACCATTAACTGAGACTTGCTTACAGTTTCAGAGGTTTAGTCCATTATCATCATGGCAGACATGATGCGCATACGCAGACGTGGTACTGGAAAAGTAGCTGAGAGGCAGCAGGACCAAAGAGACACACTGGATGGACCTAGCTCGGGCTTGAAAAACCTCAAATCCCACCTCCAGTGACACACTTCCTCCTACAAGGCCATATCTCCTAATCTCTTCAAATAGTGCTGTCCTCTAGCCACCAAGCATTCAAACCTGTGAGCCTATAGGGGATATTCTCATTCAAGCACCATAGGTGACTTCATCCAGACCCATGGTCTTAAGCCCACTGATCTGACTCATTCTGTCTCCCAAGATTCAGGCTGAGGTGGTCCTGCTCAGCCAGAGTCCTCCTATGACTAAAAAGATTCTCAAACATTGAAGACTGCAATGAACTTTGGTGGTCCAATCAACTCTGCCTCAAGCCTTTGTCTCCTTGAGTTTCCCTGGCCTCAGGTCAAACAAGGAAGACCCCATAGACCTTGCACACTCAACAAAGCTCATCATTACACAGGCAATGGCCACAGCCTTCTGAGACTTCTTTATCTACCTAGCATCATCAGATTGATGGCTACAGCAAGTCAGACTCCTGCGAACCATACTACCTTGAGCCCTCATTGGTTTTCTAGGAATCCAAGTATCGTCAGCCTAACTCAAAAAGTCCTTCCAATTCATCAGCATGGCCACAGCAATCAGAGAAACGTGTTGGCACCCCAAACTGAGTCCATTATCAGTCTGGATATTCTAGAGCTGCCAGTAACCCACTGGGAGTGTCTAGAAAGCCATCATGATCACACCTGTTCCCCAGCCCTTCACTATCTTCCTGGGACCTACCCAGCTGTCTTCCCTGCTGCTTGATTTACATACTTTATGCATCTGGGTCTGCAGTGAATTATAAGCACTATCTCTTGCCAGTGCCCCATGTTCTCTGCCCTTGGCCTTTCTGCTATTCCCATCACCCACACTTAGGACGAAGTTCAAATTCCTCCATCTCAGAGCTGTTTAAATGCTCCCTACCTGACCCTACTCCAAAGGCCTGCTCTCCCTGTCTCTCCTCCTTTCCTCCATCTCTGTTTTACCCTCAATACCTTTAATTTTCTTCTCTGTGTCCATGTCTGAGACTACCTCATTTGCCTGGGGGAGGGGATGGGGTTAGCCACTGTGTTCTGCAGATTTTAACTCCCTAAGCAGAGACCTCCTCTGCCATATCCTCTCCCATACCATTGACTCTCCAATACCCAAAGTGGTGATTAGCTGTTCCTGACCAGAGGACCATTCAGCCTGGATGCAGCTACCAAGGAGTGCTGCTCAACAATGGTCCTGAGACTGACACAGGGAGGCAGGACCCTGTGCTGAGCTATATGCTGGGTGAGGATGGGCAGACTTTGCTGTAACAGAGGTACAGTCCTATGGTGACACTGGAGCCCAGGACACCGTGTTAGGCCAGGGACCTCCTGCCAGCTGTCTTGCCTGCTGCTTGATTTCCAGTTTCTGAATCTGGCCAGAGTGTGGTTCTGCAGCCCCCAATAAATCATAAGCCTCCTACTACCCATCCTACTGAGACCCAGAGCAGCTCCTTGCAGAGAGGGGCCTGGCTGCCTTCATGACTGCTGTAGCTGCTCTGCTCTCTGCTTCCTTGTCCTGCTCACAGGTATCCCATAGGACATGTGACTTCCCCATAGGCCATGGTTGATGGAGAGCTGAGAATTTGGGTGGGGCCTGTATATGCATGAGTGTGTGAAAGTCAGAGGTTGACACTAGGTGTCCCTCCTCAGGTACCCATCCATCTTGTTTCACGAAGCAGAGGCTGTCACTGACCTGATCTGCTTGTCTCTCCCTCCCATTGCCATGACTACAAGAACATGCCACCAGGTCTGGCTTTTATTTAAGTGGGTGTTGGAGATCAAATGTGGGTCTTCCTGCTTGCAAGGGGAGAATACTCCTAGCTGAGAATTCCCCAGCCCCACTTTTGGTTGAAGAAATTCAATAAATGTAAACTATCTCTCTAGACTTCTTTAAGGTTAGAATCATTTAAAAGGTGGATTTAAACACTTCAAAATCCAGAACATGCTCCTTGACTCTTGGGTTTGACATGAATGGGAACAGCAAAGCTCTGAACATATGTCAACCAAAGTTCAAACCGAAACTGTTACTAGCCAGCTGTGTAACCCTAGGGCACACACTTAGCCCTTCTGAGTTTGTCACTCTTGCCTGAATCCCAAGGGTGACAACATGTTCCTGTTTGGGGATTAATAATAACACGTGGACATAATACTCAACACTCAGCAGAGACTGGTTGACTGTAGCTATTTTTAAGGTCTGTAAGTTAGTCATTCATAAAATTCAGAGGACTCAAGATAAATATTTATACTCAGACGTTCATTGAGAGTTTTCCTCAGGTTCTTGTTCTGCTTTGCTGGAACAAGAACGTCTTTGGGGCCTGAGAAGGACTGCACCATTATGTAGAAGACTAAGTACACATTCAAATGATGAGGCAAAATCCCAAGACCAGCACACTGGCCAGCATGGGCCTTACAGAGATTTAAAGAGGTCAGTGTGAGCACTTTTCCTTAACACAGTCCTAAGAGTAACAGCCTCAGGCGCTTTAGGTGTCTCTGCCTAGCTCAGGGATCATGGGTGTCTGCTTCAAAGGGCTCTAGTGGAACAGAGAAATCCAGAAGCTCAGAAGACGGGTGTGTTAGAGAGGATGGTTCTTATGAAGAGACTTGTAAACTGATGTGTGTGGTGGCAGGAACGAAGAAATGATGCCCTGAGCCTCGAGGATGCTAAAATGCACTGGAATGTACTGTGCAGAGTGGGGCATCCTAGTGTCCTTGTGTTCATATTCTGTCCAGCGGGACAGAGGACTGGAAAAGAGGCATGCTCGTGTGGGCATGTGTTTATTGACCACACACATGTCCATTCAGCAGTCTGTATTAAACCTGTATCGTATGTCTAGGCAAGGAAAACCCTGCCCTGACTCCACCACTATATACAATAGATTACAATCAGATGCTAACAACCACACACTTACAGTATCATTTACATACAGCCTCTTGGGTTCGATACTTAGGCACCATTATAGTTTTGTTTGTTTAATTTGGTTTTGACTTTTTTGTTTGTTTTTTTTTGAGACAGACTCCCACTGTCTATCTCCAGCTGGCCTGGAACTCAGTATGCAAATTAGCTTGGCTTTGAATTTATAAAGATCCAACTACCCCTACCCCTGACAGCTGGGATTAAAGACCTGACTCAGAGCACATAAACTGGTGGCCCCCAGCCAGGTGGTCACAGGTAGTCAGTCATTCTTCTCCAATACAAATGAAACATCTCAGTACCTTAGCCTTCAGCTAATGACCTTTGCCCACCCTGAATATTCTCACCTCCTCCCCCAAAACTATATAACCCTTGGTTTACCCCAAATAAAGCATATGGATTCAAACTCATCCTAAATAAAGAAATATACCATAAGTGAAGATGGTCTCAGAAAGCCAAAGGGAGTCATAACACTAAGATTCCTGGAGAAGGCCTTCTCTCTCCCCATTCCCCCCACTCCACCCACCTCCACCCACCCCATCCCACACATGCACATAATAATAATAACAATAATAATAGTAATAACAACAATAATAATAATTTTAAATACCTCAAAAATAGATTGCGGGAAAGGTCTTATGGCCAGGTCTTTTCTGTGCTTATGGGCACAGCTCTTCCTTGTTGGCAACCCAACTGCAGCCACACCCTGCCTTAACTCCCAAGTTTCCTAGCTATACTCATTTCTCATTAGCTCACTCAGCAAAGTTTACATCGTACCTGCTCATAGGTGAGAGCATCAAAGCTCACAGAGAGGTGACGGTGCTAGTCCAAAGTCACACACCAAAGGAGGACTTTATGCCCTGGGTACTGTCTGTCATTCTGACTCCCTACAGGGTACACTTGGTACAAGTTTCAGGTGCTGATATGCTAAGCTTCGTGCCTGTCACCAGGCTCCCCTCCCTTTGCCTGTCACGGAGGTTCCTGGTCTTTGCACCCTTGGAACAATGACCAGACAGAAATCACATCCATATTCTGCGTCCCTCCCCAGTGGCCTTGGCCCTGAGCCAAGCTTTTTGACAACCTCAGCTCAGGGACACTCCCACCTTTTCAGGGCTCATGAGGTACTTAGTATTTAACCTGGGCCAGCCCACAGGTGTCCCAGCTTCTCAGGTCTGAGCAGTTACTGAACCTCTCTGAAGGCTAGCCTCTGCATCTGTATCATAGGCAGAAGCCCCACTTCTTGATCTGGCTTCTATACAGCTACTACACAGAGTTCATCACAGTTGGCTTTCCATATCCAAAGGGTCTGCCACTGGTCTCAACCAACCAAATATCAAAAATAGTTGGGGAAAAATGTATCCGCGGAAGTCATGAGTGGGACAGCACTCCCATGGCATGTACTCCCAGTGCATCAGCCCTTAGACGTCACCCAAAGATGCTGGACAAGGAGCAGAGTTGAGATCCAATGCCAAGGTGATTATCTACAGAGTGTGAGCATCTAGTTTGGTACCTGCAAGATGTCTTGGAAACCAAGCAGTGACAGCGTTGGTGCTGGATATTGTTACTAAACCACAGTCACAGTTATTGGCATAGACAGCTAGCAAAGTTAGAAAGGGAGGGAGGGAGCACAAGTATTTGAGGCGGCCTGTTCTGGGGTGGTACAGGGCCAGTAGTGCGTGCTCGTTTCTGGCATATGTCCTGTCCTCAGCCCTGGCTACAGACACCAAAAGATCTGTGTTTCCCACACCTCAGTTCTTCTCCTCTTGCTAGCTCAGCACGTGGGTCCCCTACAAAAGCTTCCTTCATCTGTGTGCCTCCCCCAGCCAGTTCAACCCCACAATCTGAATTTTCCCACAAAGTCTCTGGGAAATCCTGACTGGTTCATTCCAGTCCTGTGCCAGGCTCTCAGGCAGCAGGGACTGAGTGAACAAATAGCTTCAATGTTCTAGGACAGATAGGATCAGGATCTCACTGTGACTGACTTACTCTTCAGAATTAATCATCAGGCTACCCCAGGCAAAGACTTGGAACACAAACTTCCCTCAGCTGAAAAATGGCAGCAGCCTGCTCTCCAGAGCATTCACTGCTCCCTTCCCTGGGGAGACCAGTCTCTGTCACCCACCTGTGACAAGTACTGTCTATTTGATTTCAGTGACTCGTAAGGAGCACATGCAGAGACAGGATTCAGATATGTTAAATGACTTGCCCATGGTCACACAACCCAGTATTAATAATTATTAAGTGTGAACCCGGCAGTGGTGGTGCATGTCTTTAATCCCAGCACTTGGGAGACAGAAGCTGGTAGATGTATGTGTGTTTGAGGCCAGCCTGGTCTACAAAGCAATTTCCAGGATAGCCAGGATTGTTACACAGAGAAACATGAAGTGGAGGTTCCTGGGTGCAGACTCACACGGTGTTTTGCTGAGGCAAGACCCATGGGAGGACCCGTGACGTGTGGAGGGAGTATAAATAGAACTCTGTGGACAGTTCCAGGGAACTTGCATAGCTAGCTGTGCAACACTTTGTTGGTCTTGCTGGTCTCTCGAGTCTTCATTGATCTTTGCTTGCTGAGAGAAGCACGGCAGAGAACTTTATCTAGCAGTTTCTGCTGGATTGTGCCACCATTGCTGATTTGTGTTTGGTATCCTGGCACTACTGAACTAGACTGCTGGTATCCTCGAAACAGAGATTAAAGTCACCCCTAAAGAACTACTTCTAAACAGGTCCGCATCCCCTTATCCTAGTTACCGTCTTTTCTCCCCTACCTTTGGATAGTGGGCTAGAAGTGAGTCAAAGTAGGCTTTTAAAAATCTAAGCCTACAGAAACCTTGTCTCAAAAAACCAAAAGCAAACCAAACCAAAACATCAAAGTCTGAATGTGCCAAGTCTCATAGACATTCACTCACAGACTCTTTTCATCCAAGAGATTTTCATGTGTCCCGGGGCATATCAACGTATATAAAATAGGCATACCAAATCAAACATTCACTGATAAAACCCTAAAAATATCTATTTTAATCTGAGGTGTACATTCAACTTTACTTTTTTTTTTTTTTTTTTGCACACGGAAGCAAAGCCACACATTGATGAAATGGATATGCTTTTTTTTTTTTTTAAACACACAAAAATAATGTTAAGTCTTGGCTGAAAGTTTGATTCTTCGGGGACACATCTTTGAGGTTTTCCTAGAGTGAGTGGTATTTCGATTTTGTCGTTGTCAAAGCTGAGAGCATTACTTCACATAAATACATAGTACAAAATGGCAGAAGTTTTTGTGTAGGGGGTCATTTAGAAATTGCTAGAAATTCTTTCCTAAGCTTGGAGAGATGGCACAGTGGTTAAGGGCACATGATGCTCTTGCAGAGGACCTGAGTTCAGTTCCCAGCACCCACATCAGGCAGGTCACAACTGCCTGTACTTCCAGCTCTAGAGGGGTCCTCTGGCTTACATGAGTGTCTGCATTGACATGTAACACACATATACACAACAAAAAAAATCTAAAAAATAAACCTAGCACAATACAATCTAAACATTCACTAATTTATTTGGTACTTAAATGTTTCCATAATTAAGCCATTATAGTTTTACAAGAGCAGAAAACCTGGTTTGTACAGTTATAAACACTGTAAGTCACAACACACAGTAGTCTCGAATCTGAGCCTGTGGGTTTTCCGGCAGAGCTGGTAACGTATGAGAGCAAGTTCAGAGCAAGGCATTCAAGTTGTATGTTCAGATCCAATGCTGCAGTGGTCATGGCACACAGCATGGGTGAACTCACTGTCAGGAACAACTCTGATTTATTATGTGTTTGATTTTGAATTAATTTTTGGTCACTGTGGGTTCCAGTCCCTTTACTCTTGTCAATATTTTTGTGAAGTCCCCCCATATTCAGTCACATGACCCTATACAGAGCCAGGACCCACCAGCAAGCTCCTGTTGGCGTTGTAACCATCTCAAGAGTCTTGCATTAAGCCGGACTGTGGTGGCGCACGCCTTTAATCCCAGCACTTGGGAGGCAGAGGCAAGTGGATTTCTGAGTTCGAGGTCAGTCTGGTCTACAGAGTGAGTTCCAGGACAGCCAGGGCTATAAAGAGAAACCCTGTCTCGAAAAACAGAAACAAAAAACAAACAAAAAAAATAGGTCTTGCATTAAAAGAATCTGGAGAGGCAGAGTGTGAGCTCTAGAACCAGAAGCCTGAGTCAGTTGCCTGACACAGGTCAAGAACCTTCTGGAGCTTTTCCCCTGGCTGGTAACACAGAGGCCGCCTGATGCCTGGAGTTACTGTAAAAGACGTTAACCAGCAGGAGTTTGTCAGAGCTCTGGCAGTCTTCCTCAAGATGTCCAAGAAACTGAAAGTCCCCGAATGGGTGGACACAGTCAGGCTGGCCAAACATACAGAGCTTGCCCCATATGATGAGGGCTGGTTCTACACACAAGCTGCTTCCACAGCATAGCACCTGTACCTCCGGAGTGGTGCAGGGGTTGGTTCCATGACCAAGATCTACGGAGGATGGCAGAGAAACCGTGTCAGGCCCAGCAACTTCAGCAAAGGCTCTAAGAGTGTGGCTCACCGGGTCCTCCAAGCTAAACCTCAGGGACAGAGAGATCTGGACAGGATCGTTGGACAGGTGGCAGCTGCCAACAAAAAGCATTAGAACAAAGGATGCTGGGTTAATAAATTGCCTCATTCATAAAAACAGAAACAACCCACCAAACAAAAAAAAAAAAAGAACCTTCTGGAATATTTTAACCAACAGGCTTCAAGCATGACATGACATGACATGACATGACATGGAGGCTGCTGGCCTGGTCACAGGTGTCAAGTCATCCTCCTTTATAAAGTTGTGAGTGGAACAGGATCTGAGTCCCACTGCAGACACTCACCTGGCAGACACTACTCTGTTTCATGGCAGCAGGATCACATTCCCAGCCACACATTCTTCTCTGTGCTGGAAAGTCACAGCACTGCCAGCCCCTTCTCCCTTCAGCGCCATCAGCCCCAGGGTCCACAGCTCTTGGTTGTGACTGCTGGCGGTCTACTCTACTGTGATAGGTATCACTCAGTGGGCTTACTGTTCCCAACCCTGGCTTCTGGTGAAAAACCTCCCATGCTTTCATTAGAGCTGAAAACCTGACTCATTGTTCATAACACGGAAATACAGGCTTCCTGCTTGGTTGCAACAGGGGCCAATAAGAAGAAAGATAGAAATGGGTAAGAGCTGCTTATGCAAGCAGACTAGGGCACACAGACAGCCTGGGGCATGCCAAAGCCTGAGGACCAGAGCTCTTGCAGAGATCTGAATAGTTGATGTAAATACCCTAGTGGTGGGCTATGATCCTTTTTTCCCCCCATTTCCATGTGTATGAGTATGGTATGCATGCCCGTGTATGCATTTTTGCATGTATGGACACATGTATGGAGTGTACTCGTGCACACAAATGCATGTGCGTGTGGAGGCCGCAAGAGGGCGTTGGATCACTCAAGCTGCAGCTACAGGTGGAGGAAACCGCTAGACTTGGGTGCTGGGAACTGAACTCCCGGAGTGTGAATGAGCAGCAAGCACTCTTGTCCATGGAGCTGTCTCTCCGGCCCCTGTAACCAAGTTCTTTATCTGTCTATTTCCCACACTGGCCCTGTGCAAACACTGGATCTGACCTGGATCCCTGTACATGTATTGCCTTGTGTAGACTGCAGCTGTGTGGCCTGGATCTACCTCTTTCTTTCTTTCGGCACCCCACCCCCACCCTCCCCTCCCTCCTCAAAGCACTTGTCAAACTTCCTTTACATTCCTGATCTCACTTCCCAGCATGCTCTCAGCAATGTGCTGAGTGCTGCTGGGATCTCTCCATCATATTACCATTGCTACTCCACACACCCCTCCTCTGCCCCTGTTCCAGCTTTGATAAGCATTGCTGGTCACTCCCACAGTGGCTCCCTTCTCACCAGAGCCACCAAGCTCCAGATCAACCAGTTACTACCTGACACAAGGATACTTGTGACAGGTCCCCTCAAGTTAGAAGAGCCAAGCAATACCACGGAAAGTGTCTTGTTTAGTACCCCAGAAAACCTAGTGGGTACTGAGTTATAGAAGCATGCAGAGGAAGTGTAAGTATTGCGAAAGCAGTGGGGCCCAGAACTGGGTTGATAGCTTGTATCCAGGACCCGAGGTATCACTGGCTCCCCACCCTGTCCTACAAACTGTGTGGAGGAGGTGAGGCAGTATAAATGGGACATGACAGACAGTGATGTGACCCTGTGTGTCTCACAGTGGTGCACTGTGGCCGTAAACACAGCATGGTCATTCCCTTGGGGTCTAAATGCATTTAGGAAGAGCACACTTAGCCACTGCGGAAGCCTCGTCTTGGCCTATGGCCTGCAGCCTTAGAAGTAACTAGAGTAGGAAAGCCAACAAAAGCCCTGGAACTCCCAAGGGCTTTCCCAGTGAGTGAGAAATGCTTCTATCCCAGGCAGGAGCCAGGTTAGGTCACCCTCTTGAGTACTGACACCTCCAGGAGAGGCAGTCTCTGCCATATCCCATCTGGATCTCCATTCTGACCCTACAAACAGTATGTGTCACCGTAGACGCCTCCGGAACTTTGTAAGCAGCCCTGACCTTAGCTATTTATTGTCCCAGGTAATGGAAACTTGGTTGTGAATAATGTAGCTCCTTATTGGCCCATGGATTTCCCCCTATGCCAATCACAAAAGGAGATCAGAAGCTGTTTATATTTATGATATTTAACATTACAATTAAGGTTTTAATCACTATGCTATATATGTGTGTGTGTGTACATATGTGTGTACATATATATGTATATGTATGTACATATACATGTGTATATGTACATATACATACATACATACATACATATCCTCTAGCATGTAAACCCCTAGCCTGTGCAAGTGTCAGCCCATTTCTCTTTTTCCCCAGACACTGAAGACTATTCTTAAATTGACTTATATTGTAAAATTTGCTGTTCTTGACAGATAATAGGCCATAAGACTAACTGCTTTTTCTGCTTTTGTAATCAGACTTGCTGCCTTCCTCGGGATCACTTGAGCTCTGCTCCAGCTGGGGCTATGCACCTGTCTTATTCATAACTGTAACCTCACAGCGATCCCAGTGGCTGGCTCCTAGCTAGTGTTCAATAAAAGCCTCCACAGCCAAGGACGACAAGTATCATTAAGATGCCCGAGCCATTACCAGGCAATTTCCTGTGCAATACTCAGATCCGGACAGCACTGGCCACCGCCATCGAGTCCAGCCCTTGTACTGCATGATTCCAAGACAGTAACTTGAGAAGTTAGACAAGATCAGAACGAGAGCAGGAGCGGAGGGCAGAGGGAGGACAGCAGGGCGAGGGGCCTTCGCAATAACCTTTGCAATAACCTTTTTGCAAGGGTGCCTGTGAACATTCTAGAATCGTTGAACTCATTGGCATCTTTGCCTTGGACACTGTGGTAGTGACAAGGATGGCACAGAGATCTGCTGATGGGAAACAGTGTCCTGGCTCTTTCCTTGCTCTGCAAGGACCTGCAGGTGATGTTCACTTATGGACCCTGTGCTTCTGCTCTGACATTCCTGTTCTGCTTGGCAGTCCTGGATGTGTCCCCGCTCCTACTACAAGTCCCTCTAGAGAGCTTCACAACCAGTCTTTCTGCTCCCCTTCGCTCCTCCTCTTCCCAACTCCAACTTTCCAGATACTCACACATAAAAGGCCGAGGTCTGCTATTGTTGCTAACGGTGGCTGCAGAGGCTCCAGAGAACCTGGTGAAATTCGGAGATCAGCCGAGGTTCTCGCCGGTGTGCTCATTCTTCAGGGTCCCTAGTGGTATGTGTGACCTGAACACAGTCTGCTCTTCTACCCCAGTGGCATAATTGGGAACACAGAGGGACAGAGGGAGCAAACTCTAGAGCCAGGGTTTTGTATGACATTATTTTCTCCTGATTAAAAAAAAATTTTTTTAAACCTCACTCTAAAGTCTATTTTGGTCTTCTAAGAGTTAAATAGCAATATGAATTTGTTTGAGATAGTTGTATAAATGGAAATTCACACAGGAGCCTGGGTATCAGGTGTCTTCTGCCTCTCTTTATGTTTTCATAGAGAAATCAAGTCAATCTTACACACAGATGTGGTCATAGCTCAGCAGAGCTCAGACCTGCCCTCTGGGCACTTAGATAGAAAGAGGCCAGGCCTTGAGCTTCTATGGAGTCCTGGGCTACAGGCAAAGGGCTAACCTGGTCTCAGCTTACCATGCAAGGGCACTTCGGAAAACCCAGACCTGATCAAGAGCAGCTTGGGAAATGTCCCAAGGCCACATAATGAAGGCCAAGGTGAGGCAGGACTGGAATGTGGGTGTGTCTGCTTCCTGAATCTGCGTCTGTCCTCTGGGTCCTCACTTCCCTTTTTCCTGGGAGACTGGCTTCGGTTGCTCAGGCCCTAAAACAACAGAGTTTTGTGTCTAACTGCCAAGTGCAGTTATCTCTGTCATCGAACCCTGAGGCACAACCCTCTCTCTTCCTTCCCCCACTTCCTTGGTTTTTTTGAGAAAGTAAGAATTATGTGGCCCAGGCTGGCCTTGAACTCATGATCCTCCTACTCCAGCCTCCTGAATAGTGATGGTCTGTGCCACAGGCCTAGCCTGGCTCTCTGGTACTGCTTCTTGGTGCCCTGTCCTCCATCGTCCACTCTGGGAAAAAACTCCCTAACTAACATATGTAGCTCATCACTGGGGCCTCACATTATTTCTGACTCTCTCCAGGCCCATGAGCTCCTGGAACATGAGCTAATGGTTCCACCCTGGTCCCTCTGCATCACAGTTCAATATTTCAGGACAGCAGACAGTGCCATTCCACTCACAAAAATTAACATAAGACTTATTGATGACAGTTCTGGGTATAGACTGGAAATCTGGCAACAAGGTGCAAGGTTCTGGGTAGGTACTTTGGAGCGACTGAGGCCATAAAGAAACTTTATGAAAGGATGATCTCAGAACTTAAAGCTGAAGGTGTTTTAAAAAAGCAAGTCTGGAAGAATGTTCCAGAATGAGAAAGATCTGCTTCACTCAGTGCTGCGTCTCCAGGATGGTGGAGAGCCTGAACATTAGACAGCTCACATGGCCCTGTCGTTGCTCCTCCTAGTAGCTTTCAACTGGTCTGCTTGTCTTCCATCAGGGAAGCTTCTAAAGTGGCACAGCATCCTCTCCTGTTGATCTGAGCGGGTTGGCGTCTATTTGCAGAAGTGTACTGGAATCTCAATGCAGACCTGCCTGGCTGCAGTTCCATGCCACCATACTGATTTCCATCAGTTTCAGACTGCAGAGGGAGGCTTAATTCTGCCCCTGAAGCGGAATGACACTGGTACCCTCACCAACAACTAATCACTGACACCTTGCTTTGATTGACGTCTTTGCTGGGCTGAGATGAAGGACAAGCCCATCCTTCTGTTTGTGGTGGTGACTCTGGAACATCAGGGTTTGTGGTTTGTTTACTGCAAGATAACAGAAAATTGTGCTCCCCATGACCTGTGGCTCCTACATCATCAGCTAATGTGACCTCTGGCTCCAATAAAGCCAGGCTGCCAAAAGGATACATGGGATAAGACACACAAATCTGTTGAAAGAGGGTTATTAATCGGATTCATACAAATGATGTCCACTTGGAGGTTGGCTGATTAACAGCATGAATTCTCTTAGTAGCTTTAATTCCTCTTAGGGAAGTAAGATGACATAGACGCAGGTTCCTGGGATTGAAATGTGAACATCGTGAGGGATATCAGGGATGCTATTTTTCCCTACCACCAGTTGTTGAGTGGTGACAACACTACACTAAATGTGTGTGTGTGTGTGTGTGTGTGTGTGTGTGTATTCATGTGCTTATATATGTGAGTATATGTGGATGTGTGTTTATGTGCATGTGTGTACTTATATATATGTATGTGTATGTGTATATGTATGTATGTATGTATGGGTGCCTGTGTTTGTGTACATACTCACACATGTCTGCATATGTTTTCCTGAGGTTCAGAAAAGGACTCATTTCAGTGCAGCTCAGATTTCCCAGTTTTTTTGTTCTCGGCATCATTCTGGAAACATCCTCTGACATATAATATGATCAAGAGAAAAACCAGGTAGTTTCTAAAAGATAGTGGTATTTAAAACGTGGCATGCCTGTTGGGTCTCATGACCTCGTAGGATCTGCACACCATCTTGTTTTAACATCATTATTCACAGATGAAGAAAGAGGATGGGGCGTTATTTATTATACAGTTTACCCCTTCCCCTCCCCCCCCCCCCGCTGGGTATTGGTCTGTTGCTATGTATGTAAGTGCTAAATTCTGATCCCAAAGGTCTGTTTGCCCTTCAGATAAGCACAACCTTACATACACTGGCCTTTGCTGTGTAAACCTTGCTCCCCAATTTGAAACTATTGGTTAATAAAAGGTTTGAGCCTGTGATTGAGCAGTAGAAAGAGAAAGGCAGGACCTGAGAATTGAGTAATGGGTCTTGAAAGAGAGCATAGGAGAGGAGAAAGAGCCTGAGGTCTCAGTTGGACAGGATGGACCAGGAGCATGTAGTTGAGAGACGTACATCCTGAGGACAGATTGATGGAGCAATAACAGCCCAGGCAAGACTCAAACAGCAAGTAACAAGGGGCAAGTGATTTGGAAACAGGTGAGAAGAGCATAGAACCTGGCCAATGTAAGCTTACAGCTTGTAAATAAAGTACCAGGTTTCTGTGTGTTTTATATGGGCTAGCTAAAATAAATATTCCATCAACACCCCTGCATTTCTTGAACTCTCTAAATGAATTTAACTTAGGTAAAATTTCTAGCACTGGATATTGCATTCTCAAAAGCACACAAGGCTATTATTGCCTGGCTGTATCTTGGTGTTCCTCAGAGGTTCACGTGTGAGGCCAGATTAGTCACTGTTCTCTGTGCTGTGATCAAATACTTGACAAAGAAACCTAAAGATTTATTTGGGCTCACAGTTTGAGAGTTTAGTTCATCCTGGTGAAGATGGTGTGGCAGTCAGAGTTTGAAGAAGCTGGTCACGCGGCATCCACAGTCAGGAAGCAGAGGGAAATGAATACTGAAGTGCATAGCTTGCTTTCTTCTTCACTCAGTTTAACCCTGGAATGATGGGTACACCAACACTAGGGGCTGTGTCTTATTTCTCCAGTCCTTTCTGAAAACACCCTCATAGATACACCCAGAGGTGTTTCCATGGTGATACTGAATTCCATCAGCATCCAGAGAAGCCACAGTTCCAAAATTTCCAGGGTGGATTGAAGTTTAGAAATGTTACAACTGTTGTTTTTAACAAAATCTCAGTTGTTCATTTTTACCAATGAAGATTTGGGAACCAGAGATGGGGTAAAAGCCTGCTAGCCCCAAAAAGCAGAGAAAGCACCTAGCAGATTTTCATCCAAAGCTGACATCTCAAAAGGAAAAGGAAGTTTTCCTGTTCCATGCTGTTTCAAAACCATGTCAAACTGAATGTCCCTTCCCTTGACTTCCTGTTTGTTTCTTTATCTGTCCTCCTGACTTTCTCTTACTCTCTGTGGTTTTTTTCCCATGTTCACTCCCTGTCAACTTGTTGCTTGCTCTGCCACTTGACCTATGGTTGACTTTACTTAATCCTATTTACAATAAGCAGAAAGCGCTTGGATTAAAGGTGTGTGCTAGGGCTGAGCCACACCACAACTAGAAAAAGGTTTTTCCAGTAAACAGCACAATCTCAGGGTTCACAGTGTGATCAAGTATCCCACAATAGACAACCCATGTCCAAAGGTGTTTGCTGTTTGCTGGCTGCTTTCCTTCTTGCTGAGACAGGCTGGTGGGGTGGTTTGGTTGTGGTTCATCCATATGCTGCAGGAGAACTCAGTTTGGAATAGGTCATGGCTGAGCTCTGCCCACTCTAGCCCATGAGAATTGTAAGGGGACAAGCTCTATGGTTCTGCCCACTCTAGCCCATGGGAATTGTAAGGGGACAAGCTCTATGGTTCTGCCCACTCTAGCCCATGGAAATTGTAAGGGGAAAAGCTCTATGACTTTAGCTCTTAAACTTTTGTTGCGGTGTTCTTCACCAGTAGATAATATTCTACCATTCACAAAGGGTGATGGAACATAACCTGTAGTGGCTTGAATAGCTTTTGCTGCCACCCTCCCCCATAGACTCATGGGTTTGAATGCTTGGTCCACAGGGAACGGCACTATTAGGAGGTGTGGCCTTTTTAGAGGGAGTGTGTCTCTGTGGGGGTGGGCTTTGAGCTCTCCTATGCCTAAGCTCCACCCAGTATGAAATCAGAGCCTCCTCCTGCCTGCCTCCAGAGGACAGTCTCCTTCTGGCTGTCTTCAGATATGTAGAACTCTCAGCTCCTTCTTCAGCACCGTATCTGCCTTCATGCTGCCATGCTTCCTGCCATGATGATAATGGACTATGCCTCTGAAACTGTAAGCCAGCTCCAATGAAATGTGTTCTCTTATAGGAGTTGCTGTGGTCATGGTGTCTCTTTACAGCAATGAAACCCTAACTAAGACATAACCTCACTCCCTTTCTTAGCCCCAACCCTTCTCTCTTTCCTAAAAATCTTGCCCTGGCTTTATTTTTCTCACTCCAATGCTTCTCTGAATAAATCTGACATTTACAGAAATCTCACCAAGTAGAAGATGCTTCGTGTGAAAAATAGAAATAGCATGTAAGAACCAAACTTTATTAAAAAAAACAATAAAAAATGGCCAATGGATTAATTTTTTTAGATGATGAATAACATTGACCCCTTAAAGAACACATACACAGTGATGGCTAAGTATCGTGTACAGGAGAAGTAGTGAGAAGGATTTTCCTGTTGCATTTTTGACATTGCAAAGAAGGGATCATAAAATACTGTAACACTTGTGAAATAACTGATACATTTCCTCTAGGCTCCGCCCCACAGTTACCTAGCAACAGGCAGGTATACCCAGCTCACTATAAAAGGGGCTGCTGCTCCCTCCTCACTCTCTTCTCTTGCTCCCCTCCCCATGCCCTAAATAAACTCTATTTCTATACTATACTTGTCATGTGTCTGGTACCTGGGGAGGCAAGGGCGGGGGGAGGGATGCCTCAGCATGGACCCTGAAAAGGCACCTCCTTTCCCCACACCATACTGTGCCTCTACCAAACATATCCCTGGCCTCTTTTTCTTTTTATAAAACACAAGAAGAAGAATTCTGTAGTGGTTAATCACTTGCTTCTGAGGTAAAGTGATTTGAAAGGGGGTTATGTGTCAAGCGTGTTGGAGTATGTTTATAGTACCAGCCCTCAGGGGACTGAGGCAGGAAGATTGCCACCTGCTGCTGTCTCAGAAATCACAAATAAATGAATAAATATATATTAAATGATAATAAAAGAAGGGATTTTCAAGAAGTCTGTGATAATAAATAGGACCATGTCACCTCACGACATGTTTGTGTGAACCTCCAACCCACTCCCTTATGTATGTATACGTACAAAGAGAAACCAATGCACAAAAGAAAACACCAGTAGCCCTCTCTTTTGTTGCCCGAAAACTCCTATTTTCTCAGGTATAGAGGTGGGATGGTGGGATGCCAGGGGGTACGTGTGTTTCCTTGTTACTGACAGTGACAATGACAGACCGCTATGGTTGGGTGGAGTTGCAGATTCCAGTGGTAAGATACTTGAGAGATACTTGGCTAAAAGCCCACCCTTCTTAAGATGGGAGCTTATAGAGTCATGAGGTGAGGCCCCAGCAGATGACTGGGAAGATGACAGAAGGGGACCTTTGGCACCTTGGGGGGCAAATCCTTGACAGAGATGGGGAGAAGAGTGGGGAATAGGAAAGAATGGGAAGGATAGGGCTGAGGAAACAAAGCTGTCAGGCCTCTGCCCCTTCCTCTGAGCTGGGATAATCATTTAATAATAAAAGGAGATTTCTCCAATGGAGGTGAGCCCTTGGGGGAAAACAACTATCTCTTCTCAACCTAAACAGGGTAATTGCTGAGCAGTTAGTTCCCTGCCAGAGTGTCCTTTTAACAAAGAAGAAGAGATGAAAGGCAAGTATACCTCCTACTGTGTCCCAGCAGGCTCCCAGTGCCAATGCTAGCTGGGGCTACTGTCTCTTTCAACCTTCCTGGGAAGTTTTAAATAGTGAGGGCAGAAGGCCAAGAGACAGGGGTGTCTGTTGGCTGAGGTGCATAAGGAGTGCCTGCCAGGAGCCCTGAGGTCCCACAGCAGGTCAACCTCTGTCCAGCCACGATCACAGCTGTTTTCTGACATCATCTGCAAAACAATGCAAGCAGGGACTTCAGAAAACAGAGACAAGGGAAAAAGAGGTCAGCACCAAGGCTAAGGTTGGGAATAGGTGGCCATGGAGCAGGCTGTACAGTATCCCCAGCATCCTCTGTGCAACCAGGATTGCACTGAAACCCAGAAGTTAAGCTATTTGTCCCCCTTTTATCCTCAACCCTAGGCTGGATCTCAGGTCTTCCTTTTAGGGTTCTCATGTTCTCACACAGCACATACCCCACTTCTGTTCAAAAAACTACTTTCTCAAACACTCTTCACTTCAGTGAAACCAAAAATTATGTCTGCCCTGCCCTCAGAGACGAGGGTACCCCACAAAGCCGGGTGAGGTGCCTGATGCACAGATTACTCTAGGACCTAGGAGCAGGAGTTGAGAAAGAGTTGAGCATGCCTTTCTTTTATCTGGACTGCTTAAGCTCAGACATTCCCAGGAGATTCCTGTGTGAGAGATTCAGCACGCAGATCCTCAGATCTTCCAGGAAGATGGACCCAGGAAAGATGGAGGATGACTTACTACCCCATGAGTGAGTAGATCTTTTTTTTTTTTTTTATTGGAAACTGGAGTTTAATAAATAAGTAAATAAAAAATGACACTTCAAAAGACCATCAAAGATAGAGTTATCACTATGGCATACGAATGAAGACATAGAAACATATGCATATACACATGTATACCTGAAATTACATAGCTGACTAATTCTAAAATGTTCTTTTGATTGGTTTTAGTATCACAGTGCCCCCTCATTATTTAATAAGTAAAAATTTTGAATTTTACTCATATTTGCATAAAAGTCATGATTTTGCCAATTCAAAAATTAAATTTTATTGGGTTTGGCACATGCACTTGAATGCCTGCCCTCATTCATTTGATGCAGTCTTCTTTGCCATAGAAGCATGTGTGCACATGTGTGTGTAGACATGTTCTACATGCCCTTAAACAACAAATAAATCCTTTTCTAGTGGGGTGTGTGTGTGTGTGTGTGTGTGTGTGTGTGTGTGTGTGTGTGTGGTGTATTTAATGGATATAGTGTTTCGTTATTTGGAGCTCACACAGCAATAAATTATTCTTTATGTATGGCACCAGAAAAGACTTGGTTTCCCAGAAGGCCCTTGGGTGATTTCTGTTAGAGAGATGGCTGCATTGGAAGAACTGGAGACAAGACCTCAAAGCAGTAGCTCTGAGAACGTCCTTGCTGGGGCCCAGGGGTACAGGGAGAAAGATCTCACCTACACAAGCACCACTCCTGGGGGGTGCAGGTGAGTGTGAGTGTGAGTAAGTGTGATAGAAAACAAGAGGAGGCACCTGGATACCTCTGGACTGGACCAACAGGACTGACCAGCACAGTCAGCTCCATGTCTCATTCATTTCTACCCTAACCCTGTAAAAGCAGCTAGCAGCTCCGTGATACCCTATTTCTTGGGACCCCTTCCTCCTGCAGTGTAAGAACTGGTCTTTCTCTGTCTTTGTCTGTATGTTTCTCTCTCTCTCCCACTAAGAATTTATAATAAAATTCTCTAAACTCTTCCTCTCTTGTCCATGAATCTCATCCTTCCGGTATGTTTTTTTTTTGTTTTTGTTTTTGTTTTTGTTTTTGTTTTTGTTTGAGAAAAGAGCCTGAAAGCCCCCAACCCATAGGGCTAAACTCTCCAAAAGCTGAGAAAGGCTCCCTCGTTCTGGTCTCATAAATATTCCAGTATTAAATCTATGTATTCCTCAGAGCAAAAAGTGGCAGAGAACTCAGCCAGTCACTTGACTTTCTTGTCTGAAACCAAGTTTGACATCAAATCTGTTAGAAATCCAGGTTCCTTGGAATAACAGCCTTGGAGACCGGACTGAGGCTGTCCTGAGAGTTCAAGCTTTTGTTAGGTTGGCAGTAAGAGAAAACTTAAAACCTAAGGCTTTTGGCAGTAAGAGAAAATGTAAAACCTAAGGCTTTTGGTCCCACATATTTTTCTATATATTGACAGTATTAATAAAATAGGCCATATGTATCACTTCTTAAGCTAACAGAGCCTTTTGAAAAGTGCCTCATAAAGATAAGACATAAATTATGTGTAACTGATATGCACCAAAAATAGGGGACTCTAATCATGCTGTTAAGCATTGTATGAGTCAGAGGTCCCCAGAAAAGCAAAAGCAAGCGGATACAAAGGTTGTGTGTGAGGGCAGTTATTATGGGATTGGGATTGTTTGAATAAGAATGGTCCCCATAGACTCTTCGAGTTGAATGCTTGATCATTAGGTAGTGGTACTACACGAGAGGGATTAGGGGTGTGGCATTGTTGGAGTAGGTGTAGACTTGTCGGAGGAAAGGTTTTCAAAAGCTCAAGCCAGGCCCAGTGGCTCTCTCTTCCTGATGTTTACAGACCTAGATGTAGAATTTTTAAGTTACTTCTCTAGCACCTTGTTTACCTGAATGCCACCCTGCTTTGTGCCACGATGAAAACAGACTAAACCTCTGAAACTGTAAACTAGCCCTGATTAAATGTTTAATAGAAGTTTCTATGGTCGTGGTGTCTTTTTACAGCAATAAAACATTGGCTAAGACAGGAGTGTAGGTTCTGTGATCACAGAGGCTAAGAAGGTTCCAGAAACCAGAGACCTAGGAAATCAAGTAATAAAAAAAAAAAAAAGTCAGTATTAGCTTTAAATCCTGAGTACCAGGTGCACCAGCAGTCTGAGGTTCAAGTTGTAGGCTGGGGTGGAGGTGTGGCCAATGTAAATTCTGAAGTCCCAAGGACCAGGACCTCCCATATCTGAGATTAATGTTCTAGCTTTGGGAAGAGGGAGGGGAAGAGGGGATGGAGACAGAGATAGAATAGGAGGAGATAGAGGGAAGAGAGGAGAAAGGAGAAGAGAGATCAGAGGTGGGGAGCAAACCTACCTTTCTCCTGCTTTTAGGTTCTATTTGTAGGTGGTGCCAGGGCTGGTGACCCTGGGTACTATAAGAAAGTAGGTTAAACAAGTCATGAGGAGCAAGCCAGTAAGCAGTGTTCTTCCATGGCTCCTGCTTCAGTACCTGCCTCCAGGTTCCTGCCTTGAGCTCCTGTTCTGACTTCCTGGATGAGGCACTGTACCGCATAAGCCAAATAAGCCCTTCCCTTCCTAGATTGCTTCTGACCAGTGTTATTTATCACAACAACAGAGACCTAAGGAGGGCAGATGCCTCCTGATGTGGTTAATGGGTGAGTCTTTTGTATACAGTTTACAGACTGGACTACAGTCATCTGCTGCTACTCCTCTGACATCAATCAGTTTGCCTGGAGTCCTTTTCTTTCCCCAAATAGACATGGGGACCGGTGAGGAGACTCTGGGCTTTGGCAGTTTTTGTGGCTTCTTAGGAATAGCAGCAACAGCAACAGGTGGTGCCCTCTAGTGTTAGAGATCTTATGTTGCCCTTGGATCTTACCCATTTGTTTGGGCCATAAGAATTCTGGATTCCTTAAGTCTTGACAGCAGGAGGAATCACAGCATCTAGGCAGGCCTGGATATCAAGATTTCTCTGCCCTTGAGAGTGATTACTATTACAGCTCCTTAATCTGGGGTGTCTGAGGCCATTGCCCCCAAAGGCTTGGCAGTGTTCTATGACGGTTCCAGCCACAGGGCCTGAAACTTCTCTTATCTGGTGTTGTACAGCCGCCTAGGCTTCTTCAACCTCAGTTCTATGTCCTCTGCTCCCACTTTCTTCCTTGTTCCTGCCTTCACCATTTTCTCAAACTGTTCAACTGCCTCTTCTTCAGCTTCCGGTCATTCTCACGTTTTTTATAGCATGGCCCTCCCTCTGGTTGCTCTTTCCAACCCCACTCTGGGGCCTCTAGTAAACTACGAATAGGTGACTGAATGAATAAGTACCACTTCTAATTCATTCAACCCATTAGGCTTGTGACACTCTGGGGTTTTTTTTTTTGTTTGTTTGTTTGTTTTTTTTTTTTTTTTTTTTTTTTTGCCAGCACTGTCAGTTTTTTTTTGTTTGTTTGTTTTTTTTGGTTTTTTGTTTTTTTGTTTTTGTTTTTTAAATAAAAGGGATCCTTCTTCAATTAGCCATGCAGGGAGATATTTCTGGTGCAATCTGTTAAGTCAAAGAGAGCTACTGGCATCTGGTGCTCAGAGGCTGGAGGTGGGCTAGGGTGGGGCTGCTAAGCATCCTGCAAGGGCCAGGTCTCAGCTCACCATCAGGACACAATGTCAGAAGTGCAGAGACTGAAGGAGTTACTCTCAGGAATCAGCCCAGGAGGGGCCCAGAGCTACATGGCTTGCAGCAAACAGAGGGATGTGCTCATGGCCCAAGCCAAGATTTAAACCCTGGAACGGATGAGAAGCATGTAGAGAAAATGGGTCAGGTACTTTCTTATTTGCTGGGACAGAACACCCAATGGAAGCAACTTAAGGGAAGAATGTGTTCTGTCTCATAGTGTAAGGGAACTAGAGAGATGGCCCCGAGATTAAAAGCATTTGTTGCTCTCTCAGAGAGGACTTGGGTTCTGTTCTCAGCACCCACATGATGGTTCATAGCCAACTATAACTCCAACTGCAGGAAATCCAATGCTCTCTCTAACTAATCTGAGCACCAGCTACATGGTATACACACATGCATGCAAGACACTTATACATGTGGAATAAAATAAAGAAATCTAAAAACTCTTTTAAAAAAAAACAGGATACTGTTTTTCACAGTGGGTAAGGTATGGTAGAGTTCACTGAGGGGGTTCCTGATGAGGTCACAGAAGGAAGGAAACCTGTGACGAGATAAGAATGAAGCTCTGATACAGGCTGACCATCAGTGTGGATCAGATGTCATATGAGTCTGAAGTAATTGATCATTCTGGGGAATCTGGGTAAACTCTGCCTCCACAGATAGCAAGGCCACCAGGTCATTACCAAAATCAACTCTCAGCTTTCTGGATGGGATGCAGGTGTCTGATTTTTATCTCTCCCACTGAGGAGACACCCCTTCGTGATTAACATTTGTGGTTCTCTGTGAGTGCTTCTCTGTGAGTACAAAGACCACTGTGCCCACAACAGTTCATGACAACAGGGTATGGGTCCAGAAACCACTCAGGGATCGGGGAGCAGAAACGTGAGGATTCCAGTGCTCGTTTTCCTATCTCACTTTGTATTAATTTAGAGATCTAGTCCATAGAACAGTGCTAACTACATTCAGGGCTGTTCTTTACCCTCAGTGGGTCCTGCTGGAGATGTCTTCACAGACATGCTCAGAGGTGTTCCTTATTAATACCCTAGGCTTTACTAAATCCAAACAAGTCGTCAATCAAAAATAATATTTTAGAGTTTTTTTTAAATTAAGTTTTTTTAAAAAAAGGTTTTAGATATTATAAGAGCAGAAAAATTGGCCCCAAGTGAGGCAATATCTGGGGTTCCTATTAAGAACATGTCAACTAGTTGAGAGATGTGTTTAGACCATTTGGACTGGAACGGAAACAGCAACAGGACAGCTTTGCTTCAGGCCACAGATGCATGTTTGTAGGCATTTAATGCAAGCAACAACACAGGCTTATCCTAATGACTGGTAGATCAGTGCTTGGCAGCCTTCAGGTAGCGTCACTTCCCAGTATGATGAAATAGATGTTGCAAATGGAAAGGGGAGAGGAGGAAAAGCAGGAAAGGCTGGAGACCCAGGAGGAAGGCTTGGGTTTTCTCACAGACCCGTCACAGCCTCATTTGTCCAGCAGATCCAGGAAGACTCCTGGCCTTCACCCAGGCCCCTCCTGCTAGCCTGCTCACTCTGCACTGTACTGTCAGTCATTGGTAAGCTCTTCTGTGCCTTCCATCCACCATGCTATCATGTAGACATTAGTCCATTCTTGCCAGCACCTTTCCCATGTCCAGGAACAATGGCAAGGTCTGAAGTTTGTGGGTCAGGCCCCAGTTACGGCTTTACCTGGAGTGTCTCGAGTAGACCCCACACAGCCCTCTGAGGTGTGTGCCGTTCTGATTCTCAGTTTGCAATGATGGAAGCTGACACTACTGTTGTAGACACTGCTAAAACCCCTGACACATGTTCTCTCTTCCTTTTTGTATGTCAGCACAGGATAGGTTCTGCTGGGCTAGCAAGCCTGCTCAAGGGCTAGTGAAATATGAGTTTCTTTTGAGCCCACACCTCAGTCCATAGCCACACTGGTTGAGTATATTTTGGCTTTGTGGTTCTGTTCAGACAGCAGGTCCCTAGCTTTGGCAGTCTCTCTCTGTAGTGGCCCAACTCTGGCTAGTGAGATCTAAGGGACTCAGCCATCACTCCAGGAAGATACTTTCCTTCACTGATACCTGCACCACCTTTCTTCCTCCTTCACCATCCTTTCCAGAATACAGATACAGCCATGGAGGATGGAACCAAATGAGTTAGAGATGGTGGTTCTGAAGCAGGGGCTGGGGCCGTCTGCCTCCATTAGCAGAGGTTCTGGGCTGCTCTATCTTGCTGTGCACCTGAGCGTCTTTGCCACAGGTTCCTCGCTCTCCCTTGGTTTTCTGTGAACCAAGCCTTTGCCAGTTCCGTTTGACTGGTGGGAGGCTCTACAGAACTCCCTCCCCCATTGTCCTTCTTGCAAGCTCTCTCCCTTGTGCCGTTACGCTGCACGCTAGCACTAGTAGTGATTTCCCCCAAGGTACCTACAGGTGTTCCCCACTTTGCCTGGCTTCTGCATACTATCCACAGGCCTTCAAATGGTCCATTTGCTCGGTCATCGCCAACCTAACCCGTGGAGCTGGTACCTGTTTGCTGTACACTCACAGGCACAAGCAGCTCACCACTTCCTGAGGCAGCCTGTTCCATCCAAGAAGTGTGGTGTCTGTCCATCTACTTCCGTGTGCTCTTCACTTGACTTTGACATCATAAGGGCTTGCGCAGAGGATTCTGACAGTCAGAGCTAGTTTCAAGTCTCTATATTCTGCTCTGCAGGAGTCCAGTTACTTAGCATTAATTACGCAGTAGACTGTTCTCAGCTTCAGTGTCTCTTATTTGGGGAGTCACAGCCACACCTTGAAGAATGATAAACTACAGCCCATCTAAGCCCAGGTAAAAAGACAGCAGAAACAGTGAATTTTAAAACACAATCTCTATGCCCATGCCTCCTGGAGCCGCCTGATCTTTTCTGAACAGCGCAGCTATTTGCACAACACATGGGACATACAGTGCTAAAAAAAATTGAGTGTCATTCACTTGAGATTCAAATGCATGGAGGTGTCTTATGAAGTGTGGTCTCAGGTGGACAGTAGCAGCCAGTCTCAGTAGTAATCTCCAGAACTCTTTGCCCTTAACTTAATATGAGCCAAATGATTTTTTTAAAAGTAATAATGTAGTAATAAATTAACAAAAGGAGTCAACACACGAATATAAATGTTAACGGTCATTTAGTGTCCCCTCAAATCACACCATGTGGAAATACGGCTCTCAGACTTCTAAGTGCCTGGGACTGTCTGCGGTGTTTGTAGAAAATAAAGCCTTCCAGACATTTAAAAAATACTAACAAGCAGGCTAGAGAGATGGTTAAGAGCACTGGCTGCTCTTCCAGAGGTCCTGAGTTCGATCCCCAGGTTGTCAGATGGCTGACAACCAACTATAATGGGATCTGATGCCCTCTTCGGTCATGCGGGCTTATATACAAATAGAACACACACACACACACACACACACACACCATAAATAAATATTTAAAAGGAATTGATAAGCGAGGAGAAGCTGAGAACTGGGGAGGGGATTTTTCTGGAATGGGAAATGTGTGGCTGGAGCATCACAATCTGAAGCTCAAGCACCCTTGCTTTGGGCCGGTATCCGCCAAAATCCCTTTGGGTATGGTGCCGGGGTATCATATAACCAGGAGGAGCCAGTCTAGAGCAGCAGTGTGGTTGAGTCCTGCTCAACCCTGGAAATCTCATCTTGAGAGTAGTTGGTGTGAGGAATACTCCATCCCCTGCCTGAGGCCTGTGAGTCATGTAACACCTCTGCCCCAACCTTTGTCCCCACCAGAGGAGTTGAAGCCAGGTTAAACTTCCCTCTCCTTATCAGGTCACTGTCCAGCGAGCACCTGGATTCCTCTTCATGCAAATAAGCCATTCCAGCCCCTTAGCCCCAGCCAATGAAGTTCGCTCACCCCAAAAGCCTCTACCCATTCCTTAGATGTTTAAATAGCCTTTGTTTTCCCCAATTAAGTGAGCTGCTCAATGAAGCCTGCCTCTCCATAAGTCTGTTTCTCACTGCATTGCCTGAGGTCTCCATCACCCCAGGCTGTTCCTGCTTCCTGCTTCCTGCTTCCTCCCTTCAGGATTCAGGAAGGGCAGGGGAAGTGAAGCTCAAATGGCAATTGGGGAACAAAGTGGAGGAAATTTCTAGAAAAGGTTGTAGTGGTTTGAATGCTTGGCCCAGGAAGTGGCACTATCAGGAGGTATAGCCTTGTTGAAGTGGGTGTGGTCTTGTCTTGTTGGAGGAAGTGTGTCACAGTGGGGTTGGCAATGAGACCCTCCTCCTAACCATGTGGGAGCCAGTGTTCTCCTAGCAGCTTTCAGATGAAGATATAGAACTCTCAGTTCCTTGCAAACCATACCTGCCTGGACGCTGCATGCTCCCACCTTGATGATAATGGATTAAATCTCTGACCCTGTAAGCCAGCCCCAATTAAATATTGTCCTTATAAGACTTGCCTTGGCCGTGGTGTCTGTTCACAGCAGTAAAACCCTAAGACAGAAGTTGGTATCAGAAGTGGGGTATGTGCTGTGATAGGCTTGACCATGTTTTTATTTGGAGGAATGTAGATTTTGAGACTTTGGGTTTGGAAAACAGTGGAATGCTTTAAGTCGGAGCTTAATGAGCCATCCTAGTAGAACTATGAAAGGCTTTGTTGCTGAATGATTTGAACTGCAGACCTGGCCTAGGAGGTTTCCAGTGGAGAATTTCATTATGTGGCCCTTCTATTTTTGACTCTAAAGCAAGAGCCATATGGCTGAAACTGCCAAGTTCTGCTGCTTGCTGGGGCTGGAACATGCATCCCCTCCTCCATTCTATTTTCTGTTTTTCAGCTCCCTCACTGCCTAAGCTTGGCTGTCCTAGAACTTGCTCTGTAGATTTACCTTGAACTCAGAGATCTGCGTGGCTCTGTCTCCTGAATGCTGGGGTTAAAGGTGTGTACCACCATGGCTGGACTTAAGTTTTTCACCTAGAATTTGCTATGTCCCAGGCTGGCCTCTCGAGATTAAATACCTGTACTACCTTGCCTGGGCCTAAGTTTTTCATGGCCACTATGCCTCAAGATCAGGATCAAAAGCATGCTCTCCGTTTCTGGTTTGTTGACTCTCACCTCTATTGGAAATGACCTTTAATTTTCACCCAGAGTAATAATTACACTCTTGTTTATATGTTTTTACGGTGTTGGTGATGGAATCAGGTGGGCTCTCATGCTAGACAGTCACTGTCCCACTGAGCTGTATTTCCAGCCCTGTTTTTCTTGGGAAAATGTCCTTTTTGAATAATAAGGTATAAAAAAGTAAGAATTAATTAGAACTTTTTTTTTTTTACTTATTCATTTTACATCCCACTCACTGGCCCCTCCCACTTATCCCCTCCCACATCCCTCCCTCCAATTCCCTCTCCTTCTCCTCTGAGCAGTGGAGGTCCCCCAGGGTATCTCCCCACTCTGACAGTCAAGTCTCTGTGGGGTCAGGTGCCATCTCTGCATCTTTCTGAAACTAAATGATTGGGCAAATTTGGGTTTTTATTCCATAGCAATAAATTATAGAGTTGGTTTCATTCAGTGGTTGTCAAACTTTGGTCTGTAAAACTTTTATATATAAAATCATACCTAGAATTCTAATTGGGCAGGGTATTTATTAGTTAAAATAAGCTCCTCTAAGCTCAAATATATGCTCAATGTTAGCCATGTGGCTGTTGGAAAATCCATTTGAGCTGCAGATCAGACCAAGGTAGTGCTTTGGGTAGTGTGGTGAGTAGTGTAGTGGGTAGTGTGGTGGCTTTCTGTCATGCTTGTGGCACAGTTGCCACAGCTATGTCTATCTTCATAGCTGCATGCTCACTAGTCACCAACTGTGTCTGCTTTACCTGAGTTGCAGAGTATTGAGACTATCTTGCTCGTTGAAGATGGCATGCAACTGATAAAAGATTTTTTTTTTTTAAAAAAAAAATCTACCTTGCAATCCAAATATACTGTTAACATGTCAGAATTTAAAAGTAATTGCTCAATTAAAAGGAATTGATTAAAAACTAGGTGTGCGGACTCATTTTCTGGGTTCCCACTAATAATGTTAGATGCTAAGTCGAAAAGGCCCAACTTAGGAGGTGGTTGACTCTATGAGCTCAGGGATACAGCACTGCCCTTGTAGAGCAGTCTCCTGTCCACCAGGCATTTGGCAGGAAGCAGAATGCACTCCTCCTATTTATGATGCTAACACGGAACCCAGGGTGTCTCAGGCTGGGCCAGTGCTCTCCTGCTGAGCTACAGCCCCAGCCCTGTTCCCAGTGTTAAAGGAATCAATACTAGCCTTATTACACTGCCCTTTAAGGGTGTGTTAGAGCAGAACTGCTTTTTTCCCCTTGGACCTCAGGCTTGCTATGTAGCCGAGGCTAGCCCTGATACTCCCTGCCTCCACCTCCCAAATGCTGGGATTGGCAGCTTTCACCACTTGGTTTTTGTAGTGTACACGTGCAAATTGAACATGAAGCTGCCACCAAGCTTCTCTTCTGGTCACCTCCACGCACTGACATGGTGGTGACCGAACAGCTAGGCATGGAAGTACTTCTTCAAGGATCTTTTGGAGTTAGTCTTGTATGAAGTAAAGTGAGTTTCCTTAGCAAGCCACTTGCTCTCAGTATAGACCTGGGGTGGGTGGGCTTTGAAATGTGACCCTTCTTAAAGATCCCAAGAGGTTGTGATCTTGTGAAAAACTGAGCAAAACTACACGAGTGTAGTTAAAGAAATTGGTAAACCCAGCATTCGTCAGAGCGTACTTAGCAGAAAAACACCCTAAAATTAGAATGGCATTGTTTTGCATTTTAGAAAATGTCTCTAATGTGTGAGATATTGTTTTCATCGAAGCAAGTGAAAATCTGGTCTCAGGGTCTTCATCTTGGACACTTTTCCTCAGAGCAGACCACTGAGAAGCCAGACATCATTTGTCTTGTGCGATCTGAAACCACAGACACTGACTTCCTGTCTTCTCTTAAGTAGAAACCCAGCTTGGATTTTTCTTGTATCCATTTATCAGTTTGAAACATTATTTGGGAAATGATTCATTCACTAAAGCATCTGCCTAAGAGTCCCAGTCTCTCAAGTCACCATGAATGTTACTTGTCAGCCCATTATTTTAAGATTTGTTACAACTCCAAGTGACTATACCAGGTTTTAGGTCTCAGCCCCTGTAATCTCCAGTCTGGTTTGCATCGTTTAGTCTCACCTACCAGGAGGATGACACACAGACACACAGACACACAGACACACAGAGAGAGAGAGAGAGAGAGAGAGAGAGAGAGAGAGAGAGAGAGAGAGAGAGAGGGAGGGAGGGAGAGAGGGAGGAGAGAGGGAGAGAGGGAGAGAGGGAGACAGAATCCACTCCCATGTTAAAAACTGTACTATTTTTATGAAAAAAAAATTAAAGAAAAAAAACCTGCCAGGCAGCAAGCACATCAAAGTGTGTCCTGGTCTGGTACAGCTGTCTCCTGCCAGCTTCGATTTGAGATATGAATACAGTCAAATGCCACTGCGTTCATGGTTTCTTTCTTAGGAATAAACTTGGGGGCTGTGGAGAGGCCTTGGTGGGTTAAGAACACTTACTGCATAATCATGAGGATGGGAATTGAGGTCCTAGCATTCACAGAACAAGTCTATGCCTCCAGCTCCAGGGGAGTCAGACAGGTTTGCTGGGGCTTGCTGGCTTGCAGTCTAGCTAGAGAACATAAGCTCCAGGTTCAGGAAAGAGGCCCTCACTAAAAGCTTCCGATCTCTGCATAGGAAATACATGTGCACTTATACTCACACATAAATAAAACCCGTTTTTTTAAAAAACAAAACAAAATGTTTCATTGAATTCTTCCAGGGAGTCTTCTACTCTGGAGTCAATGGTTCCCATCATCAGCTCTGACGTCTCTATAACTCAACGTAGTGTAAGGACAGGACAGGCTACTCTCCCTCAGGTGCTGCTTGCTGTCATTCACCCACTGACTCCTTGACACAAAAGCATCTGGTCTCAACTTCAAAGATGTTTCTGACCTTGTTCTGTGGTTTGCATTTCACACGGTGTAATTTAACTTTCTTGACTACTGCCATCCTTTTCACATGCATGGCAGAATCAACACCAAGAACCAGAGAGTTTTTGTGGGGACTAAAACCTGTACCCAAGAATAGTGCTTTGAGTTGTTTTGGCTGCATGAGGAGTTTTCTCAAACACCTAGACCCAGGAGGGTGAGATGGGATTTGGACAGCATCAGATCCAATGCTCAGTTACAAATGAAACGGCTCTAAGAAAGTGAGTGGGCCAGGCCACGTGGCGTCTGGAAGCAGAGGTGGGAACAGGACTAGGAGTCTTGGTTTCTCTTGGGCTGTCCTTCCAATGTGATGGCCACAATGTGGGTTCATAAAGACCTCACCAGAGAAGTTGGCTGATGGGCTCCCCAACCCCCAAACCTCCCACATGCACCACCACACAGAGCCAATGATCCACAATCAAGAGAAAAGATATTTAATTATTTCTCAGTCTAATCTCTTAAAGCGTTCAAAGTGTTTTCACAAGTGCAAGGGGAGGGATTGTTCTCAGCCAACATTTACCAGTGATTCCGACACACACAAAGAAACTACCAATCACGGTGCTTTATACTTACTTTAATTTCTGCACTGAAAAAGAAAAAAAGGTAAAAACATGACAAATTACAGTAACATCATTTTGTACTTAATCTCTGCTCTTGGGGCCAGAGTTGGGAAGAGACAGGGAAACATTGAAGCATGGTAATCATGTGACCAGGACACCTCAGTCTGGGTAACAAGGGCTCTACTTGTCTGGACACGGTACTGTCAACGCGCCAGGCCAGGAACAAGACAGACAACAGTTAAGATACATTAAAAAAAAAAAAAAATCCCATGATTCCATTCTTAAAAATCAAGCACAAAATCTGACAATGAGATCAAGGTTCACATGTCCCCATAGGATCTGGGGATGGCTCCAGGGAGGCAGCCATGTAACATGACTTACACCGAGGAACAGACCTGCTCTACACAGAATGCTGACGTCTGCAAAGCAGCTCCTCCTCTCCAGTGCAAATGCATCCTGCATGGGAAAGGGGAGCCGTGGCCTGCTCCCTACCCAGCTTCCTGATAAGCTGCAAGAGCCACAGGGGCTTGGGTCTGTGCTTTGGAGGCTGCTGCCTCTGGAATGTTCCACGCTCTCATGGTCTGGTGGGCTGTAAGTTTTTAGGTACGCTCCACATGCTGTTTAAGTGCTTGCTTTATTTCTTGTGTGCAAACTGTTACTGTCTAAAGCTCTCAGAAGGACGCGTACAGACACGGACACCCTGAGGAGAGGAGGGTATTCGCAGGCCCTCCCCACTCCCAGGGCAGGCAGGAAGGGGAGCGTTACAGAAATAGTTAAGAGAAGGGTGCTCCGAGGCAGTTAAACTCTAGTCCCTGATTCGGTCCGTGGGGTGAGCGGCGTCCTCAGTAGGTGATTGTCCACTCCTTCACAGAGGCGTCATGGGAGGTGGTGACCAATGTGTGTTCATCCAGCCAGGCCAGGCTGCTGACATGGTGCAGCCGGTGAGCATCTGGGAAAAGAGTGGAATTTGAAGAACGGGCCCATTCTGCCTCTACCTATATTTAAGAAGAGAGAGCCACTGGGCCAGAGCCAGAAGCAGAAACTACCACAGTGGCAGTTCCATTTTCACAAGGACAAATTTGTGAGGACAGAGGCGAGAGCAGGTGAGCCAGCAGTACCTCCTGGCTTCTGACCACCTACACCAAGTGTCTCCTGTCTTAACTCTTGGGTAAAAGCATCCCTTTTCACATACATCAACAGTCAGACAGGACGGAACACACAGGTCCACAGGAGCTGCATTTAGGACTGAACCAATCAAGCAGGGAAACAGCTTCACAATGGCTTTGGCTGGGATCTACACAGACAAGACAGCTATGTTCTAAATACCACAACATGACAAGTGCTTGTGTGCCGTGTACACTGCTGTCAACTAACGATGGTTTGAAGTGTGTCAATGAGTACACTTTATATGCAAATGCTGCTATGCCATTTCTGACAGAGGACTTGAGCTCTTTGGATTTTGATGTCTTGAGAAGGTCCTGTTACTAGTGTTACATATGGCCCATAAGTGGAAGAGGTGATGTGGCAGATATTGCTGATAAATTACCCATGATCTGAGGTCAGTATTGCTATTTTGGTCAGGCTACAAGAATGACATATATAGCTTGATCATGCTAGCCCATTTTGTCTTGGGAATACTTTTATTCCTGCCCATTGTGTTAAAGTTTGTCTTTAACAACATCAACATGTTGGCAGCCAAAGTACATGGCTTGAAGCTGAAAATGGATACCCAGAGTTATTAAATTAACAGGCTGGCAAGCCAAGGATTCTGCACGAAGCCTTACCAACCTAAGACAAAAGTGCATTGCTTTTGATAATGCATATTCCACCATGGGTAAGGAAGGCATTCTTGGCAGAACAACTCAAAACAGGCTCAGTCTTCTTAATGAATAAATGGGGAGAGGCGGAGAGCTTTTGGGGCTGCTTGGCAAGAATCTGACATTGGCCAGGGACAAGGAAGTGGGCTTCAGGCAGGAATCTGACATTAGGCTAGAACAAAGAAGTAATTTCAGGCAGGAATCTAAATTTTAGGCTAGAACAAGGAAGTAGGTTTCAGACATGAAAATGACTTTGGGCTAGGACAGGGAAGTTGGCTCAGGTATTTTGGTCTTCCTGATAAGCCCTTAGAAACTGATCACAGGAGTATTCATGGAATTTTGTTTACTGACTTGCTTTTTCTTTGACTATTTGTATTTATTGTCTTGCTTGTTCCTTGACTATTTGCATTTATTGTATTGCTAGTTCCTCAACCTAGAACTGATCTCAATACTTGCATGTAATTAAAATGGTATAAAAGCAAAAAGGAGGAGGGGAGATGGGATAGGGGGTTTCTAGGGAGGGGAAATGGTGAAAGAGAATGGCATCTGAAATGTAAATAAATAAAATACAAAAAAAAAAAAATGTGGAAAAGGTATGGTATAGACAAGAAATGTGTTGAGGACCTGTCTGGTGTCTCCCCCAGAAGTCACACTGGAGGACAGGAATCCAATTGCCATCTCACTGGCCTTGTTCTTGACTCCAGCCATGAGATACTGCACCTCTATGCTTCATTCAATCCCAACTTCTCAAAGTTCCAAGGGGCCTCTAAGTTCCAGGAAAGGGGTCCCACTATAAGATTCCTGCTCTTGATACCTAGGTGGTTCCCAGCTTGGTTCAGCAGCCCCATTCAAATGTGGAAGATGTATCTCAGGAGGGAAGTCAAGCCATCCTGGCCCTCAGAAGTGCAGCACTCTCTCCACAGCAAGGCAAGCTGCAAGAACCTTGTATTTGGGAATCCGTGAGCACAGCAGACAGACGCGCTACATCTGTTCTAAGCAGCACTACCCCTGACACATTACCTTCCTGATCCACTTCATTTGTGAACTTTCTAGATTTCCTTACAAACCAAAATGGCTCCTGGAAGCTGTTTCAGGGCTCCTCCTACTAGTCTGCCTTTCCAGGATAGTGGGCCTCCCTGACTTGTAGCTGTTGGAGGTGGTCTTGGGATAACATAGGCTAGGATCCCTGTTCCAGTGAACACAAAAGGTTATCTTCTGAGTAGCAGGTAGACCAAGGAGACAGTATAAACATGACTGTCTCATTCAGGACCACCAGTCGTATGTGACTGTGGACCCTAACATGGAGCTATCAGAAGGAGCAGTGCTAAGATGCTACATAATCAGAATAATCATTTTTTTAAAAATCTGTCTCCTTGAAAAAAAACAGGGATCCAATTACCCTTCTACTGACAACACAATGGTGAGAATAAGATAACTTGGTTGTGGGTTAAGGCATAGGAGTGAGGTGGAGAGGAAAAGATGTCAAAAGCCTTTGCTCATGTATGCCCTACATTTGGAGATGAAGGATTCCTCTGCATGTCAGCAGAGTACCTGGTGTGTATTGGAGGGAAGAACAAAGCCACATTCCCATCAAGTCACTTCTTAAAGCACAGACCCCAGGGTCACCTGACCCTAGAAACCATCATCAGGGTACTATTTCTGGAGAAGCCCACAGAGCCCAGGTCTTAGACAGGCTGAGGCCCAAGGGTGGGAGTTACCTTGGATCTTCACTTTGGTCTCTGGATCACTCAGTGTCCACACGTACACCATCATGTCCATGCCACCAGAGGCAAAGTGTTCATTATCTGGTGACCAGGCCAGGCACACAATTTTTGCATGGTGTCCATAAAAAACATTATTCTCCTAGTACAGAAAGAAAACAGAGGTATTAATATCAGAGCCAAAGCCAGAGCACCATGTGTCCTCCCAGCCAGCCCTTGAAGTAACAGGGAGAAGCCTCAGTACCTGCTTACTACCCCCAGCTCACAGCATCCTCCCAAGAGCCCTACCAGGTGCCTGCTGCTCATGAAGATGAAGACATGGCTGAGGAAGGCAAAGCCCAAGGACGTCTGGCTAGGGTACTCCCCTATACCCCCTAGTATAGGATGGAGGGGTCTGCACCCTACTCACCGAATAGCCATCAGCTACACTGAAGACTGTGACCACCTTGCTGGCATCACACACAGCCAAGAAGGCACCATCATGAGAGTAGGCCACATCTGTCACTGGCCCCTTGGCCTCTAGGAGTTTCCCTTCATCCTTTAGTGTGGCACCCAGGATGGAGTACACACGCACATTGCCATCCTGTAGTCAAGAGACAGAAAGCATAAATATCATGTGGCTCGACACAGGGGAAAGTCAGGGTTTCAGTAAAGAAGTGCTCTACCATGGCTCAGGAGGCACAGTATGTGCCCTGGGCTCTGGCTGCCAAGAAATGGCTGACTCCTCTCCACACACCCTCTTAAATGTTTAGAAATGGCTGATTCCTCTCCACACACCCTCTTAAGTGTTTAGAAATGGCTGACTCCTCTCCACATATCCCCTTAAGTGTTTCACCTCAGCTTCTTCTCCTGGGCAGAAATGACTGGACCCCAGGGTTCTCTAGTCTCCTTCTGTATGTTATCTGGCTGCCAAGGGGGCTCCAAAGATAGTACCCTGAAAGGTCAACCTGGAAAAAACTGCACAAACAGCTTCCCAGCCTTTGGAGATACTACTTGTGCCAGGCAAGCTGCATTATACCTGTCTCCTACAAGCTTCCTGTCACCATGTGCCAGGTACACCTTGTGTGATGGCTACTCTTGGTTGTCATTTAACTAAAATCCAAGCAGATAGGTATTCCTCTGAGGTATCTCAACTTAATTAAATAATTTCAAGTGGGAAGACTTGCTTTTAATCTGAATCTCTGAGTTAGGAACATGTACCTTTAATCCAAGCCACACCTTCTACTGGCAGCCTATATAAGACATGGGAGAAGGAAGCTTTCTCTCTTTGGTTGCTTGCTCTTGCTGGCAAGTCCATTCTTTCATTAGCATTAGAGCCTACTTTGGGATTCTGCCATTTACTGAATACCTTGGTCTTCTCTGAGCACCAAATCAGATACCAAGGTCATTGGATAAAGAAGAAGGGCCTTACCGTGCCACCAACAGCCACTGTGTCCCCACCAGGGTGCACAGCAACAACTTCAGGCTCATAGCCAGGGTTGTCGATGCTGAAGCACTTCTTCTGGTCCTTCAGAAGGACAATCTGTGACATGGAAGATGTAGTCAAATCAGTAGACCCTTGAGACCCTGATCATCAGCAGGAAAATCGAGTTCTGGTTAGTGGCTCTTGGCTCTAAGCTACACCCTGGGTCAGTCTCAATCTTCTGATGGAGGCACTACCTTCCTCCCCATCAGGACTATGCTACAGTTAGTTGCTGGCCAGAACTTGAGAAAACGTTCAGTGATGGAACCATGTGAAGTGCTGGTCTATGAAGGGCAAAGGGCAGAATCACCAGGAAAGGACTTGACTCTTAACCATCAGGGGCAGTAGCCTGACCCTGAGGATTCCGACTCTAGATCCTCGATCACAAGAAACAGCTAAAACAAAACCTGTAGTGCAGGTTTTTGTTCAGCCTAGGGGACAGTGTGGTATCCATGACAAAGGTTACTGGGCACCTAGAACTGAGTGTCTCTCTAATCCTTAGGTTAGCAGTAGAGTCCTGTGGGAACACCGGAGCAAGCCCAGATGCATGGAGGAAGACGGGCTAGGCAGAATAGTTTAATAGGGGGTCAACAAGGGATCTGCAAATGATACTGAGACAACCTGCGAGTCCTACCCTGCTTTAAAATGAAGGTAGAAAACTGTGTGTGGAGAAAGCTACATCACACTCAGCCATGCTGGGGCCAGCCATGTTTGCCTGAATAAGATACTTCCATGTGTTCTCTGTCAGAGCTCTGGAGAAATGTGGTGGACTGATCTTAACTAATCTACCTGCTGATTAGGAATCAAGGTCACACACAGACCTTGGCTTGTCCTCCATGACGAGCAGGTAACACGGTATACACATATGCATAGAGAAAACCCTTCTATCTGGGAGCTGGTGCCCTGACCTGCTAGGACACTGTAGAGGAATTTGCCATTACCTTCTGAATGGCAGGTAGTTTGAGTCTCTGCTTTCACCCACTGGGGCTAATTCTTCAGATCAGCCTCAAGGACAGGGTCAGCTCACAGTCATAATGATCTGTTGAAGTAAGTCGGGCTCAGGACAAGGTGTCTGTCTGAGTCCTTGCTACAGAAAAGGCCCTAAGTCCTCATTCACTGTCCACCAGGGCCAGGTGCTGATATAAGGCTGGCAGCTCTGCCATGGAGAAGCAGCCCTACCCAGGGCACTGCAAGCAGTACATTCGTTTTTGTGCCCCGTGGCTGGCCCAGACTGAGTGTAGTAATTATCTGGCAGAAACATCTGATTATCTGGGACACAGAATACACTCTCTCTTTTCAGGGAGGGGTGGGGAAATCCTGAATGGCCCTTTCTTCAGCAGGGTCTGCCACTCATGCCAACAGGAACCACTAGTCAGTTGCTGGCCCTGACCACATGATGGGATGCTTGGGTTTGCAGAGATGACGTGCGTGGTGAAGCAGAAATTCTGCACAAAGTGGGTCAGGCACAGATGTGAGCTGAGGGCTCTGCTCTAGCCACTCTAGAGGAAAAGGTATGCAAGGACTTCAGAGAGTTAGAACCTAACATGGCCTGGGCTTTACCTTATCCTCATGTGACAGTGTCATTCAATAGCTAAGCTGTACAAGGAGTAGGACAGCTGTATCTTCATGACCAGCCTGTGCTTCTGTTAGGGAGAACTCAAGAGCTCAGAGAGGGTGAGGAAGTGATTTAAATCATGCAACTCTACCAGGGAAGGGCTAAGATAAGGATAATGACAAAAACAACATAGCTGAGTGTGTCTCAGTCCCCTATGGACAGATGGGCCTACAGTCTGGTCTGATGTTTAGAGCCCGGCTCTGCCCTTTTCCTGTGCTTCAATTTAGGGGATAGCACTTTATCTAATAGCACAGTGACTCTGAGAAGGCACAGGCACAGCCACATGAGCCTGCAGCACAGAACACTGGAAGAGTCACCTGGAAGATGGAACTTTAACTGAATTGCTTTAACTGGATTGGCCTGTGGGGCACTGTCTTGTCTGCTAATTGACTCAGGGGGCCCAATTCATTGTGGGTGGGACTAAGCATCCCTAGGCAGGCAGTCCTGGGATAGGTAAGAAAGATAACTGAGCACAAGCCTTTAATAGACCAGTAAGCAGCTCAAGGGTTCCTGCCTTGCTGGTTCTCAATCATGAACTATGAAGTAGATTAAAAGCCAAATAAACTTTTCCTCCCCACGTTAGTTTTGGTCTGTGTTTTATCATAGTATCAGAAAAAGGAAATCAGGACAAAGGTGGAGCCAGAAACTATTACATCTCATATCCCACTACTTCTGGACAAAATGTAGCTAACCATACCTGTCCAATGCACACGACCACGGTATATCCCCCAGGGCCGACAGCTACACACTTAGGTTGAACATCCAGTTTCACAACGCCTTGTCCACTGTTGGGAGGGGAGGGAAGGGAGGACAGGTTACTTCCACATTCAAGTAGCTCAGTGTCCTATCAATACACACACTGCAGAACCTGCACCACTTGGCTATGTAGAGAAGAAAATTCTACTATAACCTCTCCTGAAGAGCAACTGCTAAACTATGAGGCAACAAGAGGGCACTGAGGTCTTTTTATCATGAGAGAGCAGACTGGGGAAAAGGTGGCAGCAATAAGTAGAGGTTAGAGGAGCTGGGCAGCCTCTTGCTGTCACCTATGCTAAATGCAGCCATATTATCTCCCACCCATCTGGAGGCCTAAGACTGCAATTTTCTAGGTACACATAGGACTGAGAGTCCTTCTGAGGGTCATAGCTGCTCTTCCCAAGAGGGGAACTGGAACTCCACTACCTTTAATGAAGACCCCAGTTCACCCTTATATTAGACGAATGTTATCAAAACTCATCTAGAATAATTTATAGCTACATCTTTTTTGAAAATGTTAACTAGCAAGCTTCCATAGAACTAGGCTAAGCCATGGCTGGCCTCCAGAGTACCCAAGTTCTCCTGACCCTTGCAGCTACAGGCTGAAAACTGGACAACTTTCACAAGTGATGTCACAAGGGAATAGAAAGCAGACAGCTGGGAGCCCTGGGTTCTGGGGTCCCTTTATTCTCAGATGCCCAGTGGCCAGTGGTCAGAACATACAGGACACACAGGAAGGTCTGCTGCCAGCCAGGCCCAAGTCTGGGATGAGGAGCTCATAAACATATCCCCCAGGATCCCATCATTATCCAGGCCTGACACATTCCTAGCAGGGTGAGTCAAGAAAGGCCACGACTGGAGTCATCAGGACTCATGATGATGGGCTAGGGGTGGGAGCTTGTCAGTGTAGTAGGGAGGTCTTTCGAAGGCTGGTGAGTCTACTAAGCCAACAACTTGGAGTAGTCCATCTAGCTCTCTTGCCTGCTCTCACCTATCATCACCTTAGATGGATGCCTCTGATTCAGTGTCACATGACCACCTATACCCAAACAGGGGGTTGGTTCTCATACTCAGCACCTGGCATGTCATGAGCCTTGGTCACTTGACTTTTTTATTTTAACAACCTAAGTTCCACTGTCACTGTCTCTACCGGCAGAAAGATACAAAGGAGAACAGACAAGCTAATGACTCATGGGGCTGCAGTCTGCTTTGGGGCAGGGTCTATACCAGTGAATCTAGTTACCAGGGCCCTGCTGCTCAACACACTGAGCTTAGTATCTGAATGATACACAAAACAAAACAGAGAGGACAGGTGGGAACCACTCTTGACCTGGAACCTTTATAGGTACCTGTGGCTCACTCTGAGCCTCTCTAGACCCATGGCTGGCTTCCTCAGGCAGGACTTACCTGTAGTCCCTCAGTGTGAGGTTGGTGTACCGCACTGTGTCGTCCATGCTGCAGCTGACCAACTGCCCAGACTCGTCCACAGTCATCCTAGACACCTGATTTGTGTGGCCTTTTCCAGAAAAGGAGTCATTCTCTCCTGTCTCTGAATCCCAGTAATGTGGGTATGATTAAGGAGAAACCAGATATCAGGATGGTGGCGCCTATGGCTCTAGGGAGCCATGGCTGCCCTTCACAGAGGCTGAAGATACTGCAGAAAGGACAGGAGGTATTCTCACGATGGCCACGCTTGGGATTTCTGTGAGCTAAGGCTGTTTGAGACAGGGGGCCAGCCTGGCTACTAGCCAAAGGACCAAGTCAATAAATAGCGCAACCTTCTTTAAGAATGCATGCAGAACCAATGTATTGGGATAGGAAGACTTGTCTATGATGGCCATGACAGCTGACATGCCTAATGTGTAACAGTCCAAAGTTTCTGAGTACTGACACGATGCCATGGTAGGCCAGAAAGTGCTATGACATGTGGCAGTTTCAATCAGAACATGGACACACAAGAACCACTGTATAGTACTATAACCTCTGAATTCTAGGGTACACGTGAAACAAATAAATTCAGGGTTAGACTTGGATCTCACTGCCAAGGTCGTATCTCTATGTAAATTCTCTGGAGACAAGAACAAGGATAAAACAATTCCAGATTATGTGGCACGCTCTAACTAGCATCACTGACTACTCCTGAAGCAGCCTTTGTGAGGTGGACTTCTGCAGTGACCAGAGCGCACCATGTTCAGAGTACAGCATAGTACATGTGTCACTACCCACTGAATATGAGCCAAATGCTCCTTTTGTCTTTCCTACATCAGTAACTGGAGCTAAGACTACCCGAAGGTAAGCTGGCTGTGCCCCAGTGCCTAAGTAACTACTGCCTAGGTGCTACTGGGAACCACCCTGAGGGTGAGGAGGCCCACTTTCCAGGGGTGGTGTGTGGATGCTGAGCCTCAGGTGCACTTGGGATAAGGTGCGGCTAAAGTGTACAACCACAGAGAGTCTCCTTTCAAGTGACTACCATCATTTCTGTGAGGCTCAGTATACAGGAGCTTTGGGATGGAGATCTAGACATGGGCACTAAAGGTTCAAGTGTGATTGTAAACGGTGCATAAGGTACACAGGTGGTGCTCATGGCCCTGGTTACTACAGGGCAGACTGGCCCAAGGGACTGCTTGGTCACCAGCTGTGACACTTTTCCTTGCCTAGTGGTAGAGGGTGGCTTATCCAACCTTTCTAGGCTGGTGAATCTTCCTGGGTCTTGTGAAAACCTGAGACAAAGTAGGTTTGGGAGACACGCTGTGAGGCTACTTAGACAGCGTCTTCCAGGAGGCCAGCAACATGTGAGGAAGAGGTCATCACGCAGAGGCAGCTTCACAGTGGGTGCACAACACAAGTAACAGAGCACAGGCACAGCAGGCATGCCTCTAATAGGTTACATACCTCCTAAGAATTAGTAAGTGACTGGGGACTCAGGGCACAGAGAACCTACTCCCTCCTGAGTTCTGGCTCCAGCTCTGTTGTTAACAGGCCATGTGGTTTTGGGAGAGGCATCTTGCCTCTCTGGGCCTCAGTTTCCCTGTATTTAAAACAAAGTGCCTCTGCTGAAAGGTCTGTATCCTAATCCTAAGACTCAATGACTTCGTTGCCAGTGACAGAGCTTGACACAGTAATGCACCTTCATTACAGACAAAAGACCTCAAGTGCCGAGACAGGCACAGTGCTAGTTAGAGCAGAAAGCAGGGCCAAGGCCTTCTTTTGCCCAAGGCCTGGAGAGGTCAAGGCACCAGGTGCAGACAGATAACCAGAGGTCAGACTGCTTAGTGAGTGCAGCTGGGGCTAGAGCCATCTGGCTGGCCTGGCCTCCAGCACCATGGGAATGGAAAAGTTCTCTCTCTTGCCAGTGCTTATGGCAACCTCTCATTCAAAGGATATTGATATGTCCATCATGGCTCCCAGAATAGATGTAGGACTTGCCACCGTTTCTGTGCACTGTCAGACACTGGATGGATTTACTGTGACCCTAAGAGAGACACAACGGGATGGGTTGAGCTGAGGTAGCATGTACTCACAGGCTGAGCTGTACTTGTTCTCCAGCAGACACTCTACTGCCCATAGAAGGTTCCGAGCCACTCACTATCAGTCATCCATTTCCCAGTCAGCTGATCTGAGAAACCACTAAATGCTGCTTCCCTCAATACTTAAAACCTACCTGGGCTAAGAACAAGGTCTACATTCAAAGCCATAAGGACCTGTAGAGGGAAACCCTGCCCCTGCTATTTCCCATGGGCACATCAGCTGGGTCTCTCACAGGGAGGGAGGCAGCTAGGATAGAATTAGACAGTGGACGTCCTGTGCTCAGGCCCTCCTTGGTACTAATTTTTCCTAGGACCCCTCACTACTGATGAAGCAGGAGACTTTGTTGTGTACATAGGACTTTCGAGAGGGAGCCTCTTGTCTTCTCTGTAATTGGCTAAGATAGCACTCAACTGTCCTCTAATTTCACCCTCTCCCTGGGTCCCCACTAGCCTCTGCTATTTTCCAGAACTCTTGATGGCTGTCAGGTCTGCTTCATGCTTGGGACTTTCTCCTTGCATCTTGTCTCAGGGATTCCATGGGCCTCCTTTTTTGCTACAATATGGCATTTACCCTCAGCAAACAGTGACAGTCCTTGATAGAACACATTGAATAACTTCTTAAAAGACACGAGCCCAAGTTGTCCTCTGTTCAACCCTGCAAGGACCTCATGGGCACCGAGCGTACTGCCTGGCCTACTGAATGAAAACCTGCACTTAGCAAGCGTTCAGGGGGACTCCTTGCCTAGGGCAACAGCCTTGCTTGATTGATTTAAGGTTTCAGTCCTCAGTACAATATCTAGTCCTCTGAGTGGAACTGTTTAAAAAGTTAATATTCTTGGGTGCCTCTTACATACCCTTAAGTTTGAGAAACATAAACTAGAGAAAACACCTCAAAGGCCAGCTCCAGAGACCCTGATTGAGACCAGATGTGAGCCCTTTGCTATAAATCTCCCAGGTAAGAAGGCCATGTAAGTCCCCAGGTAAGACAACTAAGAATCACATTCCAGTGTCAAACGTCTGGTTCACTAGAACAGCTTGTGTTCTCTGAAGCCTGAGAATGGCAGCTGCCACCTAGCATGATCCATACAGCTATAGAGAGGCTAAGATGTAGGTCTCTGAGAACTTAAAGGACAATGATAACCCTAGAGCTGGCCTAGCCAAGGAGCATTAGCAAGACTCAGAGTCTGGCAGAAGGGGTAGCCCACAGCAGTAGTCAGGCCCAGATGCCCAGGAAACAGCCTATCAGAAACTGCACAGGTACTAGTAGGGGACTAGGTCTGCCTGACTTCTCACCATTAAAACTGGAGCTGCAATACAGCCTCACAGCAGCAGTGGTAGCCATGTTTTGTTGTCAGCTGCACAGACAACTATGCTCTAGGATCCAAAAATAGAGGGGCTCCCAATTCTATCCCCAGGGCCTATGCCAAGTTATCATGGTGCTGGGAGGTCAGGAGGCCTCCTGCTTCTGTGTAGTCTCACCTACAGAATGGGGATGCCACCCTCTATGTCTCAGTCCTCTGAACAGCAGGCTGCACTAGTGAGAGAAGGGCTGGGCTGTGAGGGTTCACTGGAGTAGCTTAAAATGCAAGCTCTGGGAAGTCTCAACAACCAAGATGGGGGCTGAGGCATGGAGCCTGTGTGCTGGATAGTTAGTTCTATGTCAACCTGACACAAGCTAAAGTCATCTAAGAGGAGAGAACCTCAATCAAGAAAATGCCTCTGTAAGACTGGGCTGAAGGGCATTCCTTAGTGGTTAATCAGAAAGGGGCCAGTCTACTGTGGGTTGTACTATCATTAGGCTGGTGGTCCTGGGTTCAAGAAGAAAGTAGACTAAGCCAGCAGTAAGCAGCACCCCTCCACAGCCTCTGCATCAGCTCCTGCCTCCAGGTTCTTGTCCTGTTTGAGTTGCGGTCCTGACTTCCTTTGATGATGAATACCAATATGGAAGTGTAAGACAAACCCTTTCCTTCCCAACTTTCTGTTGGTCGTGTTCATTGCTCAGTCATTAAAGGACCCTGCAAACTGCCAAAAGACATGGCAAAGGTAATTCTGGGAGCTGTTCTAACTAAAAGTCTCCTGAGAAGCCAAAGTGGCAGGGGCAGACGGAGCCAGGGAAGCACAACATAGCCTGGCTTGAGTGAGCCCCAGGGATGGTTTTGAATGTTAAGTTATAGTCTGTCCAGGGTAGCCTTTTGGGTCTCCATTGGGGCCTTGGCAGTTTGTCCAACTTCATTAGCTCCTGTCCTCTATGCTGTGAACCCCAGGGTCTTTCAAACTACACTGTGATCCAGATTCAAGGCCAGCTCTCTGCTGAACTCACAGCCTGAACATCCCTGGCATTCACTCACTCGTCCCACTTACCCTCCATACTCCTCCCACCTGCCCTGACGGTCTCCCATCCCACCCTCCATGCTCTACAACCTGTCCTAACACTAACAATGTTCCCACTCTCGTCTTGCAGTTGTGAGGTACAGTCCAAGTCCTAACAGAAGGCCAAGTCACTCAGGAAGTAGTGACTTCCAGCAGCAGAGAACAGTGGCCCAAAGCCCCTAAGACCCAACTCTGCACTGCTCACAGTACTTCCAGGAGGCTACTAATGCCCCAAATTACCAAGCAGACTTCTGCCAAAACTCCCAGAGCCAAGGAAACCTGACATAGGTCTTCTACTTGGCCTTCCCTGTACCTCCCTTTCACAGTAGATCAATGGAGTTTTCTATCCACAGAATGTCTAGAATAAGGCTTACCTTGATGACCCGGAGGGGCTTGCTGGGGTTGTTCTTGTCCAAGTAGTTGATGTATCCCGACAGGGAGATGCTGAGGAGGTGGTCCTTCTGCCAGAGGCAGCCCAGCTGCTGGTCCAGAACATTGGAGCCCATGGGAAACGTGCTGACCACAGAGTTTACATTGACATCCCAAATCTTAGAGGTTTTGTCTCCAGAGGCAGATAGCAAATGGGTGCTATCAGGACTCCAACTAATCTATTTCAACAAAACAGTGTCACAAGTCAGAGGGTTGGAACCGAAGGAGGTGGGAGGATGGGCCTAGTCACCCAGGATTCCTGCTCAGCCACTGGCTGCTCCCACCACCTGACTACAACCTTTTAAACTCTTCATGGCCCAACTCTTAGCTGTTTATATCAAATACTTGTCTGGCTTCAAACACTCTTTGATGACTATCAACACAGAACTGGTCAAGTGTAAAATCAGCAGCTTAGGAAACATATTCTTTCATACTCACGGCATAAATTCCTCCATCATGGGCCTTGCCTCCTCCAAGGGCACACACCTTCTCTCCTGTCTTCCCATCATAAATGAAAATCTTCAAAAAACAAACAAGTTATGTAGAAGCTGGTATTGTGTGCTATTAGCCCACCACTGCCCCAGCAATTGTGGCTGTATAGTTGGAACCTCGACCATTCTTTGAAATGTAATGAGAGATCTAAGTCTGCAGGGCTTTGGTATCACCTTGGGAAGTAGGGAACAGGGAGCACTGCCACAAACCTATGTACAGCCTCCTTGTCTGCTCCAGCTCTTACCTGGCCATCAGCGCTGGCTGTGGCAAATCTGTTCCCATCAGGAGAGAATCGCACACAGTTGACAAAGCGGCTGTGGTCCTGTGGAAGAGAGGGCTATCACACACTTGACAAAGCTCACAAAAGCTCTCTACCTAAAACACACCCTACCGCCTCCACCCTCCCAAACACCAGTAAGATTCATCAGTCCACAGAACACTTCAGAGCTTAGAGAAACTCCCAGGCAAGTCCATTATGGCAGTTAGCTAGGCATTCCTGCTCCTGTCTAGTCACTGCTCTGTCTGGAAGGCCATTCTTCAGCCAGGTCTGCCTCCTGAGGCATCCTCTTCCCTCTGGGGTCCCAGAATGTTTATTTCCTTGATTGTTAGGCTCTGAGACAGCCATGAGGTGCCTCCTGTTAGGTCTATTTAGCTCTGGGAATGTTTGCTGAAGAACAAATGCCTTTAACAGAAATCAAACAGTGGTTGTGACTTTTAATCAGACCTAAGAGTTTGAGAGCAAGGCCTAAGGCAGGCCAGGGCAGTACTCAGTCTTGGGAGCCAGTGATGGCACCAAAGGTCCCTGCTCTCCCTACTCTGTTATGGAGTACTCTGTTATGAAGTCTCCCTACTCTGCGTGTTCCACAGAAAGAAAGCAGAGGAGTTACAGGTGTCAGCTCACTTCTGGATCCCTCTATTTGGACAGAGTATCAGAGCACTCTAGAATTCAGGAGCCAAAGTGCCCATTCCAAGAGAGCAAAGCCTGGAAACCAGAGGGTGGACTGGGGGTGGGGTCTAAGAGGCAAGTGAAGGTTCATCACTGTGTGAAAGGAACATGCCATGAAAGAAACATTAGGGCAAAGCAGGCAACAAGTATTCAATTCCAGCCTCTAACAAACTCCCCGTCACTGGTTCCCTGGAGTCAGACACAGAAACATCTAGTACTTGCATGGCCAGACGTAGGATGATCCTGGAAGGCAACACCAGAGGCAACTCCCAGGCTCCAGGTCCTCAAATAAGGCCTGTGACCAAGCTCCAAAGCTCCTACCTATGAGGGTCTTTCTTGGAAAAGACACAATCTGGCTGGGGTGAGGTCGTGTGCCCTAGAGATTGAGTGTTGGCTACAAGTGGCTAAGAGTAGTTCCAGGGGAAGGGGATGACTACACACAAGGAAACTAGAGACTGAACCTGTAAGATTAAATGTGGCCTCTCTGGATGGCTGGGCCAGGGACCAGAAGTTTGTTTGGCTCAGCAAATGGCAGGGTTTAGGTAGCCATGTGAGGTGGCTGAACCTCTGGACTCAATGAGACTTTCCAAACCTCTCCCTCTACACTGCAGGGCCCTCCTTATGGGAAATGTTATTCTTAACCCTCATTTTCTTTGGCTAATGGGCTGCTGTTGGCTATTCCCTGCCACACAGTGTCTATTTCAGGATCAGACATGTTTCTTGCCCATGTACACTTTAGTGCCTGGCTGAGTTACAGGAAGGAATGATGAGCTAAGGCTCTAAATGGGTTCATGTAAGCTCTGTCACCCCATTTATTCTCTGCTGTCTAGCCTTCACTTGCCTCTTAGACCTTTGTGATCTCTAGGGCACACGACCTCACCCCAGCCAGATTATGTCTTTTCCAAGAAAGACCCTCATAGGTAGGAGCTTTGGAGCTTGGTCACAGGCCTTATTTGAGGACCTGGAGCCTGGGAGTTGCCTCCGGTGTTGCCTCCCAGGATCATCCTACGTCTGTGATTCATAAGTGATATCTCCTCTGTGATTCACTTATAGGGACCTGCCAAAGGCTCCAAAGAGCATCCCTATGTTCTTTGGGATGCTCACTTACACCTCAAGTACCATCAAGTCTGCCAGAAGAATTACATGCAGGGAAGGCAAATCCATAACTAGAATAAGTACCTACTCTAATAAGGGCAAAAATAATGGTCCCACTCACTCCTTCATCCCTACTCATCCCACGGTCTCTCCTATATCCCTGGCCCCTATGACCTATGACCCTCACAGTTTTAATTTTTAAAGCCTTTCACTAGGAAGAGCTCAATGAATTCCTCAGAACTTCTACACCTCTAGCTTTCAACATCAAAACCTACAGGTAGATGCTCAGCCCCTATTTAACACACACCTCACCTATCAAATGTTTTCTGTTGCTCCCCATCTGTCAGTACACTGTCCTTTAGTTGGGGGCAAATCAGAGTCTTCCTGCCCTACCTCACTCACAGCCAGGAGGAAGACAGCAGGAAGGAGTCCATATCAGGACAGACAGCCCACTGTCCAGCCCTACAACTGCAGCTTCATTCCTGCTGGCCAGTAGGCCAGAGCCAGACATATAATCAGTTATAGACTCCAAGTCTTTAGTACCTTACCAATGGGTCCTTTCTTCCTTACATCAGCTGGGCCTGTAGGAATATCTTTAGATGAAAAATGAACCCTCTCTATAGCTATGAGCTCTGGAGGGGAGGTCTCCTAGCCTGAAAGAGTAGAGGCACACCGAGCTGGAAGGTAACAGAACAGTTCTGTGCCAGGTACTACCTAACCCTTTCTGCCTCTTTCAGGCCTTTACCCAGGCTTCAAGGACTTCAGCATAAGATGGTGGTGGCCACCCCTAGGAATAGGGACTGCCAGGACTGTGTGATAGAAGTCTGTATACCAGGAAAGAAAAAGGAGATGTGCTAATTGGGCTCCCAGTGAGTGATCCCATACACAAAGTGGTAGAGAGTGTAGGCATGGGTTCCTTTCCAGCAACGAACTCTGACCCCATAGCTTCATGAAATGCTCTTCAGCTGCTCTGTGCTCTTTCTGACCAAGTCTAAATCACATGAGCAAGAGAAATGATCACTCCTGCTACAGGAAAGGGAATCCCATCCACAAACAGGTCTGACCAAGGCCAAGGGTTCAAACAGTGTGTGTGGAAGGTCTGGGGAAGGCAGACAGCACCATTAAAAAATGGCAGGACAGCCTCTGGTTACTACAGAAACCTCACTGTCTTCCTCCCTCAAGATCAGAACCCAGAGATTGGCTGGCTTGGCAGTCCTCAACTCACAGCCCAAGGGGCATCTACTCCTGCTTAAGAAAACCGACCCTGAGCTACATGTCTCAACTAAGCTCCCACAACAGCCATGCTGTCACTACCTACCAATGGGAGCTGCAGCAGACCAGGATGAGAGCTACAGGAGGTTAAGAAGGGCTTGGGTCAGCAAACCTGCTGGACACACAGGCCTCACTTAGCTTCCCAGGGATCAAACAGTACAAAGAGAAAATCCCTAGATAGTCATCTGTCCCCCTAAGCCAAGACTATTTATGGAAACTGTCTACTACACGAGTCCTCCCTTAACTCCTGCCAGGGATGCTATCCCTGTGATTTATGACTTCTTACTAAAATACTAAAATTAACAGTCCTCCTCAGCAAGTCACTTTAAGGATATCTCATTTAATCCCCAATGAGGTATGGATACTGGAACCACTAACATTCCTCAAGGATTAGTCTGAAGACCTTGGAGAAGCCCCAAACTCAACTACTTCCAAGGACAGAAGACATGTCCTTTCTGATTAAACAGTCACTCCATCTTTTATTACCAGAACTAGTCCTGGTTGCTTTGTTCATAGTATGTGGAAAAGTCACTGGGAAAGTCAGAGCAAGCAGAGAGCTCCAATGGCTGCCCACATCACAGAGCCCTCACCCCCATCACTTGCTCTCACTCAAGAGTATAGCCTGAGCACTAGAGCAGCAAGGACAAATCACGAGCACTCCCAGCTGTCCCTCAGACAAGGCCCATAGATCAGCAGCCCATGATGGGAACAGGAGATGAAGGAGCCTATTACTTAGCCAAGCCAGGGACAACTGCAGAGCAGAGACCCCAAGCAATGCTCCTTTGAGAATAGGCTGAGCACTTGGTTCCTCCAATGAGATTCCACTCTGAGGCATCTTTGCTCCTACAGCCTCTGCAGGGAGTTCCCTATGGGCCAACCCAGATGTCCTGGAGGCAAACCTTTTGCTAATTTGGTGGCTTAGCTCAACAGAGCCAAATACACTGGCTTTTCACTACCCTCATACTTTGTATACTCACATTATCCTGGGACACAGCCTTTAGCTGGAGCCTGCTGCTACATTCCTGCATCTGTATCTAATCACGTCTACCCAGGCCCCATAGCCTCACATACAAACCACAAAGCTCACCCAGAAACCACCGTAAAAAAGCTCACTTACACCAATTGTAAACTTGAACTTGAATGGGGGGCCCTCGAAGAACGCAGCACAGTTATCATCACTCCCTGTTGCTAGTCGGTAGGGTCTGCTCTGCTTGATGTCCACACTGTTGATGACTTTGTTGTGTCCTGTGATCTCACCCACAGAAGAGCCAGTGTCCCATAAGAAGACAGCTCCAAACCTTTCCAATCAGGGTCAAGGAGAGAGAAATAAGGGGGGAAAGTCAGTCCCAGAAGGACAACATCAGAGTTGCTAGAGCACGGGCTGGTGGAGGATGCTATACACCTACCTCAGGATGCTCTAGGAATGTAAGCCTTTTAAGCTCTATATCCAAAGGTTGTCTCAGAAGAGATGGAGCCGATATGGGAAAGGGGCCAGATGTCTACATCTGCAGCGCCCAGTGTCAGCACCTTCCACGTGGGATGGTGCTATAGGAAGCAGCACTGGGAACATCTTTCTGGCCTCATCACTTCCTAACTTTCTTTGGGAAGACGAGGCAATAGGCAAGTTGCTATCTCCTAGTGGAAAGGAAGGAGCTGGCCCACGCTGGTGGAACCCACGACAACATACTGCTGTAGCTACTACTTGTTGCTAATAAGAAAACCTGGGCTATAGTTCTCACCCTATTGGTCACTAGCCCCACTGGGACAGCCACCTCTGTAACAGGATCTATTCACCTCTTTGCACATAAGTGAATGACAGAGAAACTGAGGATATGGGCCCATCTAGGAAAACAAATACACAACAACAACCTTCATGCCCTGCCCTTCCTGAAGCTTTGATTGGTTATGTGTAACTGCTTAGAGAGTCCTTCAATAAAGTCCCCCAAGAAAGTACCACCTGGTATTTTCTTGCAGCCAAGAATATAGGTGCAACAACTAGAATCCAGAGTTCTAGGAGGTAACGGGCTTAGGACACCAGTGTGTGAGAAGAGGTGATACTCTGCCTTGGAGACAACCCTACTGTGATGTGAAATCTCCCCTTATACATGACAAACTGACCCTAAAGGGGTCAGTGGCTCCAACTAGTCACACTACTGAGAAAGGAGGGCTGGCATGCTCAGGAGTGAAGCCACACTTGTCCAAGCAGATAAAGACCTTACTGCAGTCTCCTTCTACAAAGACGCAGGCCAGAGAATGAGTAAGGGAGTAGGAGCAGGGAGGGGCTAAGGTGAACAACTCACTTCTCCCTTCCTTCCCCGACCACGGCGATCCTCTTACTGTCTTCGGTCCAGGCAATGTCCTTGATCTTCCCAGCGAACGGCTGGTACTCGTACTTTAGAATGTGCTCCTTCTGTGTGGTATCCCAGATCCTTAGCTTCCCAGAGATATCTGCAGGACAGGACAGGGGTGGAAGGACACATGTCACCACCAGGCAGGGAAACAGCACCCTCAGCACCAGCTCTATTTCTTCTGGTCCAGGTTCAACATTCAGCCCTTCTTAAATCAGGAGTTAATATGCCTCCACATAGCTGTCACAGTGCCCAGTGTTCCAGCTGGCCAGCAAACCTTGTACAGGAAGCAGAAAAAGCCCAAGGATGGCCAAGTCCAGCACACCAAGAAGCAGTTCCCTGCGTGATCTGCAGAGCTTCCCTAGAGTTAAGTATGACAATGTTCAAGTGCCTGCCTCTCCTGTCAAGTACAGGTGCAGCTGAACATACCATGTGACACTGTGGCTGCCTGTGGCCACTTGCACTTCATAAGCCTTGCTCCCAAAGGCAGATTTGCAGTCTCAGTCTCCTGAAAATCTGCCCTTCTTCCCCATGCGTAAAAGCCGGGGCTGAGTAAGATGCTTCTGTGAGACTGATGAGGTAGGCGGTACAAAAGAAAGAACACAGACTGTGGTGCGAGTTGTTCCCACTGGAACACTGCCAGCAGATTGTAAAGAAATACTTAGGGCCCACCCACCTCTTCCCAAATTAGCACAGTGCCTGCGCCATGGAAGTGGGAGTGCTTTACCTAAGTCTTCAGGCTTACAAAGCTCACATGGCCTCCAAGAAGGCAGGCAGGGTGCAGCTTTCCCTGAGGATACGAGACCACTTTAGTGAGCCCCGAGTAGCAGCTGAAAACAGCATCACTTTTGCGCTAAGCAGAGGTGATAGGCAGCAAGGACAGCAGCTAGCAGCCAGGTCTTGTACAAAATCTGTCGCTGCAGGGTTAGGGCTTCTTGGACCTCATCAGGACCTCATTTATGGCCCCTTTGTAAAAGCATTATCTACAGGGCCATCTCATGGGGTTGCTCTAAGCTCAAGAAAGGTCACATGTGTAAAGTCTCAGGCTAGGCCTCGGGTGCAGTCAGTCCTTGTGATAAGTGAACCATGAACTAAGGCTCTGCACTTTAGAGACCCTGACTACATGCAAACACAGGCCATTGTCTAGAGCAGCAGTTCTCAACCTTCCTAATGCTAACCCTTTAATACAGTTCCTCATGCTGTGGTGACCCCCAACCATAAACTTATTTTGTTGTTACTTCACAACTATAATTTTGCTACTGTTATGAACAGAAATGTAAAGATCTGTGGTTTCCAATGGTCTTAGGTGACCTTGGTGAAAGGTTTGACCCCAAGGTTGAAAAGCGCTGGTCTAGAACCAGGAGATTCACCTGACTTGAAATGCTGTAGCTATACCATGTCCAGCTGGAGAACATGTAAGAGAGACATCAATCCCCAGAAGCAGGTTACAAGTTAGGTGGTGGTATGCCAGAAAGCCCCTCCCCCCAGTCATCTGTGGATGCCGTCTAAGTAGACAGCAGTGTTGAGGCATGTTCCAGAAAAAAATGGACACCTAGTTAGTCATTGAACCAACAAGCAAAGGCACTGTGCACACCCCTACCCCCATACTCAGATGAAGTCTACATATATACAGGCACTCTATACATACATACATACATACATACATACATACATACATACATACATA
>JANHMN010000007.1:46899920-46918227 GCA_030674055.1 Rhabdomys pumilio | reverse complement strand
ATACATACATACATACATACATACATACATACATACATACATACATACACACACATGAACTCATGAATAAAAATGACAGACATATACCTATATATACATGAAAGCTAACTCAAGCACAGATGACAAGGTTCCTCCCTAACAGGGCCCACACTGTCCCTTGGGCAAGACAATAAGGACAGGATGAATGGTGTCTCTCCCTTTGAGGCTGTGCGGGATGCAACTCTCTCCCTTGGGCTGATGGACCGGCTGCTACTCCTCATATAATTCTCCTGTCCACTCCTCAACTGGTATCCAGCCATTTATATGCAGCCTCTGCCACCGGACCAGCAGCCTCTTCCTCACGCCTCACTTCACTCTTTTCAGCAGTTGGAACAGGAAAGAGATAGGAGGAACCTGGAGATTAATACCAAGGCCTCAACTTATCAGGGTATCCCCCAATAGTCAAACATAAGTTGGGGGCTACAACCCACACTAGGTGCTCAAGACACAGTAGTTACTCAAAGAGAACAAATAATTGAGAATCATTTTCAAATCTGTTGGTTTGTACAGCACCAGGAAAACTGCCCAGTGAGTGCAGTGTGACATTAGAGATGGGCTTCTAGGCAAACTCATGTTCACACTTGGACCGAGGACAAAGCCAATGGAGCAGCCATTCTTCTGAGTATGTATCCCTCAACCTGACACATGTGGTGTAGGGAGCACACAGTCCTAGTCAAATGCCATGGGGCTTGAGGAGGGAGGAGGAAAGCTTGAGAGGAGTGACTTTTATTCATACCCAAGGAGACCCAGCCCATGGACCTCTCTGCCCTGTGGTGCACCTTCCAGTCTTCATGTCAAGGTTCCCTTCAGGAAGCCTGTCCTGGGCATTAGGCCAAATCAGGCACCCTGACTTGGGGCCTCTCCTACATCCTGAGGGCTGTCTGGAAATCACTGTCTAGAGTGAAGAAAAGAACGTCTCCTGTGATCAGAGGGCCTTCCCAGAGGCTGGGGCTCCAGGAACAGATCCCTCACGTTGTTAGTATCCTTCCAGAAGTATCTACCCTCCAGCAGCTGCTGAACAGCTGGACTGACAGCATCTGTAGATTTCAAAGAAACAGGGGCCCTGGCTAGGAGGGAGATGCAAGCTTCAGGGTACTAGGAGCCAACCCTTTTGGGCACACCCGTTAGCAGCTGACCTACCATGCCAGCACAGCTTTCCCAAGCTTCCTCATCCCCTCCCTTACTTCAAACACAAAACACTATTTTTAGCCCAGGGCCTGCAATGTGCACAGCAAATGTCCCACTGTTCCCCTTAACAATTACTCTGCTCTCCTCAAAGTACACTGGAAATGTGGAAATGTGATCCCTGCCCCCCATAAGCTTCTTGAATTCTGACAGCAAACCAGGGCATTAAGAGAACATCAAAACCATGCCAATGTCCCCTTTCATGGACTTCCCTTTGAATCCATAGATTCTCCATTCAATCAGAAGGCCATCGGATTTCTGTCTTGTACAAGAGCCCCATGGGGACAGTGAGGTCAGCTCTAGGCCCACAGGCTCTCAGATGGAGATGGCAAAGCAGGAGCTATGCCAAGCTGAGTGGCTGCCCTCACCAGCAACCCTCCTCTCTTAACAGATCTCTCAGAGCCCTCAGCTCAGTGTTAAACATAATTTTAAAAGGCATTCCAGCCAAATCCTGGAGCTGAAATGAAGAGACATTTTGCTGGCAAGCGGGGCCAGAGGCAAAAACAAAAACAAAACAAACAAACAACCCCCCCAAACCCCAACCAAACCAAAAAAAAAAAAAAAAAAAAAAAACACCACCACCACCACCACCACCACCAATAACAAAAACCCAAAAAACCCAAGGTTACAACAAATCGTGGATGGACAGATGGGATCTGAGTTAGTTTTACAGAGTGCAGGTATCTAAACACAAGCCTGGTAAGTGCCTGGGTGTGCTGGACTCCAGCCCAGCCCAGCCCCTCACTGTAATGCTAGCAGTAAACCTGCTGTCCTGCTTCTGCAGGGCCCTTCTCTCTTATGTGTATCCTTGCTTCACTGATAGCTGCCATGATCACCCCTAGCAGACTTGTGCTAAGTACCAAACACACATCACCTTTGGATCCTCAACCTATGAGGGAGTTATCTACAGCCTCAGTTCACAGAAAGAACTAAAGGTATAAGGACGTATATTACCAGGCTGAATGTATAACCAGTAAGGGGCATGCTGGGGACCCTCCCAGACCTACAGCCTGCCATCTCCAAGATACACACTGCCTGAGGGAGTGAGGGCAATGCAGATAAAGATGGCCACAGCACATAAAAATCCTGGTCATCCTTGTTCTGCCTAAGTGTCTGGGCTCTCAGTCCTATCCACTGCTCTTTCACAGTTCCCTCCCTGTACTAGAAACAAAGATAAGCAAGCAGGCTATTAATTGTTTATTGGATATCTGAATGAAAAACAGAATAAATGATTGAATAAATGAATGAGATACAAGGTGCACAGTCACTCTACCTTCTCTGCTTCTGCTTCTCATCTGTAAATGGTAAAATTCTACTTCTAAGAGCTAAGAGTACAAGCCACCACAAATGCAAATAACTGCCTGTCCCATCTGCCACAGTCCCCCTACTGAGCCACACAGAGGCCCAGGCTAGAGGGCATAAAGGCCAGTTCTCACAAACAATGCCAACGCTAGTTGCAAAGCTGGCTGGAAAGGAGCAGCCAGTAGATTGACACAAAATAGCCAGCACATGCCCAGGCCGGGTTAGCAGGGCCTCACAGAACACACAGAACAAGCTGGAGCACTGCCAACACTGCAAACTACAAAGTGTCCATTCTAGGTCTGCAATGGGCACTTTGGAGTTTTATGCTCTCTTGCCACTTTAACTAAAGCCAATCAGTGTTATTCTCCATACCCTTAACCAGGCCCCCACCCAATTCCCAAGTTAAGCAGGTGCCATCAGGGCCACACATGTGTCCAGGAATGGTACTCAAAGTTACCTCCGGAAGCAACGTAGAATCCGCTGGGTGCATACTTGGCTACTACCACCTGATGGGCATGTTCTGTGTAGATGTCAGCAATAGCAGGGTTCTGTAGGGGAGAAAAGTGGAGGCTAAATAGAAGGAATGGAATGAATAGGCACCAACTATGGTTAGCTCCCCAACCCAAGACCAGGGCAAGGGCACACAGGTTTAACATCAGACTATCATTGCCAAAGTCCTAAAAAAATACCTACCTGGCCATCTAGTGATGCTTACTTGGCCTCTTAGGGTAACAGAATCTGAGGTAACTTTTTGCCAGCTTTTTTTATACTTCCCTCAATACACACACACACACACACACACACACACACACACTTGAGGACCACTGCGCAAACATCTGATTAAAGAACTGTATGGTTCTCCTATGTGGGCAGCAGTCAGCTGACAATTCATACAGTCTATCATGTCCAGTTCCCAAGCCATCTCCCCTGAGCACTGCCAATCCTACTCAAGTCCTCCTTGAGTCTGTCACAAGATAGTTCCTGGCTCTAATGTTCAGGAGCAGAACAGGAATGAAGCTGGGGACCATCTGTCAGAAGCTTGGGGGGGAAAAAAAGGATTCCTTTTACTTCTCATAATACAGATCAAAAATGGCTGGCCTTTGAGGAAAGCACAGGGGCAGAAGCTGGGGCTAGAAACCTCTCTACTCCTCAGCAATTAGGTTTTGGATGTGTAGTTATAAAAGTAGATCCCTGATCACTCAGTCCCAATTCTCTATCACAAGTATGCACAGCCCTACGGCAGGCCCTCAGCAGAGCCATAGATGCTTCTCAGTCTCTCCTCAGGTAAGCTTGCATTCTGAAGGAATAACGATGAGGCTGTCTATCCTGATTCCTGCTGTCAGCTTTCTTCCACCAGTACTCTCAGGGAAAGGAAGCAGCTTCCTAGACTCAAGGCTGAGATCACAGAAGTGGAGAGGGTCACAGGTGGTGCCAGGATTTTTCCTTAAGTTTCTGGCTTCCTAAGACCCCGGGGTTTGTTTATTCCTGGCCAAAGGGATCCTGCAGTGCCCTCAGGGCGGAGACCGCCCACCTACAGCCAACCAACATTTCTGTGACCTGCTTCATATGACATCCCATGAGCCATCACAGCACTTAGCAAATAAAGTGCTAAATACATGGTGTGAGGTGTGGGAAAACAAAACAAAAAACCACCATCAGTCTTCCTCTTTCTTCTAAAACTTAACACGGCACTTATTTTATGTGTCTCATAAGTTTTAGAATAAGTATATACTCATATAAAAAAGACTGAGAATTCAGAGAGGACACTGAATGTTAAGTCAGCATATAAACAATAGCATCCATCTGCTGGGAAATGAAATCTAAACTACCGTACCTCTAAGAACCAACGAGAGCATCAATCAAGTCCAGCTGCTAATGAGGCTGGAGAGACGTGGAAACACAGTGACACGCTGAAACCAGCTTGGTAACACTTTGTATGGGGCAGGGAGATGGCTCACTGGATAAAGCAACCAGAGTTCAATCCCTAGAGCCCACATGAAGTGGGAGGAGAAAACTGACTCCAAAGTTGTCCTGACCTTCAACACATGTGCCACACATACCTGCTAATGATAAAATAAATGGAAAAAGAAAAGAAAGCTAATCTAATCATGCATTCAGAAAACAATCCTATTCCTGGAGTTCTTCATTAGAGGAAACCCTATGCCCACAAAAGGTCACCAGGGAAGCCTTATCAAGGAGCCCTTAACTGGGGTATGAGGACATCTCTCAGTGTCCTCTTAGGATTCTCAGGCACATTAAGGGTTTGTAGGCATGCTGTATGGAGGGGAGGAGCCCAGCTTTCCATGTAGCCCCTCGGGGATGTTGTAAGTACTTCAGACGCACAGGAGAGCTGTGATCAAGTGGCTTCGCTAGTTTACTGTAGAGGATGCAGTGGTGATAGCAGACAGGGATAACCAAGATAGCCAGCAACAAGTAAACAGGAAAACTAGTCTAGTATATCCTCTCACCCCCAACATAACACTGTTCAACCACAGAATGGACACAAACACCTAGCCACCTGAACATCGAGTCATGAAGACCCAGGAGAGACCAGACACTGCTGATTTCTGTCACAGGGAGCCAGTTCTAGAATGGTAGCTCCCATTAAAATAGACCAGATAGTATGCTTGGGAGGAGCCAGGGGGCTTTCTGGAATCCTGGGAGTGTTGCTATGGTCATGGAACTAGTCAAGTCAAGCTGTGCGCCTGCAACTACACACATCTCACGAAGCACTCAGGCAAACCCTCTCTTGCTCAGATCAGCTTAAGCTTCATGTTCTGACCAGCCCCTTCCTTCTCAGTACCTGAAACACCTAGAGTTGGCTTCGACTCACCGATCCCTACCTACAGCTGACACAGTCTCTTAAGGACAGTCACGCCTCCACTAGTTATAAAATTGTGACCTTCTAGGCGGCATTGCCTTCCAAGTGTAGGAAGCAAGTCAGCAGGAAAGGGCATCCCAAAATGGAGGGAGAGGAGGTAGAGGCCAAGGCCAACATTCTTGACCCTAAATGGTCAGGGCTCCAGCAGAGGGCCTGTAAAGCCCCAAAGGGCACCAAATCCCGCCTAAGCTGGATGAATCATTCACTCTCTCTCACTCACGCACTTTCGTTTGTATTCTGAATACAACTGGGTCAAAAGACTCCAAATTACAGATAATGACTTCCATCTGAGTCAGCAACCTCCTCCCAACTCTCCTAGGCTCACAGCAGGAGCAGTTACTAGTGCCAGGAAGATAGGATGGCTTCCCTGGCCCAGGCTACTGTGTGTCCCACTGGAGGAGGCTCAGTCCAGGACAGAAAACATGCAGAATGATCACACACAACCTCACCCCTATCCTCTAAGTATGCTCTCCCCAGCAACCTCCCTAGAGTGAACAACCTATCTGAGGAACCAATTTCAGGAGCATGGGACATGGTTACCACTCTGTGTAGGGCCCATTGCTCTAGTTAGGGCTGGGGGTCACCATTCAGAACAGGTGTTCCTCACCCTAGACTTCCTTCTTACCTTACTGTAAGGGGCATGGAGTCAAAGGCCCCAGGATTCCTGGGAGAATGCAAAGTGCTTTACTCCATGGGACTCAGAGCCTCTCTACCGGACTGCCCAGTGCTTCTAACCAGCGTTGGAATGCACTCATCTTTATCCACCACATTTTCAACCCAATTCTTCCTGTTGCTCCTGGTGTTAACCTTAGACGTCAGCTGGCCCATCTGGTGTACTGGAACCACAGGCTTTTCTTCAGAACCCCCAGTAATACAACTTGTGTGGGAGGGCAGCAGCAATTCAGTATAAGCCCTGCAGCTTCCAGAGCATCCTTCTCCAGGATGAGGTATTAAGATCAGATGACGGCTGTCTAAGTCAACCATGGCAGTCCAGAGAGAACCCAATGGAACAAGCAAAGTAAACCTTTAAGCCATGTCCGTCAGTGTCACAAAAAGGACCTCCATGTGCTTCTTTAATGGCAAAGGTCTCCTGGACCTGAAGGAGAAGAGCACTGGGCAACCTCCACCATTCACCTGTGTGGCACATTTCCGAGTACTCCCAGGCTAGAGGTGGCAGGGACTGGGAGCAGATCCTGCTATGGGAAGGCCTGGGCTAAACACAATGTATAAGGCCCCTCTGTTCAACCCTGTGTTACTGCAGTAACCCAGCTCTAACACAGTATACACACCTTCACACATCCACAGAACTTATGCCTAGGCCAAGCCCTTGACTACACCATGATGAAAGAGAGAACTGGAGGAGTCTAACTGGTGTTCAGCCACCCTCAGGATGGGAACAGTACCAGGCTCAGCCCTCATAACTCACTGACTGGGAAGCCACCAAACAGCACACTGGAAACCTTCTCTGGCTCCATAACACAACTCTCAGCTCACAATGATCCAAAGTCCTTTCCCTGTTCTATCACTCATTCAGCCCATGCTCCACAAAGCACTGTTTGAAAGTCCACCCACTTCCATTAAATTGTGCCTCAGTCCCCATCTCTTAGTCAAAGATTTAGCAAAGGGCACCAGCCTACCTGTCCTTACGTGACATGTCACACTGAAAAGACTCTTAATGCTTGCACTCAGCTTCCACCTATTGGGATGTGCATTCTTTTGGTACACCCCACAAACACTTTATACTACATGGATTTTGTGCAGAACTTGTGTGTCTGATTCACCATCCTGAAAGAACCCCGTATTCATGATGACAGGCACTGAGCAGACCCTTCCATTGATACTCTGTGTAAGAAGATGTGGGTTATAAACTAATACCTAGCTGAATAAGCCAAGGCACAATGACACTAAATGACTAGATGTGACCCAGGCCAGCTGTGGTAAGGCCAGGGCTTGAATTAACAGTCTTCATTACTCCATTTGGTCCCATTCTCCGATCACAGCTGGAATCAGCATTGGTCTGGTTCCTGAGCTCAGGAGTTAAGAGCTCACCCTGGCTCTACATGGCTGTAATGTTGGATGGAGCCAGGTCCTGAGAAGAGGTAAGGTGTTCATTTACAGGTCTAAGAGTATTCTAGTGTGACCTGAAAGCATCAGTGACCCTTAGACTGTGTCAAGACACTGCCACCTTGCTTCTGTACCTCCTGCTACCTGCCTGGCACCTGCCTGAGCATGAGATATTAGGAGATGACTCCATCTACCCAATAAAGAGGCAGGGAAGATGTCAGGAGAGAACCAGCACAGCCAGACAACTTTCTGCAGATGCTCTGTGAGTCAATTTGGCTATACCTGAAAACGACTCCTCTTCCTCCTCTTCGATCTCAACACTACCCCATTCATTAAGAGGTACAATGAGATGAAGATTCTTCTCAGGGAGTGACAGCCCAGAGATGACCTGTGCTTCTATACTGGGCGGACACACTGAAAGTGGAGATGGCTACAGAGGTAGAGCAGGGCCTTTTTAAGGAAGGTAACAGGGCCAATATCAAAGCTGGGAACTAGAATCTTTTCTGAAAGAGGCACCACAAGTAGGGAGTACTCTCCATTGAGATGGCAGAAGCAAAACAGGACAAGCTCTTCAGGGAGCCCAGGCTACCTCTTCCCTGGCCTCAAGGACTAGCTGTTGCTGCTTTTTTTTTTTTTTTTTTCTTTTATATCACAGGGGACTGTGATCACCCTCCCTGCTCCTCCCAGAAGATATACAGCAAACCAAAGTCACCCTGCAGTACACTGGCTTCCTGTCTGGACTTTACCCACATCCACTGTGTGTCTAACTCTTCCTCTGGGAGAACTCTTGCTCCTGCTCTGAACCCCCAAGAGTGCTACTTCTCTGGTAGCTGTCCTTAATATCCTCTTTGTCCATGCTGCTCCGGGCAGTGGTGGCACACGCCTTAATATCCTCTTTGTCCATGCTGCTCCGGGCAGTGGTGGCACACGCCTTTAGTCCCAACCCCTGGGAGGCAGAGGCAGGTGGATTTCTGAGTTTGAGGCCAGCCTGGTCTACAGAGTGAGTTCCAGGACAGCCAGGGCTACACAGAGAAACCTTGTCTCTAAGAACAAACAAATAAACAAACAAAAGACAAAACAACAACCAAAAAAAAAAAAAGAAAAAAAAAAAAGAATGTTATCTACCAGGGCTCTTGAACCTCACGTTCTTGGTATCTTGGAGTAGGTATTTCTGTTACAGGATGATCCTGTGATTTGCAGAATGTTCAGCAACATCTACCTACTAAGTATCAGGAATATACTGTATTTAAGCATTGATAGTGAACAAATCCCATTTCTCTCCCAGGAAGCAGTGACAGAAGTCTTGGCATCATAGGCTAAGCTAAATGACACCATGGCTTAGTGGATGTGTACTAGAAATATCCAGAAACAGACAGCTACCTAGATGATGAGCCTTTGAGCAATGCATTTATGTCCAGCTTGCTAATGGCCTCAAACTTAAACACAAGTGTCAAGTGGATGAGCAGTTGTCACCTTGTTACTGTCACATATCTTTGAATGTTTCCAGTGGTCTTAATAACTATGCTGGGCTGCACAGTGGTGGCACAAGCCTTAAATCCTAGCACTCAGGAGGCAGAGGTGTATCTCTGAGTTTGAGGCCAGCCTGGTTTACAAAATGAGTTCCAGAATAGCCAGGGCTACATAGAGAAACCCTGATAAGAAACCCTAAGAACAATGCTGAGTTACTGCAGGGTAGCCTGAGCCACATATAAAATGTCTAGCTCCCAGCATGAGTCTTCTCAGTCCAGTTTTCTTCCTCATCCATGCTGTTACAGCCTCTACTCTAGCTTTACTCAACGGGTACCCACAGATCCTACCTGAACCCACAGACCCTGAGTGCCTGCACTGTATTGAAGCACCTTGTCTACCCCTTACCCACCAGGTGATCTTAGGGTGAAGGGAATAGAGTTCTTGGCTCTGGATAGAGCTGCTACTGTGTGCTCTTTTCTGTCCAAGCAGTCAAACACCATGTTCTGCTACAAGGAACACATTTTGCTATGACTGTATGCTCTACAAGCAGGCCCTTTAACCTGTCACACCTTGGTTGACAGCCATGCTGGACATGCAGCAGTGACTACTCAGCAGGCATGCATCTGGACAGAGAGACTGTTAGTCTTCAAATCCTGTTTATTTCATCCCCACCTGCAGGGACCCACATAGGATCCTCCTGCATGGGCTGGTAACAGATGGTGCCAAAAGAAAACTGGTTAGAGTTCAACCTCCTCGAATTGGCCCAAAGAGACGAGCCAGTGATTAGTCCAATTGCTGTGTGCCATTCCCTGAGACCTGATTTCACAGAACTGACTTTCCTAGATCTATACCTTAGCTCTGCTAGGGAGTTCACATCTGCCAAGATATAGAAGTGTTTGAAAGTTCCCAAATGCCAGTTTCCAGATGGCCTCCGTCACCACATGCTTTAAGCCTGTAGAGAATTTCGTCTTCAAGTGTAGCAACAGGACAATGGAAAAAGAGACAGAGAGCATCTTTGCTACCAGCTATCCAAAGCCAGGTTCACAAAGCTGTCTTTCAGTCACAGAACAGATGACAGGCAGCCCCAGCAGGAGGCTGGCAAGAATATTCTTGTATAAATTCTAAAGGTGGGTACCAGAAAATTTAGAGCACAGTGGTGCCTTTCATGCTAGCCTTGCATGAGGCAGAAGCAGGCTATTTTTAATTTTATGTAGCCTTGGCAATATAGTGAAACTCTAATAGGAAAAGAAAATAGGTACAGTGAGCTCACTGGAATATTGTGGGCCGGTGTTCTAGTGTGAGGACATGAGGTGAAAGACACAGGAAAAGCCATACCTGGAGGTACGGGCCAGAGAGAATAGCCTGGAACACTTAGAGCTAACAACAGCAACAGCTTTGTTCACATTTACTGGCAGCAGAAAGTAAGAGAAGGCTAAAAGGAGAAATGCTGTTTAGGAGAAAGGCCCTCTAGTGAGGTAATTTCACCACAGGAGTATAAGAACTGACAGGAGCCACAGGAGAATGAGTATCTAGGCGAAGGCCACATCATGAGCAGGTGCGCTGTGAAGGATGTGTGGCATGTGAGGAGAGGAGGCAAGCCTGGAGCTGACAGAGAAGGGAAGATGGAGGGAAGAGCACTGCGGCAATGCTGCTGAGGGTTCCAGGGGTGACCAATCAGAACTGCTTCAGCAGGCACAGTAAGAACAGACCTCAGGGCAGCCAGTATGGTGCTTTGATACGGAAGAGAGAAAAACAGGGCAAGTCTGACAGACATTACAGGACTCTAATCAAAAGTGACATGGCAGCTATGAGGATCAGAGCAGTCTTGGCTCTTGTACCTCAACACTCCAGAGATAGGGTTGAATCTGGGAAAAGAGGCATGCAAGAACTCCAAATGTGACCCAGGACAGAGGTCTATAAGGTATGATATGGTGCTAGCACTCCTGAACTTGGATTCCTACCAGACCACCTTCCTTCCTGTATCCTTAATGTTTCTGAGAATTCACACCTCATTTTCTCTAGCAACACTCAGTCCTAATGAAAATTGAATCCACCTTTGAGGACCAGTAGCCCATCAGCAAACTGCCTGATGACATCCAGCACACAAAAGGATGTAGTAACAGACCCCTACACTATATTGTTTGTCTGGCATGCTAGGAACTTGACCTGGGTGGGATGAGAACAGAAGCCTAGAGGGGAAAGAACTGACTGGTACACACATCACTGGCGGCAAACCCACCCCTTTCAGCCTCCCTGTGTATTGCTCCTCTGATAGTACCAAGCCAGCAAATTCAAGGGATAAGCTGGCCTAGCACAGGAGTGACCACTCCGTGCAGTTTTCCCAATTGGAAGTAAATTGCAACAACATGGAGTGGGGAGGCTGTGTAGGGGACAGAAACCAAATACCCTAAGGGGTATACGAAGATGCTTTAGACATCTTCTGTCAATTCCACAGAGCTCCTACTGTAGTCATCTCCATTTTTCCTTTACTTTCTTGAAATCTTATAACCTCAAAATTGTGTTAAGCCTTTGAGAAGGCTTCCCCAGTTCTAAAGAGGCTGGGTCAGCTTTCTAGGAATCCATGTAAATAGCAAGATAGGCTCATACCCAAACTTCCACCTCACTTGAGGTGCCCAACAATCCTTTAGAGGTCAGAAGCCATCACAGGGCTGACGACTGGTTGGCTTAATCAGACTTAAAAAGACATAGCCAGCAGCCACCACAATTCAAAATGCAGCCTCTTTTTTACAAAGAAACTGGGGTCTACCCTCAGCCAACTGGGATGCTCTTGGAGGATAGCGGTGTCATGAGCCACCTCACCCGACCAATGATGTTCCTGGCATGCAGGATCTTAAGATGAAAACCTTGGTGGAACAGTCAATCAAAACCTCCACCTCTCTAGCAGCCATTTGCCAAGCATGCCCCTAACTTCAGGCTTCAGCTTCTGTCTCATACAATTCCTTAGGGCTGAGGAAAGGAGAGACAAGATTTGAGGCACATCCTGAAAACGGAGAGGAGGCCCAGCAGACTGACTCATTTCAACCAGAGGAAAAACATGAATTTGCAAGGGCCTCCCAAAAAGCTGCTCTGGGGATAGCAGGTCATTTTCAGAGAACCATCCAGTGGACTTCACTAGTTCCTGTTTTTTCTTTGAGACTCAAGTCCATAACAGTTGACATTCAGGTGTGTAGGTCTGGGCTCTGGCACACCAGGAAGCCCAGGGTATTAGGATGATTAAGCACAAGGGCCATTTTTTAAGTGCTCCATTTATGCCAGTCACAGACAGCATTAGGACAGCCGACCAGCTCATTCTGCCAGCCAAGGCAGCCAGGGGAAGTGGAGGATCGGCTCCCTATCTCCGTTTCCTCAATGCGGAAACTGGACTCAGGAAGGACCAATCAACAACCACCCCATGATCAAGCAGCAGCAGACTCAAAGCCCTTAGCTCTAAGGACTGAACAGACTCAAGTCTTAGTTTGCCAGTCTATGGGGATGTGGGGGGAAGGGGTGGATGAAGACAGTCTAGTCCAGTCCTCCTCTGAGCCTCCAAGGTGTGGCTCCTGGGCAGAAGGGGCGTGGCTCCCCCTCTCCCCAGGCCAACTGACTGGGAGGTGAGGGGGCGGAAGGGCAAGAATTCCCGACTCTGAAGGTAGCTCGCAGGGCAAGGACGGAAGCAGGCCCTGCCGGGCACAGACTACTCACGTCGATGTTCCTCAGGATGACGCACTTGCCATTGGTGTAGAGGAAATGATCGCCCTTGGGGTCTCCGCCGAGGATCTTAGAGACGCCCCGCTCCACCTGGGGGAGGCTGGCGAACACCTTCTCTGAGGAGACACAAACCCGGCACCGTGCATGAGGGGAGATCCGGGCCTCGCGGGATCCAGGGAGTTGCAGGCACTCAGCGCTGGGGGTCCCGAGCCGGTCACCTGTTGCCGCCTGCGGGCACGGCTGGCGGACTTCCCGGGCGGCGGCGGCAGTCAGGCCCCGGGGTCGCGCAGCTCGACCGGCCCAGCCCACAACACCCACTCCGGGGTTCCCAGCCCGCACCCCGCGGCCGTGTGAGACCCCGGCCGCGCCCTCCTGCCCGCACCGACCCCAGAAGCCGGCGGCCGCGCGGGGAGGCCCACGCACTCACTGATCTCGTACGGCATCCTCGCCCACTTGTTACGGCGCCGCGCTCGAGTGGAACCTCGCAGTGGCCGAGCCCAGGGACGGCGCGGAAGGCGGCGCCGGGCGTGCCGGGCGCGGAGGGGGCGGTCCGAAGCCCGGCTCCGAGGCCCGTACGCGCCTGCCCTGCGCGTTACCGCTGCGGACAACCCAACCCGGAAGCGCGGCCCCGGTGCGGCTCGCCCCCAGCTTTGACCATATATAGTCAAGCGCTCGGCTCGGCGGCTGCAGCCCGGCGAGCCTGCGCGGACACCGCCCCGCCCCGCTTACGGCTCCGCCCCGGAAGTGACGTGTCACGGCCCGTGAAAAGGCGGCGCGGAGGGTTGTAGGTGCGGGACGTGAGGTTTTCTCTGGGTTGTCAGGCTTTGCACCGGTAGCCTTCTTGTGGGGCAGATCTCTCTCGAGCTTTCCGCCAGCTTGGCGCCCCGACTTGCAAAAGACTTGAAGCCACGGGCCGTATGGGATTTTGTTTGTTTGCTTTTCACTGGGTATGCTTAGGAACTCCTTCCTAGACCCTATGCCTCGCTCATTCCCTGTCTCTTCTCCCTCTCTCCCCTGCACTTACTCTTAAAACTTGGCAAAGAAGCCAAATTACGAAGGATGTAATTCTTAAGGATCGCAGGGGTTGTTTCCTAACACCATCTCTGGGGAGGGCGTGAGGGTGGAACTCCATTCGTAGAGAGAGGGGAAAAAAAGCAAAACCTGGAATTTTCTGAGCCTTGCAGTGTTTCATTAAGGCAAAATGAAGTCCTCTGGCTACTTGTTTGAAAAGTTCTGAAAACCTAGTTGGAAACCCGGGAAGTGGCCTTTCAAAGGAGAGCTCTTAGGAATTTGAAGCAAATGATAAAGTCCATTTCTGCTTTATAATTTGGAGCCAGGTTTGTCTTGCTAATATCCTGCGGACCAGTCCCGACCGACCCCTTCTGGTTCACCTAGATACCTATCTGTTTACTCTCTGGCCTGATGTAGCTTATCTTAATCTAAGCTGCTGTCTAGTTAGCAATTAAATGAATTTATAGCCTATAGGAGCTCCCAAGTTTCAGAGAGGAGAGTTTTTTTGCATGTCCTCCTAGGTCCTGTGTAGGAGCCTCGTGTTTTTTGACTAGGTATTGGTCTCTTGTGCTGATAGACCTGCATTTTTAAGGTTCTATGAATGCTACCCCCTGCCCTCTGTGACATCTGTTGTTTGCCAGGATTGCTAGTCTAGGGATCCCACCTGTTTGTATAAAAAGAAAAAGCCAGGGATAGGTTTGGTGGAGGTGCAGTAGTGGGGGAAGGGGCTGCCTCTTTGGGCCCATACTGAGGCATCCCTTCCCCCTGAGGAACCAGCCACAGGACAGTATAGTATAGAAATAGTTTATTTAGGGCATGGGGAGGAGAGTTGAGGGGATAGTAGAGACAGAAAGACAGAGTAGAGGCCAGCCATGAACATGTCGGGGGTGGGGGTGGGAAGAGAAGGGACAGGAGGAAGAGAGCAGAGAGTGAGGAGGGGGCAAGCAGCCCCTTTTATAGTGAGTGGCACACCTACCTGTTGACAGATAACTGTGGGGCAGAGCCTAGAAGGAATGCCAACATTGCCTGGTTAATTTCTCTCAAAAGTACTAACTTCTCAGTCACTTTCTCAATGAGTCACCTGCCCCAAGCTTTAAACTGCAACTTTCTTGCTACTGTAAATAGGGTCTTGCTTTCCCCATTTTCTTTGTTGATGTTGCTGTAGAATCATCAAACTGCCCACCAGCTACATGTGGCTACATAACTACAATTATGACTTCAGACAGTCCCACTGTTACTCTTTTAGCAACCTTGCTGCACAGTGCAGATGAAAGATACTTCACCTGGGTTTGGAACATACTACCAGATGGCTCTGGTCGAGTGCTGTCCTAGGGGTATGCTGAGGATGTTTTTTTCTAACAACAAGATGTCTGTCCTAGGATTCTGGGTCACAAGATAGTGTAGGCTGTGAGTTCTGATTTACTACAAAGAATTGGTTTAGATAACAGTTTAGCGATAACCTTTCTAAACCATACTAAAGCTCCCTCTCAGCACGGCACAAAGACTGCTGGGGTAACACCAGCTCCAGGCTCTTTACAAGCTGGTAGCTGTCCTGTGTGTATCAAGCCTTGCTACTGACAATGAGAGTGACCCTACAAAACTCTTCAGGGCCAAGCTCTCTGGCAGAATCCAGACTCTGGTGTGCTTTTTATCTTAAATTACATGAAAGCTCCAGAGAATTTGGATATGGGGCAGCTTATTCATTATAAAAACCGTGTATCGTGTCAAGTTTTTCAGGTTTTAGTGTAAGAGGGGGCACTCAGGTGAGTGAAATGGTTTAAGTTCACATGCAAGGAACAGGTTGGCGATACCTGGCAGTGCTGATGTTTGGAGACCAGCAGCTGAGTTGGTCCAGCAGTAAGCCAAGTGAGGAAACACTTGATGTGTCCCTACAATGACTTGAGTCTCTAGAAATTAGCCTGGCTGCTTTCACTCACTTTGTCTTTGTACCCAGATGCCTCCATCGCTGTCTCAGGGAGTCTTCAAAGCTGCTAGCTCTTCAAACAGACACACAGGCCAACTGAGATGAATGCCCTGCCTGCCCCTCCCTCCTCACTGCAGGCTCCTTTGGCGTGTTCTTTCCCACACTGACTAGTGAGTGGTCCAGCCTCATTCCCCACATTGAGTCTGTTGTTAAATCCCGTGTTTATGAAAGCACTTAGCTTGAATCTGTGTATCTCCATCTTACCAGTGCTACTCTGCTCCAAGCTGCCTCAACACCTGGGCTTATTTCTGCTCCTTGATTATGCCCTGCATAGACTTGTCCATTGCAGCCTGTGAGATTGAAGGGACTGCAGCCAGCCTGAGCATGGCAAACATGGCTCTGGCAGGCCTTGCTCTTCTCCCCATTCCCTCTGCCTTGCTACAAACCCATTAGAGTACATTCCTAAAGCTAGCCACCAAGGTGCATTCCCTTATGTGGCCACTTCCTCCTCCCTAAGGCTGATGACCAAGGTCCAGCTATCAAAGTATTGAAGTCCAACAATTAAAAATCCTCTTTGGCTCACCTAATTAACATGTCCAATTAAAATTAAAATCAAACACAAGGTTACCCCTTTTACATTTATAAACTGCCATTTGCCTGTGGGCCAAGCCGGTCTCCTCTATCCAGGGGCAGTCATTTGTTGGTCCCCTCCTAAACAAATACACTTCTCCCCTCTCCCTTGTTCCTTTCCCCTTCTGCCTCGACTTCCATCTTCAGTCTTTGTCTCTTATTCCCTTTGCTTTGTCTCTCTGGGGCAAATACATCTCCTTTGTGCTAAGAACTTGCTTGGTCTTGGGGGTCCTGAGCCGATACTAATCCTTTCAGTGGTCTTAGGGTCAGTGGTCTTAGTCATCTTATCCCTCTACTCCACTTTTGGTGCCTGAAGTCCTGGAGTTACCTGTCCTGCCTGATTTTCATACTGCTTAATGGGTGTGGTTTTACTCTGCCTAGCAGCTACTTCAGTCTCCTGTACCTGTTATTTCTAGGCCGTTCCAGACAGCACGCTTTGAGGTCATCCTCAAACTCAGCATACTGTGTTGTTTGGTACTGGTTACAGCGTTTCTCCCTTCCCCCACTAGCACAGAGCTTTCCAGACAGTTCAAATGAAGCTGCTGATTGCTGTGAGGAAATGGGCAGCATAAAATGTCACAAGTTTGCATTCAATTCCAAAGATGCTGCATTAAAGCAAGGGACTCAAAAGTACTTATGGAAAAACATGGGTGGTCAGAATTGGGCAAGCTAGTTTCGGTAACTTTAATTGGGGAACATAGACACCCCTTCAGTTGACCTTGCATGTGTTGTCTTATAGTGCCCGGCTGGAAAGTTGCCTCTTGTTTCCACACATAGTGGGACACATCAGGGTTGGCGAGACCTGTCCTGGGAACAGAAAACAGTGAGATGATTCTGGACATCCAAGGCATATCTAACCTCCTCCTTGCTGTCCTCAATTTCTTAGGCCCAGTTCTAGATAGGGGAAATGGCTTTTCCTTGTCCTCACCTGTATCCAGCCTGAAACAGTGTCACTCATAGAACTAGTCTGATGTCCCTACTCTCTCAAGTCTAGAGGTTTGCTGTGTGGACTGAGTCTCCTGGAAAAGGGGTGTCTTTTGTGTCACTGACTCTACTTTCTCACAGCCTACCCTCAAAGGAGTTTCAGAACCTGCCTCAGTGTTGGTCTCCTAAATGAGCTGAGGTAGACCATATTAGGGATAATCTCCAATCTCTGGAATAGTCAGAATTAGGGTCCCCTCTTTTGCAGCCTCACTTTTCATCCATCTCCAGTCTGCACCAAGACAGACTCTCCAGGTGGTTGCTGTGTACCCTAGAAGAGCTCTGTCTGTGGTAGAAGTAGGCTTTCCATTGCTGGAACCAACCTGCAGGGTCCTTGGCTGCATAGCCTGCCTTCTTGGATCTTGGAAATCCTAAAATCTAACTCAGGTTGAAGATTTAGGTGCACTTAGATGTGACTTAAAAGGGTTTTTTAAGTTACCTGGAAGGAAAACAAGCTTCCAGGTGCTTTTTGGTTCTGGGGCTGGTCTTGGGAGGTTGTCTGTCAAGTGGAAAGGGGAGCTGAGCTGTTATCCCCAAAGAACTACTCTGGTTGAAGGACTCTGAGGACTGGTTACAGGAATCCTGGCTTGACTCCATAAACCTACCCAGAAGTTATTAGCTTCTGCACTGTAAATTCTTCAGAGGGGAAGAACAAGTGAATTAAGTTGTCCCTAAGGGAGCTTGTTACTGGATTCCTCTTGAGTGTCTCTATAAATACATTGTTTTCAATTGATCAGGGCCATGGTAAGCTCGTAGACTTGTCATGATGTCTGCTGTCGTCCGCTTTTCTGTTTCTGTGAATGATCCAAAAGCAACCTGGTAGAGGAAAGCTTATTTCAACTTGCTTTCCAAGTTCACAGCCCATCACTGAGGAGAAGTCAGGGCAGGAACTCCGAGTAGAAACCGAGAAGGAATGTTGCTTGCTGTCTTGCTCTCTAGATCATGATCCTCCTGCTCAGCCATCTTGCTTCTACAAGCCAGGATTACCTGGCCAGTGACGTCACTGCCCACAGTGGACGAGTGCCCTCCCACACTATCAGTGACGTCACTGCCCACAGTGGACGAGTGCCCTCCCACACTATCAGTGACGTCACTGCCCACAGTGGACGAGT
>JANHMN010000007.1:46881448-46899910 GCA_030674055.1 Rhabdomys pumilio | reverse complement strand
GTGCCCTCCCACACTATCAGTGACGTCACTGCCCACAGTGGACGAGTACCCTCCCACACTATCAGTGACGTCACTGCCCACAGTGGATGAGTACCCTCACACACTATCAGAACATTCCATCACAGATGAAGTTACTACACAGATCTCACTGGGGAACTCTTTGATCCAGGTTCTTCTGTTCCTAGGTGTCTCAAGGTTCGTGCCAGGTTGACCATAGAAACCACACTGGCTTTCAACTCTATCATGGACCCAGTCACTTTCCAGTTTGAGGTCATCTACAGTAGACACTTTGTAAGAGCTTAGCATTGCTGCCAACATCGCAGCTACTTCCTGTAACTTTACTTTTTTCAAATCATATTTTTAATGATGGTTTTTAAATGCTTTAACCTTTTTTTTTTTTTAACCCACCACCCACCAGAGGTAGTGGGAAAAAAGGATGGGGAGATGGAAGTGGACCCATTTAGAAAGGTTTTTTAGAGCAACTCCCATCTGTGTTGTCTGGAAAATCAGCAATTCAGTTCAGAGGTTAGCAGGCAGTGGCAGCTTGCCACTGGCAAACACTTCACGGGTACACCAGCAGTCCAATTGGTAGAGTTGGATTAGCAATTAGAAGAGACAGCTAGGCCTCAGCCTCAGCTTGAGTCAGCAGGAGGGACCAACAGGAACCCCAGGAGAAGTTCTCAGCTGTGCCTCTCTCAGGGAAATGAAGCTCATCGAAGATGCGAGACCCACAAGTGTTACACAGCTAGCTGTACCAACAAGCCAAGCTCTGTCTCTGTTCCTCAGCAGAGTCCTATTTATACCTTCCAAACAGCACATGTCCTCCACATGCTTTGCCTCAGCATGGCTTTTGCTTCAGCACATGCATCCAGTTAGCCCAAATCCTTGGAAGCAGCAACAAACTGCAGCACACCACCAGAAGTTTTTTGATGTTTTTTCCCTCTATGGTGTCCTGACAAATGCAGCTCAACTATGTAGTGTAAAGGCAGACCAATACATACATGCATGTTGTTAGCAAAGAATCTTTCATCACCTGTCTTTTCACGTGCTTGCTTTAGCAGAACATCCTCTCTCTTGTGTCTGCTTCAGTGAAACATTCCTTCATGAGTCTGCCTTAGCCTTTCTCACCTGTGCCTACTTTTAACGAAATATTCCTTCACAGCGAAACACCATCCAGCTGACTTTCAAAGAACCCTTAAGTTTCCACTTCACATCCTGCTGTAGTTCCTTGCCTATGAATTGCCTGAAGCTAACCTAGGCAGCTAAGCCTATTAGCTTGGGATGATCCTTGCAAGGTTTTGCTGATGGCTAACTGCTCCAGTTGGCAAACCTTGTTGTGAAAGATTTAGGGACCTAATAATCATGTGTCTTATGGCCATTCAGTGAAATTCTCCTGTAGTAGCTATGGACTCTTGTTACTATCCCCTGCTCTGCACCCTAACCCCACCCCCTTCTGCTCCAGTGCTGGAGCTCAGGAGCTTCAGCCGTCACCTATCTTATGCTCTACCAGGTAAAGTGGTTTGCTGAGCCCAGGGGACAATCCTACCTCATCTGTGTTCATGTTTGCCTACCTAGGGCTATATTCTGAGGCAGTGTTTTTTGCCTTCTTAATTTAGTGCACACTTTATGAGAACTAGCTCTGGGCACTGGCTGTGTGCTGTCTGAACACTAACTTTTTGTTTGGTTGGTTATGGTTTTGTTTTTGTTTTTCAAAATGGTTTCTCTGTGAAGCCCTGGCAGTCCTGGAACTTGCTCCACCAGATTGAACCAGACCTTGAACTTAGAGCTCTGCCTGCCTCTGCCTCCCGAGTGGGCATAGGCCACCAAACCCAGCTTAATACTGCCTTTACATCAGGGGCATTGGGCTCAGGTTTTGGCTTGTCCAAGTTCAGAAGCCATAACTGGTGTGCAACTAGGGTTCAAGATGAGGTCTGCCTTCTTTAGAGCTGTTTTTAACACATAAGAGAAACCCATTACATGGGTAAGTGGGTGGAGGGGCACCCTCATAGAGGCAAAGGGGAGGGGGTGAGGGGGAAGGATGGAGGGGTTTGAGGAGGGGTAACTGGGAAGGGGGATATCATCTAAAATGTAAACAAGATGATTAATAAGAGAGAGAGAGGGGCCCATTACACAAGAACTGTGATTTTTGTGAACTTTGTTTTAGCCACTCAGCCAAGTTTAGTGTTAGTAGGGTTCAGACTAAAAGGTTTACACATCTTTTCCTTCTTCCAGTTTAGGCTGGAAAGCCAGCCCTCTTAGCTTTCAAATATGTGGTCATGTGTCTGGTTGTAATGCTTGTTTCTGGGGAGTGGTGTGTATATTATTTGTCTGTGCTCAGGGAATGAGGGCTTGGCCTTGTGATTACCCTGTATCTCTATGGGTACTTTCTCATGAAGGGTCTGATCTAAAGGTCATAGCAGAATGCATAGAGAGTGCTTCTATGGCTGTTTGCTTGGGCAGACCCTAGCCTGCCCAGACTTGCATATCTAATTAGCACTGTGCTCTCATCCTGATCCTGGTTGGGAAAACTGTGCCATGGGTTGCTTTTGGGATGCTCCTTCAAGCCATTCCTATGGAATTAGCTCAGCCCTTTTCCCAGGGAGTGCTGAGGATCTTCATGTAGGTCATGAAGATTTAGAGAACTCCATCCAAGCTCTTGCCTGTGCCCTCTGACCTTGTTCCCATGATGGCTGCTTCTGAAGCCTCTTGTTAGCTTTCTCCCTAGTCTGAATTAACAGAAACCAGAGGTCTGTTCCTTCCAAAAGCACATCTATAGGCACCTTAGCTTCTGTGGTGAAGGGATGGTGATAAGCTGGATGCTCCAGGCTTCTTCATTCTCCTGCTTTCTGAAAGGAGAGGAGTGAGTGAACTCTGCCCCATAAGATGGCCTAGGGGAGGGCACAAGTGTCATTAGACCCTTTCATCTGAGCTCTGCCTGCTGCTAGCGGATACTCTGATCTGCTTCCCTGTAAGTTGAGTCAGCCCCACCAGAAGGCGAATTGAGTTGTAGGCCTGCATGTGAATAAGGAGGAACGTTGGTTAACAAGGATGACCATAACCAAATACTCAAAGAACAGACATCTGCCTTTAAGAACAGAAGCCCCAAATCAAGGGACTGCTAGGGTTGGCTTCTCTTGAGACCGAAAGAGAAATCTGTTCCCTTTTCTCTCTCACCAGACTTCTGCTCTGGGCATTCCTTCATGTTCCTTACCTCGGAGTATCATCCCCTCGCACTTCACATTCTCCCTATATACAGTTTTCTCACTTGATGAGAGCACTAGTTCCTTTATAGCTGCTGGATGCTGTCCTCCAAGCAGCCTTTCAGTTTTCATCCAACGTGTACTAATCTTGAGACCATCAGATTGGGTCTGTTGACAGTCTCTCATAGGCGGGTTGGAGGGTCAGCTGCACAGAACCTATTATTGTTTTCCCTGTCACCTTACTTAGCTCTCCACTCTGATCACACTCCAAGACCACTGGGACCATGCAGTTGCATGCAGCTGGGGTAGATCTTTGTGTAGTTGCTGAGGCATGGGAGGAGTAGCTGAAATATCAGGTGGGGGGCTAAAGGCAGAACGGTGATCTTGAGGTGGAGAGGAGTCAGTCGATTGCTCCCAGGAGCAAGGCTTCATTTAACTCCTGCTTCATCTGAGTATGGCTTACTGCTTTGTGGTACAGGGACTGGCAACGCTCCCACAACCATAGAGGAGCTCACTGCCTAGCAGAGACTGGCCTCCTGTATCAATTTTATTTCCTGTTTGTAGAGGAAATTAGTCAAGCTTACTACCAGAAAAACATAAGTGAACACCTGTGTTTCAAATGTAGAGAGGCCTTTATCCATGTCTTAGGATTTCTCTTTCTTTGGAAATACCATGACCAAATGTAACTTGGGGAGGAAACAGTTTATATCAGCTTACAGTTCCATGTGGCAGAAGCTGTGGGAAAGTTCTGCTTACTGCAGTCTGTGCCTCATGGCTTGCTCAGTCTGCTTTCTTATATAACCCAGGAGCACTCCATGAGGTGACACCACCCACAGTGAGCTGGGCCCCCCAACATTAATCAAGAAAATGACTGAATCCTTGCCCACGAGCTAATCTGGTTGGGATGTTTTCTCTACTGAAGTTCTGTCTTTCAAAGTGCTTCCAACTTGTGTTTGTTAATGTGGAACTAGCCAGCACAGCCTGTTACATGCCGTTTTATATCATATTGCTGTGGGATAACCACTGCTCAGCTCTTGAGCCTGTAACACTTCTGTACTTATGTGGAGTCTCCAGGCGGGCAGCTCCCTTACTTTCCATCTGACATTTTAAATGATGGGATGTGTAGAAATGCATATGCTACGTCTGCTCTTATGTATATAGCAAGTAAAAGCAGAAGCAGAGAGCACAAACATGAGATTGGGGTGCTCATGAAATGGCTGGAGTAGCCCTGCTAAAGCAAGCAAATGGTGACAGCAAACAGGGTTTCCAGGCAACTGTGGCAGCCAGCTTGAGTTGCCAATGGAGAGTCCCAGACAGAGCAGAGTGCCCCCTAGGGGTAAGCTTTTCAATAAAAGAATGAGTAGCAGTTAATCTGTGCTTAGGATTCAGGAAGTATGGGGAAGCCAAAACAGTCAGAGTTCAAAATTGAGTCCCAGGCATCAGGTCCTGTAGTCCTCTTAGATCAATGAGCTTTCTGGTGCAGGCCTTTTTGGATTGTGGGACAAACACTAGTAACCTGCATTGAAAATGGTTCACTCCTTAGCCCTTTTATATGAGCACGTCTTTATGGCTGTCCTATTTATTTTGCTGTTTTTTTTCCCCTCCCCTGTTGAACCACATGGGGTCGGGGAGCATATTCTGAGGTCTTACTTGAAAATATGTTTGAGGCTGGGAGAGGATAGCCCTCATCCTCAGAATATGTTTTCAAGAAGGTTAAACAGCAAGTGACAACTTACTGGTGTGTTCCATCAGATTCCCCTTTGAATGAATATATCTATATCTATATCTATCTATATCTATATCTATATCTATATCTATATCTATATCTATATCTATATCTATATCTATATCTATATCTATATCTATATCTATATATACACATATATATATACACACACACACATATATATATATACATATATACATGGCATATATGAACATGGCCCTGTTTACAGAACTGAGCATTAAAAAATACCCACTTCAACTCATTTTATGAATCAACAAAGCGCTGAGCATTGTGTTCAGTAAGAAATTACAGTGGGCATCAGTGGAAGAGAGAAAAGCAGACTCGTGATTAGTACTGGCACAGCCATTGATAGAAGGAGTCAATAAGGACAAGTGAGGGCTAAAACAGTTTTGGCAAAAGGTAGGATGAAAATAGATGATCTGATTCCATTTTATAACCTAAGTTTCAGGTCTCACTCAGGAGGCTGAGATGCAGGCCCCGCAAGCCCCACTAGCCTGTGTTCTTTGGGAAAGCCAACAAAAAAAGAGGTATGATGAAGAATAAAGATAGGACAGGCCTGGACAGCTGGCCTACCCTGATGTTGGGTAGAGATGTGTGTGGAGACCTGGATGGGTGTATGGAGGCTGAACTCAGTCTCACTCAGTGGCTGCTGCAGCTCTCCATCCATTTGGTGTGCTTCTGTCCTCCCGGATACTATGACACTGGGCAGTAGTACATGGTTAGGTCACAGCCACTGAGCCCTTAAGTGGGTAGGCTTTCATAGGCTGGACCACAGGTGCTGGTCATACTTCTGAGTGGTCTAGTATCTATCTAATCCAGTTCCAGGGCAGTCTGTGGAGAGATTACGGGTTACCAATGTTAGTTCTGTCTTTGTGGAGTTAGATTGTGTGTGTTTTCTTCTTCTGGATGTCTCATGGGTCACTTGAACCTATCACGTTTCCCTGAGGACTGACTCTGACCAGTGCACTGAGGACTGTAGGGCTCTGATCCAAGTGTCTTAGCCCACAGGTATTCTGGCTTCTCTGGTTCTTCAGCTTCCTGAGGAGTGTAGGCCAGCAAGCTGCTGCCTGAGAAGGCATCTCACTGCTGCTCTGGACCACTGAGAAGGATTCCTGAGTCGTTTACTGCTCTAGTTGGCAGAATGAGCCTGGGAGAACAGGACCTGAAAATGAGGTGGTCTGAAGTCTAAGGGCCTAGATTTTTTTTAAAAACCTACTTAAATAAGGTTCTCAAATGCTTCGGCCCCTCTTATAGCCCACTGTCCAAAGGTAGGGGAGAAAATATGGTCAAATAGGACAAGGGTGTGTGGACCTGTTTTGTAATAGTTCTTTGGGGGGTGATTTCAACCTCTCTTGTCAGGATACCAGCAGTCCAGTTCAAAAGTGTCATCAAACATGAATAAGCAAAATCGGCACAATCCAGCAGAAACTGCCAGGCCTCTGCCAAATCTGCATAAGTCAGCAGGAGTGACCAGGATCAGCCAGAATGTCAGAAGTTCTCTGTCATGCCTCTCTCAATAAAGTAAATATCGACAAAGATGAGCGATCAACTAAATGTTGTAAGGCTGGGTTTATAAGCACCCATCACTGTCCATCGAGTCATATTTATACTCTCTAAACATCACAAGTCCTCTCATGGGTCTTGCCTCAGCAAAACATCATGTAAGTTTGCCTCAGCAAAATGTCACGTGTATCTGTATGACATGACACAACCAGAAATTTTCACTTCAAAACTCTTATGCAATAGGCAACTTTATTCAGAGTATCAGACACTATATACTCTGAGGGTTAAGAGTCACATGGGTAAAGTGTACACTCACAAGGTCAGGCTGCATGTGGCAAAAACATGTTTTTCTATAAATGTGTATAAACAAATGGCCAGTTGCAATGAATAATCTAAAGTGAACTGTCCGTCACACCTGTGCATGAAAGCATATCCCAAGAACAACCCACGTTAGGAGGAACAGAAATGACAAGACTCTCTTGTTTCTCACAAGGTCTCAGAAATCTCACACAGCCTCATTCATGGGCCCTGTTTTACAGTGGAAATTTCTGGTTGTGTCTTATGATGCAGACTTTGATGTTTTTCTGAAGCAAGACCCGTGTGAGGACTTGTGATGTTTGGAAAAAGTATAAGTAGGACTCTACAGATAGTGACAGTGCGTTTGCATTGCTTGCCGCACAATGCTTTGTCTATCATCCTCGCTGATCTTTGTTGAGAGAGGCATAGCAGAGAATTTTTGGTATTCCTGCTGGTTCTGGTTGTTCCCACTGACTCATGCCAATTAGGCAGAGCTCTGTGGTTTCTGCTGGATTGTGCCACCAGTGCTGACAACTAGCAAAACCAAATCTCTCCCTAAAAAGTTAGTTTCTCCCACAACATGTCAGAATCTAGTTTCCCCTACCCCAACCTTCAACTTCTCTCCAAGTGAGCATTCTCAGGACTTAGAGCTGCTTAATTTTTTCCCTGCATGTGAGTGTATTGAATGTGTGTATGTGTTCACATATGTGCACATGCATAGAAGCCTGAGGTGAAGTCAGGCATGTTGTGAGACAAGGTCTCATGTTGAACCTAAAATCTACATGCAGCTAGCCTAACCTTTGCCATTTTGCTCCAGGGATTCCCTGGCCATGCTTCCCACATGCTGGTGGGCTACCACATTGCCTGGCTTTTTAATGTGGGTTTTGAGAATCCTAATTCTGGTTCCCACACCTGTGGATCCATCTCCACAGCTTCTCGGCGTGTGTGTGTGTGTGTGTGTGTGTGTGTGTGTGTGTGTGTGTGTGTAACAATTTAGTTTTAAAAACTATAAAATATATTGATATTAAAAATTGAAATGTCAAAAAAAAAAAACCCATGGAGTCCAAAAAACCATGGTAAGAGGTAGTGAACAAATGGTTTGATGTCAGTCTACCTCACCAGTTCAGGATTACAGCACACTTGACCATAGCAGCCTGTACAAGGCTGCAACAAGAAGACATGGTAATGATGGTCTAATGGCCACTGTGGAGACGGTAACCTAGCACTTCACCAACCCAGCTTTTCTTTCCTCTCCAAAAGTCAAACCATAAGTATTGTTTCACACCTGTAATCCCAGCCCTTGGGAGGCTGAGGCAGGAGGACCGTTAAAACTTTGAGAACTACAGAGTGGCATTCTATTTCAGTAAAGCAAAAACTACAAAAGAAGCCCCAGTATCTTCTGCAGCAACATTCCTATGTGAGGCCCACCCAGGCTTGGGAACATTCCAGAACTATCTCAAGAACAGAGTGATGTCTGGAGATTAGTACTGGAAGCTGCGCTTGGTCTGGATATCAGAGAATTTGCTGCAGTTCTTCAATTTCAAAAAGCCCTTCCAAACTTGGAATCAGAGCTTTGGACTTTTCAGCAGTCTCTGGGCAAAGATTGGCTAAACAGGCCAACTCAAACTTTATGTAGCTTTTTCTGGAAAAGCAAGCTGCGAACACTGGTAAAGGTCTCTCTGAAATGGGCTGTATAGTTTAGGGTTTTTATGAAGACCTCTGAAGGCTCCTGCTCAGCCTCTGCACTCTCAGTCTGCTGCTTCCGGTGCTCCAGAAGCATGAGAGCTTCAGAGTTTAGGAGTGTCTCCGCTGTTCCAAGCTCGTTGGGAAAGATGAGCTGGGACAGTCTTCTACATCAGCAGCCCGCTCGTCAAGTCCACCTGCCGTCATTGTCTCACTCCTTTTAAATGTTACTTTTGCATCTCTTCTTTGTTGATCTTAATTCCAGTGACAAAGGAGTGTCGCAGATGTGTCTCAGAAGCCAAAGGGAGTTAGCCATGGCAGGAGGAAAAGGTTTTAAGCAAGTGGTCACATCTGCATAAACATTCAACTTGGGCAGGCTCACCAAAACTAGACCGTGATGGGGAAAAGGAGAGCTGGAGTCACATCCTAAGCAGGCTAGGCCTCCCTCAACACTTTCTGTCCTTGCCTCTGGGTTCTAAGAATGTTGGGTTGGACCTTATGAGAATGGGTAAAACTGAGTCTGAGTGGATGCTGAGTTAGATCACACAAGGAGCGGGTTGGGGATGGTTCTAAAGGACATTACTGGATTTTAAAAACTTGAATGCCTGCTCTCTTGTATAACATGTAAAACAGCCTGGACAGAAACCACTACCTGAGTGCTTGGTTCATGAGTGTAGACTGGTTTGGAAACGTAATAGATAGGTTCTGAGTTAGGTCAGTTTTAGGGCACAGTGTGGATGGCCATGTTTCCTCTGAGAATGGAATGCCCAAAGTGACTGTGTCTTTAGATGTCATGGCTGACTATTGGAAAGATGCTACTTAACATCCAAGTCCATTCTTTTACCTCACAGTTAGCCCAGGACAAGCATCCAGCATCCCAGGGTCCCAAAGAGGGGTGATATCCTCTTGGATACAAGGCCTGGCAGCCTTGCCCATCCCCTCAGTGCATGGATTAGAGTTGCTAAACACTCTAGCAAAGAATCTTTGCTGCCTTTTGGAGCATTTGACAACTGACCTGGAACATAAGGCACACTGGACTAGAAAGGCTTCAAGGCCTCAGCCTGTGAGGATGTCATACATGAGACAACTTTAATACAGCTCTAGAATTGTCTTTAACTTGGAATGTGATACCAGCATGAACTCACCTTCAATGGGTTTTCAAGTGATTACTGGGAGAGAGGGGTGTAGTCATGGAGATTGGTTTTGAGGATAACAACCTGATCATGAATTCTAGCAAGTGCCTGACTGCTCTGAAACCCTAGAGCATGAGGTTGTTCAGGGCAACTGAAGTGTACCTTAGGGGCCTAGAGGGTTTGTCTCTTAATCAAAAATATCATGGGTAGATATCAGTGCCCGAAATCCTGACACTCCTTGCGGTCTAGGGGTGGGTTGTACTTTTTCTGGGAAAGATTTGTCAAATCAGCTCCATAGTCCTGGGAAAAGACCCCCGCTCTCCCCTCCAATAGGCAGAAACAGGTGGTGGTGTGACTTTTACAAGGCAGCAAGTCTCTGTATAAACACAATGTGAGGCAGAGCTGACTGATGTCTTTCTCCAAAAGTCCCAGAAGTTGAGGGTAGCACCCAAAGTGAAAGTTTACATTACACCATCCAAGTTTGATGCTTGCTTCCTAATCTGATGCTTTTCCTGTGCCACCTAACTTTAGAAACTTTAGATCTCTAGAATTTCCCTACCTCTGGTCTGCTTTGCAGCCTGAAGCATGTTGACATTTGTGGGCTGTGATGCTGGTGGTGGTGGTGGACATACTATTCAGAGTGTCCTGCACTGCTACCTAAGGCCATGGTAATGTCTGGGTCTATGCTGCTGCAGAGGGCCATGTCTGAGTCTGTGGTCTTACTGTGGCTGGGTCTACATTGATGTTTGTGGCCTGTGTTGCCAGTGAGTGCTGGGCAGATGTCCTGGCTGCTTACAGAAGACTGTCTCCTCCTGGCTCCCCTCGGACCAAAATATAGAACTCTCAGCTCCTCCAACACCATGTCTGTCTGCATACTGTGATGCTTCATCCTTTGATGAGAATGGACTGAATCTCTGAACCTGTAAGCCAGCCCCAATTAAATGTTTTCCTTTATAAGAGCTGCCTTGGTCATGGTGTCCCTTCTCAGAAATGAAATCCCAACTAAGACAGGGGAAGGACTCGGTTCCATTTAGGAGAAAATTTGACCATGAAAATTTGACCATGCCCTGGATATCACAAATAGGACTTTATCTCCACCACATGGAAGTTAACAAAAGTTGGGAGAGGACAGGGAAGAACTAGGAAGTGAATAAAAATATTGTGTTGGGGGAAAAAAAAGAATTTGCCTAACTTCTAGCCAGCACTGCAGAAATGCACAAACTGAAAGTTTTCAGGATAGTCTTATGTGGTTGAGGGGCAGGGAGAGGCTCAACTTCTCTTGTAGGTTAGAGTTTTCCTTGTGGAAGTGGGACAGTCAAGGAGTCTGAACTCCCATTGTGTTTCTTCATCACATAGGTGAACTTGTGAACTTGATGGGTTCTCTCCCTGCCTGGTCAAAGTCATGCCATAAGTATAGCACTGTCAGACCAGCAACATATAGCCAGAGAATGTATGGCTGGGGAAGACAAGTGTGTTTCCTTTCATCACAGTGTCTAGGACCTAAGAATGTTCCACAGTCTCCAGGCTTGCTGGGTGCCAGGATGCCTACTACACCAAAATAGAACTTTATGATGCTTGTAGGTACTTGTCACCTAATTGTCCTTGGATAGTCCAACTGAACAATAAGGGGACACCTGGAAGGGAAGCCATGTTCTTTTGCTTGTCCTGTAAGATAGGCTGTGCTTAGGTGAAGGTCTCTTTGGTGTTGTTAGTTTGGTGTACAGGGATTGGCTGCAGAATAGGGAAGGTTGCTGCGGCCTGAGGATGTGCCCTTTCTCCTCTTAGGACTCAATAGGCAGATTTCATCCTGGAGCTTGGAGACTTTCCAGACAGTGCTTTCCATAGGACACATAGCTGGTATGCTGTGTAAATCCCTTCCAAATCAGTACACGCCTTATAGAAGTCCTGCCTCTTAAACAGTGGCCTTCCTGACTACAGAAGATGCTGTCCTTGGGTTGAGGCTCCTAGTACAGACTGATGTAGTATAGTAAAGAGGCTGAGAAGATGGGGAGGACTGTCAGTGCAGTCCATGGATAACTTGGCACTAGTGCCCTCACCCACTGGTCCCCCAGGATCCTGCAGCCAGGTCTTAGTACATTGGAAGGTATGTATGGTTGGGCAGAGCTATCAATTTTGGGTTCACCAAGTTTTCCTGAGTTTGAACAGCGTATCTCATGATAAGGGAGTTCAGAAAAGCAGACCAGACAAGAGCAAAGCTGAAGGACTAAAAAAGTATATGAGACGTGCATGCGTGATGAATACTCTAAGCATTGAAGCCTTGTCTGTAGCTTTCATTTATTCCTTGCCACAGGGTGGTAGATCTGACAAAATCACCATATCTGACTTGTTAGGTTATTTGACTGCCTTATAAAAAAAAACATGTTAAAGCCATCCTTAAAAAACCCCAGACCCCACTGTCCTTTTCTGTTGTCAGGGCTATATGCTCTTCAGCCAGACTGTACTTGGGAGCACCTTGGAGAGCAGGTGCTGTGCCTTTAGTCCCAGCTGACTAACTCCTGTCTCTCTTTGCTAAGGGAAGAAATGAGCCCATAGAAAGCAATACTTTACTGCACTCTGCTGTCAAATAAAAAGGTGAGTTTTGACTTGTGAGGGACCCTTGGAGACATGTGCATGGAAACAGGGAAACACACACCTTGACTTGCTGACATGTTTTCTGATAGAAAGCTTTCTAAAGGTTGACCCAGGTGATGAATGGTTGGATCTTGAATGATGGAACAATAGATGTTTTCTGGTATCAAGCAATGGTCTAGTGACCAGTAAGAGGAATATCTAAGCAGCTGTGTACATCCCACGTTATTAGGGTCAGACCACTTTCAGGCTTCTCTTAAGGGCCTGTTCATATGTATTTTCCTAGGAGAAGAGTCCTAGGATTTTAGTGACCCTTTGCAAGGTTGTCTTGCCCTTGCCCTTTATCTCTACTTTGTCTGATTTCAGAGGCTGTAGCCTGGCTCCTTTGACACCTGTAGGCGAGAATCTGCCCCCCCCCCTAATCCTTCATCAACTGAAGTAAATTTAGCTCCCTTGTTCAACATTGGAGTAATGTATGCCATTGGAGTGACTTATGTCATTGTTTCCTGGGGGGAGCATTCTGCTGTGCTGTGTCTTGGCCACTAGGTGGTGCCAAAAGAATCCCACTTAGCTTAGCAGCAGGCAATCTTAAGGATGTGGTTTGTCAGGGCCATGCAAGGATGTCTCTAGCTTGGATTTGTGTCACTTTCCTTTGGGAATTTCCTCATGAAAGACGATCTTCATACAAAGCTAAAATAGCTCTGAAACAGGTGACCATTCTTGTGAGACGAGGCTGCCTAGGAAAGCCCGGGACTGACAGAGCTCACAGGAGCCCTAACACTTCACTCAGCCCCTGCCTCCCCAGGTTAAAGGATGTACACTAAGCAAGCAAGTTAGTTTCTTAGCAATATCCTCATGAGCGGACATGTAATTTTCAGGGATGGCTTAGCAGCCTGAGACTGTGCTACCTGCATGAGATAGACATACCCATCTGCAAACAAAGCAACTGATCACTCTGACCTAACAAACCCTAATAATATGCTTACCTTTCATGCTCAGACAGATTCTAGAACCTATCCTGGAATTAAAGGCATTGCAGTGCTGCAGTAAGGGTTGGTTTTGTGTGCATGCACGATAAGGCTGGGGGCAGGACCTTCCTTATATCGTCTCTCTCCGGCTTTCTCCAGTCCTAACATAGTTCAGGGGCTCTGCTTGGAGAATGGTGTCTCAAAATAGGCTGGATCTCCCTACATCAGTTGGCAGTTCCCACAGACACAGTCACAGGCCAGTTTGATCTCAGTTTCTCCACCGTGAAGCACTCTTCAGGTGATTCTGGGTTGTGGCACAATGATATGTTAAAACTAATGACACATAGTGAAGTTTGGAAATTTCCCGTGATTTCAGATGGGCAAGATTGACTCTGGGTGATGACTCTCAGTGGGTAGAGGGTACATGGCCTGTCTTAGCTACTTGCCAGGCAAATATTGAACATTTCCCCTATGAGGCTTGCTATACAGGTGCTATATTTGAGGGACAGATAAGTCTCGTTAAACTGTAGGATCTGAAAGGGGTCGGTTTTGGCCATTAACGTAGCCTCTTAATTGTCTTTCTTCATCACCAGATGAGTACTTTTCTTGCTTTGTGATGAGTACTTCTTGCCACATCCAGCATCAGGTATGGACCTGACTTGGTGGGTGGCAAGGGAATTAAGAAAAGACACACACAGAAAAAAATCTGGGGTGGGGTGAACTGGTCTCTCTGGAGAAGCCACAGATTCCTGGATGGAAGCTCAGGGTGTTTGTTACATACAGCTGAGCCAGGGCGGTAAATTGCACTAATCTCCGTAGGTGCAACCTCTGTAGGAGAGCAGTCTTCAGGCCTAAATATGCAGGAGACAAAGATACCGTGCACTTCTGTACCTGCTACCAACATCCACTTAGATCAGAGGGAGGCTTCCCCATGGATTTGGGGTTTTGTTTCTTGTCCTGCCTAGCTCATGTTAACACACCCATTCAGGCTTTCATAAATTCAGCATCCCGTGCTCCGTCTATCCAAACACTGCCTACCCACTGGATTGTGAAGACCTTTTCTTGCTCTTCAATGGCTCCATCACCCGAAAGATGTCTGAATTTCTATGCTTTTAGAATCCCTCTAAAATCCTAGATCTGATCCTGTCTTGGGAGTTATATCAAGACCTTCCAGTGTCTTAATTTCCCTCTCTGTGACTTTTGTTAATGCAGGATCAGTAACAGCTGCCCTACTGATCCCTAGTATTCTGGTTGTTGGCTTCCTTTGACATGGGGAGTATCTTCACACCCATTTGCATTGTCTAGCCAGTTGCTGCCATCAAAGACACCAGTGAGGCTACACAATCCATGGTATCTAGATGTTGTCATGTTGGGTCCCTCTGTCAGGTTCATACTCTTGATTTTTAGCTTGATCAAGATTGCTGTGCCCAGAAGCTCAAGAGAACTAAAACTACATTGGAACTAAAAAAGACGTAGAAAAAAAATAGCACCCAACTGATGAGAACTGCAAAGGTTAGAAACCACATAGGTCCTGGAACTGACAGTCACCAGGGTGGAAGATCAAGATGAGGTAAGTGAGGCTGTTACTACCTCTTCTAGAGAGCAGTGTGCCCAATGTTTGTAATGGATGCGTGGGAATGGTGGTAGCTTCCAGGTAGGCTGGGATCCAGAGTACCACAGAGCACTGTAGCTTCTGCAGATAGCTTTGATCAGTATGCTATAGAATTAAGCCTTATCAGACATGAAGAGTAATTTTTCCTGATTTTGTGTAGACAGCTCTTTTCAACCAGTGACAGTCATGCCTTGGGGCCATATTGACTGATAACATTTTCTTTTGGGGCATTTCCTGCTGGGGAAGTGCAGCCAGCCTGAGTAATTGGTAGGACCCCAGTCATGTGGAGTTGACTGAGCCATCAGGGCTGAGAGCTACTTTTGATGTTGATCTGCATGTAAGAAAACATTCTAGAGAATGGAGGTTGAAGGAAAGCGTAATGGGAGCCCTAGCCTCCTAGCGATTGGAGTTTGAATTCGCCATCTGGAGGAGTCTGATTAGTTCTAGTCTACTGCTGAAGAAGGAACGTAAATAAGCACAAAGCAGAGCCCAGAAAGGGCAGAGACCCAGAAGATTAGACTCCTGAGGTCAGACTTAGTACTTAGACCTCCAGGAGATGGGCTAGTTGGTTTCATGTTTAACTTCAGGATGGTGCACAGTGGTCTTCATTGGAAGCAACCTTCATACCTATGTATACACCCTTGAGGGCAGTAGTGGTGCACAGTAGGGTCCTGAGGAAGCTTGGTGCCTTCTTGGTTTACTCACCACTGGGCTCTTATTGGGATGACCTTTTTTTATCATAGTTCCTAGCAAAAGTAGAGTTTTTCTGGCCTTACATATGATCCCCGATTCTGTTACTTAGATTCAGTAATACTTGCCACAAAGCTGCATAATTTTTCCCTAGCAGCGTGTTGTGTAATGCAGGGTTTTAGTGGGTCTATCTTGATGCTAACTTCCAGATTTTGTGACAACTAAAAATATCTTCCTATATCAGAAGATGGCATGCTGAAGCATGCAGAAGCTAACTGTGCTAGCAGACATGAGCTGTGCTAGGGTGTCTGCAGTTCCTTCAATAGACAGCTCATGGGAAGAGGCTGACTGAAGCTAAGGCTTGTATCCATCATTGAGCTAGTAGAGGGCACTATGATTCTGGTCAGAGGCCAGGGGACTTACCCACTAGAACAGACTCTGCTGCTAAGGGTACCCTAGATTGATGATCTAAGACTTCAGGTAGTGGACTGGTCTGACTGTTCTTGCCTCTCATTTTAGGAAATCCTCTTCACCTGTTGAACTGTGGCCAAGAATTTAAAGAGTGGAGGCAGCAGGCTACTTGAGCAGCAGTTGAGAGCACACATTTTAAATTGCAGTCAGGAAACAGTGCACATTCAGAATGGTGGGAGTCTTTAAACTCAAAAAGCACCTCTTCTAAATATAATCAAATATGGAATAACTGGGGATATGGATGTTTAGATGTCCAAAAATACGAGGGACATTTTATTCAAACCACAACAGATTGGAAACTCAGAGGCCGGTTTGCTTATGGGTCTTCAGGAGGCCCCTCAACTTTGTGCATTGGCCCACCACCACCACCAGTACTGGATGGTTGTACACAGTCAGTTCATGGCTGAGGTGAGCTGCTACATTAGTGCTGTCTGGAGTTTGGGAACTGTATCTTTGATTAGACACTGTGATGGCTTTATCTTATTTTTTGAAGCATCAGGGAAATTGTGTCCTGTCAGCTTTCTTATAGCGCAGCATCCTGAAGCTGTTGACTGGTTCATTGCCAGGATCTTCTGATCTCCATTGCATGCGTAGGAAGTCCCCGTAAAGAGTATTTAGGTAGAAATGATTAACGTCATCGCTTCTACTGTGGCAGTGGAGTATCTAGAACAGGCTGGCTCCGTGTGGGAATAGGTGATACTCAGAATAGCTGGTATTTGAAAGCGAGGCTTTAAGATTCACTAGTACTTGACTGTTTCAACTAGCAACTTGGATTACCTACAGGAGGCTAAGTTGCTTTTACTTAGGCATCAGAGTATAAGAATCAACTTCCTAGACTGGTCTAGTCAAGGAGTCATCTGTGTGGACAGATGACCTCAGACTGTCTCTCATTGTGCTCTGGGATTTGTGTTGGTACCAATGGGCTGTTAGTTTCAGTCTGTCTGGATATGTCCACCCTTTGCACTGGTCAGGAGTAGGCTTCTGGTTGGAGAAGTAGAGGAGTTGCATGAATTTTGTTCTCTGTGGGTGTCAGCTTAGAGGGTAGGTAGTGTATATATTTTACATTTGAATATATATATTATAATATTGAATATATATATTATACATTTGAATAAGTGTATACCTGGTAGGGGTCCTACAGCGAGTACTAGGAGGACACAGCCTTGGTGAAGGCATCTCAAATAAAGGCTTGGTTCTTTGATTTTTACTGTATATTTGTATTAATCAACTGGTATGTAGTATTTGTGTCCTGCTCTGATAGAGAGTCTTAAATGACTTTCATAAAGGATTGTGAGCTGAGTGTTCATGTGTCCACTTGTGGTGGGCAGTGACAGTCTCATCTTCTGCTGTCGCTGGTCTGTGAAAGGACCATTATGGCTAACACTTTCAGCAGTTCTAGGTTAATCTGTTGCCATGAAACACCACAATTAAAAGCAACTTAAGCAACTAAGTGGGGGTTATTTGGCTTATAATTCCAGGTCACAGTCCGTCATTAAAGGAAGTCAGGGCTGGAATGTCTATTCCTCAGAATTTGTTGCCCATTTTCTATGAATCATGTCTGTGTCAGTGATACTACCTGAAAAGCAACTTTAAGGAAGGAAAAGTTTGTCGAAGTCCATGATGAGAGGAAGGCATGATGGAGTGTTTGTCTATAGCATTGGGAACATGTGACACAGAGACTGCTCATATGGTAGCAGGCAGGAGGCAAGTGTAGAAAGCAGTGCCAGGAAGGGGCTGGGAAAGCCCCTAAAGATGCCACCTTATCTAGTAGCAGACCCCATGTCCTTAAAGACTCTATGGCCTTAAAAGCATTATAAGCAGCAGACCAAGCACTCAAAGTATGACATTAATCCTGGTGTCTTAGGGTTCCTATTGCTGTGATTAAACATCATGTCCAAAAAAATTAGTTGGGATTTATTGCTGTGAAGAGACACTATGACCAAGGCAACTCTTATAAAGGAAAACATTTAATTGGGGCTGGCTTATAGTTTCAGAGGTTTAGTCCATTATCATCATGGCAGGAAACATCACAGCATGCAGGCAGACATGGCACTGGAGGAGCCAAGAGTTCTCCATCTTGATCTGAAGACAATGAACAGGGACTATCTTCTACACTGGGCATAGCTTGAGCATAGGAATCCTCAATGCCCACCTTCACAGTGACACACTCCCTCCAACAAGGCCATACCTACTCCAACAAGGCCATTCCTCATAATAGTGCCACTCCCTATGGACCAAGCATTCAAACACATGAGTCTATGGGAGGACAAACCTATCCAAACCACCACAGGGAGGAAAGGCTTTTATTTGACTTACAGTTCTACATCACTATTCATCATCAAAGAAGTCAGGATGGGAACTCAAACAGGGCAGGAATCTGGAGGCAGGAACTGATGCAGAGGCCATGGAGGGGTGCTGCTTACTTGCCTGCTCTCCATGGCTTCCTCAGCCTTATTTTTTATAGTACCCAGGACCACCAGCCCAGGGCTGGCACTATCACAATTGGCTGGGCCCTCCTCCATTAATAATAATAATAATAATAATAATAATAATAATAATAATAATAATA
>JANHMN010000007.1:46851286-46881438 GCA_030674055.1 Rhabdomys pumilio | reverse complement strand
TAATAATAATAATAATAATAATAATAATAATAATAATAATAATAATAATAATAATGTCATGCATGCTTGTTTACAACCCATTTTACAGAGGTATTTTCTCAGTTGAGGCTCCTTCCTCTTGGAAGACTTTAGCTTGTGTCAAGTTAACACAAAACTATCCAGTACAGTGTCCCTGGACTTGCTTTAATGGATCTCTTCAGATGGACCTGCCCTGAACAGGGGTTCCTTCTAGTAGGACTGAGGTTAATTTTTCCTTCCATTGCTATATTCTATAGATGCTGTGGTTCCAGAAAGATTTTCATGACCTGCATGGCTTTTATTAGCACAAAAAATACCACTGTTGCAGGAGACACAAATCTGGTCATCACTATTGCAATTTACTTTAACTCCTGAACTCAGGTTATTTCTGGGCAGAACGCATACAGTAACCCATAAAAACTGGTCTAAGTTAAGTTCTATTTCTAGCTGTTGTATTGTGAAATCCATCATTAAAATTCATAACTGGTTTCTGCTTACTATGAAATGAGATTACTTGGTAGCTGGAGACTGATGGAGGGGCACATACATGAGAAGCAAGAACTTAACTACTGTCCTGTGTCACCAGTCCCTGAGTGGTTCTTGTATGTCACGCATCATCATCAATGCTAAAAGCACGTCAATGTTTAAGTTACTAAAACATGCGAGTCACATTTAACCATTTTTAAAAATAAGCTGGGAAGTGTGGTGTTTATACTTTCTAACGAGAAGAGGTTATTTGTTATTTCTGTAGTTTGCATATGAAAGTCTATAATACACTGGCCTTAATAGGAAATCAGGCTTCCAATTTACAAACTACATATATCACGACACCTTATTCCACTAAGGTGGTTCCAAACTCTGCTGTAGTGGCTCTCATGCCAAGCTCAAGCAGAAATTCTGTGAAACTTCAAAAATGCTGCTTCATATAAAATTAGGATTGAAGTGGAAACTTCTGGTTTCTTTGGAAAGTCAGTTATGTCAAATGATGTTCTGCTGGGGCACACGGGTGACAACATGTTTTACTGAAGCAGACACAGGTAAAAGGATGTTTTGCCATAGTAGAGATGTGAGAGGATGCGTGATGTTTAAAAGGAATATACATACAACCCCACAGGCAGTGGGAGCTTGAGCATTGGTTCACTTGGCTCCACCTTCCTATTCTTCGCTAAGGACACACACATCATGTATCAGTTCACTTTACATTGTGCTGCTAAGCTTTGCTTGTGGTTACTTCATAGAAACTCACCAATTCCTGTGGCTTCTTGTTATTCTCACAAACTTGGGCTGGTTGGCAAGCCTTGTGGTTTCTTCTGGATTGAACTGCTCTTACTGATTCGTGTGTGGTGTCTGCTGAGCGGACTGCACTGCAGCTGCTGATTCGTGTTTGGTGTTTGCTAGTGGACTGGACTGAGAAGAATGAAGATTGGAATCACCCCAAATAACTATTTCTAAACAGGTCCACTTGGCCCGTGTCCTAATAACCTTTCTTTCCCACTACCTCTGGTGGGTGATGGGCTAGAGAAGAGCTTGAACCCTTAATAAAGTAAGTTGAGAAAATTTATGCCCACATGGGATGCTGATTTATTGGAGAATACTTCCATAGATGAAGTAAATCTTATCATGTTTTTATATTTTGGCATTCCCATCTAGATGGGGGAAGACTGGTAGCTTAGAAAAGCATAAAATCTATGACAAAGTTTGTAAAAAAGTTGTTTTAAATACATTTGACCAAGTTGAAACAGCATAAGCCTGAGAATTCCCGAGGCATGAAAATGGCAAAAACACATTACAGTCCAAAGAAGCAGCACCTCGCTCGATTGGCTCAGAATGGACACCATGCCCAAGAACTCTTGCCAGTTTGTGACTACCTGGCTACAGTTCAAGCATTCGCTGTTCTAAAAGCTGTACCGAGTGCTCTCCCACGTTGTTTTCAATTGTGCTGCTTGATGTACAAAGGTGTGTTGCAGCTTAGGATCCTTGGTGGCACTGCTGTTAGGGTAAACCTTGCAGGCGATGTACAGGTGTGTGTACTTCAGTAGTGCATGTGAAGGGGTCTCCCTAAGCAGACCTCACTGGTTTTCTTTTCAAGAAATATGACCTGATGTATTCAATGCGGCTTCTACTCTTTGGCGCTAATGCATATTCTTTCACAATGAACTCACGAGCATCAGAATAGCAACATGATACACACCTGTCCCCACAGGTTTTCTTCTCTTCATCGACTACATTCTTATACAATTTTACTTTGCCTCCCACAGGAACTTCTGCTAATTTCTTGTCAATCCCATAGCTGCTGCAGCTACTGCACCCATGTCCCCCAATGGTCATATTCTGGGGCTGCCCAACCCTGATAGGTTTTTAGGGCACTACATGAAACTATACCCCATCCATCAGGTCATGGGAACTTTGTGGGAGGGATTTTCTTGTTATATGGAGCACCACAACCGTAAACCCCTGTGTTTAGACTTGTTATAAATCAAGTCTACTTAGTGAAATAAAACTAATCACAATGAGACCTAAAGTCAATGTACTTTGATGACATTTCTTACATTAAGTTTCTATTTTCAGTTTGTAAGATCCAAATTCACTGACCATGCCTGCTTTGGCGTTTCATTGTTGAGTGAGTGCCTCTGTCCATCAGCTGCTACTATTTAAGATCTTTCTCTCCACTGGCCACAGACAGGAACCCAGCTCATCCTTCGAACAAGTCTGATGGCTGAATGTTGATGGCCCAGCACGTGTTCAAGGAGCTCTGTAATGCAAAGGACACATTCTAGAGCTTCTGAATGAGATGGCACCACACCAGGTGACTTTAGCCACTATCTAACTTTACTCTTTGAATGCAGCATTTTTATCGTACACACAGCTCATCCTACTGTCCTTATGGTAGATCTCAATGTGGGCCTCATCTGAAAGAGTGTCTTCATGACTGCATTACTTTTCTGATGCAGTGATAAAACTCCATAGCCAAGAACAACTCAGAGGAGAAAGGGGTTTGTTTTGGCTTCCTGTTCCAGAGAGTCCATCTGAGTATCATTACCCTTCAGTCACGAGAAACCCCACAAGGTAGGTCAACTACTTTACATCTTCAGTTCTATCAGTGCCGATGAATGCAGCAGAAGCTCATGGAAGTGACATGACTGTGAGCCCGAAAGACTAGAAAAGACAGGACAGAGGTGAGACAGAGCAGGTGCTTCCGAGGCCTGAGGCTCTTGGTTCTAAGTTAAAGGATTTCAGCTGTTCAGCTGATACTCTAGATCTCTGAATTTCCAGAGCCTCACATCTGACTGCACAGCCATAACTTACGGCAGTGGACACATTGGCCAGGGGTGCAATTAAGTGGAAGGAAGGGAAACAAATGCTATTTCAGGCCTGGAGCAAACGGTTTCCCTGAGTGGGTTACTGCTGTAGGATCGTCCAGTTGTGACATGGAAATCCATCACTTTGTATGCTGTTTTCATACACACCACTGTCCCTTGCTCATATTCGTGTTACTCCAATACTCCCTTGTCCTCCCATCTCCCCCCTGCTGTCTCCCCTTTGCCTGAACAAGCCCTTTTTTCTTACAAAGTGTAGATTCACGTGTAAGAGACTTGTAGTGTTTTAGCTAACTCACTCATTGCTGCTTATTCCACCCTTCCTTCTCCACAAAGCTCCTTCTACTTTCATGTTTAAGACATTTTATTTGGGGGGCTGGAGAGGTGGATCAGCAGTTAAGAGCACTGCCTGCTCTTCCAGAAGTCCCTACTTCAATTCCTAGCAACTACATGGTGACTCACAACCCTCTATAAAGGGATCTGATAGGGCTGGAAAGGTGGCTCAGCAGTTAAGAGCACCAACTGCTCTTCCAGAGGTCCTGAGTTCAATTTCCAGCAACCACATGGTGGCTCACAACCATCTGTAATGGGATCTGATGCCCTTTTCTGGTGTGTCTGAAGAGAGCAATGGTATACTCAGATACATAAAATAAATAAATAAATCTTAAAAAAGAGGGAGGGGGACCTGATGCCTTCTCCTGTCTGATGCCTCCTTCCATCATGCAGACATACATGAAGAGCACTCATATACATAAAATAAGTACGTAAATCTTAAAAATACATTTTCTTTTTATAAAATTGTTTTGGTAATCACCCATGGATATAATGCATTCTTATTACTCTTCCACTCATTTCTTCTCTCTCTCTAGCCCTACTTCCTTATAAATCCATCCCAGATTACTGGTGTCCTGCTGAGTTTATTCTGTGCTATCAATATGATGACCATGGGTTTGGAATTACCCGCTGGAGACTGGTGGGCTCACTTACGACTGAGTACAAAGTGACTATTGTACCCGTGCCCTTTTCCAGAATCTGTTAGTTACCAAACAGTTCAGGAATAGTTGGTCGGACCCTGTACTCTCCACCCACTCCCACAACAAAACAGGCCAGGCTAGTTTCAAGTCAGCCCAGTGTAGGAAGAACAGCTGTTAAGTCATGTTTGTCATGGTCATGTCATGCTTGGAAGGAAACAGGGTAAAGCTGATTTATTTTTATTACATACACCATTTAGAAGGCATAGTGTAGCTCATAGGAAGGGTTTTTAGGGGAAGCTTTGAAGAGCTATGTGGAAGATCCCTTAGTCCTCACAGCTCCTTCCGTATCTTTCAGGTCTTAGATTCGTTGTATCCCTTTCTGTGAATTTTTCTGAGCCTGAAGGCGGTTAATATGTCTTGCTTAGGGCTAAGCCAGCTGTCAATCTTGGCTGTATGCTCTGGTCTGCGGGTTAGTATCTTTGACATTAAGAGCTGGGTTCTTGTCTGAGTTCGGTCCCCAGCTGTCAGGAATGGACTCCAGTGGGTGGGCTGGTAGTGTATCTTGGTGGCACTTATGGGGGCCTTTATCTCCAGAGGAAACAGGGTGAAGCTGATTTATTTTTACTATGTATACCACATAGAAGGCATAGTGTAGAGCATAGGAAGGGTCTTTGGGGGAAGCTTTGAAGAGCTAGGTGGAAGATGTCTTAGTCCTGTGCTCATTAGTGGGCTCAGACAGTTGAATTGGACTTATCTTTCTGTACTTTAGGTCTTAAATATTTTAAAACTCCTGACGTCTTAATCTGTACCTCTGGACAGATACCAAAGGGTATGAGTTGTTTAGATTGCTCTAAAAGTACCAGCCTTTGTGTGTTCAAGCTCAGCGCTATTGGCATTTGTGGCTGTGTGGTTCTTTGTTAGGGCTAGCCTATGCCTTATAGAATTATCAAATTATTTTTTAAGCCCCTTTCCTAACTCTGTCTTAATTCCATAGCACCCCTCTGAAAAATGTGATGGCTGGACATGTCTCTCTACATGATGAGAAGTCCTGCACAAGCACCAGGAAGAGGCTGAGCACACCCTGCAGAGGACAGCTGAGCTAGTGCTTTCCCAGGGACAGCAGAGAAGGAGATAATTGGAAGAGGCTAGATGACTAAAGTTGTCACTGATTGCAGAAGTGGGCATTTTGGATGGTTTTGTTGGAGACACTGAATATTCCTCAGGAAACCAGGCTCTTTACCATAAGCCTGTAAGTTCAGCTCTTGGGCTTCTAGTAATTGCCTTGCTGCAAGCTCACATTTTGGAAAATCCCTCTTTATTGGTTGAGTTAGGTGCAATAACTTGAGGCTTAAATCCTCATGTTCTTGTGTGAGATAGCCAGCATAAATCTAAATTTGAATAACTATGTCCTGGTAGAGGATGTGTTGGGTCCTGTTTATCAGCTCTGGCATTGATACACATGCCTGTTGCTGCTCTGACATGTTACCTAAAAGTGACAAGAGTCACAGCTCCATGAGTAACCACTGCCTTTGCTGGCAGCCTGAGATGCTATCGTACTAGTCCCCGGAAAATGAATGAATTATGCAATCTATATTAGAAACGACAGCTGTATGATTCTACCTTTCAAATTTTGCCTGTGGAGAATTTTAAGAAGTTTAAGTTGCTAGTTGTCTTTGAGGCTTAAGAAAATGTAATGAGGCTTGGGATGAATGATGGTATATAGCTAGTAGCCATTTTTTTGGGAAGAGACATTGGAATGCTTTAGAGATGATTAAAGGTAGCTTGAGGTCCATCTCATTACGATCTGGATTCAGGCATCCCTAACATGGCTCCAGTGCCGATGAGTTCTAGCCTATCATTTAGCTTCCAGAGACTTCTGCACTGGTCTAGAGTGGAATAGGTGATGGTCAGATTAGTGTTCTGGCCATAGTAAATTAGTGTCCCCAGAGGAATAACACAGTACAAAACTGTCACCATGTTTCACGTATCCAGACCTGAAGTCCTAAAGGTGCCTGTACACAGCAGAGGGGTGGGTTCTGGGGATCTCTAGAGCCCATTCACTTAGCTCTGTGCAACAAGCTCTAGCACCCAGGTCAGAGATCCCTTGTGTGTTGCTTCAGCATGAAAATTTGCAAAAATATCTGAGTAACTATCTCCATTTTCTTCATATTACATGCCCGTTTTGTGTCAAAGCTGGCTCTTAGCTTTGGTGTTAAGACTTGTTCTCATGTTTTAGGCTGGAGTATGACTGTTTCAGATATCTTTGTGACACACAATGTTCACAAGAACCCGTTAATTCCATTGTTTTTGTAGGCCACGACTCAGTTTGAAGAAATTGTATATTTCCACATGGCCATATGCCACTGGAGAGGAAAGCATGGCCTACTGGACAAATCCTAGCTAAGCACTTGGGAATTCAGACCCTAAGCTTTGATAAATCAAAGAACCCATGAAATGACTCAAACTTGCTATGTCCTTGAAAGCCGACATGCATGGTGCAGATGGCAGCTCCCCCACACTGCTCCAGAATGATGAGCTTTGAGAAAGATTGTGGCTCACTTTTCAGGTGTGGAACCACAATCTTCACTCTTGCTGGAGGTTCTTTTTCTGTGTGGCCCCTTACAATGAGAGACTTGAGAAATGTTTAAGATACCTCTGCGTCTATATAACTTCCTAAGGTTCCAAAGTGTTGGAAATTAGTGCCAAAACTACAAGTTTATTTGGACTCAACCTTATTGGTATTGAAACTCAGATGGATAATCCCCAAGCGCTTAGTTTATTCCCTGAGCATGTCTGTCATGTGTGTAAATAATAAAGTGGACACAAATCTTTGTCTGGTTGGGAGGGGCACTCACAGTTTCAGAGCCTAGCTTCAGTAGATATAGGCATATGGAATGCTTCTGTTTCACTGTAAGCTCAGACAGTGGGACATATCTGCAGCCTACATGCTAAACAGTGTCTGAAAATGCTGCAACATTTAGTAGCTGAAGAAGTCCCAATAGAGTCTCCCGAAAAACATGGACTTGTAGCCAGGTGCCCTGTGCATTGTAGAATGGTTATCAACATCCCTTGACTACCCTCCCTAGTTAATCCTAGCACTTCCAGAGGTGACAAGATGAGACTGTTTTTCCACCCACTGTTACAGCTTTGCCCTGGTGCCATCCATCCCTAGGCTGGGGAAGCTGGTTCAGTGGTGCTCAAGAGTCTCCTAGATGTTGCATAGTCACCTATGGGTGGCGTTCTGAATGTTTCTGCCCTTTCTTCATGGTCTTAGAATTAGAGGAAAGTATGTATTTAGCAAATGCAGGACAATTTCCTCACCAATGCTAGCCCTCCCTTTCTCCTTAGTTTATTTCCTATGGCCTAGGGTAGGCTTTGCATTCATTGTTTCATGTTGAAATTTTCTACCATTTGATAGTTGTCATGAAAGTTGAAGACATTATGGCATTGAACTAGTCGATACCTACCCCAGCTTGGACTTATTTCTGCCCAGGGTATGGGTCTGATATTATGTACCGACACCCTGGTCATATGTACTTTGGTTAGATGCTGAGGGAAAGACTAGTGGATGTTGTATGTCTGGAGTGGACTGAAACTGTGAATGATGTATTTGTGAACAAAGCACCGCTTGGATCTAAATCATATTTGTTTTGGAGACCAAAAAGCACATATGTGAACTCTCAGTACTTACAATTTCACCAGAGACCAAGAGGCAATAATACATTGCAAGGATTTGCCCCACGTGATAGTGAGTGTGTTTCCATATGATCAGAAACACAGACTGGATCAAGATTATTTCTCTGTAAAGAAATGCCTATGAATGAATGGCCCTCTTATCCCTGTCAAAGAAAACAGAATCTCTGTGGAGCAAACTTTGTTGAGGAGGGAATTAGTGGACATGGCAAGTGATCATTTGTGACATTACCTTCATGTCTGTGTGGAAGTGGTATGGATTATTCTACAGCTTGCTCAGTGGTCTTCACTTGTGCATAAGGTAATGAGAATAGACCTCATGACTCATCCTAATCTGGTAGTTCTGTGTAGACACAGGCAGCGTCAAACCTGGCCCTTAATATTCATAGTGAAGCTGGGCTGGATTACAGGTTGTGTGTCTTCTGTGCTCTGACTGGACAGTATCGTTGTGGCTGATGGGAGAGGCAGCCAAAGCTATCTGTACAAATATCAGCTTCAGCCATTTATCGGCTTCTGACATCCAGACTGTCATATCTACCTCTGTCTTTTTCTTGCTAACACTGAAAATGCCCTGTGATTTCCAGAATGTAGTCCAGGTCAGCATACATTCAATGGGTTCTTCACCTTTCCATTTCCCCCCATTGTTAAGATAATAAATGCTCAGACATTATTGTGTAGCAGGCTCTGCCACAGTGCTCTGTGCTGTTCTAAGAACCCGAAGATCTGTGTAGTCTAATCACATCACAGTAGCCTTCTGATATGTTGCTTGGCCTTCCCCCAGAGGGTGAGCAAAACTTTTCCTCACCAGCTCATGCTTCTTTAGGAATATCTCCTGTTCTTCAATGTCATCCCTCCAATCTAGTCTATAGAGTCCTGCCTTCACCAATGTGTGAATGTTGGGAATGTTCTGGTACAGAAGTCAGCTTTGGTTCTGGCTCAGGATTTCAGTCAACAGTCTTAATTTTCCAGGTAGTGTTTGACCTTCATTAAAGGTCAAAGTGACAGTGACACTTCCTTTGCATTCCTGGCTCTCTGGACCTAGGGCAATTTGGAAGAAAGTATTTTTATGGCTAGGTGTGGTGCAGATGGCTGTAGTTCCAGAGCTGGAAGTTTAGAGCAGGTGTTCTAAGCCTGGGTTCTGCAGAGACTCCAGGAAGCTCCATTCGGAAGGTCACTGTTTCCATGAATTTGTGACCATGTCACATGAACAGGAACATAGCTCATTTCAGGATCAAGAGAAAATGATGGCTCTGGAAGTGACTTATCTGGTCTGAGTACTTTGAAGACCCACTAGATGTGAGAGTTATATTTTGTATCCTTAGTGTGTATGGTGTCTGTTTGGCACAAGCAAGGATTCTATAACTTTAGTTGGCATTGACAAGTAAAGTCCTATTTTCAGTATGTCCATCTGTGGAATATAGCCTGAATACAGAATTTCAAGATACCAGTCATGTTGGAAGGAACATGTGTCCCCCTGTCAGAGTGGTTAGGATCAGTGCTTCTCTTGGTACTCTTATGAAAGGAAGGAATTAGCTTGCAAATCTTGGCAGGTGCCATGCCCTGGTCTCTCAAAGCCCAGCTTGCATCAGAATCCTAGGAGGCCCTTGGTCAGTTTTGGCCTGGAATTTAAGGAAGGCAAAGTCCACCTTGAGCTTTGCATAGAGCACTTGGGTGGGACCATGGAGAGTGGGGTCATGGAATCTGAGTCCAGAATTCAACTCTCACTGCATGCATAGACAGCACAGTGGGAAGTGCTCCCTGGTTTAGTGTCCTTGTCACAAGTTTATACATGTAGTGAAGTTGTCTTCAATGGACCTTTCTAGATATTTTGGGGGGTGTTTCTGAACAGTATTTCAGAATCAGACTGCTGTAGAAGCTTTGGTATCACACAGCCCTGCCTGCAAGCCTTCTCTGACTCACTCTCGTAGAGGCTGCTGTGATTCTGTGTGAGTCTCTCCCACCCATTCTTTGATAGCAATGAGAGTATTTTGACAAGACTGCATATAGACACTCACAAAATGACACTTAAAAAGGCTCCATTGTCACAATTTCAGTCTTGACATTGCCTCCATTACAATCTGACAGCTTCTTGGTTCTGTCAGTGTTTGACATTTTGGGATTTTCTTACGGACTAAAAATCTCGAGGAACCTAATTTTGTGTGTTTGCGACTTGGTGTAAGTTCCCTTAAAATGCTTGTTTCGCTGATACATCCTCATTGCTGTGGTAACTGCATGATATGCATGAGGCCACAGGACCCATGTTGTCTTTCTGTCAGCAGATGCTGCCTGAAAGTCATTTGGCTGCCCAAGCGGTCCCTGTAAGAAATAATTATGAAAACTACATAGATGCTTCCTAAACTGTAAAGTAGTGCAAGAGTGACTAAAAACACACAGCCTTCAGCCACCTCAGGGTTAAACTCTCATCGGAGGTGACAAACTCTAAGCACTAGTGACTTGCCCCTTCATTCGCTCTGGGTTTCTGGGTTCGTGCTGGAAGGCGTATAGGAGATTAGAGGAGTAAATGAGTGAGAGGCATGGAGTAAAGGAATGAATGATTTGGCCGTTCTCTGACTCTAGATGAGCTTTGTCAGAGAGATGGCGAACAGCTCCTCCTGCCCCTCACTGACCTTTCAGGGATTTTCTTTCCCCCTTTTATGTGTCTGAGTACATTTCATATTTGAATAGTCCTCAAATGCTAGTCATTCCAGACATGCCTGCTGAGCCACTGCTGCCAGCTGATGGACAGCTGCTTTCTAGATCTCTCAAGTTCTGTGTGCACCCAAAGATGGTGGTTCACTATTCAGAGAGAACTGAATACTGGTTGATGGGGAAAAGACCATGCATAGGAGTGAATATTTCATTTTCAAGGTGGTTGGTGAGGCCAGCTGATACTGGGGGACCCTGATGAGTGAGACTCTGGAGCAGAAACCCATGTTTCCTAGAAGGCTTCTAGAAGATAAAGTGCTCTAAATATTGGGAGTCATTAGAAAGTTGAGTGCTCTTACCATTGTTGGTGCAGCATTACACAGGCACGTCTCTGCTTTGTCAGGCAGTAGTGTTCGACTTTTGGAAGTATGAGCTTTGCGAGTATCTAAGGCACCTCACAGCCACAGTGCAGGCTGCAGCAGAGGGGATCCCCTATTACCTCAGTGTGAATATTCAGTCTTCCATCTGGTCTTCTGAGTCGGGTGCAAGATCTTGTTTTTATCATAATTCCCCATGATAGTTAACCATTTGTTTACCATGCTGGGATTCTGACATTTGAAGATGACACTGCTGCTGTAGTGTTTCCAGGAGGGCTCTGTGGGAGATGTGCATGTGTGTCCTCATGGACTCCCGGCTGGGATATGAGCTTTGTTTCTTTTGTAACTCACCATGCTCTGGCTAGGTTGGAAGTCTTGATCAGGTTAACAAAATGTTAGAGCTGGGATCATCTTGTAGCTGGGATGACAGGGATAACATCTTTCCTACCTTTGCAAAAAATTAGTCATGTCCAGTTAGGTGGCTTTTGTTATCTTTAGAAATACAAAACCATTTGTGCCCCAGATTGAGTTTCTAATTTCTTACCAACTTCTTCAAGTCAGTGTAGCTGGGAAAGACAGACTTTTCCCATTCTGGTGGAGACTACTTATTGCATGATCTTATTTATTTATTTATTTATTTACTCTTTTTAGAAGCAAAGATGATAGTCCATTTCTGTCACCGAGCATGGGGATGTTCTTGGTAAGACTTGACCCAGGAGAGGTGGTACTGTTGCGGTATTAAATTAATTCCTGATGGATGCGTGTGTGCGTCTCCCTATTGTCCCAGTGTGTGTGCCTCTTCTTAATAAGTCAAATGGAATCCTTCATTGATGGAGCAGTTACTCTGGATTCAAGGTAACACATACTAAGCATGTGGACTGGTGGCATGAACTTCATGAAGGTGTGTTATTTTGCTGCCTGGTGAAGGCATCCCCTAACCAGCGGGCCATCAATGGCCACTTTCAGTAACAAACATGGTCTTCTGCTTTAGACATTGTCATCCAGATTTAGTACAACATGTGTTAAGAGATAGTAGTATTTTGTATCAGAGGAGTCAGAGTTTCCTGATGCTTGCCCATTCTAGCATTTCTTGCCTGTTTTCTTAAGTGTGGCTGCCTGAATACACCTTTAATAAGTATTCTTTACTAAAGGGTGAGAAGAACTGTGATGAGTAGGCATAAATGTAGTTCACCGTTTGTATGGAATTCAACACCAGATTGGATCAAATGCCAGTAAGTTTCTTCCACAGGGTAGTGGTGGCTCATGCCTTTAATCCCAGCACTTGGGAGGCAGAGGCAGGCAGATTTCTAAGTTTGAGGGCAGCCTGTTCTACAGAGTGAGTTCCAGGACAGCTGGAGCTATACAGAGAAACCCTGTCTTGGAAAAAAACAGTTTATCCCACTACATTGGAAAAGTTGTACGAAGACATGACTTGTACTCTTAGCAAACGTTAAAGTGCACAATGTGGTGTTAATTATGTACATGCCCAGATTCCTAGAGCTTATGTGTGTTATACACAGCAAGCAGATCCAGTGACTGCATTGGCCTCCTGGCACATCAAAGTAAAAAGTGATCTGGGATTGCTACCAGAATTTTCTGTTACAGACTGCAGGCATCTTTAAAGTAAGATGAGATTTATTACTCAAGTTAGGCCACATGGTGATGAAGTCTAAGTCCTAAACTGAGCTCCCTACAAGCTGGAAAGCATTTTAAAAAGAATATTTTGACATTCCACTCCACTGTCCAAAGTGTCAGGAGTATCTGTTGTAGTTCTGTTGGTCCCTTAAACATTCCTAGGGTCCTGTGTGAAGGAAGAGAGTATCTGGGATTTGGCCCCTGGCACAACTCTGTGCTTCCCTCTAGTAAAGATGCATCTTAAGGCTTTGACCTTGTTGGAGTTCAATAGGCCGAGAAGACTGTGTCCATTGTGGTGGTTTGAGTATGGTTGGCTTATGGGAACTGTGTCCTTGTTGGAGGAAGTAAGGCACTGTAGAGGTGAGTTTTGAATGTCCTATGCAAGCTCTGCTCAGTGTGGAAAAAATCTTCTCCTGGTGGCCTATGGATCAAGATATAGCGCTCTTGGCTCCTCCAGCATCATGTCTGCCTGTATGCTGCCATGCTTCCCATCCTGATGATAGTGGACTGAACCTCTGAAACTGTAAGCCAGCCCTAATTAAATGTTTTCCTTTATAAGAGTTACCTTGGTCATAGTGTCTCTTCACAGTAATGAAACTCAACTAAGACTTCCATCATCATCAATATATTGGCACATGCTCTTAGAATACATATCTTAGAATACATATCTGGCATATGTCTCTACATAGGATATCTACACCAGTTACCATTATATGTGCCATACACAGGCAAATGCATGAGCTAGAGCTGACTTGAATGTAAACACTGGGTGTAGAGCATGGTTTAGTCCTCAGTGAGCACTGGGATGCTGTGCCTACTGCCCCACAAAAGAGGGCAAGTGACTTCAAATAGGACAGTCATCCTCAGAAGGCTAATCAATTTCTGATTAGCATACTAAGATTAAGCTAAGAGGGATGAAACTGGTATCTCATTCTGAACCTTTTATTCTTCATCGGAGCTATGAGTTGTACCATTGTTGATGGTGGGGCTTGAGAATGAAGTCTCCTTCACAGAGGGAGTCCAGACTGGTTCAAAAGGATGTGCTTTGTCACTAAGGCTAAGTGGACATCTCAAGTTCCAATAATAGGAAGGTAAGCAAGGCCTGAAAAACAGAAGGGAAATGATATGGGATGCAGGTGTCAGCCATGATGCTGACACTTGCACATTGTAGGCTCTGAAATGTGAGCATTCTTGAGAGAAGAGTGATGGGTGCCTAATACATCCAGGCTCTCAAGAAGACAAAGGCAGGTAGCCAGTGTCCACTTTGTGTTGGTGACATTCCCTCTCCCCTGGGATGACTCTCTTCAGGGTATCTCATTCAGGCCTTTTCTTCCTTCTCCTTCCAAGAAACCCCATCCAGAATAGTTCTTAATTTTAAAACGGAAGTCTGGGTGCTTATCAATGTTCAGGGCTGCTCTTTTGGTCCTCTTAAAACTCTTCTTTCTCTAGAAGTAGAGTTGAAAGGACAGGGAGATTGTAAGGAGATGGGGGAGGAGGAAACCATGGTTGGAATATGTCATATGAAAATGATTACATTTTAAAATCCTTTGTATTAAAATCGCTCTATTTAAAGAAAAAGTATAAATGACATAATAGAGATTGATACAACACATTAATTGCCAAGAGAAGCTCATAGTGAAGCCTGGAGTGTTAGTTCACACCTGGAACTCAAAACTTAAGATGCAGGAAAGCCAGAATGTAGAGGCCATCCTGGACTACATATGAAAACAGTTTCAAAATAGCTATACATTAAAACCCTTTTTCTTTATAGTCCCACAATGAGAGGAGTCAGTATTATCTGAAAACTGTAATTATTAGGTCTGCCTCAGTCCACATGGGAATTTAAAAGCACTGTGCTAGAAGCTCAAGTGTGCGTGGGGATGAAATGCCAGCTCAGGTCTCAGCCTTCTGACAGATGTTTCCAGCGATGTCACCCACAGTTCTGTCCTGGTATTCAGAAATTAAAGTCACCTGAAGACTTGGCTTACTCTCAATAGTGGAAGTACCTCCTCTCCATTCTGCAGGCTTCCAAATTACTTTCCATTTGAATTTGAGCAGTCTATGCATGGTGGTTTGAATGAGAATGGCCCTAATGCAGCTGCTACCACAGCAAGGTGGTATTCAACCCAACAGTACACAGAGAATGGTGGCCATGCCGGGGTTGCCAACGGCTTAGCTTTGATATAGATCCCATCACCCACCGGGACAATCACATAAGAGCTCCTCCCAAACCACATTCCAGTGCCAGGTGTTGTGTAAACGTTCACTACCAAGACAGAGCGAATGATCTGAGGCAATACTAGAGAATGCAGTCACTGATGGACTGGCTCACATGAACCATCAGAGGCTGAAGGACAGGAAAGGCAGGCATTACTCAGAACACTTGGCATGAGCAGACAGATTTCAACGCCAAGTTCACCATGCTGTATATGACTGCTTTACATGGGAGGTAAGGACTTTGAGTGTTACAGAGGGATTTAATAAAGGCTTTGCCCAGTCCATGGTGGGAAGGAATTTTTAATAAGGTAGGAGAGGTGTTGCCAGATCTCCATGCCTTAGACTGGCATGGAAAATGGTTCAGCAGAATACCAAAGTAATCAGGAGGGGATGAGGAAAAAAAGATGAAGGGGCCTGTCTGGGTTAAACAAACAAACCACAAAAATGTGGAAAGGTTTGCATATGCCAGAGTTTCAAAGAAAATAACTACAAAATTCGGTTCTTGAGTAAGAATTTTATCAAGGTGTACATGATAGAGCCATGCAGATGAATAACTATGCTTCCCTCAAAGTTAGGCAGTTATCCCTCGGAATAGCAGTACGGACTTCTTTCCTACAAGACAGCATACTGGGGCTAGAACTCCTTCACCCAGTCTCGAGCCCTGATAGCAGCCAGGTATGATTAATATAGAGGTAACAGTAAGCTACCACTCAGTCTAGAGAGACTGTACATACCACTCGAGAAGCCTGTACAGGCACAGCTGGTGAGAAGGTACAGCCACACTTCATTCTTTGTTAGCTCTAGACTAATCAGTCAGAGCATTGAGAGCCAGCCCTAACCCTAAGTCTGGAGGTGGAAGAGATACTTGCTAGTCCTGTGGCCTCACTGTCAGGATGAGGAGACAGCCACTTCATGGAGAATGACTGGATTGTGTAGTGCCAATTAAGGTGGTAGCTTCTACCCTTACTTCTGTACACAGACTGATTTTTTTTTTTAAGGGAAAACTTTTTTTTTTTTTTTTTTTGGTTTTTCAAGACAGGGTTTCTCTGTGTAGCCCTGACTGTCCTGAAACTCACTCTGAAACCAGGCTGGCCTCAAACTCAGAAATCTGCCTGCCTTTGCCTCCCAATTAAAGGCGCGCACCACTACTGTCGGCTAAGATTTATGTATTTTAGCCACTGTTGTTGTTTTCAGACACACCAGAAGAGGGCATCAGATCCCACTACAGATGGTTGTGAGCTACCATGTGGTACTGGGAATTGAACTCAGGACCTCTGGAAGAGCAGTCAGTGCTCTTAACCACTGAGCCATCTCTCCAGTGGGAAAATTTGACATAAACAATGGAGTACTTTTAATTCTGTGTTGGACTTTGATACTTTTCTTTCAGGCTCCTATTAGGGGCTGATTCCTGAAAGAATCTAGTACTGACTTAGTGGTGGAAGGTTTCCAAGGTCTCACCCATTGTTTGAAAAAAGGGATTTGCTTTACTGATTTAATGCTAGCCTCTGAGTGTTTTACAGACTTAGAAAAGCATTTCTTTCTCTTTTTTTAATTTGGTTTCTTTTTGGTTTTTTTCGAGACAGGGTTTCTCTGTGTAGCCCTGGCTGTCCTACTCACTCTGTAGACCAGGCTGGCCTCGAACTCAGAAATCCGCCTGCCTCTGCCTCTCAAGCTCTGAGATTAAAGGCGTGCGCCACCACTGCCCGGCAAAAGCATTTCAGTGATAAGTAAGTCCATGCAAGTGAGGATGGGAAATCAGCTCACAGGGCAGGAGGACCGGAACAGCTGATACACAAGGGAGTGAGAACATCCCTCAACTGACTTTGGTGTAAAGCAATGGTTAAAAGGGCATGCTAAGGTGTAGCCTGGATGGAAGGGAAAAGATTCATAAGATTAATCAATACATCAGATGCCTCAGGATGTGTCTCGCAGAAAACAGAGCCTAGGAATTGCCAACTACTCATCCCTTCCCTCCACTAATGAGGAGGATTTACTTTCTACAGCATGGGATGTACCCTTGTGCCTGAGGCTAGGTGCCTTCATATATTTTGGAGGATCTCTAAGATAGTGGTTTTGATATCAGAGGGAGGTGCCTGATGAGATGGCCAGTGGATTCGAATGCTGTCTTTCATAGCTGTGCCTATAACAAGGGAGTCCAGGAGACGTCATCGAATCCTGCAGTCTTCCCTCCACCCTGTCTTCCCAGAAGATGTCATTCTCTGAGATTTCCTTCTATCAACACAGGGACAGGATATGTCTTACTGCAGTGGACGTGTTCGTTAACTGAAAATTGGCAGTGTCCTCTGGGGTGGTCTTGACCTTCTCCTTTGATGAGGGGCCTGGCCCAGGAATGGGGTTTCTTCTCCTTAGATACCCTGGGGACTGAGCTGTAGGAGAACTTACTGCTTGAAATCATTGTGTTGCTGCTTGCTTCATGGTGTCTCCATTGCTCCTGTTGACTGAGGCTTTGTTGACAACAGCAGAGGGATGCTCTGCCAGCCGATGTCAGTGGGTTTTGTGTGTTCTTCCTGTAGATCCTCTTCAGGTCTTGGGTGATGATTATGCAGCCTGCATCTGCACAGGTCCTTTGCTTTCACTTTTTTTTCCTTCTCTTCCCTGGCCTGATGAGCACAACAGAGTGTCTTGAGTCCCTGTGTACTTGTTAGGAGCAGGTTGTCCTCATCAGGACAGACACATCTGTTTTGTTTCTCAGAGGCATATGATGAGTGCAACAGCTTGGAAATTCATTCATGAAGTAAAAAGAACTAGAAATAGAAATAGGCAGTTCTAGAAGCTTCTCTTGTTTGATGACATCAGTATTCACTCAATCTTATTTTCAAATGTCTGGGAAGAGTGCTGATCTTGCTCATATATGTTTTCCTCACCTCTCAGCAGGCAAGGACCAGTTTCCTGTCCAGAGTTGTGAAGTCACCTCTGTTACCATAATGTGGAAATGTTGGGCCTGTCACGCTCAAGTCCAGAGCTTGAGCCAACACTCCTCAGTAGTGCTGAGGCAGCTGCTAGGACTGGTACGAGATTTGGAATAGTCTTACTGTTCTTCTCTAGCCAGAGCTCAGTCAATGATGGCTGTGTTTGGAGCTGTTGGTCAAACTTGCTGTTTGTGGAGCAGGATGCAGAACTAGTCTGCTCCTTGGTCCACTCTTATGAAGACAAGGTCCACTGAGGATTGTGAGCCTCCAGTAGTCTTACCAGCAAAGGCTGCAAGACAATGTTCCCTGCTACTTTGGGTCAGTCCTTGGGCTTATCAAGCAAGAGTAAAATTGTGAGACATTTTCCTTCCTGTTGTCTCAAATAATAAGGACCTACCTGGGATTACATCTTCACTGGGATTAGACTCAAGCAAGGAAGTTATTTGGGTCTACAAAATACTTTCTTAATATACAAAAGATGATTTCTCTCATAATTGTGCCCATGTTTCAAGGTAATATTAAGAAGTGTTGACAATTGATCCTCAGCTCTGGGCAATGAATCCATGAAGATACTGTACTATTCTGGTTGCCTTGACTCTATTCTTATCAGAGCACTCAGCAAAGAACATTATAAGCACCCTCCCATGAAATAAAAGCAATGACCCGACGTCAGGTTCCCCTGGGATAGGACCTGAAAAAGAATTGTGGGCAGGCCCTTCATTTTGTCCTTTTCTGATGCAGATGAGAACAAAAATAATCTTTTTCAATTTACTTTATCCTATGGGGAGTGGAAGCCACCATGTTTCCCATGGAAACCAGGCAGTAGCATGGCTTCTGCTTCTACAGAGAACATTGCTTCCTGGATGTATCCCCCTTTTAGCAGCCTCCTGAATTTCTGGGATTGTGGTGGCTTTTTAGCTTTACAGCTGAAACCCATTCCCACCACCACCCTGACCCTACCCCACCCTTGGCTTCTCCTGAGTGGTCGTTTGTTCCTCCCATCCCTCTTCTGTGGACTTCTCTCCTATTTTCCTTTCTCAACTCACTTTTGCTTTTCCTCATAACTGCTGCTTGGACAACTGCGACAGACTTTGATCCTTATTCTTCAGGTGGCCAGCATCCTGTTTGTCCCTGTGACTCCTTCTTGCCATGTCATACAACCTGCTCACCAGCTCTTAACATGTAATGTTTTAAGAGGCCACCAATCTCCCTAGAGTATCTGACTAATATATTTGGAAATATCCTCAAGGTGGCCAGAAAGGGCAGCAGAGTGGCATGATCTGTGATCACAGTACTGAGTTGACACTCACTGGCTAGGTATGGCATCTTTGGGTGATCCTGAGCAGTGAACCTCAGGATGCTCCTATTGGCTCAGTCGATAGTCATCTCCAGCAGCAGCAGCTGAGATGTCACTCTGGGTGAAAACAAGTGGGCATGGAGGTCAGAAGTGTGATCTGACGTCATCTGGTACACATCAAATCCATCTGGCTTCCCCTTAAGCAGGAAAAGAATGGCATAGGTGACTACTGTAGCAAGGAGCTCCCTCAAGCTTTTTTCCTGTCAAGGTCACTTGTCCTCTCCCAGAATACTTCTGCCAAACACCTGGATAGTTGAAAATATTTGATCTTGATGTTTAAAGATATAATTGAAAGTAATACCTGAAACCCAACAGATGGATACTTTTCTATGTACTTGGAGAGTCCCTTATCCCATCAGAGCTGTGTAAGAATAGAAGTCAACATAAAGCATACATTGATATTTGTTAAAGCCAACTAGACACACCTGTATGTTCTTTCCACTGTGCACGTTTAAGGTTTGTAGTAAGTTGAGACTATTTTCATACTCTGACAATACCGAATGACTTTTCCCTCACAAACATACTAAGCTCCTGCTGTTGCTGAGAATTTTCTAGAGCTTCATAGATAGACTAAGCTTTTCCTGGTCAATTGTAGGTTTAGCGTAAGTGTTTAGAATGAGGGGAACATGTATCTCCTAAGGCCCATTAATAATTACTTTTACTGGATCTCCCTTTGCTGATGAGCTGCTATCTGCTGAGACAAATCTTCCCATAGGCTTCTCACCTTTTGCACGTTGACCACCTTTCTTACTGTTAGTATTGAGAGCACAGCATGGAAGTAGGACTAAGGATATCATCGTAACACAGACCAGGACAAAGAAGCATCTGCTCCTAGCTGAGCCACCTTCCCTGGACCCTCAAAAAGGGGAGGTACTGAGATGCAGCCTTGTTGCCACCTGCATTCTAGATTATTCCAGGGACAGGACGAACATGTCTCAGTGTCAATGACAAAAACATTGGTAGTTAAGGGAGCCTAGTCCCAACATCAGGACTAGAACGCTTCCTATAACCGATGTGGTGTTACAGGAGAGTCTTACCTAGATGCTTCGGTTGCAGTAGTTGACTCTTACTGCACTCAGTGTCATGCTATAGGGTAAGTAGAAAAGCATCCATTTCTCATTTTCTCATAGGTCTTTTAATTAAAGGGCTGCAAGGGCTTTAGTAACCCTAAGGACAGGTGCTGCTGTTAGTCTCTTCTTAGTAATGGTAGATGGCTTGTTTGAACCCAACAAATCCTCTGGGTTCAGCCTTAGAGTGCAGCCCTTTTAAATCCCAAGAAGTTTAAGTATAAAATACAAAATCCAGATTCAGAACCCCCGTTATAACTAGAAACCCATGCAGGGGTCCTATATTTTAGAGGATCTTTAGATTAGATCCTGATTTTGATTGGGTATTATGGTTTGAATGAGAGGTCTCCCATAAGTCTTAACATTTAAATATTTGGTCCCCAGTTAGTGGCTGTTTGGGAAGGAGTTGGAAGTCTGGCCATTTGGGGGAAAGTGTGTCACTGGGGAAAGGCTTTGGCACTTGAAAAGATTTGGCATCATTTTGAGTGTGTTATCTACTTCCTGTTTGCTTTAAGATGTAAGTTTGCAGCCATTCCTGCCACATGACACTGCTTAGTCATCATGAACTCTCAACCTTCTGGGACCTTAAGCCCAAAATAAATTTTTACCCCTTTAAGTTGCCTTAGTTTTGGTATTTTACCACAGCAATAAAAGAGTAACTGATGCATGTATTAACCTCTATTTTCTTGCTTTAATCAGAATCTAAGGCACATTGTTTTCAAAATTGGGCCATATGAAGTAGCACCTTAGATAACTAATGTAGCAGAGAGTTTAGCACCAAAATGGTGCTAAATACACACTTTCTGTTAGCTAGGGCTTGCTATAAACATTACCAACATCCTGTAGCAACACTCCCTCAAACTGTAGGCTCCTCGAGCCTCTGGCTAATATCTCACCAAAGGTGGTGGTTCTTAAAACACTGCAGTAATATAATCCAGCGATTTTGGAAAATAGAATTAACTTCTCACTTCTGTTGTAACTGAGCTTTCTTAGTGGCTTGCAAAAGAGCATCTTTCAAATTTAAGTCACAGCCTACCATAACCTCCAAGTAAATGCCAGGGAGGCCTAAGGACGTGGAGCCGTAGGATGAGTGAGCATCTGGAACTGTCCACAGCTTACAAGCCCTGAGCAAAGCTGTACTCGTGAGCTTTTTACAGGTAAACCTGGAGTGTGAGTGAATCTATGGGGTCAGATTGGTCCATATCCAAGAAGCTTCATTTTCCTGTCACTCGTGCGACAGATACGGCTTTTTTGCTCATCTGAATCACTTTAGTATTGAGGGTGGAACATGCAGCTCTCTAGAATTCATCAGAAAGTTATCATTTGCTCTCTGGTTGTCACCCATACCTGCAGCTCCCCAAGTGTGGTGCTATTCTTGCTTGTCAACTTAACTGCATCTGGAAGGAAGTACAATCTGAAAATGGATGGCACACCTGTGAGATTGTCTGCTTGAATTCAAGTGAGTGAATCCATTTCTAGTTCAGACCTTTCAGGTAGGAAGACCCACACCTTTCATCTGGATCTTAAGACAGGAAGACATGTCATTTGGCAGTGTCCAGCAGCTGGGATGGCTTCATCCCAGTTGCCTGCTCCTCTAATTTTGAAGTTGTCTACAAATGTCAGGCATTGTTCTATACAAAGTCTATGTTAACTGTGTTCATAGTATCTAGTCAACACATGGATGCTTTATAAAATAGCTGATAAAGTCTAGGAATTCTGAGAGGTTCCAATTTGTCTTTAGTTGGACTTCATGCTCGTTTGTGTGCTCTTTCTTCAATATGGCTTTCCTTAATTTCCCAAGATGTAATATTTGCGACTCGATTAAATCATTATTCCCTTTTTATCCTTTGTTTTCCATTTAGATTCTAATAGATTCCCCAGAAAGATCAATAATTCTGTAACTGGCCGGGAAGGGATAAAGTTACTGTAAAGAGACACTTTGTCACTCATTTTGAAATGAGTTGAAAGAATGGATTTCAAGAAAATGGAATTCCCCAGGAATCTTCTGGAAGAAGAAAAAGTCTAAGCCTAAGCTGGCCAGTGGGAAAACTTTTCTCTCAGAAGGAGATTTACAGCCTGTCAGACCACACCTTGACCAGGACTGCTTAGATATGCATAACTCTGGCCTCTACTGTAACTTCAGGGTTCACAATCTTACAAAATGGGCTTACGAGAGTCTTAGGATCTTTACCCCTCTCCCTAATGAGACCACTGAACAAAATTTGCTTTCTCCTTGCTATTGAGGATGGATGGCTAAAGTTGGCTTGTTGGGGCACATTCTGTGACCCTCAGTGTGACAACAGTCCCTATAGGGTTTGTCTGGTGGGGACACAAGCTTCCTCATTGTCTAGCACAGGCCTCCCCTCGTCTATGCTCACTAGAGCATCTGCCCAGGTGGCACAATGAGTGATAAAAATTAACAAATTTTATCAAATTTTAACAAATCAGCCACTTCTGTGGGTCTTTCCTAAGTGGTGAGTTTAGAGTCTTCCTAATTTAACAAAAGTTAATTGAAAAAGTGTGTAAGTCCAGTAATACCCTTCTGACTGAACATCTTAGTCGAATCCTCTGGCTCGATGCCATTTTAGAAGCAATGGCCTCACCCTGAGCAGTAGCACCCCAGACAAACTAAGTATGCAGTCAGTTTGTAAAAAGCAGCTGTCTCTTCCCTGCTTGTACACTGACTGGGCTTTCTGGAAGCTTGTCCATTGTCCACAGGACTTGGCGTTGCCATAGCACTTAAGAGTTTTAAATGTTTTTCTGTCCTGGGCATTTGATCTAGAGCCTTGTGTATGCTAGGTAATACTACTGAGGTGTATGTCAGTCCATGTTTTATATATCTTCTTTTGAGACAGGGTCACCCTAGGTTTCCCAGGCTGAATTCAGCTTGTGCTTGCAGCCAATGCTCCTTGGACTTGTGATTTTCATGCTTTAGACCCCCAAGTAGATTGCATGACAAGCCTGCACCACTAGGCCACAGCGGCTCTTAAAGCATTTTAAAAGACTGACACCCCTCATCCCTTTCCTCCTAAATTTTCTGTGAGGATCATGTCTTTGCTTTCCTTTTCCCTATTTGTTTCTTCTACCTGGGATCCTTATTATATAAGTGCATACTTGCTTACACAAAAGAAATTTCATTCTATTTACACAAACTTTAACAGAGCAATTCCAATGACAAGATTATATAGAAACTTAAACACTAGATGGCTATCTTTGATTAGAATCTAAGACATTCTAGGCCATGCAGTACTCACTAGAACACAGTTCTTTCAATAGGGATGCATCGATGCATACTTCCATGCTGCCCAATGAGTGTGTTAGCTTCAGAGGACTCTAGGCTGACCTGCCCATTACGTACTTCTATGAATGGACAGAAGGCCAGGGAAGCACTTATCTTAAACAGACAAATTACCGCGTTACTCCTTGGAGATAAAGTTGAGAATATCAAGATTCTAAGAACTATATCAAATGGTACTACAAATGGCCCAAGGGAAGTCCAAATAGTGATTTTTATGGTCAAAACAGTGGAAATAGTGTACTCTGTGTCCACTAATGATTTTGGTATAACTTACCCATCCTAGAGTCTACTGATACCCACAATTCTAATGAGGTTACTTTCTATCAACAAAGTGTTTATAGGTAGTTGATGTTCCAAGGGAGAAGAGGGAGATCCTGAGGTGAAAAGATGCCAAGAAATTGCTGGAAAGTGTCTGCCAAGGCTCACAACTGGGTCACTTTCTATGAGCAGCTAGCTCACAAGTATGTGATTCTGACTCCTGATAGAAAACAGTATATGGATAGTGCCACCCAGAGGGCAAATTTGGCAGCTGCTTGCTCCCCACGTTTGTTAAGTCAGAAAGCTGTTCAAAGTTCAGGAGGGCCAAGGTAAATGGGAAGGTATCAAATTAATTCAAGTGGACTGATTCTCTGACAGCGTGGGAAGCTAACTTCTAGAGCTCAGGGATGAGAACTGGCTTTTATAGAGAGGAAATGAGGCATGGGAGACAATGGGCAGGAAGGCGTAACAGAGTGTTTTGTCATCCAGGGACCATGTTGTCTCTTGTGCTGGAAAGCCCTTGAGACAATGTTCTCTCATGTCCACACCCACATCATTCTTCAGATAAACATTGCTCTGGCAAGTTACACAGCAGTCCAGCTTCTGAATGAAAGAACCAGATTAGCAAGTCCTTAGCCTACACTTTGATACTACTTTAAGGTCACAGGTGTGTCTGGCTCTGAACTAAAGCCTGTTTGAAAGAGTGTTAGAACCCATGGTTGTATAGTCTTTTTCCAAAAAACGGGAGAAGGTGGTATCTCAGCTGTTCAGAGGCTGATTCTTTAGAATTTATAATGCTGGGCAAAAAGAAGAGCACATAACTTCACAAAAGACAATGAGAGTTCATCTAAAACAGGGTCCGGAGGTCACAGTGGCATCAGCAGTATCAGAGCTATGGCACCATGTAAGTCAGTTATCAGAGTTAGTCAGGCATCACCAGGAACAAAGGATTTGAAGTTCTGGGTAAGAGGACAGACTAGTGGCTGCCTCTTAGAGGACCTAGAAATAAGCCCACACAGTTATAACCACCTAATTTTTGGCACAGTTGTCAGAAACATATATTGGAGAAAAGACGGCCTTTGCAACAGATGGTTCAGGGAAATCTGATGTCTACATGTAAAATGAAACTAGATCCTTACCACCCTGCACAAAGAAAATCAATTCAACATGGATCAAAATCCTTAAGGGAGATGCTGCAGCTGAAACCGCTAGAGGAAGATTTGAATGAAACACCTCAAAATACAGGCATAGGTGAGCATCTTCTGAGAGGACTCATCAGTTCAGAAAATAACCCCAAGAACTGAAGAGGGGGATTACATGAAGTCCAGCTTTTGCACAGCAAAGGAAACAATTCCTGGAGCGAAGAGACAGGCTACAGAATGGGAAGAAGATTTTTTCAGTTATACATATGACAGGATTTAATACCCAGGGTATATGAAGAACTGCAAAATGTAAATCATTCACTGAATAGATAGGCTAAAATACATTTCAAAAGGAGTAAAAATGTCTGATAAACAGTGTTTGATTTCCTAGGATATCGAGGAAATACTAATGAGAACTGCTTTAGGAAATGGGATGTGGCTCAGTTGGCAGAGTGCTCACATAGCAAACACAAAGCCAAGAAGCCCTTAGTACTATATAAACTGGGCACAGTGCATGCCTGTAATCTTGGCATTTGGGAGGTGGAGGCAGGAGGATCAAAAATTCAAGGTCATACATGGCTAGCCAGATAGTTTGAAACTGCCTTGCTTTCATGAGACTCTGTTTCAAGAACAAACTACCCCTCCCCCCAAAAAACCTTTAAGATTCTATTTTAAGCAGAATGGCTGTCATTAAGAAAAGAAATGAACAGGACTGGAGAGATGGCTCAGTGGTTAAAAGCACTGACTGCTTTTCCAGAGTCCTGAGTTCAATTCCCAGTAACCACCTGGTGGCTCCCAACAGTCTGTAATGGAATCCGATGTACTCTTCTGGTGTGTCTGGTACAGTACCACTGTGGAAACCAACATGGGGGTTCCTCCAGATGAATACAGACTTACTGTAGGACCCAGTTAAGCACTCTTGGAACTAAGTAGAGAATACCTTTCTCCTAAGTCGAAGGGCCAGCAGCCAAGACCAAGAGTGAGCTAGAGGCCAGGTGCTCATGTGCCAGTGGGGTCTACATGTCTATAGTTTTCTCATATGTCTATCTATGTATTAGTTCTTATGTTATTATTCATTAATAAGCATCACTCCAAAAGTGTTCTTAGGGAGCAGAAGACAGTGGCAGTGCCAGGCTGGGAATATACCCACAGCCAAGCTCCAAGCTAAGAAGTCTACAGACATGTCTTCTCTGAGCTAAATCCATGATGAAATAGATTCACTTCATAATGGGGAATTGCTCTGTGGCTACTTCCTAACTTTAAGTGTATTTGTCTGAGACAAATACATATTATGTATTCTGGGACAGGGTTTGTTGTTGTTGTTTTGGTTTTTCTTTTGACTTGACATATATTTTTCAGTTTCTGTTTTCAGCATTTTTTTTTTGTTTGTTTGTTTTGGTTTTTCGAGACAGGGTTTCTCTGTGTAGTCCTGGCTGTCCTGGAACTCACTCTGTAGACCAGACCAGGCTGGCCTCAAATTAAGAAATCCGCCTGCCTCTGCCTCCCAAGTGCTGGGATTAAAGGTGTGTGCCACCACCGCCAGCTTCAGCATATTTCTTGTGAATAACATTGCCAGTTTTTTCAATAGATAAAACAACCTGCTGGGCAGAGGGTGTTGGGTGTTGGGTGGTAGTGGTGTATGAGGCAAGAGAATTTGAGTTCCAGGCCAGCCTGTTTTACAGAATGAGTTCCAGAGAAAACCTGTCTTAAAAACCAACCAACCAACACAACAAACAAAGAAACAAACCAACAACAATAAACCAAACCAACCAACCAACCAACCAACCAAACCAAACAACCAAACAACCAACCAAACAAACAAAACCCCTGATGAACTGAGATTTGAGTCTCTTTATGTTTGCTGTTGGCTTTATATTTCTACTGTCCTGTGACACCTTCTTGTACTAACATGTTTAATTTTTTTTCTCTGTTTTCACCCCAGACTTCACTAAGATGATAATGTTTCAAGGTTAGGATTAGCCTATAGATGTTAAGTTGCCTTTTTAAATGAGCAGCAAGTATCATCTTCCTCTTAAATGGAAAGAAAATAGAACATTGTAGAAGAATTTTAATCCAGCAACATGGCTTCTCTGGCTAGAATACAGACACACCCTTGTAAGGGTCTATGATTAGACGAAGAATGACATCCCAGACTCAAATAGTATGTAAATGTAAAGAGTGTTTTATTCTGCATAAGTCCAGAATGCTGGGATCTCCCCGTTACCAAGATAGAGAGACACGTAAGTGAGCTTGCAGGCCCGATTTATAGCACATTAGGGGAATTCCTGGGTAGGTGGGCTTTGTCTTATTTTATCTCTAAGGACATTCCATTACCAGGAATGAGGGCTGGCTGGAAACTGCTGACCCATTGCCCTTGCTTCGGGCCAGGTGATGGAGAAGCTTCTGATTAGCTACCTGAAATCTAGGTTTTTAGGCCTAATCTTCTGAACTGCCAATTTGAAATCTGTCATGGAATCAGTCTAGCCTTCTTACCCTTAGTATACACCTTTAATCCCAAACAATGTAGGTTAGGTTAGTTTGTAGAAAGAAGCAGCCATGTTTGAAAGTGACGTCTAATTGAGGGACAGACAAAGTGATGAATCAGAGAAAGATTTGACAGAATGAGTCAGAGGGATAGGATATGCCCAGCTCTCACGAGAACAGACAGGAAAGGGAGGCTATTTAAGAGCAGCACAGGGAGAGAGTTGGAAGTCAGTCAGTTGAGTTTGGTTCGGTGGAGTTGGGAGTTAGTCAGTTGGGAGTCGCTGCCGTGTGGTGCAGTGCAGTGGAATTGAGTATGTTCGTGAGTTAATGTAGTTCAGTGCAGGTCAGCAGATGCAGATCACTGTCAACTAAAAGGGGTGCTAATAGGGATGTAAGGAGCTTTAAGGAGCTTTGGGCCACTTCATCTACCATGTCTGTGCCTAAGGGTGAGAGAGTAGGATGTGCACCCTTTGTAGTCTGACCATACCTGATAAACGGCTGTGATGAATTCTATAGTAAGGTTTAACAATAACCCCTGCCTCCCATCTGTGGTGCCATGTGTCATTAATTAGAATATAAACGATCCAACCACATATTTTTCAGTTTCTGTTTTCAGCATATTTCTTTTTTTTTCTTTTTCTTTTTTTTTTTTTCTTTTTTTGGTTTTTTGAGACAGGGTTTCTCTGTGTAGTCCTGGCTGTCCTGGAACTCACTCTGTAGACCAGGCTAGCTTCAAACTCAGAAATCTACCTGCCTCTGCCTCCCAAGTGCTGGGATTAAAGGCGTGCACCACCACCGCCCGGCAAAATTAAACTCTCAATGTCTTGAAGTTTGGGCAAAGACCTAAACATCAAGTGTAGAAGTAGCTTAGCAAGTCCTAAGTAACCTAACCCAAGGAACAAAGAGGTAAAGCACATCTTAGGCTAAGGCCACAGAGATGCAGAATGTTGGAATCTGACAGAGAAAAGTACATGACAGGAACAAGGACACCAATGTTCAGCTTACTAAAACCACAATGGCCCACAGAGGAGATGGTATTGCAGTGTTGAATGGTCTGTCCACCAGAATTTTATATCCAGCAAAAATCATCCTTCACAACAAGAAGTTAGACATTCTTGGAGAAAAATATATTAAGAATTTGCTCTCAGTATCCTCACAATGTAAGGAATACTAACAGGGACTAGAGAGGTGACTTGTCAAGTTAGCACTTGCTGCTCTTCCAGAGGACCAGAGTTCATTTCTGAGAACCCACAGGAATGCTCACAAACCCTTTGTAAGTCTAGCTCCAGGGATCTAATGCCCTCTTCTGACTCCTGTGTGTGTGCATACACATAAATTTTTTAAAAAATCTTTAAAAAATACTGGCGTTCTTTAGGGTAAAAGGAGGTCATACTGAGGACAACTTGAATTTCTAGAGAGGAATGAAGAACACTGGCCATGGTAAATACTTGGTAAATCCAATCTTTTAATTACCAACAAAATGATAACTATCAAACTATATTTTTTATTTCTTTAAGGACTATTTAAAGTGCAAATTGTACCTTTTTTTTTTCTTAAGACAGGGGTCTTATTATATAGTCCTGGCTATCCTGGAACTCTATGTAGACCAGGTTGGTCTTAAATGCAGATCTTCTTGCCTCTGCCTCTTTAGTACTGAAATTAAAGGCATGCACCACCACACCCATAAACAGTTTATGAGAGATATAAAATATCTGTTGGGCATTGATGAGTATTATCAAGAGGCTATGATGTATAAATTTATCTGTCCACAAGATTTGAACAGTTTGGGAATCTCTGCAAGGGCAGCTCTAGAGAATGTGGGTGTGGATATGGAGAATAAGCCTCAGACTGTCTCACGGGACTCTACCCTTTATCTAGCTGTTTTCAGGACAGTTCTTTGGAGGTAGCAGAGTCACACAGCAAGTATCCTGGAGAGGGAAAAAGATGGAGTGGGAGCCAATCAGTTAAGCTTTCCATCTCACCTGAAGGTTGAAAGAAAATCACAAGCTGGGTGTGCCAGTGTGTGCCTTTAATTCCATCATTTGAGAGGCAGAGACAGGTGGATCTCTGGGAGTTCAGGGCCATCCTTGAACTGGTTTACATAGTGAGTTCCAGGAAAGCCAGGCCTACTTAGAGAGACCTTGTCTCAAAACAACAAAAACAGAACAAAACCATAAATAAATAAATAAATAAATAAATAAATAAATAAATAAATAAATACCAAAAATCCCTCCTTGTTTACCATTCCTTTAGTTCAGTTAGATGTGGTCTTTGACACGGAAGCATGAGCTAGCCAATCAGAGCTCTCGTCCGGGGCCATTTATAGACTGACTTCTGAATGCTGCTTGCTGTTTCCTCATCACTACATCTCCCTTGACTCTCAGAACAACTATAGAATATTGAGGTTCCACCATCCAGATGTCCCCCAGGATGGTCTTGAGTGTCCTGGAGCAGTTTGCAATTAGCTAGCTGTCTTTATCTTACACACAGAGCCATAAACCTTTTGACTGTCTTGACTAATTGAACACTGCCATCTGGTGGGCACAGGTGGGTATAGACGTGCTTGTAGGGATGGGAAGCCCTTTGAAGTGTTACGTCAGTTTGTATCCTTTATTTCTTGTTCTTTTTAGCGCTGCTCTCCCAGTGAAAACATTCAAGATGTAAAGTTAAACAAAACAACAATCCCTCCAATACACACACACACACACACACACACACACACACACACACACACACACA
>JANHMN010000007.1:46837270-46851276 GCA_030674055.1 Rhabdomys pumilio | reverse complement strand
ACACACACACACACACACACACACACACACACACACACACACACACAAGTCTTGCCCAGGCCTCTGTGACTTTCTTGAGGGTTAAAGTACTAGTAGGATTTGTGTAGGCCTCAGACTAAGGAGGACTTACCCAATGGGGAACTGACAATAGAACTGTAGTTACCCAGTCAATAGGCACCTGCAAATTGTCATTACCTTGTTCAGAGTGCCTCGGGTCCCTCTCACTGCTTCACTCTGTGCCTTTCCTGGGAGAGGCTGCTCATGGCCCTCGCAAATGAGGAGCAGAGAGTTGTAGGTGCTGAAGGGTAAGCCCCTCCTCCACAAGACTAATGCTCTCAGATAGGGGGCGGGAGTGAAGGGGCAGTGTGGGGATGACACGTGAGGACACAGAGGAAACTCCTACCCCCAAGGGCTCTTGCTGAGCATGTGGCCTGGTCCATGCACGTCTGGCCCATTCATCTCAGTTTTGTGTGGAGAGTAGTGTTTATGAATTGAGTTTATGTGCACCTCACATAACCTCTTTGCTGTCTGAAAACTTAACAGACTATACTTTTCCTTTGTGAAAAGAAACTGTGTATGACACAAAATCTATATGTGGTCTCTGTGTTACCCCCACCCCCACCCCATGCAGGTACTCAATGCTTCTAACAGGCTTTCTGGAAGTGATGCATTCAGCAAACCAAGAGGATACACACTGTGACTCTGAGGTTTATGGAACATGAGTGGCCAACTTGCAGATCTGGAAAGTTAGGGCATAAATTCCTATGAACACCTTGGCAGGTGACAGGCCCTCATCCCCAAAGAGAAGCCTACGTGTGCCATCATCCTGTTTGGATGGATGCAGGGGCTTCCACAGAAACCCACAGCTGGGTTGTATAAGAATTTCTAATGGCCTTACAAGTGCCGGCGTACTCAAGTTCTCAAGTAGCCAAGATCTGCTTAATTAAGGGCAAACAGTGAGCGCTGAGGAAGTATACATTCTTCTCAAGCAAGAGCGATCACAACTGTTTTTAATTTGGTTTCTTTATGGGGCAAAGATGTCATCTACTGCCAAGAAAATACATTTAAAAATGAAATTCTCTTCCATGGAAAAAACAACAATCGTTTGGGAACAGCGCACACCCTTGGCCCTTGGGCTCCTCAGCGGGGCCTCCAGGAGAGGAGAGTTCAGAGTCAGGAAGCCAAGGTTGCATCTCTCCACCTCAATGGGCTTGTGTATGATGATGAAGAAGAATGCCTCGGAATTGTAGAGTTTCTTTTCTTTTCTTTTCTTTTCTTTTTTTTTTTTTTTTTTAAATCAGGAGGGGAGTTAAAAAAAAAAGTCTTTTTTAGAGGATTATAGTAAGAATGAATTGAGGCACTGTTTGTATGTTCCATGGCACAAGACTCCACCCACCTCTGCCCCTGCTTTTTAATAGTTTGTGCTCTGTTTCCTGAGGTCATTTGTGCTTAGCCTGGTCATTTGGATAGTTTCTTCTCCTAGAGTTAAATACACATGTTGCCAATGGCTTCTGCCTATTTACTAAGAATCTGGACATCTTCCCTCACGTTCCATAATTCTGAAGTTAGCCCGAGGCTGGTGTCTTTCCAGGGAGTAAATAGACGACTGTTGATTTGGTCTATCCACTAGACACATCTCTCTGTCTGGTAAAGAAATGGTTCTTTTTTCAGGGGTTTCTCTGACCCCAATTCCTCCCACCAGAGGAAAGATTATAAAACCCAGAATCTACGCTCAAAGGAATTCCTCTTCTTTGTTTAGCAATTTTCCGGAAGTAGACAGCTGAGTCTGGTGAGGGCTGTCAATGGCTTTTTTCTAAGTTTTGCTAAAAAGCCAAGTTTCCAGTTGTAATAATTGGAAGACAGGAGCCAGCATGGGTGACTGCTGCACTGTAAGGGCTTTGGAGTGAGCTGAGGAAGTGAACGGTCATTTGTGCCAACCGTTGAGTCCCTGAATCTAGCTGGGGCAGGTGTAACCACAGAGTGTTTCACAACCAAATGAAGGGAAGTAGCTTATATAATAAGGAACCTGTTGCAAGAGCCTGAACCTATGTTTCAAACCACCCAAGGGTACCCAACACGTTAACTCCTCCCAGATAATTCTCCTGTGTTCTTGCTTCAGTGCGCTAGTGTTCTCTGATTCCTTGGCATGCTGCTTTTCAGTAATTTTGTTCTGTATACACAGTTTGGAGCTGTTGGACCTGTCTGCTCCTCCCCTCTGAGGCCCTGGAAGGTGAAGTACTGTGAGAGGCGGGGCTCGTGAACACAAATGAATAGAAACACCAACATTTTCCTTTCCTTCCAGCAAGTCACTTTCCCCATTGTTCACTGGACTTTGCATAAGGGATGCTGAAATCTGAATCCACATCTCTTTTTCAGCCAGAGATCCTCAAAAGCATTCTTTCAGAAAGAATTTATAGGACTGTTAAGATATTGCTTCCTACCCTGTGCTACACCCGCATCCCCACCCCTGTCCTGAGGGAAAGGATGGTCTACCACAGCAACTTGGTGATAAGGTCTGGGAGTCACCTAGCAGGAACTCAAAAACCCTGGAGGGAAATGGGGAAGAGCTTTGTTTTAGGAATCAAACTTCGGAAGGCTGCCAGGTCTTAGGATAGGAAAACAGTAACTTTGGGAATGAGTCTGAATGTCAGCTGTTCCATTTACAGATGAAGATGCCTAGCCCTGGGCTGGTGAAATCTTGCTCCCAGGATCATTCAGATAGTACTGATGCTTTCTTGAGGGTGGATGTCACAAAATGGAAAGAGTAGCCCCGAGCCTTGGTTCAGGCTTTATTCCAAAAAGGCAAATAGTTCCCACATGGTCAACTATATATGTATGTAATGTCTAGCAGACAGATCCATACAAGAATGTCTGGCCAAGGGGAAGACTGGCCCTAAAATTGTTGTGATTGGTTCCCCCTCTCAGGCTTTAAGGGGTTTCTCTGAGAAGGGTTCCTGTTGCTCACCACACAAGACTTGTATTCCTCAAAAGGTATACATGGAGACAATCCAGCTTCGCTGTGGCCTGACCTCTAGCCTGGATAGGAGTGTAGGTAGCAGTCTTGCTAGAATTGGGGTGGTAGAGAGAGCACAGCAGCCACTATCGAAGCAATCCTTCCCTGGGGTCCCCTACCCCAGGATGGTGCTTCCTTCCCTCCTGCTCCCTCTCTCAGGGAACCTCAGCAGCACAGTTTGTGTTTGTTAGTAGAGGGTGGCAGGACTCTTATATAAGTGTGAAATGTCAAGACTCAGAGTTCAACTAAGAAGGACTTCTGCTCAGTCCTAGCTGTCTTGAGTAACAAAGTTGATAGTTTAATTCCATTGGACTTTTGAGTAACTACTCTGTTCCAAAATTGAGAGTAGGTTAAAAGGGCCGAGAGGTAGGCCAAGTAATACTATATCAGTAACTGGCCAGGGACTTAGGGACAAAGATTCTAGTGACTAGGAAGAAAATAGCCGAGGAGCAAGATCTGGACCTCAGATTTGAGAGCTGCAGCAGCTGGTGGTCACAGCAGCTCACGTGTCTAGCAGCTGTCTCGGGTTAATCAGGCCAATGGGCACTCAGGAGGAGCCCTGTGGGACTCTACAGCTCACCCCAGCTGACCTGGCCATGTGCAGGCATCCTCTTGACAGAGGGTGGATGCCACAAGATGGAAAGAGTAGCCCCGAGCCTTGGTTCAGGCTTTATTCCAAAAAGGCAAATAGTTCCCACATGGTCAACTAGGTCATGGGGGCATTCCTGTTTATGTTGCTCACCAGCTGAATCTGCAAGCCAGAAGTTTGATGTGAAAAGATGGCCACATTTCCTATGAAGTCAGCCCCAACATCTGCCCCAGGCACAGCTTCTGCTTAAGCAGTTCACAATTTTAATTATAACCGAGGGGATGGGCCAGAGGAGGACAGCTTTAGGAAATAACAATCAAGTAAGACACTAAAACAATGATTACTTCAGTTTGAACAATGCAATTAGATATTTTTGGAGATGGGAATTAAGATTTGCTTTAAGAAAGTGTTTATGTGCACCATGAACACGCAGTGTTCGTGCAAGGCATCAAACCTTCTGTAATAGGTGGGTATGAGTCAACTGATATGGGTACTGGGAACTGAACTGGGGCCTCTGTAAGATTAGCAAGGGCTCTTAACCACTGAGCCATCTCGTCAGCCCTGAAATAGTATTTAAAACCAGGTTAAACCTCAGACAATATCAAGGATTTTTAACTTTATCATGTATGGTATTATTATTTATGTAAGAAATGCCTTTTGAGAGAGATAGCTTCTAACCTATACTGGATCAACATGTGTTTTAGTTTGGGTTTCCATTACTGTGACGGTATGGCCTTGTTGGAGGAAGTGTGTCACTGTGGGGGTGGACTTTGAGACCCTTCTCTTAGCTGCCTGGAAGCCAGTCTTCTGTTTGCCTTTGGAAAAAGATATAAAACTCCCAGATCCTCTTCAGGTGCCATGCCTGCCCAGAAGCTGCCATAGTCCCACTTTGATAATAATGGACTGAACCTCTGAACCTGTAAGCCAGCACCAATTAAATGTTTGACTTTACAAGCGTTTCCTTGGTCATGGTGTCTCTTCACAGCAATAAAACACTAAGAGTGATTGAAACAGCACCGCCCCACAAATCTTTTTGACATCTAGGAATTGGCACCCTGTTGTTAGCTCTTTAAATAGGAGCTATATAGAAGAACTCTCTGAGATCCTGAATCATGGAGCCAGGAGAATGAGCATTAGAGTTCTGGGTTATATTCTGCCAACTTTGAGTATCCAGTGCCAGTGATGGATTCTCCCATCTGCTCTGTAAATAATGGAGGTACATTGTATGTTTGTAGTGTTTAAGGCCCTCCAGCCCACTTTGTTAGTGCACACTTTGTCCTCATGCTCACATATGGGCTACTTACTAAATAGATCAGCGGGCAAGCTGACTTGCTTCAAGAGCTGAAGTTTTGCTTTTGTTTTAAGCTAATTCTCCTCTAAGCCACAGGCTTCTGTTCAAGGAGGACAAAGTTCCCTTCAAAGCACACGGGATCATCTTATCTCCACCTGCCAGTAGAGAAAACTCTATAGCTGTGGTAACCAAATAAACAATACTAGATGATAGCTAGATCTATGCTAATAATAGTCCTGTTAACAGTCCTCACTGGGAGAGGTGAAAGATCATAGGACTCTAACTCAAGAGTCTACCCTTGCCTCCTTGTTACAAGAATGTGAGAAGTTAAATGAAAGTGGGACTCTGACTCTGTGATGCAGTCTCCATGATGCCTTCATTCATAAGGAGGTGGGAGCACCTTCTTTGGAGAAGTCTCACTCCTGTAAGTAACCTTGTTACTATTGAGGAATTGTACACATTACCCCAGGAAAAGCTAATGAATCTCATTGGTACCACCCATGCAAAATCTCAGCTCTTACCTTAAAGAAGATGAGAGAGTGATGTTGGCCTCAGAGCAAAAACATTTTTTAGGCTACCCCAAATTCCATATTCCAATGTGGTAATGGTTTGATGAAGGTTTTATAATAAAAAAGCAACTCACACATTAAGAGCACTTTTCAAATGTATTAGTAGAGAAATTAAGTAGGAAGATCTGTAAAGTTGGTATATTCCAAGTCACATACTTTTAGTCACAGGATGTTAGGTCAGACACAGAGGCAGGCAAAAAGCAGCTATTTAGGGAGTAAAGGTTTCCTGAGATAAATTGTAATTGGGCTTTGAACCTGCAACACTGCAACTGCTCCACAGACCCTTGACATTCTTATCAGCCCATCAGACTTACAGGGGATTTAGTGAAAGGTATGGGTATTTTCAGGAACTTCGATTCACAGCATTTCTATGTAGGGAACAACAGAATGAAAGATGAGTTTGGAACTGCATGACTCCTGCTTTGGGTTGTAAGCCATACAACCAGAGCTGAACCATCAAAGTCTAAGTTTCTTTGGGTGAAATCTTCTATGTGATAAGAAATGTCTTGACTTTCAGCCAATGGGGTCTATCATGTAAGTATGGGATGCTCTAAAAATGGTCAAATATATTGCAATCCCTGAGAAAGGTATATATGGGTCAAGATCACCAGCTGGCCACTATGGCAATTGCAATACCACTACATGCACAATAAGAAATACAACTGAAATTGCTGCTCCAGGGGAATTTGCACCAATTTTGGAATTTTGGTGTCTTTGAAAAAACACAAAACTATTGTAAGAATATGTTTTTGTTTTAATCCATGGTGTGGTATAGAGGGATGCTTCAGATTGTCCACAGCAGCTGACTATGATTTGCCTCATGCTCTAGCAGGGGAGTGATTTTACCAGGTAGATATAGTTTCTGTGATCGTGTGACATTTGGAATTCTGGGAACTTATCATAGGGTGTATAAATGCTCTGAGAGGTGGGGATGGGTTGTTGGTGGTTGTTGGTCACAGTCTGTTAAATAGTCATGTGCAAAAAAGAAACAACATTAAGAAATTAAATATACTGATGGTGAAGATCAAACCTGCCCCAAGGAACTTGACACTCGCAATCTGCAGGAGGCAGTCTAATGATTAGACTATACCCTTTTCCTTCTATTCTTTTTTCTCTTCTATTCAGTGTTGGGGGGTTGAAAGGGTGGGAAAAAGGGGTAGAGAAGGGTAGAAGAAAGAAGAACTCACACACTAGCCAAAGTCCAGCTACAAGTGGCACCTGGAGATGGAGCAAGGCTTATGGGAAATTTGATTTCAAATACCATAGAGAAGACAGCAGGGGCTGAAGGAATGGATTTTTTTTTTTGAAGACACCAGCAAAAAAATTATTTATGGCTGTAACCACTGGAATGTCCCCTGTTTTGCTCCCAGAGGAGATTTTTTTTCTTTCTTTCTCTTCTTCCTATATTCTGTTTCAAACAAAGGTTGGGAGAATGGCTGAGCAGTTGGAAAAATTTTGAGTGGAAATAGGGGGATCTGAGAAACAAAAATATAGCTGAAATGAAAAAACAAAAGGGTTCTGCTCTTTCTTTTCTGAAGGAGACTTTAGAGTTGGCTGTGCAACTGGAAGAATTGTGGATAGATGTGAAAGTGCTGGGGAAGCTAGGAGCACAGAAAAGAGAGAACAAAAAGTCTCAGTCCTGGTGACTTTGCAAGAGAGTGGGAGTTTCTTGAAGGAAAAGGAGGGATAGAATGTGCCAAAGGGTGGTCATGTCAGAGAAAAGCTTAAAAAGTGGGAGTACAATCTGATGAAACACTCTGTTTCAAGAGAAAGAGTTAATCTTGAATCAATCTTGCTGCCAGAGTTAGAGGAGAAGTGTCCTGGGTTATAAGATCATCACCATCAGCTTTTCCAGTAGATGTACAGCACATGTTTGCTAATGATGTGGAACAAGCTTATGATAAGTTAGGATGGCATCCTATAGAAATGATAGATTTAAGGTGTTTTAAAGAGGCCATATTTTCATATGAGATGCACTCGCCTTATGTAAAACAAATTCTCAATGACTGGGCTACTCAAAATAGAATTATTACCCGACACTGGAATAGATTAGTTACCGCTGTACTAGAGGCTGGTATGCAGTTGCAAAGGTTAACACAGTGGAGAGGGAAAACCCCACTAATATTGAAGAGTGAAATAAAATGGAAGGAATAAATATAGTAAAAGATCAGTTGCTGGGTGAAGGGCGGTACTCTGATATACAAGAACAAATTCAATTTGATAATGCTACTATAGAATAATGTCCCTTATCAGCTTTAAGAGCTTGGGATAAAGTTGAGGATCTTGGAAAAGATCCACCTCATCTATAAAAAATATACAAGGCTCTGAAATGTCCTTCACTGATTTTTTTTTAAAAAACAAATATAAGTCTCAGCTGTGAAAAAGCCATAGCAGATGCTGGCTCAAGGCAGGTGTTGATAGAGACCTTGGCATATGAAAATTCAAATACCAAATGTAAAAAAGTTATTAGACCATTAAAGGCATGAGCAGTGCCTATGGATGAATGGATAAGAGACACAAGTAATATTGGTTCTTATGTGTTCCATGCTATATCGTATCAAGCTATATAGCTAGGAAATATGGTCATTTGCAAAGAGACTGTGAGCAAGTCACTAAAGGTCTCAGATCTCAAATGTTCAGTGTTGGAGGTTGGTCTGGTCCTGATATGTATTCAAATGCTAAATTCTATACCCCCAAATCTGGATGCCCCAAGACAAGTGAATTCCCATGCACACCAGCCTTTGTTATGTAAGCCTTGCTCCCCAATTTAAAGTTAAATTGGTTAATAAAAGGCTAAAGCCTGTGGTTGGGCAGTAGAGAGAGAAAGGACAGACTTGAGGACTGAGTAAGGAGTCTCAGGAGATAATGGGGAAGAAGGAGAGAGGAGACAGAGAAAGAGGAGGAGGCCACCAGGAGAGGAGATAGATTATGAGTGCTGGCCAGGAGAAATGGACCCTGTGGATAACCTGGACAAGAATCAAACAGCAAGTAACAAGAGATATATGGCTGGGATATAAGTTAGAATAGTTCTGTGGCTGAAGAGATGGCTCAATGGTTAAGAGCACTGACTGCTCTGCCAGAGGACCTGAGTTCAATTCCCAGCAACCACATGGTGGCTCACAACCATCTGTATGTGATTCAATGCACTCTTCTAGTATGTGTCTGAAGACACCTGCAGTGTACTCTTGTAAATAGAATAGCTCAAAACCTGTCCAATCTGGGCTTACAGCTTATAAATAAAATATCAGGATTTTGTGTCTTTTATATAGGCTAGCTAGAATATATAATTTAAATTTATTTTACAGCTTAGTGCTTTAATTGTGGAAAATTTTGTCATTTGCAACAAAATTATGAACAAGTCATCTCTAAGAGCAATGTTTTTTTTCTGAATATAAACCAGAAAGAGGGCCTAGGCTTTCAGGGGTGCACAGGCAATGTGGCAAGGGCTGCCATTGGACTAATGAGTATAGGTCCAAGAGAGATAGCTGAGGCAATCTCTTATTGCCAGGAAAGGCCTTGGAGGCCTGGCTTGAGGATCTGCAGCAAAATGTATGAGCCATTTGCCTCTTGTCAGTCAGGAAATAATAAGTTGTCAGAAAAAGCTCAACTAGGTATTGTAGATCTAATGCATGCTTCTGCGGGCAGTACTGCTATAGACTTGGCCATAGATAAAGATCTTACTCTATTCCCCAAAATTCAATGTTATATATTAGAGTTTATGGTTATTTACCCTCAGGGACAGTAGTGAAGGAGTGAATTTGACTTCCTATAGATTTGTTGTACATCCAGAAATTATAAATAAAGATTTCAAAGGAGAAATTAAAACTAAGTCCTATGTAAAAAGAGAGATGCAATTTAATGCAGGTGATAGGATTGATCAACTGCTACTGTTTCCCTACATCAAAGGCAAAGCTACTCCAGTTGAAAGAACAGGAGGGTTTGGAAGTATTGGAAAACATGTGTTCTGGCAAACAGTTGTTAACGATCAGAGGCCAAAATTAAAATTGCAAGTAAATAGTATTGAATAGAAGTTTTTGTGTATACAGGAACTGACATAACTATTATTTCACAAAAAACCTTGGAATTCAGAATGGCCACTTCCAAAGCTTTATAGCCTATGTCTAGGAATTGTAAATTTATCTCAGATAACACAAAGTGTATGATGGGTTAAATGTGTGGGACCAGCAGGTCAAATATGAAAGTTAAGACCGTATGTGGCTAACCCAACCATAAATTTATCAGGAAGAGATCTTTTACAACATGGGTGTACTCAGATAATATTCTGGAATCCAAGAAACAGCCCATGATGAAATAAGGGGTGAAATGGTAGATGCTCCTGGGAAAAGTATTGATATATATCATCAAAAATAACCCTAGGCTGTACCAGTTGTCCAAACACAGGACATAACAGGGATTGAGTTTCCAAACTTATAAGTGGGGCAACTGATGAAATACCAATGACTCTAGTATAAATCTAGCTTTTACTTGCCTGAGGTAATTGTTGTCTCTGAGATTTACTGCTTCAATCTGCTAATCCCAGCCTTGTCCTGGAAGCTTGTAGCCTTGATTCAACCTTATCTAGGCCTAGTATGTTTTCAAACCCTGGTACTTGCAGCTGTGTAAGCTTACCCTTACTAGTTCTTCCTGGACTCTCGTTGGCTGGTCAGCTCAGCTGTTCTGGCTCATAACTTCTTTCTACCCTAACTGATTCAATTTGGATTCTTTCAATTTCTCCTGAATTCTCTGCTTAGCCTCATACTATCTTTGGCAATCTGTTCTCTGCAACTTCTTTCTATAACTGCCCAGATAAAACTGCCTCCCTGCTCTCTTTTTCTGTACTGCTCTCTCTTAAGTTGCTTCTTTTTTTCCTCTTTTCTTGTGAGAGTTGAACATATCCTATATTTTGTCAAATCTTTCTCTGATTTCTCACTTTGTCTGCCACTCGATTAGACATCACTTTCAAACACAGTGATTCTACAAACTGACTTTATCTTCATTGTTTGGTACATTGTTTAGTACATTGTATGTACTAAGGGTGTGTCTGTATTTCAGCCAGATAGATTAAACATGCGTGATAAGGCTGAGCCACACCATAACTAGAAACAGCTTGTTTCAGTGAGTAACAAATCTTGGGTCTCAGAGTGTGATCAATATCCTGCAATACTGTACCCTTAAAATGGTTGACTGTCTGGGTAGAGCAGCAGCCTTTATTTAAGGAAAGAAATTACAGGCACTTGAACAGCTGGTACATGAGCGTTTTGGGCTCAACATATAGAAGAATCTAACAACACATGGCGTTCTCCTGTGTTTGTTATAAAGAAGAAATCAGGAAAATGGAGAAAACAGATTTAAGAGCAGTGAACAGAGTAATTCAACCAATGAGTTTATTATAATGTGGAATTCTTTTACCTTCTTTATTACTTAAGGCATGGCCTATGATAGTAATTGATTTAAAAGATTTCTTTTTATTTTTCCCCCGTGCCTGAGCAGGATAGGAAAAGGTTTGCTTTCATAGTACCTACTCATAACAATGGTAAACCTGTAAGAAGATATCAGTGAAAAGTTCTTTCACAGGGAATGTTAATCATTCCAACAATATGTTAGTATTTTGTGCAACAACTGCCAGAAATAACTTGTAGAAAATTTTCTCAATCCATTATTATGGATTGTATTTTGTTGGCTGACTCTGATGCAGATCAGAGAAAATGTTTAAGGAAACAAAAAAAGAATTCTGCCATGCTGGGGGGTTAAAGATTGCTCCTGAAAAAATACACAGAGGAGATTCTGTTAACTATTTTGGCTATAAAATAAGTCAACAAAAATTCAACCATACAAGGCACAGGTCAGAAGCGATCAGTTGCAAACTCTTAATAATTTTCAGAAATTAATGGGAGATAATGACTAGCTATGGTCTACCATTGGATTAACTACTCAAGAGTTAAGTAATTTGTTTCAAACATTACAAGGAAATTTGGACTTAAACAGTTCAAGATGGTTAACAGCTGAAGCAGAGAGAAAATTAACTCTGGTAGAACAGAAACTTCAAGATATATATGTGGATGGCATAGATCCCAAACTTGATTTTATATTGGTTATTTTGCTTTTAGCTCATTCTTCTATTGGGCTCATTATGCAAAGGAAAGATAGTATTATGTAATAGATTTTCCTAGCACACAAAGTAAAAAATTACAGACTTACATTTAAAAAGTTTCTTATTTAATCATAAAAGGTAAAATAAGACTTTGTCAATTATCAGGAACAAACCTAACAAAAACTGTAGTACTTTATACCAATGCTGAGATTATATCATTATGGGTAAACAATGAAGATTGGCAAAGAGATTGTAGCAACTATTTGGGAGAAATTAACAGCAAATATCCTAAAAATAAGAATCTTGAGTTTATAAAAAGAACCAATTTAATTTCCCCATATATTGTAAAAAGAATGCCAATTCCTAAAGCATCTATGTTCTATGCTGATGCAAGTAAGTTGGGAATGGCAAGCTATAAGTCAGACAAAATGAGCACAGTAATCCAAAGCCCAAACGTATCAGTTCAAAAAATCAGTTAAATGCAATTCTTATGGTATTATTAAATTTTCCTGAACCTTTTAATAAATTACTGACTCTTAATATGCAAGAAGAGTTACTCTATATATGTAGAAACTGCTGAGTTTATTTCTGATAATTCAGAATCAACCTTGTTATTTATATAACTGCAACAGGCAATCAGAAATAGAAACTTCCCGTCATATTATCACCCATGTTCGGTCTCATACAAGCTTTCCAGGTAGCACAAGGAGATGAAGAAACTGACCAACTATTAATAGGAAATTAGAAGCCTCAAAAATTCATGTTAAGATTAAAGGTTTAAAGAAAAAAAAATTCTCTAACACTAGGCAACAAGCCAAGGAAATTATAAGAAAATGTCCTAATTGTTTTTTGTATAACCAAACTCCATTACCCAACAGAAGTAACTCTAGAGGTACCAAAAATAAAAAAAAATCTGGCAGATGGGTGTGTTTCATTTTGCAGAATTTGGAATGCAACTTTAATTTTTTCAAACCCTATTTTTAATGATGATTCTTAAACACTTTAGCCTTCCTTATAACCCACCACCCACCAGGGGTAGTGGGAAAGAAAGGATATGAGGTGGAGGGGGGTGCGGGGGTGGACCTGTTCAGAAAGGTTCTTTGGAATGACTCTCATCTGTGTTGTCTGGAAATCAGCAGTTCAGTTTACAGGCTAGCAGGGAGCGACAGTTCAATCCACTTGCAAGCACCTTATGGAAATACCAGCAATCCCCAGCAGTCCAGTTCGGTACAGTCGGGTTAGCAACAGTGGTGACACAACCTAGCAGAGACAGCCAGGCCTTGGCTTGAGTCAGCAGGAGGGACCAACAGAAACACCAGGAGAGGTTCTCAGCTGTGCCTCTCTCAGGAAAGCGAAGATCAGCAAAGACAGGAGACCCACAAGCATTGCACAGCTAGCTCTATAAGCAAGCCAAGCTCTATTTATACTCTCCAAAAATGTGTCCTCCACATGCCTTGCCTCAGCACAGGTGTTACTTCAGCATGGCTCTTGCTTCAGCATGTGCATCCAATCAGCCTGAGTCTGCAGAAGTGGCAACAAACTGCAGTACATCACCAGAAGTTTTTTGGTGTGTTTCTCTCTATGGTGTCTTGACAAATGCAGCTCAACTAAGCAATGTAAGGCAGACCAATACATGTGTGTCTTTAGCAAAGACTTTCATCATGTGTTCGTTCATGTGCTTGCTTTAGCAGAACATCCTCTCTCCTGTGTCTGCTTCAGTGAAACATTCTTTCTCGGGTTTGCCTTAGCCTTTCACACCTGTGTCCACTTTAGCTAATGTTCCTTCACTTGTTTGCCCCAGCAAAACACCATCCAATTGGCTTTCCAAAGAACTCCTTAAGTTTCTACTTCATTGGAACATTACGGTTGGTACAGCACACTATTGATACATATTCAGGGTTTCGATGGGTAATAGCTGTGAGTTGTGAGAAGGCTGATTCTGTACTTACACAGTTACTGGAAGTAATGGCTATTATGGGAATACTGGTCCAAATTAAGACTGACAATGCCCCCACACATGTCAACAGTAAGATGAAGAAATTCTTTGCATATGGTAATATAAAGCACATTACAATCATGCCACACAATTCTATAGAACAAGCAGTTGTACATCGATCTAATTGCACCTTAAGGAAAATGCTTATAAAAGCAAAAGGAAGAATAAAGACCCTCATGGATAGATTATGTAGTGCTCTGTTAACTTTAAATTTTCTGAACGTTAATGAGAAAAGAGCAACAGCAGTTGAGACACTGGGTTATAGGAACAACTGTGGAATTATATCAGCCTATATGCTATAGAAATGTGTTAACATCAGAATGGAAGCCCACAAAAGTTTTGCGCTGATTTGTTTATACTTCCACAGAAAATGAAAAGCTGTGGGTACCAAAACTGATGAAGTTTAGAATTGAGCAAGAGATTTTGAGATATAAAACAGGTTCTTGTGAGTAGGGAC
>JANHMN010000007.1:46774073-46827951 GCA_030674055.1 Rhabdomys pumilio | reverse complement strand
GTGTGTGTGTGTGTGTGTGTGTGTGTGTGTGTGTGTGTGTGTGTGTGCGTGTGTGTGTTTTCTCCAGGGATAGAGCCCACTCGTCCATCTTGCCAGTCCTAACTTGTTTATCGTGTTAAGCTGTCTCTTATCCCTAGCTTTCTGACAAATCTCATTTTTCTGTCGTATCTAAGAAATACAATCAATTGACAGTGATGAATTTTCATTTTCTGGAGAAATTTCTGAGTTCTAAATGGTAATTACTTTCTGAGTTCCTCAGTGAAGTTTCTATCCAAGTGAACAAGGACCAGGACGGAGCTGTTTCCTTCTGAGTGTGGCACACAGGTCTTTACAAGATCAGAGTTTGTGTAGGACTGAGGCTGGAAGAAAAGGAATGAGTCATTTCCATGATTTCTAAGAGAAAGAGTGAGGGGTAGGTCATAGTTCTCTAAAGTCATCTCTTGGAGACAAATTAGAGACAATAGAGGCAGGCTGTTGGGGTTGGGGTGGAGAAGGGGTGGGTCCTTGTACCACCTGCTCAACACAGAAACACCTGCCCAGACTCCCTGGTGGGTGTTAAAGTCAATCACAGAACCAATTTAGAGACCTCCAGGGATCCACCTCCACTGGCTGCTTGTAGGAGTTTGTTAGAAACTACTATTCAAAACCAACTGAAGCTAGTATGGAGTGTCTTTTTAAATATAATTGATTTAATTTTAATTTTATGTGCATTGGTGTGAGAATATCAGATCCCCAGGAACTAGAGTTACAGACAGTTGCGAGCTGCCATATGGGTGCTGGGAATTGAACCTGGGTCCTCATAACTAGTGCTCTTTACCGCTGAGCAATCTCTCCAGCCCCTAAAATGGAGTTTCTTATGTCTGAAAATCAATTTCATTAAAGTCTAAAGGTAACAAATCTATAAGGTTATTTTATATCACTTTAAGAGACAAAAGTTTGCTTTCACGGTCGCTGCAACATGCAACCTCTATGCATGTGTGTATGTGATCTATCACAGTTAATTACTTCAACAGTATGTTTATTTTCTGTGTATATCTTTGCAATCTATTTCACATACTGCCAAAAGAGGTGGAAACGTTTAACTGTGAAAAATATGTGACCAGACCAGAGCATATGTTGGAAGACTCTCTGGTCACCATAACTCTACCCTAAAATGATGGATTCCAATCGTCGTGTGTACCATCTCATGCAAATCAATGACGTTAGCACCTCTCCAAATGTTAACAAGACAGTTTGTTTCCTGGAACATTCTTTATTCATGATACTAGAGTGCTGTAACTGTGCAGTCCTTTTTAAACAAAATCATTTGCAAAACAGAGGGTATTATATTTGTTTTTTTTTTTTTAAAGCTTTTGTAAATAAAAACATCAGAGATGTTGTTGTAGTTTGAATATGCTTGGCCCAGGGAGTGATACTATTTGGAGGTGTGGTCTTGTTGTTTTAGGTGTGTCAATGTGGGTGTGGGCTTTAATACCCTCTTTCTAGCTGCCTAGAAATGAGTGAGTCTTCTAGCAGTCTTCAGATAAAGATGTAAAATTCTCAGTTCCTCCTGCACCGTGGCTGCCTGTGTAGAGTGAAATGAATGTAGGATTTCGGGCCTTCACTGCCCCATACACCTGGACACTGCCATGCTCTTGCCTTGAAGATTATGGATAATGGACTGAACCTCTGAACCTGTAAGCCATCCTAATAAAATGTCATCCTTATAAGAGTTGTATTGGTCATGATTTCTGTTCACAGAAGTAAACCCCAAAATAAGACAGATGTTAAATTAATTTTTCAAATACCTTAATACTCAAGTTTCAAATTACCTTGTTAGGAGCTTGAAGGACCCAAATCCTCAGGGGTGACACAGGAATGAGAGGTTTAGAGGAGCTAAGTGATGTCACCCAGAGAGCTTCAGACTGGAATTCAGGTGACCAGGATGTGAGACAGAAGATGATGCTGACACCCTTCTGAAAGGAACACACTTTGAGTAGCAGGCTCTCGGCAAGTCCAGGGCATGGCTCTTTTATTTTGTTCATGTCTGTGTGGAGATCATGTGTGTATGCCACATGTTAGTATTCTGTCTAAACTCCACCTCCACAGTTACCTGGCAACAGTCAGGTATGCTCCTCCCCACAGTTACCTGGCAACTGCCAGGTAGGCCTGGTCCACTATAAAAGGGGCTGCTTGCCCCCTCCTCTCTCTCTTAATCTCTTACTCTCTTACCCTCTCTCTCTTACCCTCTTGCCTCTCTGTCCCCTCCCCCCTTCCTCTCTCTCCACGTGGTCATGGCCGGCCTCTACTTCTCTCTTATCCTTCCACCTTTTTCTCCCCACCTTTACCCTATCTCCTGAATAAACCTCCTCCCCCTTGGAACCATGTGGTCTGGAGTGGTCTGTTCTGAACTGCGGTCGGACTACTTCTAACAACTAACGCCACAGACAAGATGTTAATACATTTAGTAAATATTTATTAAGTTTACTACATATCACAGAGCATGTTGAGTGCTTGTATTCATCATAATTCTACAAGATACTAAATGTGTCAATTTCAGATGTAAGATTGGGTCAATCCTTCGTGCCTAGAGGTGCAGAGAGGTTGGAGTGGCGTGCTCAGTGTTAAGCAGTCATATGTTGAGTTGCCACCTGTCAAGCCTCCACAGGTTCTCCGGCATTCCCCAACCTTTTGTTTTGTTTGCTTTTTTTTTTTTAATTTTATTATGTATACAGACAGTATTCTGCCTGCATGTATCCCTGCGGGTCAGAAGAGGGCAGATGGTTGTGAGCCACCATGTGGTTGCTGGGAATTGAACTCAGGACCTCTGGAAGAGCAGTCAGTGCTCTTAACCACTGAGCCATCTCTCCAGCCCTTGTTTGCTCTTTGAAACAAGGTTTTTCTGTGTCACTCTGGCTGTCCTGGATCTTGCTCTGCAGATCAGGTTGTCCATGAATTCTGAGATTTCCCTGCCTCTGCCTCCTGAGTGAAGGGATTAAAGGCACGCACAACCACCAGCCAGCTTTCACCTTTTAAAAAAATGTTAGTTGAAGCTGTTGAGCTCATTGCAGCCAATGGCTATGAGGGACATGGTGAATTCATCCTCCTGGCTGAGGCCTTTCCTCCTTGATTTCTTCTACATGTTCCTCCTCTCCCACGTAGGAATACTGTTTAAGTTGAAGCCAGCTCCACAGAGGGTGCACTCATCCTGCTGACTTAGCCCACTTCAGATTTTCGTTTTGTTTTTAGGTTACCCTGAGAGGCCAGGGCTCAATATTGACAGAAGGCAACTATTTGTGTACCTATTTATTTGAGGACCTGAGGTGCCCTAAATGTATATATACCATTAGCTTAGTCTAGGTTAGTCATGTTTCCATACTGCCAGATGTCAGAAGTACTGGGGCTATACAAAGCTCACGGGCAGACTCCTGAATGGGACCTGAAGGAGTGACAGCTTTCAAAGGAACAGAGGCAGGGGCCAGTCTCCAACAGCAGGAGGTCCATTCCATTGCCATCTCTACATGCTCACACCTCTACCCAACTTCCCATTAATCATCTAACAATCACCAGTTTTCAAAAATGTTTAAAAGGGGAAATCACACTTTGAGAGATTTTATGTGTTGAATTTACACACTTTAGAATATTATGCAACCTCTTATAAGAAGGAACCAAAATGAAGCCATTTTGAATAAAACTTCCATTTTGAATACAGGTCTAATAAAATTTAAGTTCCCAAGATCACCCTTGGTAACTGACATCCTGCTTGGCAGAAAGAGACATGTGCATAGGTGTTTTAGTTAAGGTTTTACTGCTGTGAAGAGACACCATGACAAGGCAACTTTTATAAAGGACCACTTACAGTTTCAGAGGTTTGGTCCATTATCATCATGGTGGGAAGTATGGCAGTGTCCAGGTAGATATGGTGCCGGCCAAGGAGCTGAGAGTTCAATATCTTAATTCAAAGGGAGTCAGGAGGAGGATCTCTCTTCTGCACTGGGTGGAGCTTAAGCAGAGGACCTCAAAGCCCACCCCCCACAGTGACAAACTTCCTCCAAGGATGCCACATCTACTCCACCATGGACACATCTCCTAACAGTGCCACTTCTCCTGGGCCACAGGTATTCAAACTACCACAGTAGGTAACTGACAATCTGGTTTTCGAGTTGAAACAAGAATGCTAGGCAAGTTGCCCTACCACAGTTGAATAACCCAACCAACAGGAACAGGATAAATCTATCGCAAAGACATGTCCCTAAGGAAATCCCCTATCTCTAAGTCCTGATTGGTTGGATAGTTTGGCATAGAGGGTTGTGGTTTTGGAGCTTAAAAACTGTAGCATTGTGGTCCAGGGTCACAGTTTAGCTCCCAAGTCTGTTCTGCAGCCCAGATTGATCAGCAGTGGCCTAAGTTCATTAAATTTTTGTCATCTGCTTAAATACTTACAAAGATGAATGTTCAAAGATGCAGTCAGCTCCTGTGTCTGTGCTGTTGTCCCTGACTGGTCAGTTTTTGCTGTCTAATTCAAATAAAGATCTTGCTTTGCTGGACTCTTGTGCCTGCTTGGGTTAGTTTGAATTTTCCATCCCCAACACTCTTCAAACATGAGTGTGTTTTTCAACATCTATTGGTTCATGTAGCAGGAACCAGAGTTTCTGCACATAATCACTGAATGTTGGTGGCTCCTCCATTCATGTTTTGAAAATCTAATCTTCAGTGACATAGCATGAGATGTCTGGAAGGTGTTCTAATTACAAGGGGGAGTCCTCATGAGCCACAGAGAGCCCGCTTGCATTTCCCACCATGAGCGGTCACAGTAAGAAAGTACAGTCTATGATCCAGGAAATGCAGCCTCAGTGACACCAAATGTGTTGGTACTTCTATGAGTCCATGTATTGATTCTAGGAAAGTGGCAGAGTTGTGGGAGGCTGGGACCTTGAAGAGAACTGGGAGTCATAGATAAGATGCCTTTCACTCATTCCAGGTGAAGTCTGAAGGCCTCCACACAGACCATTAGGCAGGCACAATGGCTTACCCTCACCCTGGCACACAGGCCACTTGGAGGTGAAGAGCAAAGGTTTGGAGGAAGGCCCTTGACCTCCATGTAATATTTATACAGCTCACACAAAAGAAGCGCTCTGCCCAAAACAATTATGTAAGAGATGACTGGTATTTTCTTGGGGTTCCTGTTAACAGTCATTTCTGTTGACTCACACTCCACTGCCCCCAAGACTATCAACCATGTCTTAGGTGTCTCTCATCAGACTCATATCAGCATGATGTTGTCCAAATACAAACTGGTCCTTAGAGCCCTCTGTTCCCAGCAACCTTGACTTTGGTTTTTCCAGCGTCCAGAATGCCAGCATATGTGATGAACTGCACTCTGTTCAGGCAGCGTGACCTAAGTCCCGCAAACTGCACTTAGGCACAGGAACACCGGGATGTCTATCGGTATTTTTCTAGGGACGTTAAACAGAATAGCAGAGTAAATTGACAAGAAAAAAGAAACTCTGAAAAAGTATATAGTTATCACAAATATTAAGTTAATATTGTAACTTTCCAACTCCACTCCTCCCTGCTCTTGTTCGTGTATGTGTTTCTGCTTCTCAGTTGAAGACAGAGCATACCATTGATCTCTTCCAATATTTTTTAAATGCTAATTTCTTGTCTGTTTAAAACATGTAAGACAAAGATTTCTGAGGCGGTGGATTAGGAGCTGTCTAATTCACAGTGAGGGAGTAGGGATAATACAAACAAATGGACCCTACTCTGCAGAGTGAGGAGTTCTAGAGAATCACGCAGTAAGAGGGTAGCCCAGAGGACGGAGAAGAGGAAGGTCACATGACTCTGGGTACATTGAGGAAGGGAAGCAGAGGCCTCATCCTGGGTCGGCAGCACCCATATCAGGTGGCTTATAACCACCTGTAACTCCAGCTCCAAAGGATCTGGCACCTCTTCTTGCCTCCAAGGATACCTATGTACATATCCAACTTACTCCATGCACAGATAGATAAACAATAAAATAAATCATAGAGGAAAAAAGCCCTTCCCTGAAAGAAAGGCAGGTCACATGGATGAAGAGAACCAGCAGTGCTACAAAGCCAACCCTGTTTCTCACAGCAGAAGGGTCAGCATGGAAAGCTCCATTTTGTCATAACCCAGTACTATGGTATTCACAAGGCAGAGAATCTGAAGTTAGTCTTCCATAGCTTCAGGGAGAGTGTCTGACACTGCTAAGACCAGAAAAATGTGTAAGTGACAGGAGATGTAGCTGTCATTGAAGCAGCCCCACCCTCAAAGGTTAGACTTGGAGAATAACTTTGGACTTTGATAATCCCAAACTTGATGTCAGATCAGCCTTGGGGCTACTTAACTGCTGTGGAATCTGAGCCCACTGAACTTCTGAAAAACTTGATATCTATACTCTTCCTGGAGGAAAGCAGGTATGCACCTGCAGATCCCAGGGCTACCTTGCTTCCCTCATATCTGAAGCATCTGGGAAACTTCCCTAGGTAGATGTTATCTTCCCCAGGGCGTACTAGCTGGTCTCTGGGAGCTGAAGGAACTTGGCTGCCTTGCTTCCCCTCCCCCTGTCCTCTTTTACAGGAGACAGAAAGGTCCTGAGGTGAAGACAGCGCTTGTCTAGAGTAGCCTCAGCAAATTACAGAAACAGGAGGGTTCACAAACCCAACCTCAGCTCCCTGCATCCACAGAGAGACTTAAATTTTAGATAGTACATAAAGTTGTTCCAGCCCATTTTCCCTCATGGTTCCTCTTTTCTTTATAATACTTTTAAAAGTATTTTGATCTTATCTTATGTTTTAAAAATAACTCTTTTTTTTCATTTCTTTTCTTATATCTGATCTGGTTTATGCATTTTTTCATATTTTCCTGTTATTTAACCTCTCTTAGTTCCTTGATTTTTTTATTTTTAGTAGAAATTTGGTTTTATCTTACCTGAAAAAAAAAAATAGGTTTTATGGTGTTATTCTGCTTCTTAAATCTATCTCACTTGTACATGTGATTGGTTGTTTTTTGGGGGAAATTTGGTCTTTCCTCTCTGTCTCCTGCTCTTTCCTCATTCCCTTCAGAACGCCCTCCATTCTCTCCATCCTCTGTTTTAGTTAACCCTGCTGCCCCGTCTCCTACAGTCTATTTATCTCACGACTCACCACTCCTACATTTCTGTTCTTTTTGCCAATTTCTGTTCTTTGGTCATGGTAATATATTCGTGGGCTCTAGTTTAAGAGTGTTTTGATACCTTATTAGATTTTTGTTGGTATAACATTATTTTTTCTTCCTGAGTGATAGTAGGGAATGAACCCTCAAGAGTTAGTCTAGTTACTAAGAAAATCCTCAACTAAAATTGTAAGAGATAGACAGGCCAACACATGTCAACACACAAGCAAAAGAAACTCAAAACCAAAGCCACAAGAAAACACCTGAGGAAGATAGAACTCCTTAATTAAGTGAATTCCGAGACACTTTGGGCACGATGCCAAAAGTTCACTTGTAAAAATGACCAATGACTTTTAAGAGGCTAATATTTCTAAGCAGGTGAAGGGAGAGAATCAAGTCAGGACCTAGAGAAGAAAGCCAACAAGAAAGAAGGTGAGCAAGACAGAGAAGAAAGTTAGCAACATGAAGGAGAAAGTGAGAAAAGTGGCTGAGAAAACCAAGAGTTTGAAAAAGACAAACAGGAACACTGGGAATAGTCAGTGAGTCAGATATATAAAAAACACAACGGGAAGCATCTTGGAGGAGGGGGCTGATGGGAGAGCAACATTCAGTCAGTAATTCAGAGGAAATATGTAAACAAGCATGGCTATAACTTCTAAGAACTCTGGGATACAATCAAGAGACTGAACTGAGAATTCATGGGACAGGAAGAGGAACTCAGAAAAAGCAGTGAATTTATTCAATGAAGTTAAAAAAAAATTTCCTAAGTCTTGGTTAAAAAAAAAAAAGCATATGAATACTAGAGGCATTTTCAATCATGGACAGACATGACCAGATCATGGAAAGAGCTCTCAATGATACACTACAGTCAGCATGCTTGAAGGAATAAACAGACTATATAAAATGACAAAACACAATGACATCAGATTTGAACAGAGGTCCTTACCATGCAAAAAAAAGCATGGTAAACATGTGATATGTTAAGCCCATTAGAAACGACTGCTAAATAAGACTGCCATATCCTGAAGAGCTATCCTTAAAACTTAGCTGAGAAATAAGGTTATTATTTCAAGATAAAAACAAACTAGGGTTATTCATGTCCACCAGGCTGATTCATGTCCACCAGGCCAATATTGCTGAGGCTGGTTAAAGGAATTCTAAACACAGAGGAGGGGAAAAGGCAGGCTTAATCGTGAGAGCATAGGGACGCATGGAGTGTAACAGATGAACAAAGGAGAGCTAAGAATACACAGAGTCCAAAACAGTAATCCAGTATCTCTGAACATTAACAGGAAACCAGAAGAAAAAGTTGGTTTTGGTCATGGTGTTTTATCACAGCAATAGAAAGCAAACCTAACTAAGACAAAAATAATGGCAGGAATTCATGGAATGGTCACTAAAACCACAATGTGCAGACTCAGTTAAAGAGTTGGCTTTGTTTGTTTATTTTTGTTTGATTGTTTGTTAGTTTAAGACAGAGGCACACTATGCAGGTAGATTAGGCTGGCCTCAAACTTACAGAGATTCACCTGCCTCTGCCTCCCTGGTGCTGGAATTAAAGGCATGCACTACCATGCAAGGCTGAAGAGTTGGTTCTTTGAAATAAAATAAACACAATTGACAAATCACAAACTAAAAAGAGATAAGACCCAAGTTAATAAAATTAGGATGAAAAAGGTGTCATAATAGATACCAATGGAATCAGATCATTAGGGACTACTTTGAAAACTTGTATTCAAAAAAACTGGAAAAATCTAAAAGTGGGTAAGTTCCTAGACACATGTGATTTATCAAAGTAAACCAAGTTATAAACAACTTAAGCAGATCACAAATAAACAAGATGGAAACAGTAATAGCCTCTCAGCAAAGGAAAGCCCAAGACCAGACAGTCATTGGTGAGCTGTATCAAACCTTGATAGCTGGGTGCTGTTAGCACATGCCTTTAATCCCAGCACTTGGGAGGCAGAGGCAGGCAGATTTCTGAGTTCGAGGCCAGCCTGGTCTACCGAGTGAGTTCCAGGACAGCCAGGACTACACAGAGAAACCCTGTCTCGAAAAACAAAAAAACAAAAAAACAAAAAAACAAAAAAACAAAAAAACAAAAAAACAAAAAAACAAAACAAACAAAACAAACAAAACAAAAACAAAAAAAAAACAAAAAAAAAGAAAAAGAAAGGCAGAGGCAAGTGGATCTCTGTGAGTTCAAAGCCAGCCTGGTCTACAGAGCATGTTTTCGGACAGCCAAGGTTACATAGAGAAACCCTTTCTTGAAAAGCCAAAAACCAAAACCAAAACAACAAAACCACCACCCAAACCAAACCAAACCAAACCAAACCAAACCAAACCAAACCAAACCAACCAAAAGATTGAAAGGAAGGGTTCACAGAAGTGGTCTTCCAAGTATTCCATAAAATGGGAAAAGAAGGAACACTACCACACTTATCTATCAGCCCAGTATCAAAACTGGATTAAAAAATACAACAAACAAACACAACAACAACAACAACAAAAAAACCCATAGGCCAACATGTATGATGAACACAGATACAAAATTTCTCAACTATAATACTTTTAAACTGAATTAAGGGACATGTTAAGAGGACCATGCACCATAGTATGGTGGGCAGTGTCATTTCAGGGATGCAGGTTAAATGTAATAAAACACATGCATAGACTTTAGGACAGAAATCACATGATCAGCTCCATAAATGCAAAAGCCTTTGAGAAACACATCCCTTCAGGAGTAGGAAGAACACCCCTCAGTATAATAAGGCGATATAGGACAAGTCTGTGTACACCTACAATATACTAACTGGACAAACCAAGCATTTCCTCTAGTCAGTGTGACTATCATGTCCACTCTTTCCACTCTTATGCAGGGATACAGTGTAATGTTTGAGGTTGTAACTAATCAGGCAAGAGAAATACACGGCGTACAAATAGGAAAGGAAATCAAATGATGTCCATTTTACACACACGATCTTTTACTTAGAAGTTTCTAGTGATTCCATCAGAAAACTCTTAGACTTCATAAGCACTTTCCATAAACTAGCAGTAAATCAACACACAAAAGCCAAATTTCCTAAATAAGGATGAATTTGACAGTAAGAAAAAAAATCCCTCTCACAATGGCTTTTAGAAACACCCAGGAATAAGCCTAACAGAAGATGTGAAAGACTTCTTCAATGAGAACTTTAAAACCCCAAAGAAACTGAAGGTATTAGAAGACGAGTTGACAGACTCTGTCACTAAAAATGATCTGCAGAGTCAAGTTAACCCTCATTAGAATTTCAACAGCATCGTTCATAAAACTATTCAAAGACACCAAAATCAATAAGAAACACAAAAGGCTTCAAATAGTCGAGCCAATCCCAAGAAGAAAGGACAGGGATAAGTGTATTGAAGACTTTAATATAGAACTTAAGACTTTGAAATTATTAAAGGAAAACACTTCGCTATAAAGGCACAGGCAAGGACTTTCGAAAAAGGACTCTGATATCACAGGAAATCCTAAGAATTGACTAACTAGCTTACATGAAATAAAAACAAACTTCTGCACACCAAAGGAAACAGCAGCAGAATGAAAAGAAAATCTGTATCAGCTGACGGAGACTAAGATTAGAGTCTATAAAGGTCTTTTAAAAAATCACACACACACATACACACACACACACACACACACTCACACTCCATCCCACCAGCAACACGCTACCAATTCAGACAGTTCTCAACAGAAGACATACAAATGGGCAGTAAACATTTTAAATAATGTTCAAAATCTTCAGCCATTAGGGAAATGCAAAAATGCAAATGAAAACGACAGTGAGATGCCATTTCCTGTCAGAATGGAGATCACTGAGAAAACAAAAGATTTAAAAAAAATGCAAATGGAAATGGCATGGGGGAAGGAGGAACTCTTGTACACACTGGTGAAAGCCAATGTGGAAGTCAGCATGGAGGTTCCTCAGATACTTAAAAAACTGCCGAGCCATCCAGTTCTCCCCTCTTGAGAACATACCAGAAGGAATCCAGAGCAGCACACCACAGAAGAAACTGCCCATTTACTGCTGCATTCTTCTCAGCAGCCAAGACAAGGAGCCAAAAGCTGAGTGGCTAAAGCAAAGGTAGGTCATGTACAGAGAGGTCTCATTCAGCCGTGAAGAATGAGTTATGCCACCTGAAGGAAAGTGATCAAAGCTAGACACGATAGCAAGTGAAGTAAGCTAGACTCGAACGTTACATTTTCTATAGGAGCAGGAATCTAGAAAAGTAAGAGTGTCTGCATGCGTAAGACATGAAGGCAGGAGGACTCATGGGAGAGGAACAGGACTAGCAAGAGGGTGGGCTGGTGGAGCTATGGGGAGGCCATGTGAGCAAAGTACCATGCCACATGTATATGAGAAAATGTCACAGAGCTATTACTTTGTGCACCTAAAGATCATTGAAGTACTTTTTTTGTTGTTGTTGTTTTTCGAGGCAGGGTTTCTCTGTGTAACCCTATTGAAGCGCCTTGAAGGATAAGCACAAAGCACTCCTTTAACTTTAGATTAAATTGAATAGACAGGGGCAACGGGGACATTCCTGCCATATCCACTTATTTCATTTCGATTCAGAGGGAGTAACATGACTTTTTCAAATATTAAATTTGCACTTGGCAGCCTTTCTGCACATTCCTTCTTGTTTGCGAATGTTTTTCTTTTCCAGCTTTTATTTTGTAATTGACCTTTTATTATTATTATTATTATTATTATTATTATTATTATTATAGCCCAAATAAAGGAAATAAATTATAAAATGTCATTGGCCTGGCCCTCTTTAATCCCTACTATGTTTTCAAACCAATCAGTCCAGGGAATGGGGATGACATATTTACACTAATGCCAATTTTCTTTGAGGTGTCCAATGTCAATGTTCATCCACTGACATTGCAGTTTGGCCAGTCAATTTACAAATGCTTAGGGAGATCAAACGGCCTAGAAATACCGATTCCAATGGCAGCTTCACAGTGCTGTAGGTCTCCTATGGAGAGACTCCCTACCTCCTATGCTTGTGTTAACTGGCTCAGTATTAACTGACTTGTTCTAAACTTAGAAACGAGTCCTGCACACAGATCCATTATAGATCAATACCAGTATGAACTGCATATACGGGGTGATGGTCCATATCGAAACCTGGACTTGCTAGTATTTGGTGCTGCGTGCTAAGAGAAACGATGAACATCTCCTTGGAATGGCCTTTTGTGAGAATTTCCATCTATTAGGATTAAAATACTTTTCATATAGAAAAAAAAAATCTGGGCTCACGTTCTTCTGGAAAAAGATTGCTGCAAGTCCTTAAAACTGGGAGATGGTTATACTTGTGCCCGCTGTGGTATGGAAGTTTGCTTTTGACTGTTTAACTCTTGACTTCAAGGTAGGGAATGGGTGAAGTGAAGCACCCCCAGACATCTCCAGCAAGGCCACTGGGCATGACAGAAAAGTCACCACAGCTGTTTAAAGCCATATCTCGGCCGGGCGGTGGTGGTGCACTCCTTTAATCCCAGCACTTGGGAGGCAGAGGCAGGCAGATTTCTGAGTTCGAGGCCAGCCTGGTCTACCGAGTGAGTTCCAGGACAGCCAGGGCTACACAGAGAAACCCTGTCTCGAAAAAAACAAAAAAACAAACAAACAAACAAAAAAAAAGCCATACCTCTTGTGAATTAGAACCAAACAACAGTGGCATGGGCTCATATCAGGGTTTGCACAACTTAGGTAGAAAACTTTAAGAGAAAAAAAAATTTTTTTTTTCCTTTTTGGACTTCTTATATGGAGTTTAGTTTCTTTAAAAAGTTTCTAACAGTTTCTTAGTAAAATGGCCAAAACATCTGGTTATTTACAGAAAATTCAAATGTCCAATAAACACTAGCAGAGATATATCATTTCATTAGTATCAGAGAGATGCAGATGAGGGCCATACAGACCTTCAACTTTGGGATTGCTAAATAATATGTTGAGGTTATCTTTTCTCCATGTCTTAACCAACTTAAAAAAAAGGTTTAGCATGCGTGTAAGTATAGATGCCAGTGTGTCCGAGTGTGCCCATCTGTGTGTGGATGGGCCGGCAGGGTACTGGATTTTTGGAGCTTCAGTCTGAAGTGTGGGTATGGCGACCATTAAGATGGAAACACTGTGAAACCATTTTATGTTAAACATTTCAATGTTTTGGCAAAATTGCTTTTGGCTATAGTTGAAATTTTTAACATCATATGGAAACATACCAGAATCTTAAATTATATAAAAAAAATTACTTTTGGTCCCCCAAAGTAATCTGAGCATACTGAAAACACTGACTTATTTTAAAGGTGCTGGCAAAGCAGTCATAAGTGACATTACATTCTCTTGTTCTTGACAGGTGGCTTGTGTTATGTGACAGTGCTATGGTCAATGAAATCTAACGTTCCAGGCATGACGCCTCATCCTAAAATGTCTGAACTGGGAACTGTCAAAAGGAACAATTGAGTAGAGGAACCCTCCAGAGGATGACAGCTCATTTCTTTTTTTTTTAAAAGATTTATTTATTTCATGTATGTGGGTACACTGTCGCTATCTTCAGATACACCAGAGAGGGTATCAGATCTCATTACAGATGATTGTGAGCCACCACCATGTGGTTGCTGGGAACTGAACTCAGGACCTCTGGAAGAGCAGTCACTGCTCTTAACCATCGAGCCATCTCTCCAGCCCTGACAGTTCATTTCTATTATGTAATGAATTTGTTAGAAAAATTGTTGAATGGAACTCATTTTTTTTTCCCCCTCAACTTGGCCAATGTTTACCTTAAGCTCAGTTCTCCCTAGGGCAAGGATCAGAGTGACTACCAATACTTTTAAAATAGTATGGTCCTTCTTCCCAGTTTTATGTGGCATCAAGTACAGGGCTGCTGATTTGGACCAAAGATAGTAGCAGTGTTACCATTGCCTCAGGGAAGCTGTCTGACAACTAGATCTTTCTCACCTCAAATCCCTCAAATCCCAGGGGCCAATGGGCTTGGTAGGAAATCACTCTTTTGTGAAGTGAAGCCAAACAGAAGGACTGTGTGGGTTCAAATCAGGGTTTGTATTTCTGGCAAGGTGTCTAATACCCTGGTAGAATTCCATGCCTGTACTGTGGGGAATACCACTCTCACATCAGTAGCACATGCTGCCCTTGAAGCCGCCCTTGAAGCCGCCCTGTTTAGTATCCAAAATGAGAGAGCAGTGAAGATCTTAAAAGTTGCTTTATTTAAACAAAACTGATGCCAACTTTTCTATCTATATACAAACATGTTTCAGAACCAGAGCGGCAGACACACAAACTGTTCACACGGGAACTGTAATGCTTGACATGTTAAGACAAAGGTTTGTTTTCTGCTCAAAAAGACATTCACAGATTCAAAAGTCATTCTGAAGGCTGAACACCACCAGACCTTCATCTTCCAGGTGGCTTATGTAAATTCTAAAGAAAGGGAGATGGAACTTTGGAGGGTCAATGCATCGTGTTCAGTTTCATTCAACTGTGAAGGAGGCTCACAAAATGTTTTGGGCTGGAGATAAAATTTTGAATAAAATATAATCTACTGAGAGGACACTTAAGAAACAGAGGCTTACATTTTTTTTTTTTTAACTCTAGTTGCCTATATCATAAATATAAAAAGATCCTTTCATTTTTGGTCCCCCAAAGTAAGAAAAACTAGCTTAAAAAATAAGTTTAAAATAATTTTATAAGTACTATCAACAAAATGTAGTGACTAGAGGTCCTTCAAAGTCAAGGTAAGACTACGGAAGGAAGTATCACATTTCTGTCCCTCCTTCTTCCAACCCATTAGAAATGGAGTCCTTCCACACGCTTACCTACACGATAAACTTATGTCTAAAACTCTGTTGGGGAAGTCAGTCACCTTTGCCTTTCCCAGGCTTAGGCTTCCAGGAGCCCTCGGAGTTCCTCAACAAGGACTGTAGTTATGAAAATCCCCCAAAGTCTCGCTACACAGTCTGCTCACTAACTCCAGCTCCACACAAGTACTAGTTATTTTAGATAATACTTGAAAACAGCAGCGGTTGCAGCAGAGTCTAAGTATTCTGCTGACACAGATCTGTGCCAGCTCTTGGTCTAGTCATTGGGGGCTGGGGAGCTGTACAGCAGTGAGGTAGAGGAGTGGATCCCAAACCCCCTCCTGCCACAGCACATGAGATTCAAGTCTGAGCTGGAGGGTTAGCAGTCTGCACCACACATCAGCCTCAGAATGCTCTTTGCATCACACAGCCACCGAGCACCAAGCAGGACTAAATGCCACAATACGATGACCCACAGGGACTGTCTACTCCCGTTTGCTCATGGGAATCAGGTCCCACCATTTACTGTGCTTTAATTTTCTAAAAATGAGATGAAACCATTGTAAAAATGTTCTTTCAAAATAAATTATTTCTAGAATATAAAAAGCTTTATATTTCCCCAGCTCATGTTATCATTATAAAATAGGAAATCAGAAAAGTAGCTGTTGCAATTTGCATATGGTAAAAAATATTTATATGTGTACACATATATACACATATATAAAAATGCAAATCTTAAATTAAAATTATCAATTAACAAAGTGATCAGGTACTGAATTGTACCTAAGAAAAGCCAAGTATGTATAATGCAAACGAGCTTGAAAGGAGTTTCCCAACTGTGAGAGGTAAACTAAGACTTGCCACGGGAAAAGGCAAAGTCAGGAAGTCCCATTACTCAGAGATTAGAAGTCACTGGTACTATTTTCAGATCTAACCACCCCTCCCCCTGTTCCCCTCACAGCATCCATCACTAAGTCCCTAAGAATGCACACTCTCAAGGTCACTGGCTGGTGACGGGGCCACCTAGGCTTGCCATGATTAGCGCCCTTTGTCTGAGCTGCTCTTGCCCAGAAAGCCCTATCCATGTAGGAGATAAACTTTCTCCTAATGTGCAAAGGTGCCTTGCAGATCGGTGGGTCTTAACGCCTCTTGGTGGAGAGGAAGTCCTCTCAGGAAATCTAAGCAAGAGAGAGGAGCAGCTGTGGCTAAACAGGAGCAGCCTGTTCCTATCACTGAAAACAGGGGTAGTGTTCCTAAAGCCTCCACAGACAACTGGGGTTCTCTTTCCATGTTGTTGACCCCTGCAGTTGCTAGTGTTCATGAGGGAAAATGCTCACGGAGACCAGGATCTTCCTCAGGAGGGCCAGCTCAGGAACGGGCAAAAGGAGAACAGACCTGGCCTGTGGAGCAGCCCTATGATACTATGCTCAAGAGCGTGCTGGCGTCTCCTGAGGCTTTTTCATTGGGTCCCCAGGTGAAAAGCCAGCCACAGCAGACCCTTCACAGCCTGCTTTCAAGTCCACCTGGAATGGCACCATTGAGGCTAACCTGTCTTTAATGAATCTGCTCCTTCATATTTTAAAATGGCCATTTATGTTTGGTGGAGTATTAGATGCAAAGAACAGACTTAGTTTTATCTATTTTTCCTTCTTTACCTAAAACAAAAAGAAAAAAACCAATTATGTATTTCCTACCCAACTATTATCAATTAAGATATTTTAAAAGCAAGCAAAAGCTAAATACTGAAAATCTGTCTTTTCTTCTCCTAACAACTGTTGCTGATACAAGCCCATGAAAGCAAAGCTCATGGCTCTGCAGAGCGTAGCTAGTACTCACAGTGGGAGGGGTCAAGCACAGCACTCTCTAACCAGATTTAAGATGACCCATCAAGTAGAAAACTGTAATTTCTATTAAGGAGCAAATATTCTGGAAGAGGCAAAGCAAAACCAAAGTGGATGTGTGCACCAAGACAGGCTTAACCCTTCAGTAGCATTTATCCAAGAAGTGTGTCAATCAAAAACCTGCCCCTCTAAATGGATTAAGAAAGATGTGTCTACTCAAAAATAAGAACTATGCAAGAAAGGCCTCAGATCTCACTCAAAACCTGTAGAGAATACTACATCCTTTCAATCAAAACCAGTAGAATTTCAGGGCCTCGCACCTTTCCCTGGTCCAGGCACAGAGCTCAGGTAAGGACAGGGCTCTCACCCTTCCTATGGTGACTCTAAGGAATAAGAAACTCCCTTTCTTCTACTGCACCAAAGGTCTAGAGTGTGACCCTAAGCCATGAAAACTACAAGAAAATCCAATTTCAAAGACCAATTTCATTTGCCCTTTGAAGAAAGGACATCCCAGTCTCTGGTGGCTTCTATCAAATGCCGCTGGCCGTGACTCATCCACTCTTCCTGGTCTTCGTAGAGCCGCCCACAGAACCAGCACTTAAAGACACACTGGGCAGGGTCGTCCGGCAACGAGCCCACCACCTGGTAGTTGTTTTTATGAACCTTCTTCAGTTTCATTTTCAACATCATCTGCCTCTTCATGTGGTTAGCTTCTGCCACGTTCTGGTAGGTCAGCCTCATGTGGTACCGCCGGACACCCAGCTGACACCTCGTCCTCTCAGACAGGACAACCTTGAGGACATTGCCTTTGTACTTGTTGATTACCTTCATCACATTGGTCACCTCGGGGGAGTCGACATCAGGATGGTTTAGCACGATGACAGGCTGGTTCCGGCGGGGACATTTAATCAACTGATCTGGTTTGGCAGCTATGAGTCGCAGCTGCCTTGCCACCTGAAAAAAGGAGGGGTCTTTGAAGTAGCGGCTGGGATTGGCCTGCATCTTGTTTTTCTTCTTGGCTGAGTTCACTTGCTTGGTTTTATTCTTGCTTACAGTTAGGTTTCGAGAAACTGGCCTTCCTTGTCTGCTGGAGTCACTGCTTCCTGGCGCTGTGCTGTACACAGGGATGATTTTCTTAGGAGTGGCACTGCAGATAGGGTCCTCTTTTCTTGATCTGGGACGGAAAGATGTCTCCAGACTTGGAGACATGTCTGCTGGTCCACTTCTGCACGTCAAAGGCTGGGAGCCCGAGACTGTCTGTTTCATAGGGCAGAACGGAAGTGTTCCTGCTAACTGGGCTTCACGGCAAGGTATGCTGACAGGTGTGTCACAGGTGGCCTCTATGATGTGAGCATCTTCAGAAGAGTTAAGGACCCTCAACACAGCCCCTTTGGGGATCAGCACTGGAGTAGCAACAGGAGTCTTTCTGGTCACTCTGCTTTCTGTTTTCCCATCATTAGCACTGACAAACTGGGGACAGATTTGGTGTGGAGCAAGCTGTCCACTGACAGTAATACTGTCCTCGTTCGGAAGGTTTTGGAGAGGAGCCACAGAAGGGCCAGGTGTAGGGCCGGGACTAGGGCCAGGGCCAGTAAGGGACATACTCATTTCTTGAATAGCCTTGGGAGCTGCTTTTGAAGTGAGCTTGGGTGACTGCCCTATGGACCGTCGCTGAGCACTGTTGGCAGACAAAGAGGAAGGCTTGCCACAAGACTCAATTAACTGCGCTATCTTTCTTCGCAGCAGTTCAATGGACTTTATTTTGGTTGTTGAACTATTCCATTTAATGCCCTCTGGCACGTTTTCAGATCCAGAGCTCAGCGAAAATACTGACGAGATGATCGGGCCTTCAAAGGTGTTACCTGCTGTTTCAGACGTCTTGGGCTGCACAGGCTGATCTCCAGGCTGTTGGGACCTCTGTTTATCTTCCCCGGTAATGTTTATGTGTAAATACTCTTTCTTCTGCACAGAGGAAACCTGGCCTGTATTTCCCACTGCCTTGCTTTCCATCTGCATGTCTTCCAGCTTCCTGTCAGAGGAAACCACTGTTTCAGGACGGCTAATCCTATTCCTGGCTTCTAAGTCATTTTCACCTATAGGCAGTAAGCCCTTCCCTCCAGAGAAGGGAACCTTTGAAGGCAACGAGGCAAGTGGAAGGAGCTGCTGGGAGTCACTGCGGGAACCTCTTCTGTCTTCAGCAAAAGCAACAGCTGCTTTACTCAAGAAATGACTCACTGTGGTTCCAGGACCACAGGAAACACTATTTTGGACAGAGGCTGGGGAATGACTTTTTACGGCAACAGAAGGAAGGGCTCTAGGTGGACACAAACTGTGAGATTTCTGTAAATCTTTAATTGTATCAGAACCAAGGAAAGATTCTTGATGACTGTGTACACCAGAATTGGGCATGAAAAAGTTGCAGGACTTGACCCATTTCACATTTTTAAGCTGTTTCTGAACCAAAGAGTGCAGACGGTCAAGGCCCACAAAGTCTCCAGCACTCCCTTCCACTGCTAGTGACCTCGATGCTTCTGTAGAAAGCATTTTTTTCTGTCCCCCTGAGCCCTTGTCAGTAGTCATACACTCAGAAGTGCCTCCATCTCCTCTGCTTGTTTCGAGGCGGGAGTTTTCTTCCAACGGAAACAGTTTAAGCACAAGCTGCTGAGTGCCATTGACAACTTTCACGTCCATCAACTGGGCTAGACAGTTGGTGGGGACCACCAGCTCTGACGGCGCCACAACCGTCAGCGGCATACCTGGCTGCACAGTTTCCTTTGAGGGGGACAGCACTTCCACCTCAACATTCTTGTTCCCTAACAGGCTCAGCTCCCTTGGCTCAGACAGGGTCACTTTGTTAGGAACGCACACGACATCTTTTTGGTACTTCTTTAGCTCAGGTAACAGCATCATGTTGTGTGTCTTGTCCTTGTTTGCATGGAGAGAGAACCGAGACAGCTGGTCTGACAACTTGTTTTGGAAGGCAGCCCTGGGATTGGGGGCCTTTGAGAGTTCCACGCTCTGCTTTGAAATGTTGGTTCTCTTGGGCTCCAGCTTGGCTACAGTTTTGAATGGCCGTTTGGCACCAGCCCGCTCATGGACCCTCCTCCTGTGCTTGACAATGTAGTCATTGCGAATAGCACCATAGTCGCAGTACTCACATCGGTAAGGGAAGATGCCCGTGTGCTTCACCAGATGCCTCTGAAACTCCCCTTTCGTGTAGGAGATGTAGCTGCAGTGGGAACAGATGAACTTGATCTCCTCGTGCTGCAGAGTGTGCTTTCTGTACTGCAGCGGGTCCTTGGTAGAGAACCGGCATTTATCACAGTAGTATTTGCCTGGCTTGAAGTTCCTGACCTTAAATTTATTTACAGGACTTGAGATGCTTTCCGTTTCATTTCTGACGTGAGCAGCACCGGTGTTATTGTTCATAAAATGCAGCTGGGTAGGCACTGCTCGAAGGCTGCACTTAAAGCAGACATAAGTGTCTTGGCTCTGCCCAGGGCCCTTCCTCAAGTCTTGAGTGGGGATCTTGTGAACACTTTTGCACTGTACACAAGTAGCGATGGTCATTGTGGCAGCCTCTGCCTCTGACCCTTGGTACAAGAGGGTTTGCGCTTCCTGTCTCTCTGGCCGAGTTGCTCTATTAGGTTGTTTGGGGGACATGGTCAAAGAACTGGGTCCCCCATTCACTTGTGTGGTATACAGTTGTTCTCCAATATCCTTCATCTCCCTTATCTGCATATGCACATAGCCAACTGAAATTCAGAAAGCTGTCACTCAACGAAACCTTCCACAGGCATCCTCAAACACCCAGTGACTGGACTGGTGGAGCGGCAGGCACTTCTTGGTGAATACTTAGTAATCAATCACAGGAATATGTGAGCCACCATATGACTGCTTTCAATTCTGTTTCCAGGCAACACTACAGGAAAAATAAAACCACAAGGCATGATTAGTACGGAGGCTCAAGGGTTAGCTAGGCTACCACCACTTCCACTGGGTCGTTGTGGCTCGGTGGACACAGAATCCCCACAGATACTAAACTACTTCACTGCAGCACTACACACACAACCATGATGGCAAGCTTAAATTACAAATATTCTCTAGCTCAAGTGCTTAGGAATCTCTAGACCAACCATGAGCCTGAGATGCCAGGAGGAAGGACATTAACAGTAGCTCAGGATCCCCTTGACAAAGGAATGCTTTGTTTAGTTGATGTGAGTACACTCTAGCAACTTCACAGGTAGCTTCATATAAGCCTTGCAAAACATCATAAGGACATGCCAACTCAGGTTTCATGTGTGAGGTACCAAGTGGTGGAGCCAGGACTTTCAGCTGCCCATTCTCATGTTCACTTTCGTTATGCCAACGCTCACTCACACACCCACTTTGCTTCCCCACAGGTGAAACCAACATCACTGACTGAAGCATAGTGATTTCTTTATCATCTTCAGGGTCCTCCACCAAGTGCTAGGCGCTATCTGTGAGCTGGAGGGCAGTGATCAAGAGATGGCTCAACGGGTAAATATACTTGGTACCAACACTGTCAGCCTGGTAGGAGAGAACCGATTCCTGAAAGCCATTCCTTGACAGCCACACATGCTCTGCGGCATGGGTACACATGCAATGGATTTGAAAATGCTTAAAAATGGGCAAACCACTGTCTTCCCCTTATGAAGCCTATGTTTGGGAGAGTGGTTCATTTGTTCAGTTGTTAAATGCCAGTTTTTTTAAAACAAAACAAAACAAAAAAGCAAAACTGGTAAAGAAATACCAAAAAGAAAAAGAGGATAGGAAGAGCTCATGTAAGGAGGCTGTGGGGCTGGCTGGAGGGAGGACATCTAGACCTGTGGTAGCCAGGGACTGAGTTCTATGGGGGTCCAGAAAAAAGGATGTGTCAAGCAGTCAGAAGGCAAGATCTGTAGGAAGTGGGCCTGGGGCACCTGGAGAATCAGTTGAGATGAGGGCTGTAGAATGGTCAGAATGGAACACAAGACAATAGCTCCTCCTGTATATGTGACAGAGAGCTGAGAGAGAGACTGACTGGATCAACAGAATGCTGTATGCTGATTTATACCCCAACAACAGCATCCAGCTGATCTGGGAGGACTAGAGTATATTGGTGGGCTATGAGGCCTTGGATTAGAACAGGTGAAGGAAATGTGTATCTTCTAGAACAAAGAAGCTCCTCCATTCTCATGCACATGTTGCACAGGGGCTGAGAGTATATAAAGTGTAGACATTTTTCTCAGAAGATACAAATTAGGAGCCCAACAATACTTCTTGCTTGGAGTCTACTGAAGCTGGTTTTTCTTGATCTTAATCAAACAAACAGAACTGGCATCATCTTAACAATTTTTCCCATGTTTTCATCTAGCAATGATGACCAAAGACATTTCATGCAGTCACAGAGCTGCAAGGATGATTGTCTCCACAGGGCAGGAAGCACACAAACACTCAAGGGTTTGGTGATGGGCAGGAAAGGGAGGGAGAACCGGCAGCTCCTTCTGGCACACGATGGTCAAGCCAAGAGCTACACAAAGCCAGTCTGAAAGGTCAGCTCAGGGCAGGCACAGTCCCCTCTGCTGTACATTCAGATGTGGTATAAAACCCTTTAAAGGCAGCTTTGGAAAACACTGGAGACCCTACACATAAGGACAAGCTACGACTTCACCTGCAGTCTTCTCTTTCCTGTCCAGCTCTGGTGAATGATGGTTACCTTCACCCAAAGCAACTACCAGCATATGGCCAAGCCCGGATGCCAGATGCAGCATCAAGGAGACAAAGGCCTTGGGGGTGGCAAGTGCTGTCTGACCCCTAGTCAAGCGTATATGTATGCCAAAGGACCATGACTTGTATAGGACACACGAATGCTCCTAACTGGCAGCAGAGACTAGCCTTTCTACTCCACTGTACCCTGGTGTAGACAGAAAGAGGCCTTTCAGGGGCATCAGGAGGGGAAGCAGAAATCCTGTTTGATTTCCAGATCTTTAAACCAGCACGTGTTAAAGGAGACAGGGTGACCCCTAGAACTCTTGCCACACACAAAGTGACCTCAAACAGTGACCTATGTGCATGTGTTAGCTCTTCTATACAACAAAAGCCTGGATTAGGTTTCTAAGCCTGAGGCTGTTAGTTTCTGAAATAAGACTTTATAATTTAAGAACACGAGTATCTTCAACATGTTCTCCCCAGAAATTTCATGCAGATGCCATTCAGTGCAAGTAGGGCCTGGACAACCACAGGGCCATAGAATGTAGAGGCTAAAGTCAGAGCACAGGGCTCATGCCAGTGGTCCTGAAGCTTGGAGGAACCTAAGAGCCATGCAAACACAGACATTCCAGGGCAAAGGGGGCTGTTAACACGGCATTAGTTAAGGCATCAGGTAACCCTGACAAAGACTTGCAGGCAGTTAAAATTGCTAGTTTCCAGACCCATTCAAGTCCTTTAAACAACCTCTATCTTTGGCTACTCTAAGCCCCCCTACCCCCAGTCCTTCCCTCTTCAGGCAGCATTTTGTTTTCATTGTCAACAATTCACCCCAAAATAAAGATGAAGCTGCTTCCCTGTAACTCCCCTTCCACTCTGTCTTGCAGGCAGACAAAGGACTCAGTCTCGATGGGCTCAGTTAGTAACCTGTTACCGGGTAGTTCTTGGTTCTCAGTTCTTTCCCAAAGATCTGCACCCAGTCACTATGGCAATGGCTACTCTCATCCACCAGCTTCATGACCTCCTAACATGGGTAGCAGTGGTGCTGGTGGTGTACTAATTTAAGCACTTGCCCTGCACAGCTTGCTTACTGCGGCACCTCATTCCATGAACATTAACTATATATAAGTAGTTATCAAAGAACCCCACCTGCAAAGTTCCCTTCAGATTTTCGCATCTTCACAGCCTCTAAGGTTCAAGAAGGAAAACTTTTACCATGCTCTTGCCAGGTCCCTTCACATCTTGGAGGCTCTCAATCCTTTTAAATGTTTAAATGGATTTAGCCAGCAGGGTCACGACCATCAGAAAGAAGCAGAGAACATCCTGAAGCAGTGTCCCTAGATAATAAGGCCAGCTCTGAGTGGCTGAGGAACAACAGGGCCCTGTGATATCATCTCTGCAAAACCATCTAAGCAGTTACATGCTTCCTAACTTCCAAGGGGTTACAACCCAATGAAACCTGAGACTGTCTTAAGTGAAATACAAATTCAACACACTCGCCTACAGCACAGCACAACACAGCACAGGTCAACTAAGAATGCTTACATTAGCTAGCACACAGCTAGATAGTTGATACAGAATAACTAAGTCATTTCATTTTTGAATACACTTCATGGTGCAGTATTGATGGCTCACACTTGTGACAGCAAGGCTGACCATGAGCTCCAGGTCACAGCTGCCACCCGATATCACAAGAATGCTGTGCTGCATATAGCCAGCTTGATGAAAGGTCAAGAAAGAAACCCAGAAGTATGATTTCTGCTGAATGCACCCCACATGCACACTGGCATGAAGTCAGAGTCCTAGGGGCACCAATTGTAAGTTAGAGACAACTTGTATTTTAAATGAAGAATCTTTGAGAACTTTGGTGTGAATGTGAGATTGGAGACTGATCAGCACTCATGCTGGCAGAGAGAAGCCAGACATCTAGGTTGTAAACCATTTCATTGTCTTGGACACTTTTAGACTATCCTCAGTTCAATATCGCTGCTTCTCACTCATGGTGGAAAAGAGCGGGGTTTCTTTAAAGTCCCAGCTGACCTTTGCAACTCGTGTGGCTAGGTGCAGGAGAGCACACAGCTCCAATGGGAGAGGTAAGCAGAAGCAGCAGCATGGGAGAAGGGCAGTGGGTGAGACGGACATGAGAACAACTTCTCAGGTACAGTCCACCTGAATGAGAGCATCATCCCTTGCACACACATCCTGTTTGGTTCACACATGGCTGCCTGTAAAGCTAAATCCTTCTGGCAAGTTACTATCAATGGACTGATGGCCAAGGAGAATATAACACACTGCCGACAGAGGACTGTACATGGATGCACTTAATGCCCAAAACACCCAAGAGATCAGTGGCAGAGTTCACTAACTTACAAAGTCACAGCTCCTAGGGCAAGACGCCATTTTTTTTTCTTTCAGATAACTCAGAAGGGCTCAGTACTGTTAACTTAATGGCCCAGAAGGAGATCCATTTAACACTGTTTTCCATAATCAACGACTTAGCAGCATATAAAGAGCTTTTTAATAACAGAATTATCTATAGCAAAAGCCAAAGGCAGCTGTCATGCACCACCACATAGGAATAGTTCTGTGTGCTACACCCTCACTCTCGGCACTGAGGAAGGAGTGGAAGTGTACTTGCATGCACTATGGGCAAGGTTTTTGGTTTGCTTATTTTGTGTTGTGTTTTTAATGTTTTAATTCTGAGCTCACTTGTATTGATTTCTTACATACCTATTGCAGGAAAACAAAGGGAAAAATTGAGCTTGAAGATCCAGTTTGCTGATGTTAAAAGCGAGTCAAGGACATGAAAGTTTGTATTCACTATTAAGAAGGAAGCATATAGCTTCCTAATGCTTAGGAGTGTTCAATAGGTCAGAAAGGGCTAAGCGTGTAAGACTAGCTCTCACATTATCATTCTAGAAACAATGCAGGATTTTAAATGGCAGTGCCAACACTTGCTGGTGTGTGACCTGGGGCACACTGCTTGCTCCTTGGTCTATAGCACAGGGTTGGCGGTTAAGGGCAAGCGTAATGCCAGTAAAAGTTATCAGGAAAGCAGTTGGTTCACCAGGTCTCACTAAATGTTACTTTACATTTTTAATGAAGAAAATATGCCAAGCATAGGTTTCTCAGCTGCCTGGTTATGGCTCTTTCCAGAACATGGCTTGAGTCTCCCTTTACATTTAAACACTGTTGTTTTGGTTGTATAGTCAAGACTGACCACGTCAAAACTATTTGCCAGCTTCAGCAGTAACAGGGCAGTTGTCACCTTGAGAGAAAAGACACTGCTGGACGAACACTACCCTAGGCTTTACGTGTCAGCTACTCAACCAGGCTGTCTGTCCCACCCTCTTTTATGGAAGCACACTCTGCAGACCTTACCCAAGAAGTAAGGGTAGGCCATTGCTTTTAGACTAGTGAGGTGCCTAAATATGTTAAGAATCCAGGACTTGCTGCTGCCTGGCAGCATGCAACAGGCCTGTAGCCAATGTCCCCTCTACATGTCAATGAAGGAGGAACGTGGCTGGACCCTGTATCACACCCACAACTGAACATGACAGATGACTGGCTCTATCTTTTTTAACTAAGAAGCAAAATCAAATAGCTGTTTGTAGGCATTCTGGTCCAAGACTTTTCCCTTTGCTCTGACTCTGCCTATATCCATTACATGGGGCCAGGGATTTTGCTTCTGAACCTAAGAACAAAGGAATCTGCTGGAATCTTAACTCTTCAGCCCTTATTGGCTGGGTCCTTTGGCAAGTGATTTCTCTCTCTTTACTGCCAGGCAAGGGACAGTGTGCCTGACACTCACAAGCTGTGTCTACATAGTCCTTCTGTTTATGACGTATCTCCCCTGACCCCTCAGTGAACCCTTTTAACACTCTTTGAGCCTATAATGGCTAATGGCCTGTAGCTAAGGCTGGACGGGGAAGATGCCAGTATTAGACTTACAAACAGCATATCATCTTCCGGAACTTTAAATAAAACGATGGCCTGGGCAAGTGCTTCCACGTCTACAAATCAGAACTGAGCAGATGGGAAAGCAGGCCTAAACAGGTAGTATCAGTCATTCAGTGGACTCTTCATGCCAAATCACCTTGCACTTGGGAATGATTAAGGATGATTGTCACTTTGATGACAAGAAGCATGTCCAAATGCCACTGACAAAACACACCACCCCCAGGGTCTCACTGCCTTCTGAAAGCAGGTGTATTGTGGGGGGGGGGGGGGAACAGAACAGAGGTTGTGACAATCTGACTGCTCTCTCAGAGACTGTAGTTTAAGAGTGCGGAGCACAGGACCTTGGGAGACCATAGACAAGGGTCAAAGGGCAGGTAGGCCTTTGGCTAACTCGCTATTTAGCTGTGTGATTTTAGACGTTTAACCTAACTTAGCTTGAGTTTCTGTGGTAAAATAAATAAATAAATAAATAAATAATTTACCAAGTGGCTGATGTGAGGATGAATGAAAAAAATCTAAATGCAAGTAGGCAGTAACAAAGAGCCTGTCTTATCAGAAATTGCCAATGTTTTGGTAAGACTTCTTTAAGTGTAAGGGTCCAGTAAAGCTCTGCTGAGAAGCATACACTGAAAGTTCCACACACAGAGGACTTGCTCAGAGGCGAGGAGCTCCCAGGGGTGACAGAGAAAGTGGCTCTATAGAGAACATCAGTGAACTCTGCAGCAGAAAAAAAAGAAAGGGATTTACGTTATGGGCCACTTCTCCCAACAGTCTATGAGAAAAGAAAGAGTAAGACTAAGACTGGATCCTTCAAGTTCAAGGCTTGTAATTTAAATGTGAAAAATAAGATCATTAATGAACAAATATGCTTATGAGCATTAGACAGAAAACACACACACACAGAGAGAGAGAAAAAGAGAGAGAGAGAGAGAGAAAGAGAGAGAGAGGGGGAGAGAGAGAGAGAGCCCCCAAGGGGTATTACAAACAGCGGGTACAAATTTCAAATTTGAAACATTCAAAGGGCTCCAAGGTCTCTGAAGATATTTCATATGATCACATTTTTGTATTTCCCTCATTCCCTTTTTGGCCTCAAAGAAAACCCCCCAAATTTGTAGAATATATAGTTGACTAAAAGAGAAGCAATCGTTCCCTCTACAGGGGGATCACTGGCCTTGACTGTATTAAGGGAAATATGGTCTGGATAGCCCTCAATGTTTAAAGAAAGTTATTTATGGTCTTTGAAAATGCTGCTGCCTGTGTCCCGTTTCTCAGACTGGGGTTTAATTGAGGTGGTGGCAGGGCACAATCCATACACAAGTCTACAAGGCTTCAAAAATGATTCTTGTATGTGACTTGGGTTGGGAACCAGCTGAATGACAGGTTCGGGAAAGTGTGGGGATGGCAAGAAAAACTGTCACTCTGCAGACCTCACCCAAGAAGTAGGGGTAGGCCATTGCCTGTAGACTAGGGGGGGTACCTAAATATGTAAGGATCCAGGCCTTGCTGCTGCCCGGCAGCAGTAACTGGGGAATACCAAGGTCTCTGAGAGGTATCTATAAATCTCAGCAATCCAAATGTCCCCGCTCTCCCACCACAGTGTCTGGGCATGGCTAAGCACAAAAGGCACAGACGAGAACTGTGCTAGTCCACCCCTGTATGGGTTGCTGTCCCTAAGGAGTCTGAGTGGAGCCAGAAGTGAATGGGCAAATGCAGTATGGATCTTACTATCAGGAAGCTGACCAGAGTGCTCTCAATTGCTGGCCAATTGCTTGGCCTTAGTCACGAAGGGTGCCTGTAGGAACAGGCTAATATGGTCCTAGACACGCTTTGAAATAAAACTTCAATTACCTGCTTCTTTTAAAATGAAGGGCCTGGAGATGGTATGTGGCTTTTCTAGGTCACACTGAGGTGGGAAGTGGTGGCAGGCAGCGTCCAGTTAAAACTCCGTCTTGTGAGCTGAGGTCACAGCCAGGATTCCTGGCTTCTTGGGCACTGCTCCTCCAGGCCCAGAAGTCAAGAGTGTGGCAAGTCTCTGTGGCTCTTCCTTTTCTCTCAGGCTTTATTAGTCACTGAGGACCACAAGTCTCAGGACTTCAGGCCGTGGTGTAGACATCTATGCTCAGAAGCCAAGGCTGCGCCAACAGGCCTGCAACAGAATCAGACACTTGGGTGTAAGTCTGGGATCTGCAGGATGTGATCTCTTGGATACATTTATCGTAGAAAAGACAAAACAAATCAACCTTCACAACGCTTCTCAATGGCAGTCAGTCTAAGCTTAAGAAGGAGGGGTTCCTAGGAACCTAAATGAAGCTCAATGAAATGGTTGGCTCCCTTGCTGGAGTGGGACACATGACTGGCTCAGAATCCTTCCCAGGCTATCCTGTGCAGCCTACTCCCATCTCTGAAGGGACAGTCTGGATTAGATAGTCTCCAGCCACTTTTCTGCAGTTTGCTGGGTTTGCAGGGGAGCAAGAGCATGCAGTGGAGATCAAAGGCAGTTTAGGAACAATTAAGGCTAGTTAAAATCCTCACTGGAAAGGACCCCACTTACCACTGTAACAGCAGACTTGGCCATGAAAGGCCCGCCATCGCATTGACTCAGAGGATACGGGAGTGGGCGAAGAAAATGGAAGCCTTCACAGTGACAATTATTAACCTGTTCTTTGTTCCGCCTCTTGCACAAACACTGTCCTAGACCCTCTTACTTAAAGGCAGATAGACAAGAAAGAAAATATAGCTTTCTTTAGGTGAACTTAAAATTAATGAGTGACATCTGAGAGGAAGCCAGCAGAGAAGACAAAGCTGTCCTTTACTCTTCAATAGTCACCAGCATAACAGGGCCGGATACATCAAATGCCCCTGTCAGGGCTAACACAACAGATCCAAGATAAAACAATAAAAGATATTTTAAATAAATGCATGCCTTTGAGAAGGATAATGCCTGCAATTTAAAAAGCAGAACATGGCACTTCAAGCATATAAATATTTCTGGGCTCCCAGAATCCTTGGCAAGGTCATGCTCTCCTGGATAGTCCTGGACTGAGCTTAACTTTGTATGTGTGACTTAGAGGGACTGAGACACTTCGCCAAGCTAGCTGGCTGCTCTTCTGTAGCAAGTGTTGCAAGCTACTGGTGCTCAGGGAATTTTCTTCAAAGGTGATTTCAACTCTAAAGTTAAGGTGTAATGCTTTAAGACCTAAAACACAACACTGAGTTGGGGTTGGTAGGCTGTTTTTCAATAGGACAACGTGCTTGATGGTTCACTTTTTAAAAAATGACAAATGTTGTTGGTATCCTAATTTTTAATAGAAGTAATTTAAAGGGGTGGGTCAAATAACCAACAAACATAAGGGAAGTTTGATATTTCCGATCTTTTGGTTTTCCCTTTTCAGGTCATAAACTTTGCATTGGTTCTTCCTCCTCTTCTGCATCCTTTCCCTAGCCTTAATCTGCATCCAATTCCTCAACTCCAGCCAACAAGATCAATCTGAAAGGCTGCGATGGAGCTGTCCCGCAAAAGGTGACATCAAGACTCATCCCACCCTGAATCAGGTCTTCTATGGACAGGCCCACCCCGACACCCGCTCCAAAGACAATGCCAGCGTGGTCCTCAAGTTTATTGTTGGCGCGCTCGCAGGGATGCACGCTCTCCCGGGCGAGGCCAGGGCGCCTTGTGGCGCTGAGCGAGGTGCAAGTGTGAGAGCCGCACCGTCGCGTCCCCTCAGGGCTGGCGGGTCAGTGATGGGGTGTCTTCCAAACGCTGAAAGCCAAAGCCGCGTCAAGCCGGCCTCGGAGGCCGAGAGGCTTTAAAAATGGCCTCCTGACGACACTTCCTGCTAGGGGCCGAGGCATCATTTAAAAAGCCGGCTCAGCCGCCCGGCGCGATGAGTCGCGGGGCTGAGCCGGCGCTGCACAAAGGCCGCAGGGTGGGCCGTGGGTCTCCGACCCGATCCGCCTAGCCTGGAGGCGCGCACGCGGAACCGTGGAGCCACACCCGGCCGCGCCCGCCCAGGTCCCTACCGCCCAGCACCACCACTCACCCGGACGCCGCGGCACCCCACGGTCCCAGATCCCAGCGGACGGACAAGCACCTAGACCGCCGGCTACCGCCCGCAGACCGCCGCCGCCGCGCCCGCTGTAGGTCCCTACCCGGGGGGGCGGAGTCGGGCCGGCGGCGCGCGTGCGCAATACGGCGCGACTGCAGCGGAGAGGCGGGAGCCTGAGGTTGCCCCTTCACTGCCCCTGGGCTGTGGGCTCTGAGCTCGGGGCATTCGCACCTATTGGGTGCAGTGTCTGCATCACTCTGTCCTGCACGCTCCGCAGCTTCCTCGGCAAAGAACTGAGTGCGCTTCTCTTTGAGTTCAATGGAATATCCATGGGCGCCTGGCCTTCATTGGGTCCTGCTGAGGGTGGATTTGGTGCTTGCCCTCAAGGAGCTTGAAGTTCTGCGGCAAGTAAGTGAAGCGACAACAAAGGGCTCAAGTCTTCAGCCACCGCAGCTTCTTGGGGCGCCCTAGTGAAGGAGATGTGCCTGCAGCCCTAAGTTTGGATACAGCTAGCTGCTGGGCCTTGTGCATGGAAGCTTCGATTCAGTCATTTCTAAAGCTAAGGAAGATCATATTTGAAGTCTAAGGCATTATCTCGTGCACGTTGTGACAGTCAGCAGGGAAAAGATTGATGGAGAGACAGTCAGAAGATGCTATGAGCTCATTTAGTGCAGGAGCTGGTGTCTACCTCCTAAGTTTGAATGACTGCAGGTACACAGCCCCCCTTTCACATTAGTTCCATACCTACAGTCTACTGGATAAAAGACAGCCCTAAAATAGCCCCACTCTGAGGGGAGAAGGGAATCATATGGCCAGTGGGCCCACCATAAGTGACTTTGATGCTGCTTCCCACAAAAATAAAACTGCCCTTCAGCAAGGACAGATGGTGGCAGGGAGCAGCGTCACTGTGAAGTGCAGATCCTTCATGGACCAGAGGCAGACGTTTCCTTCAAAGCTCTGCAAAGAAAAGAAGCCAAGACTGGATTCCAGTTCCTTACTCTGGGTGGCAACGATCAGCTCCTAGATATCAGTTATATGCTGGGAGGAGGCCTTGGCAAAATCCAACCTGGATGAATGGAGTTTGGGAAGAACAGGTAGTCACAATGCCAGCTGCTGGGCAAGCTCCCAGCCCCTGAAAGAGCAGGTACTGAACATAGAAAGTCTGGGCAGAGAGTCTTTACCTTGTTCTGTGAGACAATGCCTTTGACCACACCCTAATAAGCTATCTACCTGTCTTAGTTAGGGTTTTACTGCTGTGAACAGACACTATGACCAAGGCAACTCTTATAAGGACAACATTTAATTGGGACTGGCTTACAGGTTCAGAGGTTCAGTCCATTATCATCAAGGCAGGAACATGACAGCATCCAGGCAGGATAGAGTACAGGGGGAGCTGAGAGTTCTACATCTTCATCTGAAGGCTGCTAGGAGAACACTGACTTCCAGGTAGCTAGGATGAGGGTCTTAAGCCTTTGCCCACAGTGACACACCTACTCCAAAAAGGCCACACCTCCAAATAGTGCCACTCCCTGGGCCAAGCATATTCAAACCAAGACACTACCTACTCCTGCTAAGTCAACTACAGAGCTCACTCTCGGGAAACAAAAACAAATAGGTTCAAAGTTCAGAGTCTTCCTCTAGTGTAGGCTAATGATGAGTAGAACATTGGCAATATGTCTCCGTCATGCCTGAGAACCTCTAGTGACACAAGGAACCCACTCAGGAAAGTCAGTTACACATTGGTGAACCAGAAGTCTGAGAGTTAGAGAGTTTTTAGCTCAAAGAGAGTTTTTACTTCAAAGTTTTGTGTCTCCTTTCCATTCCCACCCATACATCACAGTCCCACCTTCTTTAGTCACAGAATTGACAGAGGGTTACTTTTGGATTATTCTGTGGCGATAGAGATACTATGGGCCTACTCCCTAGCCTACTGGAACCCTGGTTTCTCATGCAAAATTCAGTCAATATTAGAGACCCCCCCCCCCCCCCCCCCCCCCCCCCCCCCGCCACAGTCTGTGTTCAACAAGATAGTCTAGACCAGTGGTTCTCAAAGTGTGCATAATGACCCCTTTGGGGGTTCCATATCAGATTTTTACATCATGATTCATAACAGAAGTAGCAAAATTGCAGTTATAAAGTAGTCATAAAATAATTTTATGGTTGGGGTCACCACAACATGAGGAATGGTAGTAAAGGATCACAGCATTAGGAAGGTTGAGAACTGCTGGTCTCAGTTTTGAGAAGGGACTTACAACTCCCACAATTCTCAGAATCCCCAGTGTGGTGAGGTAAAGTGGTTTGCAAAGAGGGGATATTTGCAGCCTGGGAAAGGGCCAGGCAGGGATATAGACTAGAATTCATGAAACCACAAAGGTTGAAGTGTTGATCCTCCGGGGTCTTTTGATGGCAAGCAGGAAAGAGTTAATCAGAAATTCTAAACTGCACACTTCTGATGCTGCCATTCACAGCCTGTTCCCCATCCTCTAAAATTCTTCACCCGAGGTCTTTTTTGTTCAAGATCTCTTCTGATGTGGACTGAATTATGCTCTACAGAAAGATGCTGGAGCCCTCTATCATGGTTCCTGTGAATGTGGCCTTACTGGGAAATAGTCCTTATGCATGAAACCACATTAAAATGAGGTCATTATGGTGGGCCTTTGACCAATATGGCAGGTGTCCTTGGAAGAAGAGGACAAAAGGAATGAGATGCCAGGAAAGGTATCCATACACAGAAGACAGCATTGAAAACAGGCAGAGACCAGTTACATAGTCAATCAAACCAAGTGGTGATCAGAAGCTGCAAAAGTCAAAAAGGACCCACTTCTCTTTAAAGTTTTGGAGGGACTATGACCCTGCTGACAGCTTGACCCGATCAGAATTGTTTTGCTTGAGACAAGGTCTCTAGGTAGCCCTAGCTAGCCTAGAATTCAATGTGTAGACCAGGCTGGCCTCTGACTCAGAGGAACTCTATGTGCCTCTGCCTCTCAAGTGCTGGGCTTAGAGGTAAATGCCACCACATTCTCCTCCTACTAACCTCCAGAAAGGCTAATCAGATTTCTGTTATTCAGCATTCAGAAACTACCAGCCTTCCTGTTGTCACTGCCCCAGCTGTAGGAGAGCTGTGAATGGATATTAAGAGCTGAGAACTACAGCCAGTTCTTGGCTGACATTCCCTTTGGACAGGGTTGTGGCTGCACAAACCTGTATGGCAATGGTCTATGCCAAGGGCAAACGAAACTGGAAAGAGTGTGAAGCAGGAGGATGGGTGTCTGTGGGGCTGTGGACGGCTCCTGAATAAGTCCTTCTGGTGGTCTGTAGATGAAAAGAGATCTTAGCTGCAGCAGGGGGAGCATGCTCAAAGGCTCTGAAAAGGAGTTGTGGATGTTTGGGGAAGAGAAGGAAGAACAGTATGGATTTAGATCTTGCAGGCTCTTGAAAGCTGTGCCTTCAGGAGTTTTTTTGAACTCTACCAAGAACACACGGTCTGAGAGGGCATCCATGAATGAGCCTTTGCATCCTGTCTCTGTATTTCTTTACTACACACCACACCAGCCAGTTTAATTTTCTCTAGTGGCCTTTAACACCTCTGAATACTATACGATTAATTCCCCAGTGTCCCTTAGAAAAGAGCCAGTCTCTTGTACATAGGCCCGAGTATTCACACCAGCCTTCCCATGCAGACGCCATAAATCTCAGATGCTTTGAACTGCATAAATCAAAGACACGGGAGCAGCCTACCCCACCTTTTCCAGAAATCGGCACATGTCTAGTAGCTTTTTTCGGTCGTAGTTTTACTCACCGGTGAAAGAGATACAAAAGCCCTTCGGCCCAGGGTCCTTAAGTTGGCACACTACAGTCCTAGTGCTCAATGGTAGCAGCTTTTCTCGAAGTCGTGGGGGCGGGCAATAGAAGCTGTGGATTCTGTTCCCAGCTATGTGACGTTAGCTCGGGTCTTTGAGATGTTGTTCCTAGGAGCAGATTCCCTTGGGGATGATCAGGCGTCCGGTGTGTGGAACACCTTCCTCCTGCCTTTCCCGCTGGGATGTGGGGTTCCAGTCTCTCTGAGTGCGTCCAAAGGCTCAACTCCTGGAGCTGCTGGAGCGTGCAGTGACAATCGCAACAGGCATGCGCGACCGGTAGACTACACGGTGAGGCTCGTGCAGTACTGCCGGCGGCCTGGGACGTCGTTGCGGAGCTTGCGCTCCTGGTTCTTAGCTGTAGAGTTCCATCATCTACTTACCCAGCCGCCCGCCCGACCGCCATCTGCTGCGCGGATCCGAGCCCGAGACCCCTCTGTCTCTTCTCCCAAGTCAGAGCAGGAGACCAGTCACATGGCTTTAGTTTTTCCAAGGTCCTGGAAGCTGAGTATGCTTCGCTTGGGGATAACCCAGGACTCTGCTTGGAAGAGCTCCTGTGGCGCGCTCCAGATTCAGTTTGGCATGTTATCCAAAGAGCATGCGTTGAGTTCTCAGTGCCAGTTTCCGTTAGACTGGAGCTGCTGCCTCTGGGCTGTCAGCTCCTCCAAGATAAGGTCTGTTTTGTCCCCGGAAACCCCAGAATCTACCAAAGTGACTGACACAGTGGCTTCCCAGGCGGGAATACCAAAGCCATCAGCATTCTTTAGAACAAAGATATGTGAAACATGGTGGATGACGGGTCCTTCTTGGATAGGTGCTGACGGGCGTAGGTCCAGAAGGCAAGGATAATGATGGTTGTGGTGTTTATAGAAACTTAGTGAAATCTGTCCACGTCATGGGCTTTAGACAGCACAGTCACTTGTGACTAGGGCTGTAGAGATGCAGGAGCTGAGCAAAGTAGGGAGTAGGTAAGGGAGTGGGGTGGCAACCAGGGCCAGGGCTGCAGGAAGATCTAGGCTTATCCCCAGGCTTCCTCTCACCAGTCATCGGTCCTGTATCCAGAGTGGTCCTTCTACGGAGCTAACAGGCTAAGTCAATCTTCAGCCTACCTGTTGTTCCAGGACCCTGCAGCTTTTGGGACTGGCCCACCCGAGCCTTTTAAGTCAGTTCTTCCTATCCTGCTGGCTCCCCTTGGCACTACTGGGCACCAGACTTACACTCCTGTTACCCGGCCCCGGAGGCCTCTGACACGCTTCACCTTTGTCCTTCCAAGCCTAACATCACCTTCTCAGAGGCTTTGCTAAGCCATCACCTGCCCTGTCCCTGCCTTCCGATCCTGTGTTCCATGTTATTCATGATTGTAACTGCCCATTTTCCTGTTCTTTTTCCTCCTCTACAAAATAAACCTCCACTGGTCTTGTTTAGCCTTGTTTAGAGGTCCAGTGCCTGTGTAGGAAGGTCTAGGACTTCTTAGGATAGGGATCCTAAAAACTGAGTCACCCTTTATAAATTAAAAAAAAAAAATGTAGTTTGAGGCACCAAAGCATGGTCATGTTTGGAGTTCCCAGTCAGAAGCTGCCCACCAAGCTGACTCTGTCATCTGAGAGCTTCTTGTCTGAAGAGATGGAGGGGAAACCGTTTTCTCCATCAGGTTTCGGTGAGGATGAGATGGGGAGACATTTGTAGAAAACTCATAAGGGAGCTCATATTAAGACCTGACCATGGTCCCAATGTTACCAGACTGCGGGAACCAATACCTCCCAGATCTTGGTAGTTTAAAAAGACAAAAGGTTGTTTTTTTTGTTTTTGTTTTTTGTTTGTTTTTGTTTTTTGTTTTCTATGTACACCCCTGGACCACAGTGAATTGGCTGAAGATGGTCCTTTTTCATCTTTCATTCAGCAACAGGGCTGAGGAAGCAGCCAGTGGTTGATATATGGCCAGCTGCTGTGGCTGAGGGAAGAAATTGTCCTGAGTATTGACTCAAAAACCTTTCAATCACAATGCCTTTTTGTGTTCAATTGGCCACCGTCAATCACATGACCACAAGTCTGTAAGGGGTGGAGTATATATGCCAGTCACATGACCACAAGTCTGTAAGGGGTGGAGTATATATGCCAGTCACATGACCACACAGTCTGTAAGGGGTGGAGCATCCCCACAGTGTCTCTCTCTGTGAATACTGTGAAGTATCGCACAAACCAGTGCAAAACTCAAGAAAGCTGAGTGTGCACAGATACCTAGCCTGAAGGTTTTGTGCCCCCCATTCTTGGGTGTAGCCCAATTCTTCTTCTACCCTGTGACTGCAGACCGTATGTGTTAGTGAACAGGTCCTTTGGTGCTTCTTTGTTTTCTCCAAACAGTATATGCATGGTGCTAAATATTCCTGAATTGTAGGAGACTCAAGTCCAATCATTACATTTATCTTACTCAACTTTCCTATACCAAACTCCTAGTACAATGGCTGGCGTGTTATTTATTGATTCTTTTGTGGACTATCCTGCAGGTATACTTCATGGCACTAGAATTTATCTTTTTCATTTATTGGAAGCCCCTAAAGAATCATGTCTTATGGTTACCACTATTGCTGTGATAAAACACCATGACCAAAGTAACTTGGGGAGGAAAGGGTTTATTTGGCTTACTCTTCCATGTCCACTGTTCATCACTGAAGGAAGTCAGGACAGAAACTCAAGCAGGGCAGGAACCTGGGGGGTCAGAGCTAATGCAGAGACCATGGAGGGGTGCTGCTTACTGGCTTGTTTCCCATGGCTTCATCAGCTTGCTTTCTTATAGAACCCAGGACCACCCAGGGATGTTACCACCCACAGTGAACTGGGCCCTCCCACATCAACCACTAACAGAGTGCCTTACTCCTGGATCTTATGCAGACATTTTCTCAGTTGAGGTTCCCTCCTTTCAGATAACTTAGCTTCTGTCAAGTTGACACAAGACTAGTTAACACAAACTATTTGGACCATTCGTTTATTTAAGAGTACAGCAGGGTGGGAGTATTACCTCCTCAGTAGCAGACTAGAAAAAGCCTCTGGAGGAGATACTAAGATTGAAGATCTTGGTGGCCTGGGGCCCTCACTTCCCAATTCCTTAGCTGAGAATGTTAACTTCTTGTGCAAAGCAGTTTCTAGGAATCTAAGATCCAGATAACTTAGGAGAGAAGGTCAGAGGCAGCAGATGTGATGGAGGAGAAGAAAACCTCCACAGGGGTCAGAGGGCCGTTCTGTGGTAAGTTCCCGGGTCACAGACTTTTAGCATAAACTTTTTATAAGAGTTTATCAGTTTTGTCCTGATAAAACTTAGTGTCTAGGCCACTGGGAGTTACCAAGTTTCTTTCAGTGACTGTACACCACTTCTTCCCTAATGGAACCCCACAGCTAGCTAGTTTTGAAAACCCTTTGTATGAGAACAAGTGGCCAAAGATGGAAAGCACCAAGGCAAAGAGATTCACTACTATTTTCTAGGGACTTAGAGACAGAAGGTTGACCACTGTAGCCTGAGGCAGAAGGAGATGCTTCATAGGCTAAGATACACTAAAACTAACCGTAGCAGCCAGGGCCCTTCTAAAGATTGTTAACATACTAGTGGCTAGTTAAGAAATTGCTAGGGGCCCACAGGGGCTCACAGGAGCTCACAGGGGCTCACAGGGGCTCACAGGAGCTCACAGGAGCTCACAGGGGCTCACAGGGGCTCACAGCGGCTCACAGGGGCTCACAGGGGCTCATAGAGACTGAGCTGACAATCTGGGAGCCTGTGTAAGTCTGACCTAGGTCCTTTGCATATATGTTATGTTTATGTACCCTGATGTTATTTTGGGACTCCTGACAGTGGGAGTGGGGACTGTATCTGACTCTCTTGCTTGCTTTTGGGACCCTTTTCCTCTTACAGAGTTGCCTTGTAGAGCCTTGATATGAGGGGAGGACCTAGTCTTATTGCGACTTCTTATGCCATGTTTGGTTGATACTCCTTGGAGGCCTGATCTTTTCTGAAGAGAAATGGAGGAGGAGTGGATCGAGGGGAGAGGGAAGGTAGGGGGAGAGGCTGTGAGGAGAGGAGGGAAGGATATATATATAATATATATATATTACATATCTGTGTAATATAAGGTATGTAATATACTAGAGAAACATAAATAAAAAAAAAAAAAAGAGAAGAGAACAAGAAACAGCCCTGGGGTGTCACAAACTGCTGCATTGTTTTAAGGACTTTGTTTATTTTTATAGAGTTTGTAATGTGCCTGGTGGATGAGCAACAGGTAGGTGATACTCACAACCAAGACGGCTATATCCATATCATGCTGCATTCTCACCTTGGGCATAAGGGTACCAGCACCCTTTGGAACACTGTAAATCATCAACAGTTTGCCCATGGACCCAGTAAACAATCAGTTTCAGGGAACATTGGAAACAGTCCGTTGGTTATTCCTGGATCCTGCTCCAGTTTCTTTTTTTCCTTTTTTTTTTTTTTTTTTTTTTTTTTTTTTTTTTTTTTTTTTTTTTTTATTTTTCGAGACAGGGTTTCTCTGTGTAGCCCTGGCTATCCTGGAACTCACTCTGTAGACCAGGCTGGCCTCGAACTCAGAAATCCGCCTGCCTCTGCCTCCCAAGTGCTGGGCTTAAAGGCGTGCGCCACCACCGCCCAGCTCCTGCTCCAGTTTCATGCATAGCACACAGCTTCTCAGAACGAGAGACTAAATGTCAGTCTTACTTGGTGTGAGGCATGATCATGTCACTAAGGCCTAGAGAGTAGGGAGAGAATGGAGAGTGTCCTTCATGGGATGGACACGGATTGTTTTGTTCCTTTCTCCATTTGTTGCCTTGGATAAAGGGATGCAGACATAATTGACAGCTGGATCTGGAATAGCCACCATAGACTGTGAAGTACCATCTCAGTTGGTGAAGATGGCAGAGCTACAGAGGGTGAAAGGTGCCAGAGGCCCCCTGCTAATCACAGAGTTACTGTGATGTAGGTTGACTGCTACCTGCCATGTCTGATCATCTCCTTACAACTTAAGTTCAGTGGGGACAGAAACTACTATTTTGTGTAAAGTTGTGAACAAGGGACTCCACGTGCTCATTTTGCATAAACTGCTGAAATATGTGTACCCATTCACAACTGAAGATATATTTTGAGCATGGATTTAATTATTTTCTTCTTCCTCATTAAAAGGTCTTTGACAATTCCAGGAGCCGTTGTAACTGAAAATGACACATTTCTCAGCTACCAATAGTGAACATAGCTGCTGTGTTTACACGGGAAAAAGTTAGGTGTGCAAACCTGCCATCTCAAGGTCTAGGGAGCCTACAGTAGCCAGATGCAGTGGGCACTACTAAATCCTAGCTTTATGGTGTCTTTGCCGTAGAACTTAGAATGAAACACCTTGTCTGGATTTTACGAATTTCCTAACATCATTGCTGGTTTGCACAGCTGTAATATGAGCTAAGACAGTGCAGCTAACAAAACACAAAAAAACCAGCAAATCCAATTGTTTAATGATTGATCCTATCTGTCAGGAGCTTGTTGATAGGGGAATCCGGCAGTGACTAGCTAGAGATATGAGGCCACCATTCAGTAACAGGCTGGTTTGTCCCTGTGATCCATTATTTTTGGTATAGCAGTGCTGTCCTCAGGCCTGTGGCAGCCAGCAGCCCTGCTTTGTCACCTGGCACAAAGGATAGAGCTCTACCGTTCCCCTGTGTGTATAGCTCTGGGTAGTGAGGGAGATTTGCTAGACACCTTCTAAATGCTTTCTCCCCGTAGGTCACTGAACAGCACGGTGTGATTGGTCTTCAGTTAGGAAAAGAGCTGATATCATGTGCTAGAGCCTGGTGTATCCCACGAAGCTCCATGCACTGCCTTCAAGCCTCTCTACTTCCTGATTAGAAACATTATGACCAACCATCTCATGTTCCCCACCCCCATGACTTCTCTGCCATGGTGGACTTTACTCCTTGAACCATGAGCCCAAGCCTTTCTCCTCTTTGCCACATGTGTGGTCTCTTTGATGAGCCAAGTAACCAGAACATCACTGTATTCTTTCTACTTCAGTAACTACAATTTTAATTCCATACAGCTTGATTTTACGGACTAACTTTTCAGAGGTAGAAATGGTAAGAGAATACATATATTTTAATTTTAATGGATCTGTCAGATTAATTTCTATATAGTTGCAGTAATTCTAATGTCTACTGTTAGGACAAACTTATACAGCCTACCATCTCACGCAACCCATCTCCTAAACTTAACACTTGTTAGGTGAATGTCAGTAGAGCCATTGCTACTGTAACAGGCATGTCCTTGATCACCCTGGACCTGAACTTGCAGCATCTGTCCGTAAACAGCAAGCTTTCCTCAACTGGAATCTTTTACCCCTAGGTTAGCTTTTATCTTGGCTTGTGTCTCTAGAGCTTCTTAATAGAAGCTACCCATGTGTCTAAGTTAGGGTTTCCATTGCTATGGTGACACCATGACCAAGGCAACTCTTATGAAGGACAACATTTAATTGGAGCTGGTGTACAGTTTCAGAGGTTCAGTTCATTATCATCATGGCAGAAAGCACGGCAGCATGCAGGCAGACATGGTGCTGGAGGAGACAGGAGTTCTACATCTTGATCCTAAGGCATCCAGAAGACTGTCATCTGCAGGCAGCCATGAGGAGGGTCTGGATTACATTGGACAGACTTAGGCATATATGTGAGATCTCAAAGTCCTGAGTGACACACACCTCAAAGCCACAGTGACACGCTTCCTCTAAGAACACTAGATTTCCTCCAATAATGCCATACCTCCTAATAGTGCCATGTTCCATGGGCTAAGCATATTCAAACCACCACATCGTGTGTGTGTGTGTGTGTGTGTGTGTGTGTGTGTGTGTGTGTGTGTACACGTGTGTGTGCATGTGTGAGATACAGGGGCCACTCATCTTATATCCATGCTTCATATATTCCCTACAGTCTGCTCTTTGTCTTCTGACTATGCTTATTGTCTCTTACGTTGAATTTCAAGCATTCCCCCTTTGAGTTTCCTGTCTTGCTTGAAATGTCTCCTGTAGCACACACACCACTGATACAAATGCCAGGGGCATTTTCCAGGAAAGGAACATTTTCTCAGGCTTCTTCTTCACCTGCCATCCACCTCCTCTCTCTCCTTCTCTTTCCTGTTTCTGGGGATCAAACCTAGGATCTTAATGCTCTATCATTCAGCTACACATCTGTTTCCTATTGCTATATATTTTTAAATAATTATGCATGTATTATATGTACACACATCATATAATACACACACACACACACACACATGTTATCACAAACCTATTTTATATAGATGAAAAGAAAGCTGTCTTCTCTTCCCCATCTCTGATAGTCAGTCATTCCAGACATGTTATTTAAATTGAACCTCCCCTCCCTCTGACATGTAGTGTACTTTCTCATTCCTCAGTTTCCTGCTTATGGAGTTTTCTACTACTTTTTAGTTATAGTGGTTTTGTATTTTAAAACTTGCTCTAGGACAGGCATAGTAGTACTTGTCTTTAATCCCAGGAAGCAGAAGCAAGTGGGTCTCTGTGAGTTCAAGGCCAGCCTGATTTATATAGTGAGTTTCAGGAAAGCTAGAGCTACCGAGTGAGACCCTGTTTTTAAAGAAAAAGTTGTCTGGTACCCCATTTACCAATGGCCTCTTTTATACTTCCATTTGTCTTGGAGATTCTTGAATATTCTTTATAGGAAACATGTTTTTAACCTCTTAAGATTGAGGCTAAGGGACTGCTGATTTGATCTGGCATCTTCTTTAATTATTGCTGGGTCATGTTTAACAGTAATTTTTAATTCCCAGCAAGTGGAAAAGCAGCCAGCAAGGGCAATGGTGAAAACACCAGGTTGACCTGGTGTTTGGTGCAAGTGTCAGGCTGAGGGGACTGCAGGACAACAGAGAATCCATTTGTCTCTAAACTATACAGTGTGACATGCCCAGCTCCAATCTTTTAGTCTCTAAGCAACCCTGTGACTATGTCAAAGCTACCTGCAAACTCTCCCTTCTGAGGAATAAATCCCATATTCATCCTTTGCAATGTTTTTGGTGCTGCCCTTAGTAGACCTCATGTTGGAAACATGTGGCCACTTCTCCCTTTTGCTGCTGAGCCCTAGCCTGAGAAGGCTTACCTGCTAGTTTATTCAAGGTCTCCTAAGTGATTTCTCTTGAGAGTCATCTCTGAAAGACTGAAGTCTGCCTGTGTCTGCATCCCTCCAGGAGTTTCCTACCTACTCAATCAAGTTCAGAGTCTTCAGTGGATGCAAATTTCCACATGACCTGGTTCATGTCAACTCTCTGATTTTTTTTTTACTCTCCTACCCCCTATCTACTCACTTAATATTTATAGAGTGCCTACTATGTGCCAAGGGCCCACTGAGACATTTGTACTACTCTAGAATCAATCCTCCTCCTCTTCCTCTTCCTTTCCCTCTTCTTCTTCCTCCTCCTCCTCCTCTTCCTCCTCTTCTTCTTCCTCCTCCTCAAGCTTACATTCTGTATAGGGAAGCCAGGGAACATACAATAAACAAATAGTTAATAGTATTGGAAGTTGGGGACCACTGTCTCCGGCTGTGTGGGATTCAGGGACATCTCATATACTAGACTTCAGTACTGAAACTGGGAAAAATCTTAGGCAAGCTGGGATAAGCAAGTCATCTTAGAAAAGGTGTGTCAGTGGGAATGAAAAGAGAAGAGAAAGGGGCAGTTAGACTGTATGCAAATGTGTGTATGTGTTATCTGTTTGTGTGTGCACGAACCGCAGGACCACATGTGTGTATATGTGTGTATATGTGTATGAGAGAGAAGGAGATACAGAACATCTGGACAGATGAGAGAAGGCTCATGTCCCGTTTTAAGTTGGTGTGTGAGTTTGTTTGGCATGTATCTGCCTCAGACTATTACACCCTTCACTTAGCTCTTCTCTGACTGAACTGCTCTTGCTCCTAGAACCGACATGTCTGATGTCTACTCTGTCTTCAGGTCTCTAGCTGTGTCTCTGCTGTGGCTGGGTGTGGAATTTAATTCTCATCGTCATGTATTCAGAAGTTAAACACATACCTGTGGTGTTTAGAAGTGGTAGGGCTGGGAGGCATTTCAAATTAGACAAGGTCATTAGGGGGTTGTGATGGCTATTCTTGATTGTTAACTCCACTACATCGGAATAAACTAAACCCCAAGCAGCTAGGTACACCTCTGAGGATCTGTTTTTAAAATTAAATCATTTGAGGTGGGAAGACTCACTTTTTGTCTGGATCTTTTGAGTTGCAAGATGCACCTTCAGTCTGGGAGCCTAAGGAGCGTGGAAAAAGGAAGTTTGCTCTCTTTGTCGCTTGCTCTCTCATTCTCACTGGCCTTGGGGCGTACTTCCTCAAGATTCCACTGTATAATCAAGACCAGCTGAGGCATCAGCCTGACAACCTACTAGATTCTTGGAACTCCCTTTAGTAGACAGCCATTGTTGGACTAGCTGGACGGCAACCTATAAGCCGTTCTAATAAATCCCCTTTATAGATGTACGTTAGTTATATCATTTTTGTCAGTCGGGAGCAGCAGTTCTCAATCTGTGTTGCAACCCTTTGGGAGGTCAAACAACCCTTTCACAAGGCTTGTTACACAGATCAAATGTTTCACAAGGCTCTGATACACAGACAATGTTAGTATTCTGTCTAAACTCCACCTCCACAGTTGCCTGGCAACAGTCAGGTGTGTATACTCCTCCCCACAGTTACCTGGCAACCGCTGCTTGCCCCCTCCCCTCTCTCTCTCTCTCTCTCTCTCTCTCTCTCTCTCTCTCTCTCTCTCTCTCTCTCTCTCTCTCTCTTTTTTTTTTTTGGTGTTTCGAGACAGGGTTTCTCTGTGTAGACCAGGCTGGCCTCGAACTCAGAAATCCACCTGCCTCTGCCTCCCAAGTGCTGGGCTTAAAGGCGTGCGCCACCACCACCCGGCTCTCTTAATCTCTTGATCTCTTACTCTCTTACCCTCTTGCCTCTCTGTCCCCTCCCCCCTTCTCTTCCTCTCTCTCCACGTGGTCATGGCCGGCCTCTACTTCTCTTCTCTCTTATCCTTCCACCTTCTTTCTCCCACCTTTGCCCTATCTCCTGAATAAACCTCCTCCCGCTTGGAACCGTGTGGTCTGGAATGGTCTGTTCTGAACTGCGGTCGGATTACTTCTAAGAACTAACAGACATCACGATTCATAATAGTAGCAAATTTACAGTTGTGAGGTAGCAACAAAATAATTTTATGATTTTGGGGTTCACCATGACATGAAAGACTTGCATTAGGAAGGTTGAGAACCATTGCTCTAGAGGACTCTAACTAATATAGACATGTCACCGTGACTGCATCCTGGTGGCTTCATAAGAAGGAAATGAAAATGTGAGCTCTCCCAGGATTCCCCGTTTCTGTAGCATGACTTGTTATACACCCTGTGGCTTTTCTGCTTTCTGTTCAGAGCTCTCCCATTGTCTTCATTTATGTAGCTAAAAGTTTATCAGTTTTGCTGTTAGAAACAACTTGGTTTTACTAATTTTCCTGTTGTTTTCATGGTTTCTATTTCCGAATAAGTCATCTGTTGTCTTTGGTTAGGTTTGTCCTCTTCCTAGCTCCTTGAGTATTTCAGCTGCTGATTTTCTTTTGAATGCAAGCCTTTCTTTCTGTATCTTTCCTCCTCAATGCTATGTTGGACAGCCTCTACAGTTTGAGCCCTTCTATCTTTCTTTTCCGCGCTTGGCTTAGTTTTCTAATTCTCTTTGATTCACTTCTTTTTTGACCCATAGCCGAACCATTAAGCCATCTCAGGACTCTAGCACCCAAGACAGTGAGCAGAGGATCAGTGTCCTCTGCTCACTGTCCCATTCTTTTCAGTCACAAGGAGAATGAAGTCATGTCATTTAAAGGAAAATGGGGTCAATCAAATTAAGCAAACTAAGCCAGTTTCAGAAAGACAAAAGCCATTAAGTTCCTTTTCATTTGCAGATCCTAGATCTCTCCTGAGGTCAACGGAAAAGCGAGTATTTTTATGTTAATAAAAATAGAAAAGAAACTGTCCAGAATGGGGTGGGGTGGGGGTGAGGAGGTGGGGGTGGTGCTAAACCGAGGCAGAAGGTAGAAGGCAGAAGGGAGGAAAGGGGTTGGGGTGGGATGTGCTCCATATACAGTACCTGTAAGCAAATAAAATAAAATAATTTGAAAACGATCTAAACTTACTTAAAATGGCAAGTTGTTTAATTGTCAAGTGTCTGTGAATCCCCTTCTTTTTACCATTCATTTCTAGACTCGTTCCATTGCAGTCAGAGAGGAAATTTCATAGGATTTTATCTTTGTTGGAACTTGCTTTGTGGCCTCATGTATGACCTAGCCTAGAGTACACCTCACATGTGCTTGAGGGAAGAGTACATGCTTTGTGGTGGTCGGATGGCATGTTCTTACATGCCTGGTGGAAGCTCTCAGGTTTGGAGTTCAAGCAGGTGGGAGGGGACACTCAGGCAGGCTGTCATTTGGGTAAGGATTATTAGAAGAGTTATTAATGCAGTAGACAGACAGATGGTAGCAGAGCTCAAGGCCCACGCGGCAGTGTGTGTGTGTGTGTGTGTGTGTGTGTGTGTGTGTGTGTGTGTGTGTGTGTTCAGAGGGGTGGGGAGTCCTTCTTAGAGGTCTTTAGGGAAGGTTTGTCCACCAGGTGGTTGATGGATAATCCAAGCTGTCTCTAACTCCAAGTAATGGAGGGGTTTTGATTTATTTATTTGTTCATCTAGTTTTGATTCTTATTATACTAGTCTCATTAAGAGACACACACCCATTTCCCTTTTCCTTTTGCTATTGTTTCTTTGTTTTAAATCGATAGGGTCTTTCTTGGTCCAGAGTACAGCTTTTGTGGCAAAGCCCCTCTCCCCCTTAAATGTCTATATTTCTTCTGCTATTTGTTCTGTCTGTGAGATTACCATTTTCCACTTCATTAGTTTAATTGTGCTTCTGACACTCCCGTCTAGCATCATCTGCATCTATGGACTCTGTTGTGCTTTCCTTCTTTTTCTCTGATAGTAGTTTGTATATTTGTTTACTTATTTGTTTGGAAAGGAAGACCAGCATTTAGGGTAATAAACCTCTTTTGGCCTCATTATTTTAAAATTTATTTAATTCTGCTCCTCATTATTTTTTTCCTTTGAGTTTAATTTGTGCTTTCTTCATAGTTTGTGGTAAAAAGTATGCCGCTTAATGGTTCGATGCTTTTTGCTAATGTGTGCAGTTAAAGCTATAAAGGTATAAATTTGTTTCTCCCTCCCTCCCTGCTTGCTTGCTTGCTTGCTCTCTCTCTCTCTCTCTCTCTCTCTCTCTCTCTCTCTCTCTCTCTTTCCCTCCTCTTCCTCCTCTTCCTCCTTCTCTTTTTAATATGGAGTGCCTCAAAAATTTGCATGTCATCCTTGCACAGAGGTCATGCTAATCTTTGTCTCATTCCAATTCTGGCTTTTGTGCTTCCAAAGTGATCACAGCTACAAATTTGTATATCTTCTTTTTTTTTCTTTTGGTTTTTCGAGACAGGGTTTCTCTGTGTAGTCCTGGCTGTCCTAGAACTCACTCTGTAGACCAGGCTGGCCTTGAACTCAGAAATCCGCCTGCCTCTGCCTCCCAAGTGCTGGGATTAAAGGCGTGTGCCACCACTGTCCGGCCTGTTTTACATTCTAAATGTCTGCTGATTTAAGCAGCATCCTGACTCTTTGTGGACCGTCTTGCCTCTCCAGGGATATTCAATATAGTTCTCTGCATCCTCTTCTCCACCATCCTAGGTCTCTCACTTATGCTCTTTTCCTTTTTTTCCTGGTCTGTAGCTTTTCCTTCACAGTGGAAACTCTCTTCCCCATGTGGCCCTTTATATTTAAAGTACAAGACATCAGAAGGTGACTGAGTTTGCATGGCTGGGGTTTCCCTGTAGCACAGTGAGAGGAGGGATCTGGTTCTGCTACCCCCGTGTCAGGCCTTACAACAGAATTGTATTCCTTTGGTTTGCAGTTGAAATTTTTTTAGTCTTCCTGCGAGCCCATTGGTTTTTGTTTTGTTTTGTTTTAACTAGGGGTTGGAGCCCCAGACATAGAGAGGAGAACTTTTACCAAGCCCCACTGTCCAGCACAGCACTCACCCCACAGTTGCAGCCAAACCTTACAGGTCTAATTTGATGCACTGCATGAAGGTGCTTTCTCTCAGTAGTCACCACAGCTAGGCTGGCTGAGCTAACCTCTAACCCTGGTCGAAGAAGTGTTGGTTCTAATAGGTTCTTAGGATTGTATATAAACTCTTTTTACCCTTAACCCTTTACTTCTCTTTACTGGCAAATCATTATATCAAACTGCCCAGTTTTTCCAGACTTTTGTTTTGAAAGTCAGCTTGCATTTTTCTTGCATTTACTCTTTCTAGGTTAGTGGATCTCAACTTGTGGGTCATGACCTCTTTGCAGAGGCAGGTGTTAATGATTCTTCCACAGGGATCACACATCAGATATCTTGCATATCAGATATTTACATTACAATTCATAACAGAAATATTATAGTTCTGAAGTAGCAATGAAATAATTTTATGGTTAGGGGTCATGGCAGCATGAGGAAATGTATTAAAGGGTGAAGCATTAGGAAGGCTGAGAACCACTGGGTTAGGCTAACAGTAATAATATCTGCCCAGTTCTTATAGCCCACACTCAGCAAGGCTGCATGGCCTAACTTTCAGGCCCAGAGTTTCCTTCTCTGGGTTGTTTATGCCCTTTGTATACACATGTCATGTTGTTTAATCGCCTTTTGCCTTTGCCTGACTTTTGCAAACATTTGCAATTTTGATGTAATGAATCTATCAATCTTTCCCCTTTATGATTTATGTTTTCATCTTGTTTAAGAGCACCTTCTCTATCCCAAAGTCATAAAAATTATTAGATGAGAACACAGGACTCGATTCTGACTTTGCTTGCAGCCATTTGATTTATACAGAACATATTTTGTTATGACTTGAAGGAGAGACATAATTACAGTTTTTTTTTTTCTTCTGGTCAGAGAGCCAGTTTTCCTAGAACTATTTAATGACTACTGTTCCTTCTCTGAGGATGCTGCTTCCAGTGCCTTTATCTAACACCCCAACATGTGAGCGTTGTTTCACCCCCCAAAGCCTAGATCTTAGGATACAAGGTCACTACATGGACTAAGTTCTCTCCCAGTTCTAGGGGTTTGCTTCAAGTCTCTTCAAGTTCAAGCCTGAACATCTCTGCAAAAATTTCCCTGGCCACACCTCCCATCGAGTCTACCCCTTCCAATCAGTTGTTAGCTTGCATACTTCTTTTTAGAAGATTGCTTTGTAGGAGTGTAGCTCATGTGGGGGAGGGGTGCAAACGAACATCACACATTTAATGTGTACATCTGGATACACTTGGAGACACGAATACGTTTCTGAAACCATGACCACAATCAAGGTAATAAACAGAGCAGTGCCTCCCAAACTTCCCCCTCTGCAAGCCCTTCCTCCTTTCGGGGTAAGAATATTCCACGTGAGACCCATTCTTGATCTGACTTTAGATGTGAAATACATTCCTGTTGAGCACAGGTATGATGTTGTAAAGTACGGTTATTCATCTACTACAATGAGAGTTTGATTTTACATTGGTGTGTATACCATCCACCCATTTCGTCCCATGCTGTCACCTATAGCCACAGTTCTTTATTACGGGTATACAGTACTTCCTTGTGAGGACGTGTAACACATGTTTTTATCCAGTGATGAAGGATTAGTCTGGTTTTTTTTTTATTTTAAAATCTTGGATATTTTAAACAATATTACAATAAACACACAAGTACAGACAGTTCTTCAAGGTCCTTCTGCCAGTACTTCCGGACAGGCACTTAGGCACGGCCTGCCAAGTCTACATGTATGTCTCCTTTTAGTTTTTGAGGAGACTCTAGTGTCGTCTATACTGATTGGACCCTTTGATACTCCTATTAGCAGGTCAAGTTCCCAGTCTACCCATCCTCTTTGCTAATCCTTGTGTTTTTATTTATTTATTTTTCTTTTTTTGGAGAGTTGGACAACAATTTGCCTGCCTCTGAGCTGCAAATCACATGGCTTATGTTTCTCTCATCTTTAGTCCTAGAATCTAGGATACTACTCACATGACAATAACTGTTCTAGATATATTTGGTAACTTTGCCCTGAGTGTGATTTCCAAAGTGCTTTAGGGGCAATAACTCGTGAAACAAAGAAAAATAAATTGTGCTTTGAGTTCCGCTCTTCACCTCTCAGTTACGGGTCAGAACACCGAGTTCTGGATCCGCTTTTATTTAAGTTAGCAATCTGTAAACTCCAAATAGTCAAGGACAGAAATGCATAGCTGGAACACATATTCTGAAGGCTTAAACAATAGATGTATGATCATAATGTGAGTCATATATAATAGAGGCCATCTTTACAAATTACCTGTGTCCACACATGGTAATAACTGTATCCGACAATGAGTTAAGTCTGACTTTTTTCGTCGTAATTAGAATGGATTAAATTGCTTATAGATACAATGTAGTTTAATCAGTTGCTTTCTCCTCCCTGCCCCTACCCCCAACCTTTCTCTCCTGAAAGAAAAGTCTCCTCTCAACTAAGTTGGTGAAATATTTTCTGATTTCAGGACTTTTTAAAGTTACAGTAAAGGAGTTTTACAAATTTCTAAACATTATCCTCACCCCAGAGATCTCAGTGTTCTATTAACACAGAGCTACAGACGAGGAAAGGGAAGCAACCTGGATTACCTATTTATTGGAGCACTTACTGGTCTGTGCCTCTCACTCACTCCATTGCTTCCAGCGTCTACAGCAGCACCTAGCAACAAGGACGCACAGCACGCAGCAAGGGCTGTGACAATTCTGCATGATAACTGGACGAGACAGATGGATATGTGGACTCTGTATGGATATGCAGTCCAAAAGAAATCTCTGAGATACACAGATGCCATAATCAGATGAAGCTGAAATCCCACCATTCTGTTTCAGCTAGGCATCAAGTGACATTTTAAAAATGGAAAATGAGATACGAGTTGGACAGATAAAAACACTCTAGCATGTGATCCATCACTGAATTTCCATCCAGGGATCCAAAAAAACCAAGAAACGGAGAACAGAAAAACCGTGCTTCCCAGCTCCTGCTTTTGTCACAAGTACATCGTCATTAAGATCTAGCCAAAGTGTCAAGTATCTATTGTGAGAATAAAATACATGTAATTTTTCATACGCTATCCTTTAGCTATCTATTGCAAGCAAAATACTCTTAATGTAACAGACACTGAAAGAGTAAACACAAGGATGTTGACCAGCAACTCAGTGGACAAGTCCCTGGCAAGTACTTTGTGAGTCTGCCGAAGAACTCAAAGTTCAGACATCCAGTCAATGAGTTGGCACAGAGAGGCAGCAGATCCTGGCCCTTTGTGCTGAGCACGGCGCTCTAGTCTATGGGCAAACTCTGATCTGGATCATAGGACAGCATGGGTGAGACTCTCCAGAGATGTGGTTCAGGCTTGCATGGTTTCTTCTGTCCTTCTCCCCCTTTTGCAGGTGGTAGCACAGAAATATAGTCCCATCTCCTCTGCTCACTCCCTTTTGTCCAGCTTTAGGAGGTGCTTTGCTGTCAGCCCATCCATCTGATGCATTGTGTGCTCTTGGCCTTGTAAAGAAGAACACCAAGCAGGTGTCTGTGGGTAGATGCCAAGAACCCTTCCAAGAGAGTACTTTGTCTGCCACTTTACAGAAGAGACAATGCTGGGGATTGCTTGTTCTACTTTCATTTGATTTTTGTCTCTGTCTCTGTTTTCCTGTCTGACTCTGTCTCTGTCTCTCTGACTGTCTCTGTCTCCCTCCCTCCCTTCTTCCATCCCTCTCTTCCTCCCTCCCTTCCTCCTGCTCTCCCTCCCCCCCTCTTTCTCCATTGTCTTTTGTAATCCAGGGTGGCCTTTAACTTGCTATGTAGCCAAGGATGATTTTGAGAGTCTGACCCCACTGCCTTTACCTCCCATGTGCTAAGATTATAGGCATGTATCAATGCACTCAATTTTATACAAGGCTGGGATTTTAACCTAGGGGTAGGAATGTATTCTACCAACCTAGCTACATATCCTGCCTTCTGTCTGGTTTTATTCCTTCATGAAAACTCAAATTGCATTAGTGCTCCGTGAATTTTACATGTGGCATTTGGTAATAACTGAAATCATGGCATATGGTATATCTATTTATTTCATTTTGGTGAACTTACTGTAGTATAAGAATTTATGGTGGATAAATATGTAGTTTTAAAGCCTCTCCCCCCTCCATTCTTGCTTTTGTTCATCCATCTGTCCTTCCTTGTCTCCTTCCCTCCTTCCCTCCCTCCTTTTCTCCCTGCCCTAGTTCAATTTAAACATCCCAGAGTGGAGGATCTAACTGGGATGTTGCAGTGACATGGAGCAGGCAAAATGGCTTGCAGTCTGGGCTTGCTTGTAAAAGACATCAGTAACTTCTTTGAGTGTCCATTGCTGCATGCGTGTTAGGAAGCTGGAGTACATGCAAATCCTCTTTGAAACAGCATCACCATGTGCTGTGCCGCTGTAAGCACAAGTACTAGTTTGAGGAAAGCTCTTTTCTTCCCTTGAATGGAAATTCATCATTAAACTATTAAAAACGTCTTCTATGTTCCTCAGATGAACGCTTGCTTTATGCTTGGGATGAGCCCGGATCCTCAGAGTTCCTTGTTATGGATCTGCTAGTTCCATTGATGTCATGGTTCACAGAGTAGGCCGAAGTCTGGGCCTGTGGTCACTTCACATCATAGTGCACATGTTTCTGCTGTCTGTCTTTAAGCTGGTCTTCATAAGGGCTCTTGTTCCTCACCCTGCTCCTCTTCCCTGTAAGTGAATTTCTAGGATTACAGATAGATATATCATTCAGTATACTGCACTATCCAAAATTAGCATCCTAGGTCAGAAGGTTATAAAATACAGTCAGCCTGATGTCCTGCACAGAGTAACAGTTTGGGGAATCTCACACCCTCTACAAACATTAGAGCTGCCAGATCTTGTCCTGTTAGCTACTCATCACTAATGTATGGCAGCCATGTCTGTAGTTTTCCTGTTTAGAAAATACTTCTTAAACCTAGGTTTAATGCAGGTTACAAATATTTCTTCTATGACTTCAGCTTTCAAGTCATAATTGAGCTTTCAAGTTCCATTACAGAATATTTTTTTTCACAGAGTCGGAAAAGTCATCCCTTGAAGACACAGGAAATAATAATTTGAGATAAATGTAGATGAAAGAAGAACCAAATCCATTGAGCCAGGGATGAGACAAGGCCCAGGCTACTGACGTGGAAACATCCAGCTAGGCTACTTACTCAGGATGCGCCTGACTGGAGTACTGAGTCAGAAGGAGCCTGGAGAGAGGCAGTGGCTGGGTGAGGTAGCACTGTTCCGCGCGTGCAGCCTTGTCTTTGCCATCTACTAGTGAAATGGGAAAATACGTGTGGTGTTCAATGATGTCTTCCACAGAATCAAACATCTGAAACACAGAAAGAAGAGTGAATGCCTTGGAACCCATCTGCTGCCCATTAGGCGTGGCTAGGCTGTTGTATGCTACTCAGGGAAGGTGGACCAGTTTTTAAATTTTGACACTGTTGAGAGACAGGGTAGAAGGTGAGATTGGTGGTGGTGTTTTGAGGTAAGAGGCTCACCCTGCAGCTCAGCCTGGTCTGGACTCTGTAATCCAGACAGGCCTTGAACTTGCAGCGATCTTCTCTCAGCATTACAGGTGTCAGCCAACATGTCTGGCTGTTTCATTTTGTCTTGAGGATGTAGCAAACGAGCTATTGAAGGGTGCGTGGCAAGCACAAGATGACAAGGGGGAATCAAAGTGCCTGTGGACCACAAGTGAGCACAATGGTAGCTCTTAAGTTTCTTATCCTCAGAGTTTGCCCTGAGTCAGACTGTCTAGCTCAAGTCTCCCTGATCCATCACTGCCTTCCCACCCATGACTTAGATAGGTTGTTGTAAGGTCACCGCAAATGAAGGCCATGAGTTCAAAGCTCGGCTGTCCTGCCATTTACTAGCTACATGACCTGAACAAACTTCTGGCATTCGGTTTCTCTGTCTCCCAACAGTGGTGGTGACATTAGGACTTGCCTCTGGGATTCTCTGTGAGCATCAATGGAGCTTAAGCATAAACAGTGTTTGGAAGAAAACCATCCTCATGTTCCAGCATACAGCGAGGGTCTGTAAATGTGAAACTGGGATGCATCCTAGACTAGCTTCATAAGTCTTAGGAAGAAAGGAGGTTTTGAATTTCATTTCCAATTTCAAACCAAAGATGGCTCTTTCTTCCTTCTTCTTCTTTTTCTCCTTCCTTCTCCTTCTCCTTCTCCTTCTCCTTCTCCTTCTCCTTCTCCTT
>JANHMN010000007.1:46737055-46761158 GCA_030674055.1 Rhabdomys pumilio | reverse complement strand
ACACACGCACACAGACACACACACAGACACACGCACACAGACACACAGACACACACAGACACAGACACACAGACACACACACACAGACACACGCACACAGACACACACAGACACACACAGACACACACAGACACAGACACACAGACACACACACACACACACACACACACACACACACACACACACACACACACACACACACACACAGACACACACACACACACACACACACACACACACACACACACACACACACACACACACACACACACCAGCTTCCCTAGGCTGGCCACTTCTTATGACTGATCCTTTGATCTCTGCTATTCAAGTCAGGCATTGTGGTCCATTAAGAGTCTATCACAAAATTAAAGGAAAACACAATCTAGTCAACCACAGGCAGTGAATCTCAAAAGCATTGTGCTCCATGAAACAAAGCCTGGAACAAAAGAGCCACTCTCTGGTTCTGTTTAGACAGGATTCTAGGAAGGATACAGGGTGTTGGTGGAAATGAAGGTTGCTGTCAGCAGCCAGAGGAGGATGAGGCTTCACAGGGGCAGACAGGAAACTGGGGTGTCATGGAAATGTGTTTCTTGAACCAGGACAGCAACTAGCCTGATATTTTCATTTGTAGAAAGCATGGACTGGACATAACGCTTGCAATTTCTCATATGTATTGCATGTAAAGAATATCTTAAGTAGTTCTTTATAAACCCAGACAAAAACTGAAACTCAAACCCTTACTTTGTTTGAAGCCTCCTTTGTAATAAATTCCTCAATTTTATTTCATCAACTGGTGGGGACTTAGCACAAATTAGCCTTTCAACAACTAAGTAAGAGTTTTACAGTGTAGGGAGGGTTCAGATCCTGCACTAGGCAAAGCTCAGGCAGGTTCCCAGTAAGAAAGTGAGAACTCATCTCTTTGCCAGAGTTTGAGCCTTCTGATCCCTGTGGTCACTGTGGCACTGACTCTGGGGCCCCTGGCTAGTCTCAGGGCTTGGGAGGGCTCAGTCATAGTGAGCTTCACTCATTCATTTGGTCGGTCAAACTGGAAGATGCCTTAGATTATTGGTTCTCAACCTTCCTAATGCTGTGACCCTTCAATACAGTTACTCATGCTATGATGTCCCCAACCATAAAATTATTCTGTTGTTACTTTATAACTCTAATTTTCTACTGTTATGAATCACAGTGTAAATATCTGATATGCCAGGTATCTGATGTGTGATCTTCAAAGGGGTTGTGACCCACGGGTTGAGAACCACTGCCTTAGACTTTGCGGCTTGGGGTTTCTTATAATATTTCCAGATGTGGTTGTGAGGGGTGTATGGTGTAGGTTAGTGCTTGAGTGAAGGCCTTGGTGGCCTCTGAGTGGCAATGAGGAGAAGTTTGTCTTTAGTCCTTTGCTGTCTTCTGAGTGACTGCAGAGCACAGCACTTGGTGTTAGTGTATCTTTAATAGCACTGACCTTTCTAGTCATCCCTGAACACAGTCATGAGGCCTCTGCTCTGGGAGCCCTTAGCAGGCTGAGGGGTCCTGCTGTGCCTTTAAAAATGCACAATAAAATATACATAGTATAAAGAGTCACCATTTTAGCGACTTTGAGTGCATAACTCATAGCATTAAGTGTATTTCTATTGCTTTTAAACCATTGTCATTATCCATTTCCAAGAATTTTTCCATCCTCTCAAACTGAAACTCTGCGATCACTAAACAACAGTTCTCCATTGCTCTCTTCTTCATCCCAGTCCTGGGGAACCACCTTACTACCTCATATCTCTGGAGGCTTGGCTGCTCTAGGAACTATGACACATGCTTGTCTTTTGGTGTCTGTCTTTCTTCACTTAGTATCATGCTTTTGTATTTTATCTATGTAGAACATGCCAGATTTTAATTTATGTATGTGCACAATGTTTTGTTTATCTCTCTTTCTCTCTGTCTGTCTGTGAATGGATACCTGTGTTCTTCCTATCTGTTGACTATCATAACTAGTGTTGTAAACACAAGAATTCAAACCCTGTTAGGTTCTTTTTTCAGTTCTCTTGGGGATATGCCCAGTAGCAGAATATAGTAATTGATTTCTATTTTACTTTTTTTTTTTTTTGTCTGTGGTCTAGAAAGCTGCTTTAAAAAATTATTAACATACCAATGCAAAGGGAAAGCAGTCAATTTACAGACTATTATACAGACCTCATTGTTGAGAGTATTTAGATCTGCCACAAGTCATAAGATTTGTTGAACTGTTGAAAATGGAAACATACTGATATACTCCTAGCTCTTCTCATGTCCATGAGGAAGCCAGGCTTTGAGAGTTTGGTTTTATATAGACATTGAGTGAGAACTCAAGAGTCCAAAGGCCTGTGAGCACAGCAGAGCAAAAAACACTCAGGTGCATGTGAAAGGGAAATGAAAGAGGATTCCAGAATTCATAGAAAGAATGAGAGGCCATTAGAGAATTAGGTAGAGATTAATTAAAAGGCCAACCAGAGACATTAGAAGTACTATAGGGATTACAAGGAAAGGATCAGAGATCCCAGATGCTTTACTTACAAACTTGAGAAGGTCTGTAGAAGGACACTCACAAGCCGAGGATATGAAATTAGAGTGGCACCATCTTTTTTGGTGCTGTCTTTAGTAAGTAATGTTACAGCTGCTGGAGGAAGGGGCAGATAAGACACAAGGAAAACTCACTCTTCTTAGTGGAAACCACAAACACAGGATGGACTGAGAGGTGATTGTGAGACTGGAGCTGACTTTAAGGAGAGATCATGAAACATGTGATGGATAAATAAAGCCACTTATTAGCTATTTCTAGCTAGCTCTCTTCTGTGTCAGGCAGGAATCTTAACTTCTTACACTGACTGACACGTATAATCAGTGCTCAGGAAATGGCTGCCATACTCAACTGAAGCTGAAATGTGATGTGTGAATCTTTTGATGGAAAATGAACTCAGATATTCAAATTCCAGTTAATCATCCATGAAACTTAACAAATGTAAATCTAAATTTCTCACATGCCCCTTCCCCCCATAATTAATGAACAGAATATCCTGAGAAGCAAGAAAACATGCAAATTGAAAATCTGCTGAAAGAGTAACAAAATATGAGACAACAAAAACCTTTTAGAAACATTAAAACCCAATTATTTGTCATTGTATGTGTGGTGGATTGAATATGTATGGCCCTCATAGACTTATGTGTTTAAATGCTTGGCCCATAGGCAGTGGCACTATTAAGAAGTATGGCCTTGTTAGAGTGCATATGGCCTTGTTGGAGGAAGTGTGTCACTGTGAGGATTGGTTTTGAGGTCTCCAATACTCAAGATATGCTTAGTGTGGCACATAGTCTCCTTCTTCTGCCTTCAGATCAAGACACAGAACTCTTAGCTCCTTCTCCAGCACCACGTCTGCCTGCATGCCACCAAGTTTCTTGCCATGATGATAATAGACTAAACCTCTGAAACTGTAAGCCAGCCCCAGTTATTTGTTTTCCTTTATGAGACTTTCCATTATCATAGTGTCTTATTACAGCAATAAAACTCTAACAAAGACAGTAGGGGAAAACAATTAATGGCCACCACTGCTTTGGGCATTCTCAGTGAGCTCTCAATGAATGCCAAAACTGCTAGAAGGGCTTGCAGAGAAGCTACTGTCTCACCTTCTCATCAGGCTTTGTGGGGACAGGTTTCTCTGAGTTTGTGTTTTCATAGGGCAGCATACGAGGTCTGTGGCTGGTTGCAGCACGGCGTCTCTGAGGAGGACGGTGTTGCATGATACCTGTATGGTCTGGAAAGAGATTACACTTAAATGCAGTTGCATTGCTGTCTCAGTCTGTCTCCCTCATCACTTCTGCCTGTCTGTGGCCATCTTTATGGACTAGACACCTTCTCACCAGGGACTCAGTGCTTCTAGGATTACTCCTTTGCTTCCACATTCTCCCTCTCCAAAGAGAACCTGAAGTAATCTTTCAGAACTGTAATTGTGTAGCTGGGGAGATAACTAAGTGGGTAAAAGTGTTTGCCTTACAGCTATGATGAACAGAGTTCAAATCCTCAGAACTCGTATAAAAGCCAGATGCTAGTGGGCAGCTTTAATCCCAGAATTGCTATCAGGAAATGGTAGGCAGAGGCAGGAGAATTCCCAGAAGCTTACAGGCCAGCAAATTAATGGGTGAGGTGGTTTAAAGTCCTAGGGGTGTGGTCGGAGTGCCATTTCTCTTCTGGTCCACTCCTACACATGCAGCAGCCACAGATCAGCACTTAGCACCCCACCCCACAGCTCTGCCTGCCTACCAGGAGGCCAGCTCGAACCCAAAACACACACAGTTCCACTTGCCTCCTGGAAGGCCTGCTGCAACCCGGGACACTTAGGCCAGCCTACACCAGGGACAATCAGCTGGTGAAATACAAGTGTACGAACATAATCAATAGAAGCCAGGGCAATATGGCACCATGAGAACCCAGCACCCAACATCCTTCTACAGCAAGCCCTGGATATCCTGACACACCTGAAGAGCAAGACTGTGACCTTAAACCCCATCTCATAAAGATGATAGAGGCCTTTAAAGAGGATATAAATAATTCCCTTAAAAATATAGGAAAACATAGTCAAACAAGTTGAAGGCCTTAAAGAGGAAACAAATAAATCCCTTAAAAATACAGGAAAATATAATCAAACAGACAAAGAAAATGTATAAAACAGTCCAAGGACTAAAAATAAAAATAGAAGCAATAAAGAAAACACAAATGGAGGCAACCTTGGAGATGGAAACACTGGAGATAGAAAGGGAACAGGAAGATGTCAGCATCACCAACAGAATATAAGAAATGGAAGAGCCGGGCAGTGGTGGCGCACGCCTTTAATCCCAGCACTTGGGAGGCAGAGGCAGAGGCAGAGGCAGAGGGATTTCTGAGTTCGAGGCCAGCCTGGTCTACAGAGTGAGTTCCAGGACAGCCAGGACTACACAGAGAAACCCTGTCTCGAAAAACCAAAATAAATAAATAAATAAATAAATAAATAAATAAATAAATAGAGATGGAAGAGAGAATTTAAGGTATAGACAATACCATAGAAGAAATGGATACACTGATCAAAGAAAATGCCAAATGTAAAAAGTTCCTAACTCAAAACATACAGGAAGTTTGGGACACTGTGAAAAGACCAAAGCAAAGGATAATAGGAATAGAAGAGGGTGAAAATTCCCAGTTCAAAGGGTCAAAACATCTTCAACACAGAAAAAACTTCCCAAACCTAAAGCAAGAGATGGCTATAAATATACAAGAAGCTTACAGAACACCAAATAGATTTGGCCAGAAAAGAAAATCCTCTCACCATACAATAATCAAAGCATTAGATATACAAAACAAAGAATATTAAAAAATATCAAGTAACATATAAAGGCAGACCTATCAGAATTACACCTAATTTCTCAACAGAGACTCTAAATGCCAGAAGACCCTAGACAGATGTGTTGTAGATGCTAAGAGACCACAAATGCCAGCCCAGACTACTGTATTCAGCAAAACTCTCAACCACTGTAGATGGAGAAACCAAGATATTCCACGACAGAACCAAATTTAAACACTGTCTTTTTACTTACAGATAATACTAGAAGGAAAATTCAAACACAAGGAGGGTAGCTACATCCAAGAAAACATACACACACAAAATCATCTCACAGCAAAACAAAAAGAAGAGAAACTCAGACACATACACTAATACCTTCAACATCAAAATAACAGAAACTAACAATTATTAGTAATTAATGTCTCTCAACATCAATTGACTCAATTCACCAATAAAAAGACACAAACTAACAAACTGGATATCATTCTGCTGCATACAAGAAACATACCTCAGCAACAAAGGTAGACATTGCTTCAGTGTAAAGGAGTGGAAAAAGGTTTTCCAAGCAAACAGACCCAATAAACAAGCTGGTGTAGCTATTTTAAAATTGAATAAAATAGACTTTCAACCACAAATCTATCAAAAGAAATGGGGGAAAAGACTTCATACTCATTAAAGGAAAAATCCACCAAGATGATGTCTCAATTCTGAACATCTATGCACCAACTCAAGGGCACCCAAATTCATAAAAGATACTTTACTAAAGCTCAAATCACACATTGAACCACACACAATAATAGTGGAGGACTTCAACACTTTACTTTCATGAATGATCAGGTCATTGAAACAGAAACTAATCAGAGAAAGAATGAAACTAACAGATTTTATGAACCAAATGAATTTAACTGATAGCCACAGAAACTTTTACCCAAAACAAAAGGATATACCTTCTTCTCAGCACCTCATGGAACCTACTCCAAAACTCACCATATAATCAGACACAAAGCAAGCTTCAGCAGATACAAGAAGACTGAAATAACTCCCTGCCTTCTGTCAGATCTTCATGGATTAAGTCTGGACTTCAACAACTGAAACAACAGAAAACCCACATACTCATGGAAACTGAAAAGTTCTCTACTCAATGATCTCTTGGTCAGGGAAGAACTATGTTGTAGTTTGCTCTGTTGCTATGTATTGTAATGCTAAGTACAGGCCCCCAAGACCTGGTTGCCCCAGAGATAAGAGAGTCTGCATGTAGTCCTAAGTGATGCTATGTAAACTTGCTCCAAGTTATTTCTGATTGGTTAATAAAGATGCTGACAGTCAATAGCTTGGCAAAAGAGACATAGGTGGGGTTTGGGGTTCCTGGGCTTAGGATCAGAGGAGAACCACAAAGAAGAGAAGTGAGGAGGAAGAGACAAATGGTATGGTTAGGAGTCAAGAAAACATGGCCCTGAGGGCTGGCCAATTGGAGTTAAGACCAGCCCAGATGAAACATAGTAAGAAATAACTCAGGGTTATTAACAGAAAAGTAGATTCTAATAGCATAAAGGGCAGATAGCTCTTGTGCTGTTTAAGGCTTATTGTAAATAATAAAAGTTGTGTGTCTTTTATCTGGGAACTGAATGATCAAAGACAGGGTAGAATCCCTTGATAGGAATTAAAAATTTCTACATCAGAAATAAAGAAAGAAGTTAAAGACTTTCTAGAATTCAATGAAAATGAAAGTACAGCATACCCAAACTTATGGGGCACAATGAAAGCAGTGCTGTGAGGAAAATTCATAATACTAAGTGCCTTCATAAAGATATTGGAGTGCCACGAGGTGGTGGCGCATGCCTTTAATCCCAGCACTTGGGAGGCAGAGGCAGGCGGATTTCTGAGTTCGAGGCCAGCCTGGTCTACAGAGTGAGTTCCAGGACAGCCAAGGCTATACAAAGAAACCCTGTCTCGAAAAAACCAAAAAAAAAAAAAAAAAAAAAAAAAACCAACACAAAAAAAAAAAAAAAAAAAAAAAAAAAAAAAAAAAAAAAAAAAAAAAGATATTGGAGAGAGCTTACACTAACAACTTAACAGTATACCTGAAAGCTCTAAAACTAAAGAAAGCAAACACACCCAAGAGGAGTAGATGACAGGAAATAGTCAAACACAAGGCTGAAATTAATCAATGTGAAACAAAGAGAACAATACAGAGAATCAACAAAACCAGGAGCTGGTTCTTTGAAAAAGTCAACAAGATAGACAAACCCTTCATTAAACTAATTAAAAGGCACAGAGACAATATCCAAATTAACAAAATCAGAAATGAAAAGGGAGACATAACAACAGAAACTGAGGAAATTCAAAGAATCATTAGGTCTTACTTCAAAAGCCTGTACTCCACAAAACTAGAAAATCTAAATGAAATGGATGAATTTTTAGACACAAACCACATGACAAAATTAAATCAAGATAGGCACACTATCTAAACAGTCCTATAACCCCTAAGGAAATAAAACCAGTCATTAAAAATCTCCCAACCCAAAAAAGCCCAGGGCCAGATGGTTTTAGTGAAGAACTCTACCAAACTTTCAAAGAACTGTTAATAGCAATACTTCTTAAATTATTCTGCAAAGCAGAAACAGAAGGAACACTACCCAATTCATTCTATGAAGTCACAGTTACCCGGATACCTATACCACACAAAGACCTAACAAAAAAAGAGAACCTCAGACTAGATTCACTTACAAACATCAACACAAAAATTCTCAATAAAATTCTCTCAAATCAAATCTAAGAAAACATCAAAGACATCTCCACCATGATCAAGTAGGGTGTATCACAGGGATGGTTCAATATAAAAAAATCCATCAATGTAATCCACCATATAAACAAACTGAAAGAAAAAAATATCACATGATCATCTCATTAGATGCTGAAAAAACCTTTGACAGTGAATTCCCTTAACATACAGAGACATTCCCTAAATTCTGTGACTTTAGAGTCAAGAATCTCGACTAATACAGGAGCTAAACAGAATTCTTAAAAGAGGAATCTCAAATGTCTGAGAAGCACTTAAAGAAATGTTCAACATTCTTAGCTATCAGGGAAATGCAAATCAAAATGACCTTGAGATTCCACCATACACTAATCAGAATGGCTAAGATCAAAAACTCAAGGGACAGTGCATGCTGGCAAGGATGTGGAGAAAGGGGAACATTCCTTCATTGCTGGTGGGATTGCAGACTTGTACAACCACTTTGGAAATCAATCTGGCAGTTTCTCATGAAATTCGAAATAGTTCTACCTGAATACTCAGTTATACTGCTCCTGGGCATATACTCAAAAGATGCTCCACCATACCACAAGGATATGTGCTCCACTAAGTTCATAGCAGTCTTATTTATAAAAGCCAGAAATTGGAAACAACCAAGATATCCCTCAACCGAAGAATGGATACAGATAAGGTGGTTTATTTACACAATGGAATACTATTCAGTTTTTAAAAACAAGGACATCATGAATTTTGCAGGCAAATAGATGGAACCAGAAAATATCATCCTGAGTGAGGAAATCCAGACCCCAAAGGACATGTATGGTATGTACTCATTGATAAGTAGATATTAGCCATAAAGTGTAGAATACCCATGCTATACTCCACAAACCCAAAGAACTTAAACAAGAAGGAAGGTCCAAGCAAGGATGCTTGAATCACTCTTACAAGAAGAAATAAAATAGTCATAGGAGGCAGAGGGAGAGAGGGAACTGGTTAGGAGAAGGGAGGGAGAGGGGAATGGAGAGGCAAGGTGAAGTGTGGGGAGAGACAGAAGAGAGGCCCAGAGGACCTTGAGAATGAATGGTAATCTGCAGCTGCAGGGGGTGGGTGGGGAGGTGGGAATCTTCAGAAAGTCCCAGAGATCAGGGGTGGGGAGTCTCCCAGGAGTCAATGCGTGTGACCTCAACTGAGATGCTTAACAATGGGAACACAGAACCTGAAGAGACCACCTCCTGTAGCCAGGCGGGACCCTCAGTGGAGGGATAAGGACACCAACTCACCCACAAAACCTTTGATCCAAAATTTGTCCTGTCTAAAGGAAATAGGGATGGAGCAAAGACTGAAGAATAAGTCGACCAATAACTGGCTCAACTCAAAACCCATCCCACAGGCAAGCACCAATCACTGACATTATTAATGATACCCTGTTATGCTTACAGACAGGAGCCTAGCATAACAGTTCTTTGAGAGGCTCTACCCAGCAGTGGATTGAAACAGATGCAGATACCCACAGCCAAACGTTGGGCAGAGGTTGGGGACACTTATAGAATACTTGAGGGAAGGATTGAAGGCCCTGAAGAGGGTGGGAACACCACAGGAAGACCAACAGAGTCAACTAGCCTGGATCCCTGGGAATTCTCAGATACTGAGCTACCAACCAAAGAACACACATGGCTTTGAATGAGGTGCCTGGCACATAGGTAGCAGATGTGCAGGTCAGTTTCCATGGATGCCTTGTACTGGCCTCAGTAGGAGAGGATGAGCCTAGTCTGCCAGAGACTTGGTATGTGGGGAGGAAGCACCCTCTCAGAGGAGTGAGGGAAGGACCTGGAGGGGAAGTAGTATTTGGGATGTAAATAAATAATTTAAAAATCTACCAAAAAATTGTAGAGGTGTGCTGATCATATATTCCTTAATCTTAGAGAAAGAACACATGAAAGGTGGGGGCCATGCAGCATGCAGTCCCAAGAGAAAGCCTATAGACCTCTATTAGCGAGAAGAACACTGGCTTCAAAACTTTGCTGTAAGTCATGCTAGAGCAGAATGCAGGGTTGGGGTGTGTTATTTAAATAGCACGGACTGTCTTTCCACTGTGGCTCAGAACAGTAAGCACAAAGTTGAGAGGAGAAATCGGCGTTATCAGCATTTCCTATTGCTCAGTCCGTGCTTTGTACCCAGTAGAACTCCGTGATTATGAATTTTTCATGATATTATGGCAACTGATTCATTATCGCTCAACCCTGTATGCCTTGCTTAAATATTTAAGAAGTCCTATTTTTAAAAAGAGCATTTGGCAATAATTATGCAGAACTAGTTAAATGGAACAATGTCAAAATTGCCACACAGTCCCCTGAATGCCGCTGATCTGGATCTGTGTCGGATGATGAGTTTGTGAATGAATGATTCTAAGCATGCCCTCTGTACCCCAGAAAGAGGAGTCATAGACTTCACCCACTCAGAATGAGAGCAGCTAAGCTTCTGAGTCCTTCCTACATGAGACATGTGAGGTCGATCATCCTACAAAGCCTGGAAAAGGGAGGGTGGCCCTAATGAAGAGATTGGCAAAAGGTTAAGAGAAGAGTATTGGGGTTGGTTGGTTGACACCCCAAGAGGCAAAACAGCCTGATTAAAGCAGGCTTGAAGTGAAGCTGTACTGCTGCCAACAATTTCTAATTTTAAATGAAATTCTAATTTTAATTAAAAAATTAGTTTTTATTTAAAATTAAATTTAAATTTTAAAGTAAAATTCTCACGCAGCTCCATGTTTTGGCATGAACTCTGACCCTTGCTATCACCTGGAGGGTGCTAACTTGTGAGTGCTGCAAATATTACCACGGAGAAAGCTGCATATCAATCTGGGGCCACTTATAGAACAGCATTTAAAAATCAGGTATTGTGTCAGTACTCATTAGAAAATTTCAACTTACATTTATAAACAATTAAAAATTAATTTTATAGGGATAAAAGCCGTATGCTTGTTTTCAAAACAAAAGAAAATTAAACTAAACTAAAAGCAGACAAAAAAAAAAATCATCCACACTTCCAAATCAAAACGTCAATTTTGTTAGTATTTTGGCATATAAATAAAACCCTCTTCTAGTATATACATATAACACACATATAATCTGTTTACTTGAATTTTTTTGTGGTTTAGCATGAGTTAATTTATCAACACATTGGGCCAGTTGCATTTATCCGTAAGGGAGCTACCCAGAAATAAACTAAACATAGCCAAGATTCGTTTTCCATTTGTGAGATAAAAATCATGACACTAGCATTTACAGAGATGTAGACCTCACTCTCGTATGTGAATGCTCACCCTTAAGGCAGCTACATGAGTCCCAGCGGGGCGCTGAAGCCACTAAACTGAGAATCTGTGAGTGTAAATGGCACACCATCTTCTGCCCCAGCACTTCAAAGTCTGAAGAATCAGAGATGAACTTCCACTCAGCAGAATGGATATTTGCTTAGTAAGCTGAAGGAGAAGCCCTGAAGGGTCAGTGGAAGGACAGGGCTGTCTCTACTGTGTATCTTTTAGGAGTGGCCACATTTTGAGTACTGACCATGTGTTTAGTGGGTGCTTATTGGTGGAAAGAGAAAATAGTGGAGACAAACCATCTCCGCTGCCGATTCTACACTTCCTTAAGAAGCCTCGCTTCCCTTGTGCTGGCTTTTCTCTCCAAGCAGCCTGCATAGTACTGGTACTATGAAGTCTAGCAGCAGGGAGGAAATCAAATGCATTCTTTCTGAGATGTTTTTCTTGATATTATTTCATCTATGTGGATTGATGTTTTGCCTGTTTCTGCATCTGTGCACACAAATGATGTTCTGGGACGGTAGACTGGACTCCTGGTGGTGAGGGCCATTCCTTTAACACTGTGGTCCCAGACTCTGCTTGCTTTGCTTTGTATCCATGCATGCTTTGAGCTTTAAGATCAAGGCTCTCCAATCTGCTCTAACCTATGATTCTAACTCTGAAACACACGTTGTTCAAAACTCACAAGTCAAGCCCTTTCTGGCTCTATTCATCCCAGGTACTCTCCACATGGACTCCCCAAACCTTCTCATCTTCGCATGCTTAAATCTGACCTTCAGCACTCCTGTTGCTGACTTTGGAGTTCCAGAACTGGAAGGAGGTCATGAGTCAATCACAGCTTTCTTTGACCACTCAAACCAGGTGTGTAGTAGAACTGTAATCTCAATATTTGGGATGTAGAGACAGGAGGATCAGGAGTTCAAGACCAGTTTAGGCTACACAGTGAGTTTAAGACTATCATTCTAGGGCTGGAGAGATGGCTCAGCAGTTAAGGGCACTGACTGTTCTTCCAGAGGTCCTGAGTTCAATTCCCAGCAACCACATGGTGGCTCACAGCCATCTGTAATGGAATCTGATGGCCTCTTCTGGTGTGTCTGAACACAGCAACAGTGTACTTATGTACATTAAATAAATCTTAAAAACAAAGACCACCCTAAATTACATGAGACCCAGCCTTGAAGAAGAAGCAGGAGAAGAGGGAGGAGGAGGAGGAGGAGGAGGAGGAAAGGGAAGAAAAAAATCTCACTTGGGAGAAAGTCCCATTATTATTGTGTACATTGAAAAAAAAATAAACTTATCACCTGGGCCTTAGCTGCTTTAGTGTAGGGCAAAACTGAAATGAGGCATGATGGGAAGCAAGCATGTAACTCTGCAGCTCACTGATGTCATTTGGGGAAGAGGAAAAAAGGGAACAAAAAGAAGAAGTGAGGATATTAAAATAGGAGTATGTCAAGAAGAGGGCTGAGTTGCTTGGGTGTATATTGTATTGATACTAATTTATGAGGTTTTTTTTCATTCTATCAGTGGGAGTGCAAGCTCAAAGGATTAATTGGACTTTAATGGCAGATTTGGGACCAGAGCAATGGTTCTCTCCCCTTTTTCACTGTATCCCGTGGAGTCTGCTGCTCTTAAGCCTCAAACACTCTTTTATAGCTCAACAGAGAGACCTGGACACAGCATTTCCCTGGCACACAGAGTAATCAAGAGGGGAAATACACAGCACAGAAGCAGCTGAGACAAACGACACACAGATAATGCCGAGAGCCCCTGGGCAGGTACGGGGCTGTGTTTCTACTCAGCTTCATCCACAGACATGTTAGCCTTCCAAGTTTTACATCACGATCTGTAAGAGGGATTGTTTAAGTTATTAAGGTCATTTAAAAATCATTTTACAGGTTTCTTTTCTTGAGATAAAGCTGTTATTCACCCAATATGTTGAAGAAAATTATCCACAAGTGTTGGTGAAGATGGAGAGAGCACGGGGTACCCACGAACTCTTGGTGACTAATGGTGAATCCATCCCAGTTCTGGGGAAGACCAGGTATAGCATGTTTGCATCAGTTTAATCAGTTTAACTGACACATCTACTTTGCAAAACTACATCAGAGGCAGCAAAAGAGAAACACAGCTGAAGTTATTTCTCTTTTAGAAAGAACTGAGCCTATTGTACTTCTGAAAAGACATCAGTACTATGGTTTATAACAGTAATGCAACAGTAAAGAGGATTATTTTATTATGAAGTAAAGTAAAAAAGTAAGTTATGTCCCTTTAACATACAGATGCAATGTTATTAGCCAGCGAAAACGAGAGAGTCACAGCTGTATACATCAGCTCAGTGGCTCCTCACTATGTAGGACTCTCATGGAGTGCTGGCTTACCTGTTTACATCACAATCCTTAATTACAATGTCCTTACCTCTGGCTTGAATACTGTGCTTTCCTGGCATGTAGGAAGACCTAAAGAAAATGTCAGAATTAGTATGTTAGCATCCCTGTGACAGCCAAAATCCCACTTATGGACAAAGTTAATGGTAACATCTTAAGCTGACATTTATAAAGTATTCATATTTTACTGAACTCATTCAAAGAATTGTCAATTTTCTAAATAGCAAGGCATTGGCTTTTCCTCTCATCTCTGAGGTCTGGCAAGTGTTAGCCATGGATTTAAGGGACTGGTGGGCAGTGTTTCCCTTTGTTATTTCCATGAGAACATGTCATAACTCTTTGCTCTGTTAATCTGAGTGTGGTCTTGCCTCTTAGCTGCACACATGGACACTAACATCTGTGTTCTCTGGGCTCATATTCCCTAGAATTTCTAGTGGTGCAGTCAGCTACAGATAGGAAGAGATGCACAGAAGTCCATGCCTTTTGATAATGTGAGCTGGATGAGTAAAGAATGCAGGGGACCATAAGGAACTCCACACAAAAACAGGAATTATGAAAATATAACAGAAGGCAATCGAAACAGCAAGATGAACTTCTAATTACAAAAGTGGTATGGCCAGGATGGCTCACCCAGGTCTGTGCTTCGCACCTCACTCAATTTTCTAGGTCACTTTGTGTTATATTCAGCGTCAACGTAAGCTCTAGGTTTTAATAGAATTTCATCTAATTACATGAGCCATGCTCTATCCCAAGGATTGTGCTACTGACGGGAGCCTCTGGGCTAATTAAAAGCAACTTGACCTTTTTGTAGCACCAGTGAAATCAACTGAGTATGTATCTGCTTTTTGTTGTCCCCGAAGAAGCTCAAGGACCGTACAACTGGCTCTATAATTGACAATACTCGCAGGTTATCTGAGGACCAGATGGTGTGGCCATCACTGCTTATGTAGTTGACATCCTAGCCCTTGACTGCCAAAACTCACTTCCCCTCACAAGGAGCAGATATATTGTTTCTGTTAAATGGCCAAGGAAAAATGAGTCACAAAATTTCTCTTTGACTTTAAAGAATTTGTATGGAGTGCTAAAAGGGATGGGTGTCCTTACAGAATATTTTAGGTACCAAGCACATAGTTCATGAGAATAAACATGAAACCCGAAACAACTAAAACTGAGGTGAAAGTGATAATTCATCTAACAAATGTGTTGAGTGCTTTCAAATGAGCCTGTGTTTGGGGACTATAAAGTGAGGAGATACAGTTTCTGCTTTTTCTGTTGAGAATCCTAATGGACCTGACAGATGTTCCCGAAAAGGTACAAGGCGTCAGCTTCTGTGGTGGCGAGAGGTCACAGAGGTGAAATTGCTCAGATTGTAAAGGGTAGGGAAGCTTGTTTTGAGAAGGTGGATAGCACTGTAGGAAGACTCAGAGATGAGAAACCATAGACTATTTTATAAGACCCCAAGGGAGAAAGTCCTACCCAAATGGGGTGGGATGGATACTCTCTGTGTCAACTAAAGGCTCTTGCAGTAGTCCTGGCAAGAATTGATGGGGGCTAGTCTATGGGGAGAGCTGGAAGGAGAAATGGGTATATTTAAGACATGTTTTGAGACAGAATTTTGAATTAAAAAAAGGTTTGATGGGAAGAGTGAGAGAGAGAGAGAGAGAGAGAGAGAGAGAGAGAGAGAGAGAGAGAGAGAGAGAGGCAGGCAGAGAGAGAGAGAGAACTTCTTGGTAGGGGTGGAAAAGTTTGGGAATGATGTTGGAAATCAGAGTAGATTTCAACTCAATCATCTCATGAAGGGCTGGCTGAATAGTTGGAGGCACAGGTCTGGAGCAAGGGGGTTTGGTCAGGAGATGGAGACGTGGGAACCACTGACATGAGGATGCCATTGACATGAGATTCAGGACTTCAGTGACAGAGAGAGGCCATAAGATGAACTCAGAAGTACCACCAGCATTTAGGACTGTTCAGGGAAATAAGTCCAAGGAGGAGACTCAGGAGAGGTAGCTAATTAGAAGATCAATTAAAATCAGACTTTGTGTAATAAATCACATATACAAAGATGCTGAAACCACATGAAGTAACTACCATAGGACCGGCCAGATGGAGAAGCATGGTATCTTCTCATCCGAATGTGACTTTCCCTCTTATTAGAAAATTGCAGTAAGAAAGAATGTTGGGTCAGATTGGGATTCATCCAGCAAATAGCCCCCTAAGAGCTACAGAGCAATGGTTCTAATCTGCAGGCCAGAGAATAAGTTACTGAAGGTACAAAATAGGGCAGATTAAAACATGAGGCAGGCAAAGGGAATAGGGCTTGGGATGTTCCACGCTTCACAGCCTGGTAATTGTACAGAGAGCAGCTGTTTGCTAGGCTCTTGTTATGTTCCTGACTTTGTTTGAGGCTCAGACACCAACACCATCCGAACCATGTCATCCACCAGTGGTGACATCTGTCAGTCTGAATCCAGTAGCTCCCTCCTAATGGCCCTTCTCATCTATCACTAATGTGGACACTCCAGTAAATACTCATTAAAAATCAAGGCACCATCTCTACTATGGATATGCACCATGAGAGCCATGACTACTGGGCAGCATTGCTAGAATTAAGTTGCTATGGCAGCATGGGATTTGGGCTTTGGAGTTGCTCTTAACTTCAGTGGTCAGGGATTGTGTCTCTTTGGACTTCATTGTTACCATCTGAGGAATGGGTGGAGCAATACTCTGGCTCTAAACTTTGCATGTAACTGATGAAAATAAGGAGAGAAGTAAAATGGGGGAAAGTAAGCAGTAGAATAGAGGGATAGTGTGGTGGCTGGAGGGCATCTGATGAGGATGTAATATGTAAAGGTGACAGCTGAGGACTGAAGTCACAGCCATTAGCCAGAGTGCATAGCACCAACTCACGGCTCTAGATTTTGAGAAAGCCACTAATTGTTTATATAGAGTGACCTTGGTCAGGGAATCACCTTTAACTCTTCCTCAGTTAATGTCACAATCAACTGATCAGGGGATCACAGCATCAGAAGTAATTACATCAACAGCTGCTCACCTGTAAGTACTGTTCAAGTGTGTCTGTGGGCTTTGATGCAGTCATGAACAGAGGACAGCTAGAAACGAGCCACTTTTCTGCAAGATTGATGAGTATCTATCCAACTCAGCTAGTATTCAAGGTTTTACACCCCACATTTGCCTGTTACATCCAATCATTTATAAATAGCAGAAAGACATTAGTAGATTCCAAGGCAGATGGAGATGTTCACGTTTTTCATAGCAGAAGGTCAAACATTTCCTGTTTCTTATAAGTCATGTTGTCACTGTCTAAGATCTGAGAAGACATATGTATGTCTGCTGATCTGATACCTAAAAGGTGTTTCTGACTTCTTACCTGGCAATGGCAGGTAGACTCTTCTGAGTATTTTGGTTTTCTGATGGGCAACAAGATTCTGGCTCTGACTCCTTACCTGGTAATGGCAGGTGGACTCTTCTGAGTGTTTTGGTTTGGTGACAGGCAAAAAGATTCTGGCTTTGCCTGGTGATGAAATTCTGGAAAGCATGACATGTTTGGGTCAGATTGCACAGTGAATACAATTGGGAGCTTTTGGGAACTCACTGGGATAGCTATAATTTAAATTATTTTATTATTATTCTGGTGCTTTTGGAAACCAGAAGTAGTACCTTGTGGAGGCTATAAAAAATTGCATGGATTATTTATAGTCTAAAACACACATGACTGGATTTTCCCAGAAATACCGAATACTACATCAGAAGGCATTTATAAGGCATTTAGGCATTATCATAGGTGAATTAGTTTTGAAATACTTTGGTTTTATTATAAATTCATCCAATAATTCCTTTGTTTGTTGGTTCATTCACACAATTCAATGAGTCTTTGCTGAACACCTACAGAACGGGTTCTCCCCTGGAATCTAGAGTTACAGTGGGGAAGCCAGATGTGGTTCTTAAACACAAGGAGACCATAAGCAAGCAGAGCAGGAAGAACATTTTGAATAGAATGAGTGACATAAGGAAAATAAATTACACTTTAGGATGTAGGATTAATCTTGTTTGGCTAATGAGGGGCTTCTGAAAGGTGGGTGCCATTCTGATAACAGTGTTAAACAAAGGGACCATTGTGAGGGTCTGCAGGGTCTAGGGATACCCACTGCCTGCGCAAAACCATTTGTGTTCTCACTCCCATCCTGTGACTTGTGATAGGGCAGGCGAGTGCCCATGGTTCTGATGTAGGCCAGCAGGTACCAGCTGGTTACAATCTGGTTTTTCAGTGTTCCCTCCTTGGTCATTGTCCTAGGTAACTTTAAGTGTCAATGTCACACATCCTTCAGTCATCTTAAGGAAGAGCCTCAATTGAGGAATTGCCTAGATCAGATTAGCCTATGTGTCTTTGGGAGCGGAGGGTTATTATGGTAATTGATGTGGGTGGGCCCAGCCCACCATGGGTGGTGGGGTTGGGATATCTACAAAAGCTAGCTGAGCAGAAGCCTAGGAGGTGGGTCAGCAAGTGTCATCTCACCATAGTTCTTGCTCTAGGTTCCTGCCTTGCTTTCCTGCCCTGACTTTCCTCAATACAAGACGGTGACCTCAAAGTGTGAGCTCAATAGCCTTCCTCTCCCACAAACACACAAGTTGCTTTTGGCCAGAATGTTTAATCCACAGCAACAGAAGTCACAAGAAGAACCACCGGGTTCAGCCATGCCTCCACATTGGAGTTATTTAGCATACTGTCACTGTTCCTGCTTTTCATCATGGATGGATTTTAAGCAGCCATTGATCCTTATGAAAGACACTGAATATGCTCTGATGTGAAACTCATAAAGCACTTTTCCAGTTGTGATGGTGAGTCATAAAACCATGGAAGCATACATACACTGACTTGATTTGGGTGTTACTGTATGCTCTGCCCAAGGTTGACCACAGACTGGACATCTCTGACTGAAAGGACTCTGATTACTTGAAATGGCTTTTGAGTCAGTGATAGGTCCATTAATCACACACCCATAAAATCACTTTTTGTCATCAACAGCTACTTGGAACACCCGCCCCTCTGGAGCTTAACGATGACAAATCCTTATATTACTAACATCAAAGCATGATGCAAGGATACCTGGATGTCTTAGTGCACTAAAATTTATCACAGATTTCATTTGGTTTTACAATTACTTCAGTTGCTAACAAATCCCCAGTTCTTTATCATGGCCCTTGGAATTCACAGGCCTGAGTAGGCCTTGCTTCCTAGTGTTTTAGCTTCTTCAAAGTACAGGGCAGAGCCAGCTAGAGACCCACATTGGAAATACAACTCGGACCCACATAATTTTATTTCAACTAGACACAAGCTAGAGGGAACCTCAGTTGAGAAAGTGCCTCCCACATGATTGAGCTTTGGGGCATTTTCTTGATTAGTGATTGATGCAGGAGAACCCAGATCATTGTGAGAAGTGCCACTTCTGGACTGGGGGTCCCCAATGCTATAAGAAAACAAGCTGAGCAAACCATTAGGAGCAAACCAATAAGTGAGACTCCCTCACCCCAGAGCCTCCACAGCCTCTGCATCAATTTCTGCCTCCAGGTTCCTGCCTTGTTTGAGTTCCTGTCCTGACTTCTCCCAGGAATAGGGTCTGACTTGAGAGTTTAAAGCTGAAACAAGCCCCCCTTTCCCCCCAAGTAGTTTATGGTCCTGGTGTTTTATCACAGCCTTAGAAAACCTAACTCAGGCACTTACTTGGTGAGTTGGAGAAGGTCTCAGAGTCCCAATCCATTGCTCCTGCATTGACCAATGTGCCTTGCTAATTCTCTGGGATATGAAGCTGGCCTTTTGAATGACAGCTCATCAATTTAAACTAATGAAGAACAGGATTTCCAAGGTAGGTATGAAGGTATGTTATCTTCTCAGGGTCCTGCTATTTATCAAGCTTTGTGTGTGTATATGTACATTAGTAACACAAGTGTGCGTGCGTGTGTGTGTGTGTGTGTGTGTGTGTGTGTGTGTGTGTGTGCACGTGCATGGGTAACATTGGCCTCAGAGACCTCAAGGATTGTGGGACAGCAATGCATCTCCCAAGCAGCATAAGGTTACTGTGGCTTCTTTTGGTTAATGTGTATAGCTAAAGACACTTGTCGTGCTCCTGATCTTAGTCATCCCCCTTACAAGAGAGGATGTTGGGATAGCCTGCCCAGTCTTACGTTCATCCGGATGACATCATCACACAGATCCCAAGCCTGCAGTCTTACGTTCATCCGAATGACATCATCACACAGATCCCAAGCCTGCACAGTCTTACATTCATCCGGATGACATCATCACACAGATCCCAGGCTTTGAACCCTCTCTCTCCATTCAATGCTAATTCTATAGAGCTAGACCCAGAACCTAGTGAGATGGCAGTGGGGTGAAAAAAAATACCAAAACAACCATGTAAACAGTTACCTTCTTCTGCTCCAAGGACCTGTGTTGGATTAGAAAAAGATAGAAAAGATAATGGTGAATGGGTGTAGGTAATAGAAAATTTAACCAACATCATGAATATTGGGAATCTTATTAGTGGAGGTTGGGGGAAAGTAGAACAGACTTTTAAGGAGATCTGCAAATAATTTTCCTTAAAGACTGCATAAAACCCAAGGCATTAGCTTCTGTGTATGATTTAACAAATGTGTAGTTGGCCAATGGTGTTAAAGGATGATTTGACTAGTAGAGAACTACTCACTCATAGTCAACGAAAGTCTTTAAAATTTTCTTATTTGAACAACTGTCTTGGTGAAACACATTTTCTGAGAGACCAAGTCTGGCCAAGGTGCAAGGATGCTCATGACATTGTTCATCACAACACCAGAGCATTGATAATAGTCTGCAGGCCCAGATAAGTAAGAAGTGCTTCCCTGGGAGGCGGCTCAGTTGCTGAGAGTGTTTGCTGTGCAACTGTGAGGACCTGAGTTCCGATCTCCATGACTTTTGTAAAAGTGAAGCATGGCTACATGTGTCTGTAGCTGCAGTCGTGTGGGAGGAGGGAGCCGAGATGGACAGATCCTGAGGGACTCTGGCAAGCTGGACCTTGCCAAACTTCAGGGTTTGTGAGCGATCTTAAGGTACTAAGACAGACAGCAGCACAAGAAGCAGCTTGACATCTTCCTCAGGGCTGCACATGCACACAGGTGGGCCTGTACACCTACATACATACCTACCCTCACACACGTGCACACTGATACGCATGCACATGCATGCACGCAGGTACCCATGTGCGCGCGTACACACCACATCAAACACAGACACACACACACACACACACACACACACACACACACACACACACACCATACATACTAACACAAGCACTAATGCATGCACTAAAGCATGCATCACACACACGCACGCACCCTCAATCATGCAGGAATTGTTCATTTGGACCTATACTTGGTTATGGAGGTATTATGCAGGCACAGAAGATATCCACACTAAGAATGAAGTAAAATTGCATGAGGGTTTGTTTTAAGTGTCCATATGTGTGTGGGTTTAAAGAAAGACTGTAAAGTATGTGTGTGTGTGTGTGTGTGTGTGTGTGTGTGTGTGTGTATGTGTAGTCAACTATGTGGTTGTGAGGCTTCTTTACCTTTTTGAAATTAAAAAAATTAAATTTAAGTTTAAAAAATGGACAGAAATTGTTATTTTTTTTTAAGTGCTGGTATTCCTCTTTCCAAACATTTCCTTTCTCTGTCTTTGATTAAAAATGGTAGACTTTCTGACTGTGATGAAGAATCTATATGTTTATTGGGCTTGCACTCTGACCACACACACACACACACACACACACACACACACACACACACACACACATTTGCTTCTTTGAGACAGAGTTCCAGTGTGTATTTGAGGTCTCAGCTTAAATAGGCAATCCTTCTGCCTTGGCCTCCTACGTGATGGGACTGCATGTGGGTACCACCATGCCTGGCTCTACTTGCAAACTTCAAAGAAGCAGAGAGCTTTACATGTGTTCAGCGCCTCACTGCAAATAATTTCCAAAATCCATTCCAGACACTGCCTCTGCTGGGGAGCCCCCAGGAATCATATAGACAAAGAATTCATGAACTTGGAAGATGGAAAAGTCATGATATGGCTTAGGAATCTTCTGAGATAAAAAATGTTCTGATAATAAATAAAACCATTCTTTTTTTTGTAGGCATAAGTAAGGTTTATTCTACCTTTCATCAAAATTTCAAAGGGCTGTAAAATCTAGAGATATTATGAATCATTGTTTTACAGATGAGTTACAAAGAGGTGGGGCTCTCTGACCAGTTTCCCAGAGTTACCCTGAGAATAAGCTGACCTTGAGCTCAGCTCTCTTGATTCATGTTGGCTCTGGAGACAAGAAACCTTTAGCGGCAATTTGCTTAGAGAGGCATCCTCTGTCTTGTTTGATGCTAACCAACTGGAGGCCCTTTTATTTTAAAGACCTCAGCATCCCCAGGATTCTGGACGGAGGGTACGGTGGTATGTGTATTACGATAGCAAATCAAAGCTAATCCACAGGCCAGGTATAAAGGGTAATGAATCTATTCTAAATGAGGGGTTTGAAAGTCTTCCCACTGAGTATTCCCCAGCAGTTCAAAGTGCTCAGTCAGATGCAGCAGGAGCTCTCAGGCTTGTCAAAAGCTGAGGGAAGGAGACCTATAAACACCACCAGTAGTGAGTGCCTCAGGGAGAGCAGTTGCTTTATTTTGTTGGGGTCCAGCTGATTGTTTTGCTTAAGGGCTTTGAATTCCACATCAAATACAATTAGAAAGCCACAGTGTAATCTCTCTAGTTCTATTGTTAACTTTTTTTTCCTGTTAGCAAATAGATTTGAATGAGGTAAAAGTGTTTTTCTCCTTTGTTTTTTCCCTCTCTCCTCTTTCTTTTCCTTCTTAACCTTTAAAAGCTTATTTTCAGCATCTCTACCTTTTCAGGCAGAGTCACAGCTGAAGGGAGCAGATCAGGACGAAGGGGTCTCTGGTCATGGTCCCCTATTCTGCCAGCTGGGGAATCTCTGACAGTGGGTTCCTTCCAGGCTTTCTTTGCTTTGGGCTGTGTGAAGACCACTTAGACTTCTGACTGCCCTGACTTAGAAAACTGGAATTCCATCTGTGCTTGAGTACAGGCAAGTAGCCTGCAGTTTCTGCTGAAATAGGTCCTTTTTTTTTTTTAAATGCCATGCAACCAAGTAGGGGCTTAGTGTTGCCCACAAGCATGGCCCTTGCCCTTCCCAGCAGGCTTTGTGTGTGTGTGTGTGTGTGTGTGTGTGTGTGTGTGTGTGTGTGTGTTTCATACTGGAGAAATGGTCTCCAGCTGCAGCTCACACAAAAGCAGACAAAGATCTTGGTAAAGTATAAGAATTTGACTATTATGGTGAAGCCAAGTCCTAATTCCTCCCTTCAAAAAAAAAAGTTGCAAAGAAAGTAGGCACCCCTTGAGAGCCCTGTGTTTCCTGCTGTCTAAGGCATCAGCATCTTGCTTCTTGCAGAAATAATACTTAAAATCCCCCTTTGTTAGACAAAATAGCTACTTACCTTACTGAAGTCTTTTGAGCTCCTCTGCCTGAAAAAAAAAAAAAGACAGAAAAGAAAAGAAAGAAGGTGTTAAATAAAGGCAATTTATCATGAGCAAGATAAAATCATTGTGAACCTTATAAACCTTTGATTACATTTTCATGGCCAAATTAACAGCCCATAGTCCAGTGTGATATTCATCACTGCCCTATAAATTGAACCCAGGCTATTTTTCTTGTAATTTTCTAGGGGAAGGGAGAAGTGCTAAGCCAGGATGGAAGCTGGCGATCGGAGGCACATGGAAAGACTCACTTTCAGAGGGCGTGAGTCACCACCCCCTCATCTTTCCTGACATCGGAGCTTCCATGCCAGATTTCATCACCCCACTCAGACTTCTGCTTAGCCAGCTCTCAGGTTTTCATTTGGAGAAAGTGAGTTTTAAGTACAAAGCTGTTAGGGGCACCGAGATCCCTAGATGGTCAGAGAAAGAATGGGGGTGACAAAGAGAGAATGAGACAGAAGAAAAGCCGTGAAACTGGATAGGATGGACCTGACTGTGCTAGGTGGATGGGTTGCAGAGCAAGCATTAAGCGTTCAATATGTGGTCAAGCCTCTAGTATTTGTGTGTGCAGTGTGTGTGTCTGTGTCTGTGTGCACATGTGTGCACTCGTGTGTGTGTGTGTGTGTGTGTGTGTGTGTGTGTGTGTGTGAAGACACAGACAGACACAGACAGACAGACAGACAGACACACACACACACACACACACACACA
>JANHMN010000007.1:46693021-46737045 GCA_030674055.1 Rhabdomys pumilio | reverse complement strand
CAGACAGACAGACAGACAGACACACACACACACACACACACACACACACACACACACACACACTTATGTGCTTGTGCATGTGGAGGCCAGAGCTTGGCAGTGAGGTCTTTCTCCATCACTTTCTTACCTTATCTTTTGAGACAGGGTCTCTCACTGGTCTGCTAGGCTGGCCAGCCTGTGAGCCAGAGGGAATCTGCTTGTCTCTGTTTCCCCAAGTGCTGGGGTTATAGGCATATCTGCTGACACAGCTGACTTTGTGTGTGGGTGCTGGGGATCTGAACTCAGATCCTCATGCTGTGCTGCAGGCACATGCATTACCCTCTGAGCCTGAGGAAAGTTGGGCTTGCTGGGATTTGAACCTGCACGGTCAGCATGAGGAGTAATCAAAAATCAAATACATTCATGTTACAAAGGCCTTTCAAATGTTTAAGTAGATTTAACTGAGTGAGTAAAGAAATCTTGCTCTCTGAGAGTCCCTAAACTCTCTTGCTTGCTTTATATGTGTAAGACAACTGGGGTAGCTGTCCTCCTGTTAGATAAAGCCTTCAATATACGAAGTCACTGATGTACCCTCACATATTGACTGGGACTCCAGACTTTATTTTCTTTGTTCTCACTCACAGAATGGCAGCAAGGGCATTCATCTTGGAGGGTTACCAGAAGAAGAACATGAGACAAAACCATGAATCTGTGGCATGCAATGGGTAAGAAGAATGTCATATGTGACCAGACCAGTGAGTGAGGCAGGGAGGATGAGGGGATATTGTTCACCTGCCTGAGTGTGTGAGTGAAAAGGAGTGCATGCTGGAAGGTTAAGATGGTTTCGCCAGTCTCAGTGAGAAGCTGGGCCTTTGGAATTGGACTGGATCAGGCAGCCTGACCAACCTTGGCTGCTGGTCTCTAAGCAACTCCCTTGCTTTGGGAAATGGTATGCTTGAGTCACATCCAACAGAATTAAACACACACACACACACACACACACACACACACACACACACACACTAGCATGCAGAAGTTCATAACTACGTTATCCATAATAGTCAACAGTGAAAGCAGGGCCCAATGATTCTATTAGTGGGTGGGTGGAGGGATTACTTAGAGTGCATTCCATTCTCTCTCCAGCACCACATAAACTAGACATGGTGGTATAGGCCTGTAATCCCAGCACTGAGGAGGTAAAAGCAGGAAGCTTAGTAGTTTAAGGCCAGTCTGGGCTACATGAGACTGAGTCTAAAAAAAAAAAAGCTTCCTCAGTCTTAATGCCTCTCTCAAGTTCCTGTGGGATGGGCACATGTAAAATAAGAGATATTATGGATAATGAAATAGAACCAATATCCACACTCTTAATTATTTTGTTGCAAAACTGAGATTAGCCTCAGCATTTTCAATGCTTGAGATTCTGGTGTGTCAAAGATGCTGGTGAGATGGCTTAATTTAAGACATAATATGTACAAAGTACATTATATCCTTGCCAGCAAATGGACTCTAGTAACCTTGTAAATGATTTTTTTTCTTAGTGCAGAAGCTGAGGCTGGAGAGAAGGCACAGCAGTTAAGAGTGCTTGCTGCTCACTGTCAACAGGACAAAACGGCAACCAACAGATTGGGAAAAGATCTTTACCAATCCTATATCCGATAGAGGGCTAATATCCAATATATACAAAGAACTCAAGAAAGTAGACTCCAGACAACCAAATAACCCTATTAAAAATGGGGTACAGAGTTAAACAAAGAATTCTCAACTGAGGAAACTTGAATGGCCGAGAAGCACCTAAAGAAATGTTCAGCATCCTTAGTCATCAGGGAAATGCAAATCAAAACAACTCTGAGATTGCACCTCACACCAGTCAGAATGGTCAAGATCAAAAACTAAGGTGATAGCAGATGCTGGCAAGGATGTGGAGAAAAAGGAAAACTCCTCCATTGTTGGTGGGATTGCAAGTTGGTACAACTACTCTGGAAATCAGTCTGGCGCTTCCTCAAAAAATTGAACATAACACTACCTGAGGACCCAGCTATACTACTCCTGGGCATATACCCAGAAGATGCTCCAACATATAACAAGGACACATGCTCCACAATGTTCATAGCAGCCTTATTTACAATAGGCAGAAGCTGGAAAGAACCCAGATGTCCTTCAACAGAGGAATGGATACAGAAAATGTGGTACATTTACACAACGGAATATTACTCAGTTATTAAAAACAACAAATTCGAGAAATTCTTAGGTAAATGGATGGAACTAGAAAATATCATCCTGAGTGAGGTAACCCAATCACAAAAGAACGCACATGGTATGTATTCACTGATAATTGGATATTAGCCCAAAAGCTCACAATATCCAAGATACAACTCACAGACCACATGAAGCTCATGAACAAGGAAGACCAAAGTGTGGATGCTTTGGCCCTTCTTAGAAGGGGTAACAAAATACTCATGGGAGAAAATATGGAGACAAAGCGTGGAACAGAAACTGAAGGAGGGGCCATCCAGAGACTGCTCCATCTGGGTATCCATCCCTTGTGCATTCACCAAAGGTAGACACTGATGTGAATGCCAGGAATTGCATGCTGACAGGAGCCTGATACAGCTGTCTCCTTAGAGGTCTGCCAGAGCCTGACATATACAGAGGCGGAAGCTCACAGCTAACCATTGAACTGAACACAGGGTTCCCAATGGAGGAGTTAGAGAGAAGACTGAAGGAGCTGAAAGGGTTTGTGGCCCATGAGGAGATCAACAATACCAACAACCAACCAGAGCTCCCAGGGTCTAAACCACCAGGAGCACATAGGGAGGGGCCCATGGCTTCAGCTGTATATGTAGGGGAGGATGACAGTGCCAGGCGTAGGTGGGTGAGGAAGTCCTTGGTCCAGTGAAGGCTGGACGCCCCAGTGTGGGGAAAATCGTGGGTGAGGAGGTGAGAGTGGGAGGGTGGGTGGGGGCATATCCTTATAGAAGCAGGAGGAGGGGGGATGGGATAGGGGGTTCCTGGGTGGGTGGGTGGGTGGGTGGGGAAGGGGATTACATCTGAAATGTAAATAAAATATTCAATAAGAAAATTAAAAGATAAAAGAGTGCTTGCTCTTTCAGAGGACACATTTGGTTCCCAGCACCCACAAACATTAGTTGGCTCACAGCTGCCTGTCACTCCAGTTCTGGAGATGGAGAAGGTCTCATCTGATACTCTCTTCTGACTACTGCAGAAATCTGAATGCCAGTGATGTATACACACACAAACACACAAACACACACACACACACACACACACACACACACACACACACACACACACTCCCTCCCCTCCTCAAATAAATACAGAGAATACATCTTAAAAATCACAGGAGTGGCTGGTGTGGTGGCCCATGCCTTTAGAGCTAGCATTCAGGAGGCAGAGACAGGCAGAGCTCTGTGAATTGAGGCTAGCCTATTTATAGAGCTAGTTTCAGATGGCTAGGACTACACAGAGAAACCCTGACTTGAAAAACTAAAAACCGAATCAAACAAAACCAAAGCAAAGAGAAACCTCAAACCAAAGCAGACAGACAATCAAAAATCCTAGATGTGATTTTGAAGTTGTGGTTTTCAGTTCAGCACTCATGGCATCCAGCCCTGTGGAGAGTATGAACTGTGTCCTGCAGTTTCCTATAGTTACATATTGACTTTATTAAATCAACAAAAAGCATGAAGGGAAGTTCGACTGGCTAAGATTTGAACCTGCACTGTCAGCATGAGCCATATTCAAAAATCAAATATGCTCAACCTACAAAGGCCTTTCAAATATTTAAGTGGATTTAACTGAGTGTGTAAGCAAATCTTGCTCTCTGAGATTCTGTACACTCACTTGATCTCATTTATATGTGTAGGACAGGTGGGGTGTCTGTCCTCCTGTTAGATAAAGCTCTCAATGTATAAAGTCACTGATGTATCTCACCAATCGAATGGAACTTTAGGAAAGGTCAGGTTTGGGATTTTCCACATTAATAAACTGAATTTTCAGGCAGAACCCCAGCACTCTCTGACTCCTTCTGTGTAAAGCAGGTGGGCATTCTGGTACCTGGATGGTCCTCTGTCTGAACAGGCTGTGTTGCTTCATCGAGGGCATCTTTGCATTTCTTTAGCTGCCCATGCTCTGTCTGCCAGAGCTGGTCAGTTAAAACATGACCACAAGTACACAGGAAAAGTTCTAACATGTATCTCCTTGATTTAACAGGTACTTAGTTTAACTTTAAAGATACTGCTATCTTCTACAAATGTGGACTTTCTTGAACATTTTTTAGTTATTGGCGAAGTTTAAAATGGATTGGACTAGAATCCTTGTTGTGTCATCTATGGCCTCTGCCATCCATGATAAAGTAAATTTCCTCCATGAACCCAAAATTTAGACAGTAAGAAAAAGGGTTGTTGAAAGTTCTACTGAAAAAAACAAAACAAAACAAAACAAACAAACAAACAAAAAACAAACCATGACTCTGTTTCGACTTAGATGGTGCTTCATGTCTGTGTACACTCTGATGGTTGCACTTGGCTTCATATGAAGCCTCTAGTCTGAGATCACTATAGGATGCCCAGTGGGATCTGACAGGATTCAGAGAGATGCTGTGCTTCTCTACCCAGTTTCTCCTAATAGCAATATCTTATAATACTATAATAAAAATACGTATTATGATTACTAGTGTGTATTAACAATATGTACATACAATAAAATTCATATAATAAGGTTGTTGATAATAACAATTTATGCTTTCAAATCCTTAGTTTCCATCCATAAATGTGAATTGGTATATTTCTGTAACCCACACTTTCTTTCCTTTAAAGGGCAATGCTGTTTTGATATTTACAAAGATTTCCTTCACTTCCTAAGCCATCATAGTATACTTTGTGGTGAGCTAGATTCCTTGAATAGATGTGGTTCCAGTGTGGCTGGCAGAGAAGGAAGAGCACTAGCCAGTCACGAGGGTGTTTCATGTCCTAAATATGAGATGCTTCACCTAAATTATGTTTTGGCTTGACCCCAACCCCCAACCCATTTAGTTCACTTAAACTTGAACAACACACTGTGGGTACCACAAGTATTTCTGTGCCCTCAGTGTATGGGGTGCAAAAATACTGTCTTTCACATGGTGTATCTGAGTGACTGCACACAGAATCCTGCACAAGGGGCTCTAGACACACGGTTGCTAACTTGACATGTGCAAGGGCCTTGGTTCAATCTTACGAGCACACACACAAACAATCCATCCAGGGGCTGGGTGAAGTAGAACACAAAAAATGTCACTACTCAGGATGATACTGTTGGATGTGTGGACATCTGAATGAAAATAGCAAAGGGTCTCCAGCCATACCATTATTCTTTGAGGTTTTCTTTCAGGTTATGTCCAGGGGAGGATCTGTCTATATTAATTAGAAAGTCCCAAATGCCTATACAATATGTGCTATCTTCCTTGGTAATAGAACAAATCTTATCCGGGTTTAAAGTTTGATTTGAAACAGCTGGGGTTGCAGTTGTTTATAGTTGGGATGTAATTCTCTCTTCTGAGAAAAATTATTTTAAGTGGAAAAAAATAAGTTGAGGAGAAACATGTGCACATATTGTCAGTTTTATAGCGTTAACTGTTGAAAATGCCCAGCTAGCCTTGCGCACCGTGCCAAATTCTCCTTTAGTGTTTGGTTATCCATGGAAGACCTAAAGGACATCGTCCTTCACTGAAATGCTGCCACCCAGCTTGTTTTGTGAAGTCAAGACTTAGCTGTGAAAAATAGAATGGCGGAGCTGCTAGAGACTAAAAGATCTCACGAGGAAGCACAGCTACTATCCAGGGAGAGCAAAGACAGTGGTGGAGGCCACAGCAACATTGTCTGCTATTGGTTCCCTGGGAGCCAGAACTCACAGCTTCTGCCTTCAGGCACCCCTTCCTCAGCCTCTGCCTTACAGAGAAGCCGCTGAAAAAAATAAGGCACAGCATTCTGCATAGTTCCTGTGTATGCTCAGAGCTCCTGGGCTCTGCTTACACAGCGTGTGCCTTGGGTGCCTCACGTTGGCTGTTTGTGTGTGACCTGCATCAATGGTAATGATGCTTCTCATGAGGGCTCTGATGAAAGTGAATTGGAGGGGACTGTGCCTTTCCTACAGTAAAATCCTCTTGTTTATGGCTATGTCCCCAGTCTCCTCCAGGGCTTTGCCTGTGTGCATTCATCAAGGTGCCCACCTGATTTCCTTTCTGAATTCCAATGATTTATGGATGTAACATTTACTGAGACTCTGTGCCATCTGCTGGCCTGGGCACCTGTTCTTCTCAGCTACTGGGAAATCATTCTTCTTTGCTCTTCTGGGAGGAGTTAGTGAGATCATATGAAATTGCTCTTTGGAGCTGTTTGTGATGGAAAGATCTTGCCTAATTCTCATCATGTCTAAAAATAATGAAGTAAATATAAACGATATTCCCAGAGAACCCAAAATACAAGGCATCTGCATGGAACCCCCCAAAATTACATTATCAGAACTGGGAACATAGAATTTTCTATTCAGAAAATTGCTTTTAAAAAGATTATTAACTTTTGCTATATGTATGAGTATGAGTTTGACTGTATGAGTTTATATGTGCCACAGGAGTATATGAGTTCCCAGAGGCCAGAAGATGTCATCAAGTCCTCTGGAACTGGAGTCACAAATGCTTGTGAGTCACCATGTGGTGCTGAGAAATGAACTTGGATCCCCTACAAGAACATTACAGGCTTTTAGGCAAGAGCTCTTAACTGCTAATCCTTTTCTTTAGTCCCCAGACAACTCTTGATGAAATAATTCAATATGTTAAAAATGTATCAAAGCTCTGTGACAAATACTCCCTCAGCACGGGACTGATAGGATCTGGCTGTAGAGGGACTCCAGAAATCAAGGGCATCATCTCAGAATTGGAAACTAGAGCAAGAAGGAGAGAGAAAGGCAAAATAACAGTAAAGATATCTGAAAAAGTCATAGGAATTCATACTATTAACTATCTACCTAGAATACCTATAATGCACATAAATTAGCATATAAATATTCATATATAGTTTAAATGAAAATTTCCCATCTGGGCTGACAATGCTCCCTCCATGAGCCAAAGACTGTCTAATCAAAATCCCAACATCAGACATGAGAAACTCTTTTGAGTTGTTGGTCAGGGTTGTTCAAGAGGCTCCTACAATATTTTAGGCTGTTGCTATTGCCCTTGGTTGTCTCTAGAGGTGGAAGGGAAGTCCCTGTTGCTGAAGATACCATGCACAGCATATGCAAAGCTCAGAGGCTTTTGACATGAATGCTTCCTCCCTGAGGACTAGCTTTCATGGTATTAGAAGGCATCATGAAAACATCCCAGAGAAGGAAGCAACCAACAGTCCTACCTAGCCACGACAGCCTATGAACCATAGCAATGACCACCATAGCACAATAAGTATAAGAGTGCAGTAATGGCACACATGCCTTGGTGGTAACTGACAGCTCTATAGTTGGATTTTAGACCCACTAAACAGGAGGGAAATCATACCTGGCACTAGAAACCCAGCCAACTACGCAGTAGTGAAATAATGGGTCTTGGAGGAAATCCTACAACTGCCATTTCACAAAACTAGCACAATCCCTAGCACAATGCAGTCAAGGGACTGCATTGCAAACATTTGTCCTTATGCCTACAGTCCTCACCTTTTGTCAAGGATGTCTCATTGCAACAGACAAAGACATTGCAGAAAAGCACAACAGAGTTGTGGATCCCAGTTCCAGTGAATACTTCTACAAAACGATTCCCTACTTAAGGCGTAGGGAATATTGAAGAAGAGGGGTAGGAAGGTTGTAAAAGCCAGAGGATCAGGGAGTTTGCTGTGAGATTGTGTCTCCTAGTAATGGCAGAAGTTACACACAAAGTCCCACTCACATGACGTCCTAAACGTGGTCCGAACAAGGACAACAACAATAGACCTGACTAAGAGGAAGAGGGAACGAGCATGTGGCTTAAATTCTACCCAAAGAACTACAGGAAACCAAGAAGTTCTGGGAGTGGGAGAAACAGTTTTCCTCAGGAAAGATCATACCAATTGCTTATCCAAAACCAAATGGTCAGCCCAGAAAATATACATACAATTAACATCATATAAACTGAGAAAAAGATAACTCAGCATATATATGTATATATATTTATGTATATATAAATATGCTTATTCATGTATACATGAATAATTATATATACATATATGAGAATGTATATTCATATGTAATATGACATATTATAAAATTAATGTAACAAAAGTTAAAACAATAAGCCATGCATTTGAGAGACAGCAAGGAGGGTACATAAGAAGGTTTTGGAAGGAAGAAAGGGAAGGGGTAAATGATTAGCAATATAATATTTTTATAATATCAAAACATAAAAGAAACAGTTGATAAAAATGTCTCTTTTGGCCGTGGTGTTTTATCACAGCAACAGAAAAGTCACTAAGACAATGGTTGTCTTTGGAAGCTGCTACAACTTCAAATCTACTTACTTAGTCAAGCATCTACCTCTCCAGGTTAGGCACTGTGCCAGGAAATGTGGACACTGAAATGGCTCAATCTTTTCTTTTAGAGTGGATCCGCTGGCTACAATCTTAGGGTACTGTAGAAAGAGGGGGTACAGAGGGGAGAAAGGGCTCCTAGCCATAGCATGGAATAGATTTCAGTTTCAGTCTGTGCTGCTGAGTGCTTCATGGGAGCCAGTTCTCACATTAGCTTGTAAGGTGGGTGGGAGGCAGGACAGCATCCTTCTTTTACCTATCCTTGGCTTCTGGAAAGGTCTACACAGTAGGTCGCTGGACATCCTAAGGCACTACCCATTCATTCCCTTTGTAATGGGCTCTGCTGCCCACTTCGGGATGCCATGCAGCCTCCATGTCTCTACTCTAAGTGGACCCAACTTTAAGTTTTTCCAGATATCACTGCCTGTCCTCATACAAAGCAAAGATAAAGTCACCCATAGTTGAGAACAGATGCCCCCAAACCCCCAACCTTCAATGGCTGCCCTCCAGTCCTCTGCTTCCCCCAGCCAGACTCCACCTCCCTGAGTTTATACAAAACAATTTGAGATCATGAGAAGTATAATCTCTACCACAGACTTCATAATTATAGTTGAGATCTGTGTTTTCCCCTGTGCTAGGCTAAGGGACATGGGGACAGGTGGAGAGGACTGTCCACAAGAGAGAGGATGCTTCTCTGAGAAGTTTGTATGGGTCTATAAAGAAAAAAAGATAAGAGGACAGTCCCAGATAAGGAATAATCAGAGAATCATAGACATTTAACATCCCTGTTAGAACCAGACATGAGAAGGCTTTCCACAGATGCTCAAAATGGCTTGAATTTCAGTATTCCCAAGGCACCATTCTACCTAGTTATGCCCCTGCTTCAGCAGCCTGCTGACTCAAGCCCTCCATGAGAAATCCTCGCTCATCCTGGGCCAGAATAAGGAGAGGAACACTCTATCCTCTCTCCCAAAACAAGGGACTTTTGGGCATTCACTTTCAAGGATGAATATTGCTGACACATTTATGATTAGTGTCAGCTGGACCACTTCTCTTGCTGCCGAAGGGCTGGCTCGCAAATCTGTTGGGCAGTGATGGATTTTCTTTCCAGAAGAATGTTTAAGCTTGGTTATATTCCATGCTATGTGGGTGCCTGGAAACTGGTGAAGAGATGTCCTAGATTGACTTAGGAGTTTTCTAAACCTACTTTTGGTTTTCACTGAGTCCTGGTTTCTTCCTAGCATTTCATATTTCCTGTGGTGACCAGTTCAGCTCTTAAGAGAGCAGTTCTATCAATGGCTTATTTTATTGCATGGAGATGTGAAGGACCTTAAGTCTATATTCCCTCTAGGCATACTTCCCTGCCTGGTCCCCCACCACACACAGTGGTGAGGAATTCAGAGAGCATATCTGTTTGGTTTCTATCATCTCCTCCTTGCTAGCTACCACTCCTGGTCATATCACCATAGCAGTGACAGGTGTCTCACCTGGGCCTCCTCTGGACTTCTGGAAAGGTAGGTTTTGGAGGGAAGTATGCACTGCTTTCCTCTGGTGGTGCTGGGGGTAAGGGTTGGTACTTCTTGGGGAGAGTGATGGCAGGCCTGTGAAAAAAGTCACATGGATAAGGATTAAGTTGGTCTGCAGCCATGCCTTTCTCAGACAGTTAGTTCACTCTGGCCTTCTCCCTTCCCTCCCTTGCTGTGGGTTTGAAGCTCAAGTATGGAGAATGCTTTCTGCAGCCTGGACCATTCTGGGTATCTTTAAACCTAAGCATCTTCACTCTTCCGGAGTAGTGTACTCTGGTGCTCAGTGTGTGACACTATAGCGTGTCATGTGCTTTTCAAGATGCTACCCATTTAGATCTCAGGAAGCTCTGGGGAAGAGAATTATGTCCTCCTGCTTATTCCACACTGATGATCTGCATTTCAAAATCTCCCCTAGGAATCATAAAAATGTTTTCAAATCAATAAAAGCCTCTGTCATCGGTGTTCTCCAGCCATTCATGGACTTATTCACAAAGTCCCTCATGCAGTTTGGTGGATGCTGGTGTTTTGAAAGGAAATAAAAAAGACATAGTCTTCGGCTCAAGATTCTCCCCATCCCCATGCAAGGGAAGAGTAGGGACCGAAGTGATGTTCTGTCTGTCCTGATCTCATGAGTCTGGGCTGCTAGGTGTACCTACAATAGTCTCCATCTGGTTTTTGCTAAAGAAAAGAAGAAGAAGAAGAAGAAGAAGAAGAAGAAGAAGAAGAAGAGGAAGAGGAAGAGGAAGAGGAAGAGGAAGAAGAAGAAGAAGGGAACATGCCATGTTGGTATCTAGGGAGGAAGATTCTGGGAACAAAGAGCAACCAGTGTAGAAACACTGCTACCTTTATGGTAATCAGAAGATTGTAGGTTACTGTTAGGCATTCACCAAGATTGTTTAACATTATCTGCCTGATCCATGTTTGACCAGCTTGGTCTTAGGCTGGTGAAATGGCTCAGCAGGGAAAGGTACTTTCTGTCAAGGCTGAAGACCCAAGTTTGATCCCCAGGGTCCGTCTCGTAGATATTAAGGATCAACTCTTGTATGTTATCCTCTGACCTCTCAAGCGCACTGTGGCAGGTGCACACTACCCACAATAAATGATCAAATGTAAAAAATGGAAGTTATTTACTCCAAACATGAGTATTAAGAAAGAAAGATGAATGTAGGGAGTTTTGCTGACTACAGAAGGACTGTCTGATAATGTGAATGAATGGAGGCTTGCCGGATCTTGTTCACAGACCAGCTTCTCCAAAGCCAAATGCTTGTGCTTCTCTTTTGCAGGAACTGACACAGATCATTTAAATTTACAGCAAAACAAAATTATTAAATGTATAAAAATCTATTTTATATGTATGAGTGCTTTGACTATGTGTTGTCTGTGTATCATGTGACTGCCATGTCTGTGGAGGCATCGAGTCTCTGGGACTGAGCTTACAGGTGATTGTGAGCTACTGTGTGGGTGCTGGGGATCAAAACTGGTTCCTCTGAAAGAGTAGCTAGTGCTCATAATCGCTGAACCATCGCTCTGGTCCCACAAATATGATTTTGAATGTCTTACCTAGGAGGTGGCAAAGGAGTCTGTGAAAGGAAACAGAACCAGGAGTTAAATTCACTATTTTTAGGCAGGACCAGTAGTTAAGAATTTCTTCTTCTCCTCCCTCCCTCCCTCCCTCCCTCCCTCCCTCCCTCCCTCCCTCTCTCCTCCTCCTCCTCCTCCTCCTCCTCCTCCTCCTCCTCCTCTTCCTCCTCTTTCTTTTGTTTAAGAGTCCAGGACGGAACCCAGGGCCTTATGCTTGCTAAGCAAGCACTCTACCACTGAGCTAAATTCCCAACCCCAGAATGTTTTGATTTACCAATGAAAATGAAAAATGATGATTGAAATCCCAGAACACAGTTTTCAAGTGATATTTAAGTTTTGGGAGCCGACTCATAACAGAAAGCGACTATCATCTTTACAGCCATCTCGAACCATATACCCTGACAAGAGACTTGTTTGCAACAGCCTACAACAGCTGAATACACTCTGATATCTTGTTTTGCTGTTTAGTGCCCCCAGCTACAAGGCATATGTGGTATCCATGCCTGCAAGGCACACAGTGCACGTGCTATCTACGCTATACATGCCTGTAAGGCACACACAATATCCATGCCTACAAGACACGTGATATCCACACATACAAGACATGTGACAAAGCATATAAATACCCTGGACTTCCCTTCAATAAACAAGACTTGAGACTTGATCAAAACCTCTGTCTTGTCTCCATTCTTCACATCTCTTCCCCTTCATCCCCACTTTCTCTTTTGTTAGACCCTGACCCACAGACCAGAACAACAGCTTGGGTGAAACACGGTGGCCCCCAAACCAGGCAGTGTGGGCCTCAACATTTAAGCATCTCACTGTGTCTACACGTCTGTGCCTTTGAAGAGTAACAAGTACATTTTAATATTTTTCACTTACCTTGTTCATATTTGTGTATTTGGATCCTAAAACATAAGACAGAGAAGCCAGTGAGCCCAGTGGAAAACTAGAAAATGTCATCAAATACTCTCAAAGGGACTCTGGACAGCTTGAGCATGGAGTGCATGGCTCTGGGAGGTCTTGCCCTTCTCTCCTTTCCCTTTGTCTTGCTAAAACTCATTAGCATACATTCCTAAAGCTAGCCACCGTGGTGCATTTCCTTATGTGTCCATTTCCTCTTCCTAAAGCTGACTACCAATGTCTAGCCAACAGAGTATCAAAATCCAGCAATCAAAAGCCCCTTCTGGCTCACCCAATTAACAAGCCCAATTAAAATTAAATACCTCATCCTAACAGGGTTTGTCATTTTACCTTTATAAACCACTATTTCCCTATGGGCCACATCTGCCTCCTTTCTATTCAGAGGTGGTCTTTGTCCCCCAGTGACAAATACCCCTCCCCCCTCTCCCTCATTTACTTCCTCTTCTTAATTATTCTCTTTTTCTTGTCTTTGTCTCTTACTCCCTGGCCTCTGTCCCTTTGGGCCAAATAAATGTTCTTGGTGCTGAGAAATTGGTCTTGGGGTTTGTGAGCCAATACTTTTCCTTTCAACTCTTACATATGCTTCTATGGTAACCATTCTTATATTTAGTAAGATTGATGGCATTCTTAATGATACTTATTGGGATCTGATCAGTTGCCAAGCATGAACCCTTTAGTATGGAGGTCTTATTGTATTCCAACCCACCCTATGGAAACAAAGCATTTAAGATGTGGGGAAATTCAACATCCCACAAGCTAGAGAAAAAGGAAGTAGATGTCACCATGATTGGGGTGATTCTCATGGATCTCCAAATACCACCCTTTCACTATTCCTCATCCTTGCTTTTGTAAACCATCTAACACTTCCTGGTACCACAAGCTATGAAAGTTCAGGTTTATCTACATGACTGCATGCAGCATTGCATCTGTCTGTGTCTTTGTTTTACCCAGTGTAGTCTCCACACCCATTCATGTGGTCACAAATGGTAAGCTTCCCTCCTCGTGGGACTGAATAAATCTTCATTGTATATCTGTATACTGTCTCTTTACCTAGGCTGGACAGACAGATTGCTTCCATGGTTTGCCTTGTGGATAATGCTGCAGGGACATGGAATGGAGACAGCTCTTCAAGATCCTAACTTTAGTGCCTTGGATGGACACAACAGGCAGGATTTTTGACTTACAGGATCAAATTTTAAGTTCTAGAGGAAATACTATACTGTTTTCACAGATGTCTGTGTCAACTGAGTTCTTGCCAACAGCAGGCACTGCCCCGCACCTTGTAATGTCACTTCAGATGTTGCTCGTGCTTAAAGCATTGTTCCTTATTCCAGTAAGCTTTTGTGGTAAACATGGTAGACATTCCTGATGCCCTGTATGTATAGTCTATTATCTCTATTAAAATGTTTGGCCTTCTCAAGAATTGTTTAGTATTCTCTCCTCTCTCTTAAAATTTTAGTAATAATTCTATCAACAATAGCAGCAAAACACAGGTGTCCAGCCTATGGCCTTGGGCTGCTTGTGGTGCAGGGTAGCTTGCTATGTTGTAGTGTCATGCAACATAAATGTACGTACGTACTCACAAGCCATGAACCACAGGTCAGACATGGATTTCCTGTGCAGTTCAAGACAATGAAATTTCTTTGCCTGTGTGGTGTAGAAAAGTCAAAGGCCTGGGTATCCCTGCACCCAATCAGCTACAGCAAACATGTATGCTGGCAAGCACTCATGCCATGGGCTGCCCCACACTACTGGTTTATCCATGAGCATTCCACTAGGCAAATGGTCTGGGTGACCTGAAGGATAAGCAGAATGAATCACACAGGTGAGAAACTCATCACATGGCTGTCAGCTTTTAAGGCAACTCAGCTAAAATCTTATTCTTAAAAATCTGTTATTAACACTTTTCTGCCTCCTCTTCCACGGGGTTCTCTGAGCTCTGAAGGGAGGGATTTGATGGAGACAACCCATTTAGAGCTGTGTGTTCCAAGGTATGTGTAATATCTGGCTGTGGGTCTCTGAATTTCTTCCCATCTGCTGCAGGAGGAAGCTTCTTTGACGCTGGCCAAATAAGACACCAACCTATAAGTGTAAGAGCCAGAGGGGATAGAGGATACCAGGAGAATAAGGTTCTCCAAATCATCTGAGAAAAGCTCACATGAACTCACAGAGAAGCAGCAAGCACAGGGCCTACATGGCCCTGCACCACGTCCTCTGAATATATATTACAGCTTTCAGTTTAGTATTTTTATGGAACTCCTGAGTGTGTGAATGAATGGGTCTTTGTTCCTTGTGTCTTCTCTTGAAGCTATTTTCCTTCTGTTGGTTTGTTTTGTCCAACTTCAATGTGATCATTTTTGTTTGTCTAATATATTCTTTTGTTATGTTTGATTATTAAAAAGTTACTCTTTTTTAAAAAAAACTTTGAGGCATAACTTTTGCTACACACTTAGTTTCTACTGTGCAATAGGAGGCTAGAGGGGGAAATGCTTTATTACTCTCCTGACAAAGTCCACATATGTTCTCCAGTGTTGGGAAGAGCTTCTCATCACTCAGACCAGAGGACCAACAAGGCCTACCTTGAGGAATTTCCCCTCCAAGTTTGGGGACGTGGCTGGCATGTCTGCCCTCTGGTGGCCAGTGTTGTAATTGGCATTCTCTGCCCAGAGACTGGACCTTCCATTTTCAGGCTTTGGTGCTCCCATCACCAGCCAGGGGTCTTGTTTCTGGGGGTGTGATTGGGAAAGCTAACTGGACCTGGACTTGACTATTTTAGTGCCGAAGCCTGAGGCATCTAATGGCATAGTGTTATGTGAGGTTGAAGCTGAGCTTCCTGGAGAGGGGGAGGTTTTCGAGGTCTGTTTGAGAAAGGCAAATGTGGGGAGTGGCTTCTAGCACATGGATGTTAAATGGGCAAGGGCTCTGTAAACTGGTGTCAAACATAGCCTTTGTTGAAAATAGACCATAGACTTGTCAAAGATTATGAACAGCACCACGCTGCTTCTTGTGACTGTGCTATTAATATGTTCCACTGAGGTTATTGCCAATGCTATGAAATGGTATCTCTTCCAACTCTATGCTTGTGAGTACCAACTCTGGTACTCGAAGCCTAGCATGCTGGGAGTATGTCCACCATGGGAAATGTTATAGAATCAGTGGACTTATTGTTTGGTCACTTGTCTGGACTTAAGAAAGTTTTAGAGGAAGTGTTAACCAAGCACTCTCCACTTGGAGTTGAGAATTGTTGAGTTGTATTGCTAATAGGCGTCACGTTATGAAGAGTGTGCATAAGGAAATATATGTCTAGGATTGAATTTGAAAGCTGCTTTTCAGCTTGGCTTAGCTAAGAAATGTTCCACATCAATAATCCCCGGAAGCTGTGACTTATCTGCCAATGCAAGAACTTGGCAAAGCGAATCAGAGCTGAGTGTGGTGGCTCATGCCTGTAAACCCAGCACTTGGGAGATGGAGGCAGGAGGATCTTAACTTGGAGGCCAGACTGGGTTGCAGAATGAGCTCAGGGGTAGCTGGAATGCATAGCAAGACCCTTAATACATCAAAACAAACAAACAAACAAACAAACACATTTGGCTCTATGAAATTGGGATAAAAAAGTATTTTTATCTCTTATTGTTACTTTAAAAGTACACATTATATATCTCTCCATCAGTAACACATAGGATGAATGACCTTATTTGTGTATGTGTTTGGATTCTCTTCTTCAGACACCAGGCTGTTGGGGTTTCCCAAAGCTTGTGATTGGGTTTTGGCATTACCATTAAGGAGCTGAGCAACTTGACAGAAATTACTTGGCCTCTCTGGGCTTCTTCCATCCTTATCTGTGATTTTTAAAAGATGAGAAAACAAGACTCCTAGAATCCAAGACTTGATCCCTTAATAGAAGACACTAAGAGTGACCACGGATGGAGTTTGTGAAGCCACTCAAGCTGAAGGTCAGCCTGTCACTTACTGAACAAACTTGATGACTTAAATGTTAAAATGTGGATTGACAAATCTAATTCCTTCGGGTTTCAGGATTAAATAAAATAATATTTAGTGTTCACCTAAGCTTCCATCCAAATGTGTGCTGAGTACAGGCACAGCTCGAGTAATACTAGTTACCTCGAAGTGTACACGGGCAAACGCTCCCAGAAACAGAGCAGCTGAGTCATATTCTATAATTACACAAATGGACTTTGAATAAAGTTAGATAAAACATGGCCTTAATCACAAAATTTGTCGTGTCTAAGACTTTTATGACACTATGGACCATTAGCATTTTGTATCTTGATGATAAATTATGGAGGAGTTCAGAGAAGAGACCTATAGTCCCAGTGCCTAGAAATGTCCATTTGGCAGGACCTTCTGGAGAAAGCATCTTCAAGTCCATCAAAATCTTCAGAAATTAATTGCAGCGATAAATTATTGAAGCCATTCTTTGGGAAGCAGTGGAAGGGGGTCATGCTAGGCAAAGCTAAGGATGTTAGGGGAACCGGCCAGCTCTTACATCCTCTTTGATAAGATCAGAAGGTGCTGCTTTTAGGAACAAGTGTTTCATCAACTTTCAGGTTGGGACCAGTGAGGGATGTGAGATGGAACCATTCTTCCAGCTCAAACCTGGAGGGAGGTGTTTTCTGCTGCTTTGGGTGTGTCTGGATGCAGACGAGTGAGCAGGCGGGGTTAAGTGATGGACAAACGTTAGGAAGGTGTAGTATGGATTCACAAAGTGCTTGAGAACAGGGGCTTCTGCTCCCACAGCTGAGATGGGAGGGTCCGGTGGAGGAACAGAATGCAGCTGAATTTGGAAGCACAGACAGCGATGGAGCCAAAAGTATCCAGAGCTTCTTGACTTGCCCCATTGCTGGTCCCTACCTAATGAGACTGTGAGATACAGTTCCTCCTTAGGTGGTCATACAACAGGGTGGTGATGTTCATCTAAGCACTGTTAACACAAGCTAAATCATACAAGGAATCTTATAAATGTTTGACACATGTCCATCATGTGTCCAGCATGGTGCCACATATTTGCTGTGGGGAGATGATAAGTCATGAGACAGGCTCTCTGTAGCTGAGGCCTCTGGCTAAATTTTAATCAACTCATCCAGAACAGCTTTGCTTGCATGTTCAAAAGCAGACGGGGTACATAGGAGATGGTTGTAGTCTGCAGAGGGACTCAGGAGAACGTGGTAACGGTGAGGTGCACAGGGGCAGGGATCCAGGATGCTGTAGTGCAGATGAGACCCTGAGAGTTCACATCATCACAGCGATGGAGGTTTCTGTTTGTTGTTCCCTCTGAAGCAGGACAGATGTCTTATGGTGTAGTGTTTTCAATGTGAGAAATTCAGCTTCAGTACCCAAGATACTTTTAGGTCTTCTAGTTGGGAGTAGTAAAGTCAGGATTTAAAACTAGGGCCAATTGTCTCCAAGTCCAGTATATAGTTAGTCGCACTGTGGCCTCTAACCATCAAAGATTCTGTTTTCCTTTCCTGGAGTCATTGTCCCACATCTTAACTCCCTGTTTCTTACTCCTGAGACTCTCCTGGGTAATACAGAGCTTTCACCAGCAGGAATCAGTATGATTTTCTTAGTCACCTTAACTCCTAGCACAAAACTCAACACACCATGGACTTCTGTGGTTGTATGTCCCTGGCACTCAGGACCCTGGCATAGAGCAAGTTTGGAAGTAGAGCCCTCCTGGCACAGCATGGGCCACTAGGGCCTTGACTCAGATTAATGCCAAAGTGACTCCTGGTTGCTTCAGCATCTGAGTCCCTTGGAAAGCAAATTCATAGGATCCACCTGAAGGGCATTGTGTAGAATCTGGCTTGCTGCTCTCAAACCGTTATGCTCGTATTTCTGAATTTACTTGTTCAGTTACCTGAACATAGTTCTTTTTCTGGGATGGTTTATTGTATTTCTTTATAAAATGATTCTTGGATAGAGCATGCAAGTCACTTCAAGGAAAATTGGCTTAGAGTTTAAGCTTGGTTTGCATCCCAGGAGTGGAGATGTAACTTTTATGCTGCTTGTGTTCTTGGCTTCAGCTTTCTCAGGAAGCGAAGCCATGTTTAAAGTTATGGAGCTCCTTGGAAAAGAGAAGGTGTCCTCCTGATCTGTAGTGATTGCTAGTTGTTCATCTTACACACCATGACAACTTTTACCTCCAAAGAAAACTTTTGCCCACTTCTAGGAATGAAAACAAACAAAGCCAAGCAAAGCAACAAAACAAAACAAAACAAAACAAAACAAAACACCCTCCACCTTTAGAGAAGATAAGGTCTTGCAATTTGATGTTCTCCAGATAATAATTGCAAGAAAAAAAATGACAGGAGACATACATTTACATAAAACTGTAACTTCCCAACTAATGAAAAAAAAAGTCACCATAAAATCCCCTTGTTTTTGAGTCAACAGGTGTCGTTTCTTTTTCCTGTGACATTTTGTGAGACTTTGTGTTTGCATCAAAAGCACAGAATTTTATAATGAACACAAATCTTCCTAGCATTTTCCCTCCAGGTGCCTGATCCTAAAAGCAGAGCATCCATAGTCATTCCCTCCATTCTGTCTGTAGTACCCGAGTTCCCAGGGTGATGTTGGAGAACCATCAGTTCTACAAGTGTGAGGAAGGACTATAGTCAGGTAGCAACTGTCATGGGAGAACCTTTCCATAAACCTCCCCTGACTTTAGTGAGCCGTGCTCTCCCTGAGTTACTGTCCCTCATATGCCTTATGGGACACTCAGGGCTCACTTTCAATAGCATTTACATTTTTGTAGCTGTGTATCTTACTCATTTCTCTACTGCAGTGATAAAATATCATGACTAAAGACAACTTAGTACAAGAAAGTACTTATTTGGGCTTATGTTTCAGAGGGATAAAAGTCCATTATGGCAGGAAAGTGTCAGGTATGCTGTGGCTGGAGCTGCAAGCTGAGTGCTTACATCTTGATCTGAAAGCACAAAGCAGAGAAAGGAAAAGGGAAGGGGAGAGGAAAAGGGATAAGGAAAGGGAAAGGAAGAGGGAGGGAGAGGGAGAGGGAGAGGGAGAGGGAGAGGGAGAGGGAGAGGGAGAGGGAGAGGGAGAGGGAGAGGGAGAGGGAGAGGAAGAGGGAAAGGAAGAGGGAAAGGAAGAGGAAAAGGAAAATGCCTTGCTATGTTATTATGGGAAACTATTATTCCATAAAGGAGCTTGATACCCCTTTCTGTAACTACTAAGAAGCTATGAGGCAAACTGAAAAGATTCCTAATTTCCTTAAGATTTTTATTTTACTGTTCAAGGTTTCATTTTTCTGTTGCAGAATCTTGAGAATTGATACAATGTCAAAGAAGTGACAGCAGAGCAGAAATGAACTGAGGACAGTCCCCTGACCTCTATTGTCTGGCCCACAGCACTGCCAGCCTTCCTGAGGAAGCCTGCAGGGTTCCAGGAACATCCAGATTAAAGCCTTCTCCCACAAGTCCCCTGCTTGCTGGGTCCGCCTGGGCACAGCCAGCAGAGGTGAGCTGAGGGCTGTCCCCTGACCCCCATCATCTGGCCCACAGCATTGCCTGCCTTCCCAAGGAGATCTGCCAGCACCAGAAACATCTAACCAACACAAGGCACAACGAGAGGACTAAAAGCCAGCATAAGAACACAGTTAAAGCCAGGGCAATATGGCACCACCAGAGTCTAGCTATCATACTACAGCAAACCCTAGATATCCTAATACAGCTAAAGCACAAGAAGATGACCTTGAATCTAATCCTACAAAGATGATAGAGTCCTTCGAAGAGGAAATGAATAACACCTTAAAGAAATACAGAAAAATACAATCAAACTGGTGAAGGAAATAAATAAAATTGCTCAATACCCAAAAATGGAAATAGAAGAAATAAAGAACATAAACTGAGGGAATCCTGGAGATTGAAAATCTAGAAAAGAGAACTGAAATTGTAGACATAAGATCACCAGCCAACTACAAGAAATGGAAGAAAGTATCTCAGACACAGAAGATGCAATTGAACAAACCAATGTATCAAAGAAAATGTTAAATCTAAAAAGTTTCTGACACAAAACATCCAAGAAATCTGGTACACTATAAAAAGACCAAACCTAAGAATAATAGGAATAAAAGAAGGATAAAATTCCCAGCTTTAAGGCCCATAAAATATTTTCAACAAAATTATAGAAGAAAATTTCCCTAAAGAAAGATATGCCTATACACATACAGGAAACTTACAGAATACCAAATATATTGGACCAGAAAAGAAAATTCTCTTGCCATATAAAAAATATTAAATGCACAGAGCAAGGAAAGAATATTAAAAGTTGCAAGATAAAAAGGCTAAGTAACATAAAGGCAGAACTATCAGAATTACACCCAACTTCTCAACAGAGACTCTAAAAGCAAGAGGGGCCTGGGCAGATAGATGTCTTGTAGACTCTAAGAGACCACAGATGTCAGCACAGATTATTATATCCAACAAAACTTTCAATCAACAAAGGTGGAGAAAACAAGATATTCCCTGACGAAACAAAATTTAAGCAATATGTACCCACAATTTCAGCCCTACAGAAGATTGTAGAGGAAAAACTCCAGCTCAAGGAGACTAACTAAACCCATGAAAACACAGGAAATAAGTAACTCCACACCAGCAAACCAAAGGAAGAGAAACACACACACAAAACCATTACCAACATCAAAATAACAGGAATCAATAATCGTTCATCATTAATATCTCTCAACATCAATGGCCTCAATTCCCTAATAAAAAGACACATGTCAACAGAATGAATGCTAAACCAGGATCCATCATTTTACTGTATACATGAAACATACCTCAGAAACAAAGATAGACATTACCTCAGAGTAAAGGTTTGGAAAAAGGTTTTATAGGCAAATGGACCCGAAAAGCAAGCAGGAGTAAAAATTCTAATATCTAATAAAATAGACTTTCAACCAAAATTAATCAAAAGAGATGGGGCAGGACACTTAATACTTATGAAAAGAAAAATCCAACAAAATTAATTAATTCTTAATTCTGAATATTTATGTCCCAAATGTAAGGGCACGTACATTGGTAAAAGAAACACTACTAAAGCTTAAATCACACATTGAACCCCACATATTAATAGTGGGAGACTTCAATATCTCCCTCTCACCAATGAACAGGCCATTAAGACAGTAACTACACAAGAAATAACAAAACTAACAGAGGTCATGAATCAAATAGACCTAACAGATATCTATAAAACATTTTACCCAAACACAAAAGAATATAACTTCTTCTCAGTACCTCATGGAACATTTTACAAAACTGACAATATACTAGGTCACAAAGCAGGCCTCAACAGATACAAGAAAGTTGAAATAACCTCTTGAATCTTATCAGAGCATCATGGATTAAAGCTATACTTTAACAACAACAAAAAGAGCAGAAAGCCTACAAATGCATTGAAGCTGAACAACTCTCTACTCAATGGTCACTGGGTCAATGAAAAAATAAAAAAAAATTAAATACCTTCTAGAATTCAATGAAAATGAGGGCACAGCATAGCCAAACTTATGGGACACAATGATAGAAGTCTAAGAGGAAAGTTCATAGCATTAAGTACCTTCACAAAGAAATGAATGAGATCACGTACTAGCAATTTAATAGTATATCTGAAAGCTCTAGGAAAAAAAAAAGAAGCAAACACAACCAAGAGGAGTAGAATGAAGAAAATAATCAAACTCAGGGCTGAAATCAATAAATTATAAACAAAGAAAATAATACAAAGAATCAATGAAACCAGAAGCTGAAACCGAGAGGTGGACAGCTATTCTTTGAGAATAGCAACAACACAGACACACCCTTAGCCAAACTAACTAGAAGGCAGAAAGAAAGTATCCCAACTAACAATATCAGAAATAAGAAGGGAAACATAACAATAGACACTGAGGAAATTCAAAGAATCAATAGGTCTTACATCAAAAGCCCGTACTCCACAAAATTGGAAAATCTAAAGAAAATGAATAATTTTCTATATAGATACCACTTACCAAAGTAAATAGACCTATAACCTGAAGGTAATAGAAACAAATTATTAAAAGTCTTCCAACCAAAAAAACCCAGGGCCAGGTGGCTTTAGTGAAGAACTCTACCAGACTTTCAAAGGAGAGCTAATTCCAATATTCCTTGAACTATTCCACAAACTAAAATTAGAAGGAAAATTGCCAAACTCATTCTATGAATCCACAGTCACCTTGATACCTAAATCACATAAAGCCTCAACACAGAAAGAGAACTTCAGACCAATTTGTCTCATGAACGTTGATGCAAAAATGTTCAATAAAATACTCTCAAATTAAATCCAAGAATACATCAAAGAAATCACCCACCATGATCAAGTAGGCTTCATTCCAGGGATGTAGGGGTGGTTCAATATAAGAAAATCCATCAGTGTAATTTACCATAAAAACAAACTGAAAGAAATCAGTGGGCTGGAGATTCTCTGGGATAAGCCAGAGACTTGGGACAGGGGAGTCTTCCAAGAGTCTATGGGGGTGACCCTAGCTGAGACTCCTAACAGCTAGGAATATGGAGTCTGAAGTGGTTACCTCCTGCAGCCAGGTGGGACTTTTATTAGAGGGAGGGGGGACACTACCTCACCCACAGAACGTTTGACCCTAAGTTTGTCCTGCCTACAAGAAGATGCAGTGATAAAGATGGAGCAGAGACAGAGAGTGGGCAACCAATGACTGGCCCAGCTTGAGACCCAGCCCATGGGAGAGAGCCAACTCCTGACACTATTAATGATATTCTGCTATGCTTGCAGACAGGAACCTAGTATTACTGTCTTCTGAGAGGTTTCATCCAGCAGCTGTTGGAAACAGATGCAGAGACCCACAGGGAGATATTAGGCAGAACTCAGGTAGACTTGTGGAAGAGAACAGAATTGAGTGAGCCAGAGGGGTCAAAGACACCACATGAAGACTATGGAATCAACTAATCTTGGCCCATAGGGGCTTACAAAGACTTAACCACCAACCAAAGAGCATGCATGGGCTGGACCTAGGCCCCCTGCACATTTATAGCAGATGTGCAGCTTGGTTTTCATGTTGGTTCCCTAACAATTGGAGAGGGGCTGTCTCTGACTCTGTTGACTGCCACTGGATCCCCCTTCCTTAGCTGAGCTGCCTCATTTGGCCTTAGTGGGAAAGGACGCACTTAGTCCTGCTGAGACTTGATATGCTATGGTGGGTTGGTAACCATGGGGTCTCAGGAGAAGGTGAGGAGGTAATGAGAGGGAGGCTCATATCAGGGTGGGACTTGGAGGAGAAGAATAAAAAAAGTGACAGTAGATGTCTCTAGAGGTGGACAGCAACCACTGTGATCACTCTCCTGTTTCTTGTCTCTGATCATTTCTTATAACAAGAGTAGAGTATGTCACTGTCACCAAAGACTTGTGCATATTGAATGATCCGGCCCTGGCATGTGAGCCCTTGGGACTTCTGCTCTACTCCCTTTCTCTATTAGAAGTGAAAAAGCCTTTGCACACTCCACCTCAATGTTTTTTTTTTTTTTAAGAGTAAAAGCATATCAGCTGATAGAGTGGAGCTGTAGTCAAGTGGACAGAGTAGCTGTTCTTAAAGGATCTATGAAGCATTGAGAAGACAGCATCTCCGTGTCACATTGGGGAGACCAATGGAGTGAGATAGGAATCTGTGAGTCTGTGCAGATTGCAGAGGAGCTGTGGTCTGGGGTGTTAGAATATATCTGAGGTATGAGAACCCTTCCAGCCCAAGTGTGATTGGGTCTGCCGTGCTGCCACAGCTGAAGTGAGTGGGCATCTGGACTCCCTGCTCTAGATCTTGAAGAGGTACATTCTCTTCAGGAAGGTTAGGCACCTTCTGCAGGTCTCATGGCAGGCAGAGGCTGCCCAGGCTGATGCCCTTGCTTTGCCCACCCTGCTTCCTGCTGTGAGCATCCTTCTCTTCCTTCATTCTGCTATGAGCACTGTGGTCCCAGGTGGACTTTGCTGGGAGCCAGGCAGGGATGCAGAGGGAGGCTAGGCATTTACTCTCCTGGTTCTGGACATGGTTTATATCCTTTGTATATTAAATGTTCACCAAAGACTCATGGGTAGAGGCTTGTTGTCAGCCTGTGACACTTTTGGGAATTTCTGGTGATCTTAGGAAGGAGGAAGGAGTTAGGGGAGAAAGCTAGGTCACCGGGGGCCCGTCTTTGTTGGGGATGTTGGTACTCTGGTCCTTTCTTCTCTCTTTGCTTCTCAACCATCTTCAGATCATGAGTTTTTTTTTTTTCTAGCACACTCTATCCACATGGGGCTTTGCCTCACACAGTCCCAAAGCAGCAGAATCATCCAGATGTGGCCCAAAATTTCTTACATATTTTTGTTGTAGTGGTGGGAAGCTGACTCACACAAATCCCTCCCTGGGAGGTCCTCAGCCTCCAGCTCCAAACCCCCCCCCCCCCGTGGCTTTTGGTAGTTCCTCCTCATCTTTCTGGGCCTAGGGTAGGGGTGGTCCCTGTTGGTGTCAGCCCTGCGGTTACATGCTTTTGTTCTTTCCCTGTATTCAGCACACTTCTGTAAGTAAACGTTCTTAGATTACCTTGCTTTATGTTCACCATCTGTCTCCTATAGGGACTTGTAGTGCTGCACTCTCTCACTAAAGGTGCTGTGTGTAAGACACACTGGGATTCAGCACAAGCACATGAGTGGTGAAGCTGGTGGGATTCAGTTACTGGGGACTGTAAATCACAAGACTGACATCTTTTTCACTGGACATTGTAAGAGGCAATGGGGGGCACAAGAAGATGATGAGATGGGAAAATGATGAGACTGACAATGGATACTGTCCAGCCCAGTTTCTCTGGCTGCCCTTAGTTTCTGCTTCCAGCATTAGTGGAATTGATTGCTTCCTTTCAGGCTTGTACCTGTGCTTCTGTGTTCAAATTGAGTTGTTTTGCCTCAAGCTGTAAAGCCCATTTTCATATTCATTAATCAACATTTTAAAATTAGATAGAAATATCTTGTAATTTTTTTCAGGACATGTGCTTATAGAAATGACTTATTTGAATGCAATCCATATGTTTTTGAAACAATGCCTCACTCATATAATGTAGAACAGAATATGAGTTTTCACAATCAATTTCTCGGTCAATAAGGTAAGAGTCAGGAGGCGTGCTTGGCTGCAGAATTGAACAGTCATTTCTCAGAGCAGAATTCAACAGAGCTCGTAGTATATGGGAGCCTATGACCACAAGCAGGACCGACCGTAGGAGCCGAGGAGGCAGACTATGGAGCTTTAAACTGTTGAGACTTTACCTTTAAAGTGTTGGCTTCTGACATCCTTGGAGGTAGGCTTGTCCACCTATAAAAGACAATGCGGCACCATTAGCTTAAACTTAGATCATGTGACAACCAGGTGTCCAGTTGCTCTGAGTGGCTAGAGTCCTCAGCATAACTGCATGTGTCCTTGGGCCTACTGATCTCCAAGGCTGCTGTGTACACATGGTCAGCAGTTGTTAAATATCTGTAAGTTTGTGGATTGCCACCAGAGAAGGCTGTAGTGGCCCGAGTGCTATTTGGCATAAAAATCTAAGGTTTGAAATCCCACTTCACCTCTTTCTGCTGTGAAAGCTTGGCACCCAGGGGCTTAATGGTCTCAGCTTCACATCTTTATGACAAAGAAAATAGCCAGTGTATGCCACTGGATTATAATGAAGACCAGTGTACATGGCCAGAATGGGCCAGCACAGTGGAGTGTGACCTTTAGTGACAGCTCAGGTAATGTCATTTCATTTCTGTCATGGGCCAGCTGTGAGGGCATAGTGACTCACTCAGCTCCTTTCTGTGAAATTGAGATGAAAAAAAAAAACCCTGCTTCCTTGTGAAGATGGTGTGTGTGTGTGTGTGTGTGTGTGTGTGTGTGTGTGTGTGTGTTGTTTTCCCTTGGACAATGCTTAAGTAGTGTTCACTCTTCACTTTAACAACTAAAAATGTCTCTAGTCTGAGCCAAATGTCCTGGAGGGCAAAATCTCCCTGTTGAGAACTATTGATTACAACGCATAGAACTAAGGATGAACAACTGCTTTGTACACTTCTCTTAGACATCAGGATCATCGGCTCCTGTCACTGCCTCCTCCCTTAGACTATGTGGTCCTCCACTAGATGGTAGGTGCTGACTCACTACTATGCTTCCATTGTTGAGCACAGTGTTTTGTATACTGTAAGTGCTTAATAGCGGAACACAAGTTTAGGGCAACGTAGTTATGATTGTTCCAAGGAACTAAGATAAGAAAAGCCCTTCATAAGGGTTATTGAAGATCCAGTAGACAGATAGTTTATCTCAAAACTAATATGAAGCAGCTCCTGGAAATAAGGTTGTTAATGAAAAAGCTAATCTACTTGCCGCAGAAAGTTTCTTACTTCATCACAGAGGGCTAAAGTAAAACTATCTGAGCCAGGGCCAAGCCCTTACTTGATTTGTAAGAAAGTTTCTTTCCTGGCAACCCTTTGTCCTCGCCTGCCCACTCACTCAGCTCAGCTGACTTACAGTGACAGGATCATGGTTCTGCTGTGAAGTGACCTGACAGAAAGAAGAAACTGAGGCAATGCAGAGGTGTGGACAGTAAGAGACTCAGATTCTTCCATGGTTGGGTTTTGAGACAGGGCCCTATGTAAGTATACAAAGGCTTATGTACAGATAATCTGTTATGTCAGCACAAGACAGGCTATTGTGGGGTCAATATCAAGAGAAGCGGCAAGTCTAGCAAGCAGAGTAACCATGCCACCAGGAGAGTGGGCGGGCTATGCAGAAGCATGCTCCCGTCATTAGTGAGGGGTGTCACGGGACAAAAATCTAACAGTGAGATCCATCTCCAAAAAAATCCGTGAGCACACCAGTGAGATCCAGTTTTGTTGAGACCTCCTTGAGTTGGGTATGATTCTATAGAGCTTCTGGAAGGACACACACCAACAAGACTTTGACATGTACCTTAAACCTTTAAAATGCTCTTATCAGATGTTGAGTACATTAATCAAAATTCTACAGGGGGAACTGTATAGCTGTGCAACTTATGCTGATGAACCCTTGCCTCCACATTGCAACCTATTTTGTGAGTGGACTCAGTGTAAGACGAGAGGAGCCTGGGCATGTTAATGCAAATATCATTCCTTGTATGATTCTGTCTCTGTAGGGAACACTGACCTGAAACGTGTCAGAATCTCATCACCAATGACATGTAGACCTAGAGGTAGGTCTTCTTCATTTTATGGATATATATTTGGCTTTTTGAGACAAGGTTTCTCTGTGTAGCTTTAGCTGTCCTGAAACTCAATCTGTAGACCAGGCTGGCCTCCAACTCAGAACTCAGAGATCTGCCTGCCTTTGCTTCCTTAGTGCTGGGATTAAAGAGCCTACATTGCCTAGCTTTTATGGAGTATGGAATATGTATGTATATGTTATACATTTTATTAAAAATAAAAACCAATATGTGTGTGTCCAGCACATTTTCATTTACAAGGTCTTTCCATAAAATTATCTGGTATTTCTCTTGATACCCTGTTAGGCCAGCACATAGACTGTTCCTATGTGGTTTGAACAGGCATTGCAGAAGTTCAATGTGCAGGAGACTTCTCACTGCTCAGGTTAACAGTTGACAATGCCGGGCTGAGAATCTTGACAAAACGATATATTATCATCAGAAAATTTTGTGTTCTAATTCAGGGTCTGAAGAGTACAATAATAATTAGAAATGGTGTAAATTCTTTAGCCTGATGCCTGACTTACAGTGAGTCTTCAGAAAATTTAAATTTTTGTTCCTTCTAGATACCTCCAAAGGCTCATGATCCCATAAGTCACACAAGCCAGCTCCCCCAAACCTCTCCTGACTTCTCATAACCTGTTACAATGTATTGTGGAAGGAGACCTGGGGCATATGTCTGTGAGCTTGGTAGTGCCCTCCTCATGCCAGGCTCTTAGGGTCCCCTTTTACTCACTTCTTCCTGCTGCTTTATCCCTACATCTCTGGTTTGCCTCTCCATGGAGACAGAAGCCTTGGGAGGTAACAGAAGCGAAGCTTCCGTTTTATCCTTGAAATAGCGTGTATCTGTGGAAAGAGAAAGTTGGTCAGCTTGTAACTTGAAGCCGGCTAGATTTGGCACATTGCAGCTCATAAAGTATTCCTACATCCTCACACTCATGGAGTCATCACAGCTCAGGTACCAGGCAAACAGTTCTTTGGGGGTCAGGGAGTTCAGGGAGGAGGGTAGGAGACAGGCAAATTTTATTACAACATATCATATGGTGCTCTTAAGACTGAGAGTGGGCAAAGACCAAAGGGGCTATTGTGGAAGAAAGAAAACACTCTCCAGTGTATAGTGTGGCCAGAGGGAGCATCATGGAGGAAAATAAAACCTCTCACAGAGGCAAAAGATGCCATCTGAACCTGTCAGAGCAAGAAACTGAGGTTAATGGTAGACCTGCTTGTTTTGATTCATAGCAATCCTACCAAGGATGGCCTTGGCTACCCTTCATTGTTTATGCACCTGAGAATTACTACCAGCTCTTGAAGGTTAATGCTCCCTCCCTCCCTCTGTCTGTCTATCTATCTATCTATCTATCTATCTATCTATCTATCTATCTATCTATCTGTTTGTTTTAGACAGGGTCTCACACCATGGCTCAGGCTGACCTGGAACTCACTATATAGCTCAGGATAGTCTCAAACTTTTGGCCATTCTCTTGTTTCAGCCTCCTGGGTGCAACTATGGAAACAAGTCAGTACATCTGCCCCTGGAGCTTATAACCAAACCCCACCCACCTCCTTATTCTTCTGTGCTCTTATGCCTTTTTCTGTTATTTATTTATGTCTCAATAAATTCTATAATGGTGACCACTGCAGTGCAGATATTCAGTCAGTGCTTTTGAGTACTGAATACAATATAATCATTACCATTATTATTTGTTGTTATTGGAGTCAAGGTATCACCATGCAGCTCAAGCAGGCCTTGAACTTGGAATCCTCCTGCCTCAGCATCTGAAGTGCAGCAGTTAAGGATATGTGTCACCTTACCAAATCATCTCTTACAGAACAATTCCCCCTAAAGAAAGTTCTAAAGATTCATGTCTGTGAACCAGGCCCTCAGAAATTATGTGTGGTTCCTCCTTCCCTTTACAGTGGAATGGAGAACCTGCTGACACTGTCCAGGTGAAAACAGGTCAGCATCCTCCCTCCTGATGGGTGGGACTTTAGTACTGGATCCATTTGTAAACTGGGGACCTGCAGAGCGAATCAACCGAGTTAGTTTTCTCTCTCCCTGCTCTCCCCACCATTCAGATTCTAACTTCATATGTCTCACATGCCTGTCTTCCTGTTGTCTGTCCACTCCTCCCATGTTCCCAGCATAGGACAGATCTAAGGCTCAAGCAGAATTTTTCCCTAACCACAGCAGTAAACAGGAACAGAGTTCGACTCCATGTGTCATTCATACTGTCTTCAGAGGAGCTCTCTGGGGTTAGTCCTATTGTGAAGCCTGTATTCAGACAAAAATCCAAGCTCTAGAGAATGAGACTATAATCACTATGCAACGCTGCTCATGGCCATGTATCCTCAGAGCCCCAGGGTACCTGCATATTCTGATTCCTGGATAGGTCTGGCTGGTAAAATTTTCATCGATGGCCATGCCTTTAGCAGCTGGAGCTCAGGGTCTTCATAGTCGTTGTTACTGCTGCATTTTTCTCCATCTGGGACCATAGCCAAGTTCCTTCTCTAAGTGGGTGGAACATTGGAGTGAGTCCAAGGGAAGAACCATGTGAACAAAGGCGGCATGTCTCAGTGCTGGCTTAGGGAGCAACGATGACTTTTTTTGCAGCAGGCATTAAGATTCTGCGATCTAGCATCTTACATAGATATGTAATTCTTGTGATAGGGAGACTTCTAAAGATGTCTTCCAAATACCCCCATCTCTTTGATCATTCAATCAAAGACCTATCTTGCTCTGCCGTGAAGGGATAGGGCAGCTATAAGTTGTTAGTGGACTGACTTTAAAACAGAGAGGATTCTGGGTCATCTTAGTAGGCTCGATGTTTTTGTGAGCTCCAGAAAGCAATAGGGAGACTGTCAATGTAGTCGTGTGGAAAATCAAGAACCCATAAAAGCGAGTACAGTTTTTACAGTGAGGTGTAAAAAGTTCAGCCAGGATATTCGCTCAATCCCGTTCACAGTTCAGTGTGCTTCTATGCAATGATAGTATCGATTAGCTTTTCTATAAATGACTGATGACAATTTGACAATAGAAAAGGAAAAGAACGACAGCAACATATCAAGAAGAACAAAACGCTTGAGGACGCTGGGCCGGAGAAGTGAAGCTTGTGCTAAAAACTCCGAAGGCTTGGTGCTGAAGATCAAGATGAAGTAAGAAGATTTTAGTGAATGTGAAGAGACTCACTCAGTGTTCATGGATTGGAGACTGAATGTTGTTAAAATAGAATGCATTAAAAATTGATGCACGTATTCAGTAGAACTCATATAAGATTTTAAGCTGCGTTTCTCAGGAAATTGACAGAAATTTTTATAAAAGTCGACAAACAGATGCTCAAATTCCTATGATAATGCTGCCCCCTACCCCAGTCACATCCATGCATCAAGGGAAGGACACGGAAGATGCCTGTAGTTCTTACCAACCCTTTGGCACCTTGAGTTTGGACTTCTGGTTCCCAGGGCTGAGGTACAATCAGGTCAAGGACAGTGGTCTGGATTCAAGGCTAGCCTGGGCCATGAAATTTTGCTAGACTAGCCCAAGCAGGCTTACAGGTGTCATCATCACAGGTCTGGGTCTGAAGCCTGTGGATGGCAGGAAGGGGAACCAGGTCCTAGCACATAAATTCTCATTGACTTGGCACAGCTGAGTGTGCACCTTCAGGTTGGGTCTGCAGCCAGCAGCTGCTCTGAGTAAGCAGGGACCTGACAATCATGGCACAGAGCCAGCAGGAGTCTAACTCTTTGGATTTCAGAATGCCCAACTTTACCTAGAACAAATGCTAGTCTTTATTTGAAAGCAATGGAGAAATCCAGGTGAAAGGATGGAATTATATCTGTAAATACTGACTACCTTAAAGGTCTAAGGACTGCTGTGCAGTGCCAAGAATCCCAAAGGACACAGAAACATCCGTTTTCCTGCACATCTCCCAGTTGGTACCTCAAAATAAGGAAATTGTTTCTTTATTTTACAAATATAAAGACTGATGTTAGTAACTTCCCAAAGTCACACAGGTTGTAGGTGGGCAGTATTCTTCCAACACCTTCACCCAGCCCAGAACCTCCACCTGGCCCAGCACTGAAATTAAAAATTATCCTTATATCTCAAGATGAAGGATAGAGAGTCCAGGGCATTGCATAGGTAGATCACTACCCAGTCAGTGTGATGGATTGACAGTGTGATCCCGAGCTTGGATCCTTCCTCTGCAGAGAGAATTCTGCTTCACAGATGGGGTGGCCCTGAAACTCTTTTTATGGATTCTTAATATTTTATAGTCAAGGGTTAAAAAAAAGTTTAAAGTTGAAGTTGTTGCTTTATAGCCCTGACTGTATCTGTGGCTTTCCATAGTCGATTCCTGATAAATGGTTGGTAAATAAAGTCATAGATTTTAATAAGGCTGATGATATAATTATTCTGAAGGGTGTGATTTAAGATATTTATGTTGTAATTTGTCTGGTTATTAGGGTTCAGTTTAATTTACTTTTGGGTTAGATGGCCAGATGCATACTCCTATGGGTAAGTAGAGTAATTAATTTCAACTATACATGCTTATCAAATGGAGAAGCAGAAGTAAGACCACTTATGCACAAAACCCCTCTCAGTCAGGGTTCCGACTAATTCTCTGGCAATGTCAGAGATTGAGGGAGGAGCAAGCCTGTCTAGCAGCACTCTTGATTATCTCTGGAAAGGTAGAGTCACAGGGGAGTCTAGTTTCTAGGTAGGCAACAGAGCAAGAGAGACTTGTTCAGGCCCATCAGAAGAAGAATCTCTGGTCTCCCATCTAGCTCAGAGCAAGGGTGCAGAACATGGATTAGTAAGCAGTGTTCTCCACAGAAAAGCTGTAAGTGTTACTTCTCAGTATGCTAGTCCATGTCTCCAACACGTGCTCCCCAAGGAAAGCCCAATCAGGTCGTGTGTGAGCTGAGAACTCAGGTCAGTTATCAAGATCAGGTTTAACAGATCCTCTGGTGCCCAAGCCAGAACAGGGTTGAAGACCCTTGCTTGCTCACCCACAGGAGAGGAGCTAAGTCTCTAGGTACAGAGCTGCATGGTGGCACTGAACCTATTCCTCAGAGTCCAGGCACCACCACCATGCAGTTAGCCTACTTGTTGAGTCTTCAGAGATAAACTGGGCTATGATGGAACATTTTGATTGGGAGAGTGTTGGTGACAGCGTGGATGTATTGCCACTATGTCCTAGACCAAAGTTGTAGAGGCCATGTTCTAACCACAGGGAGGATACTTCATTTCCCTGATGCAGATGGAAGTGACTAAACTGGCTTATTTGGCTGGAGGCTGAGAGAACATAGAGTCTTGGCATTTGTCCCATGACAGGAGTCCAGGATATTAGACACACTCCTCTGGTTGATGCCTTATGTGAGGCAGAGCCAAGTGCTCAGAGTTTGGTGGAACTCTGAATAAATGACAGAGAGTTCCCAACACACACACATACACGCACGCACGCATGCACGCATGCACACACACAGTGCAGGGACAGGTGGGCATAGGCTCCAGAGTCACACCTGGAACTGTTTGTGGAGGGTGAGCAAGCAGGCTCATGGGTACAATGGATAGAAGGTGCCAAAGGGCATCTTTGTGTCCTGTAAGCTACTTCTAGTATTTTCCAGGGAAAGCTTCGGACCTACTAGAAGAACCAAAGACGAGCTGGAGTCAATTTGAAGTCCATTTTATCCTTTGGCTAGTGTTCATGGGGGCAAGAGGTGGCAAGAAGCAGGATGATGGCTGCTGTCACCCAGGAATAAAGAGAATGTACACTGACTTTGAACTCACTGTCATAGGAGCGACCACAAACAAACAGCATGCTTTTCTATTCCTAAGAGGGGTTTGGGTTTAAATGAACAATTTACATCTGTCTCTCTCTCTTATTATCCTGTCTTCCTCAGGAGCCCAAACTTCAGGTCTGATATTTTTTTACTCATGAGCCACCTAAGTAAAAACAAATATTTTGAGTGTATGTGTGTGTGTGTGTGTGCGTGCGCGCACACACACGCATGCATGAGTGCCCGCCTTCTCATGTGAATGTGTGCTTGTGGGTAAGGGTCCATAGCTTTCATTAAAAATTTTAAAGCATATGACAAATATTAAGAAGCCATTTTTTCAGATATCACCTATAGCCATACAAAATATGTAAATTATATGAATAAATAATTTAACATAATTACTTATAATGTTTGATATTTGGATTAATGTTTTAAATTTTAATCTTTTTCTTTAGCTGTTAAAATTCTGGCCAGTGCTTCTAGTAGCTTCACAAGATGCTCATGTGTCCAATAATTTCTATATTATCAAATGTCTAGTGTGATTTCAACCTGATGTTATTTACGCTGCAAAGCATCAGTGAGTTTGTTGAAATACTGATTTGAAATGTATACTGCTTTTTTGTTTTAAGCTCTCAAACATGAAGTTCTAGGACAAAAAAAAAGAGGATATTTTTATATTATTAAATGAACTTCATTGTGAAATTACTTTCCAAATGTTTGTTTCATTTTAAAATTTCACCATGAGTGTTGTAAAGCCTGCATCTAGAGAGATGCTCACCAGCCTTGTGTATTAGCATTTTTACTTCTGTTAACTTTAGCAAAAAGATGGTGAGATTTAGGATGCGGGCTGAAAGGCTCTTTTCCCTTCCAGGAGAATATGCCACTTGGAAGAATTGCCTCTTTCTTTTAAATTCATTGTGTGACATAAAAAAGAAGCCCAAACAACAACACTTACTTTGTAAGGATCAGAGACTGACAGTTACAGAACACAGCAGACTTACGTGATCCGGAAGTGGTTCCAGAACCGACCAACACCGCTCTGCCAGAAAACACAGATCACGTGTCACCCGCAAACTCAGTGCTAGCTCACAACATTAAAAGTTGGACCCTCATTTCCTCTAGGAATCCTGCGTGCCTTTCTGTTCACTTTTATGACTCTACTACATTTCTCAAATCCCACATTTTAGCTGTTGATTAGGTAGAATAGAACATGGGAGAGGGGTCCAGTAAGTAAACCCCAACTCAGCATGACTACGGATGCTAGAAACCCTTCCCACAGCAGGTCAGCATTCTGCGGGAAAGAGACTTAAATGCCTGGTGCAGTGGCACACCCCTGAAATCTCAGCAAGAGGCTCACAAATTCAAAGTTGCATAGTATGACCCTGTTGTAAAAAAAAATCGTGGTGTGTGAAAGAAAGTGCTGGGGGTATTGAGCACACACCTAGGTCCTGGGTTAGTCTGCCTCACTGAGAAAACAACAGCAAACAGGACTGAGGAGATGGCTCAGTGAGAAAAGTATGTGCCTCGCTGGCCTGAAGACCTAACTGGGAGCCCCAGAATCAGTATAACAAAAAGTCCTGCATGTTGATGCTGGCTTGCAATTTTAGTGCCCAGAAGTGGAGTGGGTGTGGAGTGGGGTGGGGGATGGGAGATGTCAGGGTAGGGATGGAGACAAGCAGATCTTTGGAGCATGCTAGCCAGTCAGCCTAAGTTGCTTGGTAAGTTTCAGGCCAGCAAGAGACCCGTTTCAACAACACAACACAAAACAAAACACAGCAAAATGGTGGATGCAATCTGAGGCGTTCTCTGGATTCCACAAACACGAGCACACGCGTGAACACAAGCATGCCTTCCTCACACTGCCCAGACTAGAAAACAAATCAACAAACAGATGAAAAACCAGGAGAAATGATGGAAGAGGAGTCCACAGCACCTGCCCCTGCTGTCGGGACCAGACGGGAGGCCTGCAGCACCAGAGCTCTGACTGTGCACCTCCAGTGCCTGCAACTCCTTTGTGGACACAGCTCCTGTCTCTTCAGGAATCTGTCCCCAGCTCCAGGCACATGCTCCAACAGCCAGAAAGTCGAGCTGTGCTTTTGCCGGACCACTGTAGCTCAGTTGAGGTTTCTCTCAGCTTCCCGGTTTGGACTCATTTATGAAAACGGCTTAGATCGTGCAGCCCACTCAGTACACTGTTCTAAAATTTTCTTCCAGCTTATACAAAATCACCCAAGAACTGCTCATATGGGTGGAGAATCTGGTTCCTATCAGACTGAATGCTCCTTAGTTGTGTGGTAAGTTCGTAGGTATTAGTCTTCCTTGAGGATTGTAAAGAAGAAAAATATTTTTAAGACCTCATCTTTTTATTAGCACACATGCAAGACATTTCCTTTAGGCTTTAAGAAGCTATAAGCTTCTTAGCAATGAGTCCACTTTGATCCTATGGCAAGCATCGTTTCTAAGAATGGATGCTGTTCCCTTTTCGCTTGGCTGCTAGGAACTTTAGGATTCCTTGTGTATGGCCATTCTATTGCTGTTCCCACAGAGCACAGACCCAGTGTTCTTGTATATGTCATGTCCCCTCTCTGTGTCTGCCTGTGTCTGACTCACCTGTAACCCTCACACATCCTTAGCTTCCTGTGCTAAGTATCCATTGCTATCTGATGTCCTTGCTTCCCAGAGCTTCCATCTTGGAGCATGCAGGCCTCGTTAATTTCACTAAATCATTCAGTACTTGCTTTTGGTCTCCTCCAGAAAAGAGACAAGCATCTGATGAATTCCTTGTTGGGAGTCTACCTGTTTTATCCAGGGAAGATTGCAGAGTCCTTATGTTCCAGATCTTCTAAATGTGCTCCCACTGGGGCAGAGTTTTAATACATAATTTTGAGCATAGTCTTAAAGATGTACACCCGTTTCTGTCCCCTTGCCACTGGACAGGCAGTCTAGGTTCCCTGAGTAGGTCCTGGAGCCTTGCACCTTGCTCTCCTTTTCACCCTATCCAGTTCTTCCTGGATAAATACATTAGTTACTCTCTATTGCTGTGATAAATATGTATGAAAAACTGCTTGTGGGAGGAAAAGATTTAGTTCATCTTACAGCTCATGGTCTATGTGAAAGGAAGTCCGAGCAGGAACTCAAGGCAGGAATTGCAGCAGAGGAATGCTGGGTTACTGGCTTGCCACCAGACTCATGTTCAGCTAACTTTCTTAGACCTTCCAAGACCACAGAACTAGGGGTGGCATCGATCACAGTGGTAGGCCTCTCAGAAGTCAATCATTAATCAAGAAAATGCACTGTGGACTTACTCAACAGGCCAGTCTGATGGAGGTATTCTCTCTGTTGTGTTTCCATCTTTCGTGATGACTCTAGTTTGTGTCAAGTTGACAGAAACGAACTTTCCAGAACAGTACAGTTCTCTCCTGACTCCAAGACCAGGTCAGTTCCTCAGAGCTCTGCCTCAGACTGGCCCTGAAGTCTTGGCTTCCCTGTTTGTCTCTTTGTAGTCTAATTTTAGCAAGAACCCCACCAAGTCTGTTTAGCTGGAACCCCCTTCCGTGTCTCATCACTAGCAATACCTAATTGGGGTGCACATCTTTGACCACCTCCCAGGGGACATCTCTTTCCTCTGGCTTGCCTTCAGTCAGAATCCTGTCAGGGCTCTTTTATCCCAAATGCTTCTTCTTTGGAATTTTCCGTCCGTTGCCCCCAACCTGAGCGTGGGCTGTGGATTCCCTTTTGTTGTTGTTGTTGTGCTGGATTCATGCAGAAGCCACCCCCTCTTTCTCCACTACCCACTCCCTTTGCTGTAATCCCTCTCCTGTCCTGATGGTGGTGTAGACAGTCAGCAATTGCTTCTTTAAAGTTAGTTTGAAGGCTGCCTTCCCCCTGTATCCCCACCCCGTTTCTTCTCCCTAGACTCTACACAGCAGATTCTTCTCATGTTTTTGTAGCACTCCATGCTCTTCTGCATCAATAACAGTGCATCTTGTCTCTCTGTCTAGAATATTTCCCCCTGCACCCCTAGCTTTGCCTGTGCCCATATCCTTTCTGATCCTCAGATCCCCCTTAGAACAATATCTCCTCTGGAGACACCTCTGGCCACCAACCTCAGCTGTTAAGTCAAAGAGCAGAGTTCCAGTCTAGTTCCTTCCCCCTGCCCCAGGATGACTCTGCAGACTCTCCATACCTCATTTCCCTTCTCAGTGGGTGCTCCCATTGGGCACACTTCCTAGCTGTTTGGGCACTGGCAGGACACGGTATGTGTTATATCTTTGGGGATGCGGTGAGTGAGATAACTGTCCTTGGCTTGCACATGACAGCTCTGTTTCAGCTAGAGGCAGAGACAGAGCTAGCAGGCCCCAGGGCCCTGTGGTGTCTTGGAAGGCATCTGGTAAAGGTGCATTCACCTCAAGTTGGGATATGAGCAACAAAGCTGCCTTGTTTTTTTTATCTTACCCTTACATTTGTAGTCCATTTGTTATGGATGTGAGTCCTGACTAATTAATACACTTTTTTATATTACCCCATAACACCCAGGATGAGGCCAGGAGATACATTTTATGGTTACAGATCATGACGCCTGCTCCTTGATAATATCTGTAGCTCAGGGTGTCACAGAGACTGGCGGTGTATGACAAATGCTCACCACAAGAAGAGTCATGTCATATGGCACATGGCACGCAGCTCAGTGGAAATATCCTAGAGTGAGGCCCAGTGACAGATTGACAGACTTCTAGGATCTCAAGTACATAGATCATGGACTTTTCCATTGTTAGATGAGCTTGGACTTCACGTCCCCTAGTCAGACCCAGATCTCCACCACAGTGGTTCATTTTCCCTGGAACTGAAGCCTTGACTGGTCCTGTAGTTTAGATTTTGAGGTGGGCCATAGTTACTGGACATATGCCCTTGGAAGGGATTTTGAGACTCAGCCCCTACTCTTTCTCTCTTTGCTTCCCTGATGACATAAGACAAGTAGCTTTGATTCACAATGTGCTCCCGGTCATGAAGGTCCTTCCCACCATAGATCTATAGCAACAGAGACACCTGACCAAGTGCTGAACTCTCTGAAACTAACAACCCAGACAAACCTTTCTCCTCTCATGCTATTGTCTCAGGTACATTGTCACAGTAGCCAAAAGCTAACATGGCTGGCTTATAGAAGAGAATACCAGAGGAAGGAAGTTGTTTAGTAATTTTCCATATTGGCTCCTAGATGTGACGAATGCCATGAGGGGAGTTACACATCACCCCCAGGCCCTGAGCAGCTTCAGGAAACACCTGACTTCTGTGTGCCCCTCAAGGAAAACATGCTTTAACCAAGAACATTCCTTTGTAAATTATTTTTAAGAGGAATATGAAGATGAATTTGTGTGATGTAAGGCCCAGGGGTCTGCAGATGGCAATTACTTCAGCTCCATGGCCATCAGCTTCTATGACTGACCTCTTGCTTCCAGAAGCAGAGCCAATGATGATGAAAGCACATGACCAACACCTTTCAAGGGAAGCTCCATTGTTCATGGCACGCGGTGTATATTAGGTGTTTAAACAATGAGAAACGTTAGAAAAGAAGTGGTGGGGGATTGACCAGTCAGGGCCCTCTGTAAACCTGAGGAGTGGGTCTACTTTTTGTACAAATTTCCATGGTGCAATTCTTTCAACCTGAGCTTCAAGAACCAATGATGAAGTTGCTGTCTTTGCATAATGCCAGATAATCCGCCAAGTTGGACATAGAGACTCGGATTCTGTTTCACATGTAGACCATCCTGGAAGCATAGACGTCTAGAGCTGCAAGACTGGTCCATCTTCTAAGTTATCCTGGCTGGTTGCCATGGAGATAGCTACTGGTGAGGATATCACAAACAGGTCCCATGACAGAATATGTTTATGTAATAAATAAAATGGGAGGCATTATGGGCAACTCAGGTGATTGGAGGGGAGAATAGGGCACAATGTTGGGTTGACTCCAGAGCCACAGGCTACTGGTTAGTCTTAACCAAGTATGTATCAAAAGCCAAAGGCTCAGAGATGGCCTCTGTCCATCTCTGAATGTGTCACAGCAAAGGCATCATCTAGGATCTCCCTGGATCTACTCACTACTTGAGGCCTGCTGGCTTGCTGGCTCTATGGTACTGTCTGTGGCCACAAGGTCAATGTAATTTAGGCAGAAAATCAGCCCACAGCTGCCAGGAGTCTTTCTTAGGTTGTGACTCACTTTCTTATCTTCCTCTAGCTGTGGGGTGCACAGGTATTATTATTGTGGGCTCCTGGGGTTCGGGCGAACACAACTGAGGGTGCAATAAGATGAGGGAAAGTTTGGAATCACCAGGACTCTCAGAAGCAGAGATACCCACGGGCCTTAGGCAGGCTATTTCTGGATTTGCCTTATGTAAGTAAAAAGAAATATATAACAACCATTTCTCATGGTTGAGCATCTGAAGTTTTTACATGGGTTGCAGCCTTTAATGTTTTAGCTCCTTGGAGATATGTGCTTTGGAGTTTGCTAGTAACATAGTAGAGTCCCTAACCAAAGCGGGGAGAAAGGCAAATATCTTTCAATGGGCGCTAATGAGATGTTTTAGGTTCAAATCCTCACATGTCACTTTCTGACCACATGGGCTCAGGCAAATGCCTGCACTTTTGACTGTGGTTAACGGATGTTACTCCGTGAAGGGTTCAACAGTATGTATCCCGAATGGCTGCTGAGATGCTTTAGTCTATGTTATCAAGGTAGAAAATCACAGCTTCCAGACAGTGTGTGAATCCTTGGCTCAGTGCCCACGAGCAGCGCTGTCTTCTGTGTCTGTCTGTCCAAATTCAGTCCTGCATCCAGGAGATTCTCACTTAGCCCAAGTCTAAGCCCTGCTGACCTTTCACAGAGATTCTTCAAGCTGGCTCCTCCTCGGCAGTGAAGCTCAGGGATTTAGTGGCCACCAACTCCTGGTGATCCTTTTTGTCAGGGCTGAAAGGCTGAGGTTAAAGTTGTTTGCTGTATAAGCCCAAGTACGCTTGCTGGATTTGAGCTCTTCTCTACTGCCTTTTGCCAGCCTACCTAATTTCTCCTGGGCCCGGTTAATCTTATTTATTTATATGTGAGTATAACAAAAGCAATCCTATAGCTAAAGATAAACAAGGTTATAAGATGCCTGGCACATAGCAGGGAGAGAGGGAGAGAGACAGAGAGACAGAGAGACAGAGAGACAGGGAGACAGGGAGACAGGGAGACAGGGAGACAGAGAGACAGAGAGACAGAGAGACAGAGAGACTGACTTATAGCCTTCTGGGTCTCCCTGATTTATTTGATGATCTACAACCCGTTGCCTTGATATTCAGAACTGACAGTTCAGAAATCTCAAATGGCGAAAGGAAACTCTCACTGGAAGCCGGAGCACAGACCCAGTGTTCTCACTGGTGGACCCTGGAAAGTTGCCCCCTTCTCTAAGTTTTCATCTCCTCATCTATAATGCACATTGCCTGGTTGGGTCTGTCAGACTTTAATGTTTTATTTCTCTATTATTACTGTTGTCCCATTAGATCACATATGGACCAGTGGTAAAACTGGCTAGCTGGTTAGACAGATGAGTGAATGGGTGGGAAGGAGAGGCAGCCCTCCTACATTCCTAGGAGCTCTGCAGGAGTCCTGGACGAACACTGTGGCTGTCTAGGCCACCAACAGAAGCTTCTGGGTGGGGACAGTCTAGATACTTGGAGCTTTCTTCTTTCTTTATCTCAGCAAGTGCTTCTCTAAAGCATATTCTACAACTACCTGCACTGGAGTTACCTTGTCAGAAATAATGCTTCCTAGGATTCAGCAACAACCAGCCAAAGTATAAATCTCAGGGTGGGCTGTTGACCGTGGGTACTTCTGCTGAGTTTGAATTTTGAAGACAACTCTACAAACTGTGTTTTGTGCTTCCAGGAATGTGATGAGAGCCTTGCTCCAGCTCAACTGTCTTCTTGATTTATTCCTGTTCACTAGTGTTCTGAAGTCTTGAGAGAGTAGGGTTAATAGAACCTAGTAGCTCATTTAGCTCAGTTACTGTAATGCATTGAATTCGCCAGCAGGGGTCACTGGAGGCCCACATATTTTGTACCTGCGGATTTGTCTCCTTAGTCTTAAAACTCTTTATTTTTCTTTTTAAAGTAGGGGAGGATATCAACCTTTAACACTTGTTACATTAGAAAACTAGAAGGAAAAACCCCAAATGTTTCCGGAAAAATGAAACTTCTTGTATCTTTAATAGAATCAACAAATATCTTACCTTTCCTCAACCCCAAGCCTATAGGGACTTAGGACAGAGGGACACACTTTCTAAATAAGGCAGTCTCTTGTCCACAATTTCATTCCTTAGGCACTGGAAGGAGATAACTCACAATTTTATCTTGTTGGACAATGTAGCGTCATTCATACCTCTGAGGGGCAGCTACATTGACCCATCATTTACATCCCACGATGTATCCAGCCGTGGAGGACTTTGTTAAACATTCAGTTTTTGATTGTTTCTACTATATAAAAATGCATGTTTCTGTGGAAGAGACTATAAGATGCAGACATACAAGAGAGAAGTGATGTTGCTTCACTGACACAACTGATATAAATGATTGCAGTCATCCCCACAGTGAGACAGACACATACACACAGATACAAATAGAGGGATACATTCAGACACCCTCACTGACAACCACAGACAGACACACCCACACAGACTCACAGACACACAGACACACACAGATACGTACTTACAGAGACACACAGATACATAGACACAACACAGCAGTATGTATCTTTCCATATTGTGAACATCCGGTGAGATACACACACACACACACACACACACACACACACACACACACACACACTTCACCATGTGCATCAGTATCCTTGTTCACATTGTGCACACCCTTTTCTTGCTTGCTCCTTCACAAACAAGCTGTCTATGATTTCATGGGCACCAAAGGGCTTCCCACAGTTAAGATGGCTGTAAGGGATTCACCCATAGCTAAGATGGCTGCAAGGGATTTACTCTCATGGATGACCTACTATGTTTTTAATGAAAACACAGGGAAAATATAGGGAAAATTCATAAAAAAAACTAGGGGTACATGGATGTCTTGAGATGGCCATTCTCCTGTGTCAACCCTCATGTATGTCCTTAGTTACTTCAAGTCTGTTAGAGTTTTTGGATAGTTGAGTGGTCTGTGATAGCACCTGTGTCTGGGCAGGCCATTTATTTTTTTAATCTCAGTTGACTTCTTAAAAATCTTCTTTCTTTTCTTTACATTTCTATACAGCTAGCTACACTGACATGGCTTCCAAGTTACCAGCTCGTGTATTCAACAAACAACTTTATTGCTCTGGACAAACCCTTTTCGAATGTTCTAGTCTCCTGCAGGATTCCCGTGGATGATGGGAGAGGATGAAGGGTGTTGAGAATGTATATTTGAGACCAAAGACTCTAGGACAGCTTGGAGGCATCCACCTAGGAGGACTCAGACCTGGAGGGGAATGAACCAGGGCAGACAGAGGGAAGGAGGCCAGTACTGAGCATCGGTTAGCCTCACACTTCACTTTGGGATTGCACCTTGGCTTTTGTGCTACTCTGTTGCAGCCCGTGTTGGGTGTAGGCTGCATGCTGCAAGCTGCCCTGCAGGGCACCTCTCCACACCAGGCACAGAGCTCTCTAAGATTCATCCACTCCCTTGACATTTCTTCTAGACTAGTGCTCCTCTTCTCTCTTATTCAAGCCTCACAACCAAGTTCCAGTTTTCTAGTGGAGTTCTATGGGATTTCCCATTTTTCTGTTGCACTCATTTTTGGGGGTGGGGGTGGGAGTGGGGTGGAGAAACCTGTAATAGAAAGTTTGGTTGAAACTAGTGCTAGTGAATAGCTCAGATCTGCACCTATTTTACAGAGGATGAAACTTGGGCTCAGAAAGCAGCCCTCTGCCCAAGGCTGCACAACTGAGTAAGCACTGGGATCCCCACATATCTGCAGATTTATGGGCCTGACAGACTAGCTGTGCTCTGAGGCAGCTGGAGGGAAAGGCTGCAAAACGCTAACGCACGTTACCGGGTGGCATTCTTATCAGTGGAAACATAGCCATCTGAGATGAGTGCATTTTCTGAAAGCTAGGCTAATGTGTTTACCGTGCCTGTAGTCCAGAACTACATTGGAGTGATGCTCCAGATGTCTGAGGCTAGACCACAGGAAGCCTGTAGCTTCTGTCCTGGCCCCTTGAGTTGCTGTTCTTTGGGCTTTCCCTCTTAGGACACACCCTACTAAAATCCCACTATCAGTATGTCACCAGACGTGCTCAAGTCAAGGGCTCTAGCCTTCCAGTTGTCAATGTCCAAGTAGCAGTCACCTTAGTAAAGGACATTCCCTAGCTGTCTGAGTCTTCTCCACAGAGGCCAGACATCAGGGCTGTGCAGAGAGAGACAGT
>JANHMN010000007.1:46647354-46693011 GCA_030674055.1 Rhabdomys pumilio | reverse complement strand
TCTTCTCCACAGAGGCCAGACATCAGGGCTGTGCAGAGAGAGACAGTCACTGCTCCTTCACATGCACATCAAAGAAAGAAAATCAGAAAAAGAATAGACAGGAAAGCCCAATGGGCTAGGCTATCCCCTCATCGCTTAGAGGACACAGAACCCATGACTCACCTTTGGCATTGCTGAGGCGTGGCCATGACCTAGGGCAGGAAAGAGAACAAACATGAGTGTTGGCTACTGGATTCATCACAGGCTCCAAAAGAATATGCCCTTGCAAGATGCATGTCACGATTAATTCTGTGAATATTGGCCACGTATGTTTATATCTGTGTAGGTGAACAGGCATGAGTGTCCATGTATATATAGCTATACTTGTGTATGGATATGTACACATGTGTGAGCATGTATGTAGAGGCCAAAGGACATCTCAGCTTGTTCCTTGGTTCACCTTGACATTTGGAGACACGATCTGCCACTGGGCTGGAGCTCACCAAGTAGGCTGGGCTGTGGCCAGTAAGCCCCAGGGATCATCTTCCTATCTCCCTAGTGCTGGAGTATAGTCATGTACTATGCTTCCTGTTCATTAAAAACACTTTATTTATTTATGTACTTACTTATGTGGGATGGAACTCAGGTCCATACCCTTGCAAGGTAAGTACTTTACACTCTGAGCAATCACCCACCCATCCCCGGTCTGTATAATACGAACAAGGAGCAGGCCCTTCATGTTTATATTATGTCAGCTTGAGGTAACATTTTATTAGAGGTGATATAGAAAATAGAAGACATATATGAGAAAAAAAAAATCAATACCATGTTCCTTTGTGAATGTGTCTATAATGAGGATACATGCACACGTTTAAATCAAAACAATGTATATGTGTATGCATGAATAATGTGTATGCATGTGTGCATGTGTCCGTGTGTGTGTGTGTGTGTGTGTGTGTGTGTGTGTGTGTGTGTGGTTGCTGCTGTGCCATGGCAAATATGTAGGGATCAGAGGACAACTCTTTGGACTTGGTTATCTACTTTCACCCTACTGAGACAAGGTACTTCATTTCTCGGCTTCATGCTCTAGGATGGCCTGTCCTATGAGCTGCCAGGCAATGCCCCTATCTCCACCTCTCATCTCAGTTTAGGAGGGCTGCAATTACATATGCCTGTCACAGCACTAGGCCTTTTGGGTGGATTTTGGGGATGGAACTCAAGTTATCAGGATTGTATCGGTGCTGTAAGCACAGATTAAGACACATAGGTGTTTAGATGTCTTTCTATGAGTGTGACGGATGACTTTGTGACATTATATTTATTATGCAGTGTTATTGAAAAATACATTTGCTGGCCATGTGGCCTTTTTGGAGAGGATTTAGGTTCTGGCTAATTGTGAGTATTATAAACAAGATTGCAAAACCCATCCATTCTTGCGTTTCAGTCTCGTCTCTGAATATCTTCATGGGCAGGCAGTATTCCAGCCCAAGGAAAGTGCCAGAGTGTGGGCATTATCAGCTCCTGGTTGCATGTTTCTCAGATGCTTTCTGGATGGTTTTGTATTGAGTCATATTAACTTATGTTCTAATTCGTTGAACATGAAGTGGCCACTGTGTCTCATCACCAGGATCCAGGTTCCGACCCTACTATTCCTATTTGACACTTGATCTTTGTCTCTCCAATTTCATTTCTAAGCTGGCTACCAAGTTTGAATAATTGTATGCCTCTCCTCTTTGGTAAGTCACTTGGGCATATCTTTATTCCTTTTCTGATGACAAGTTCTTGGCATAGTCACAAACATCACCCTTGGACAGCATTCCCTTGTGTGTAACTTTTCCCTAGATTTGGGTTCTGGTCTGAAAAGCCCCAGGGCAATGGAAAGCTCCAAAGGCTGCTGCTTCCGTGAGCTGACTTGTTTGCGCCTGTAATAACCCCTGGCCCTCTCTGCACACCTTTCCTCCGAGGCTCTCTGAGTGCGTCACAGCTGCAATTAATTGAGCATCGCAACACACGTTGCGTGTAAATATTTATGAGGCCTATCTTGTGGCTGGGATGTTGGGCACACACTAGTTAAGCAATGAAGCATTTGTAACCAGGAGACCAGAGCTCAGGAGTCCAGATTACTGCCTGTTCTGACACTGTCCCCTCCCTAACTTCATCTTCCAAATGACCTTGGGGAGCCGATGTCCTTCCAAACAAGAAGCAGGGCACAGGGATGCACAAATAGCCCAATCTAGACAGTCGCTGAGAGGCAAGGAAATTGCTTTAAGCTCTGCTGTTACTCCAGCCTGGCTGTCTCCCTACCCAAGCCTGTGGGATGTGCTGAGTCTCACTGGGGAGCCACCATGCATCTGCAGCCCAGAGCCCTGTGGTTAGCAGTTGGTGCCCTTTCAAGTTTGCTGAGCTTCAGCAGAAACTAACAGTAACTTACCTAGTGAGATGCAAACTCTGTGTGTGTGGCCTGTGAATGCTCTCCTGTCTTCCTTAGATACATAGCCTACCCACCTGCCTGTCACTGGAGATCCTGGCTTTTCATTAGGCCTCACAAGGCATCCAGACATGTTACTTATGACATATGCAATAGAGGGAGTTTCTGTGACCATGGCCAGTGAGTTCATTATGAGTGGAGCAAATATCCAAGGGACTGACTCCAGGCTGGTATTCCAAAGTGGGCCAGATGCAGGTATTAACTGTGCCCAAGGCAAAGTCTTCTGCAGGTCCAGGGGAGGACGCTCACTTCAGCTCCAACTGCCTTTTGACTTTGGCCTCCCCAGGACTTTGGAATGGAATGCTAGGCAGGAAAGCTGAGGCCTGAGCCAAGGTAGTGTTCCTTCTCTCCCTGGACTCTGAGATGAGGCCTTTTGGCATACAAGTGGAACAAAAGATGACAAAAAACCATCGAGCATCTGTCTGTCTGTCTGTCTGTCTGTCTGTCTGTCTGTCTGTCTATCTGGGCACTGAGCTGGCGCCACTTTTTTCAGCAAAGGTTAACACACACTTATGTTCTCAATTTTCCCCCCCCAAATGCAATTTTTTATTTTAGATTTTTGGATTGATCAATTAACAGATTTTTTTTGTTTTTGAGACAAGGTCTCTCTATGGCCCATCTGGTCTTGCTTTGAACTCCCCATAATCCTCCTGTTTCAACCTCCCAAGTGCTGGGATTAGAGATACATAACTGCCCAGTCTCTACTTTTACTTTTGATGTCCAGTAAGCCATAGGCATTACTGCCCAGGTGCTGCGAAGAGACATGGACCATACAGCATTGTTGTTCTGATGACACAGAATGGAAGCGTGGCTGCCAGGGGCGGGAGGAGGATGGAGCATTGGAAGATACAGTGTTTTGGTTTTTACAAGAAAATAAATCTTAGAGGTGGTTCAGTGGCTGCAGCTTGCTCACAGTTAGCAGAGCTGTGTGCACAGCCTGAATGTTTGCGAGCTGACCTCATGTTATGGGTTTCTATGGTATACCAATAGTAATACCCAGAGATGGGAGAACGTGTTTGGAGGCAGTAGATACAGGTTTCTGCCATACGTTTTAGCCAATGGGATCTCTATCTTCCACTCAGCAGATGTAACTAAAACTTAACCTGCCTAGAGTGGCATGGCAAACTATTGCCAGAGTCAGGTTTCCACCCTGAGTTCCTTGTTATTCACAAGCCTGGAGCAGCAACACAGCTTGCGGAGGGAGGGCTGTGCATCTGGAAGCTTCCTCCCCATTGCCAAGGCTGTCTGAAAGTGGCTGGTGTGCTTTACTCTGGGTGGGGCTCCACAAGATCATTGGGTATTCATAAGTCATGTCCTCAGGGGGATTCTGCACCCGAGGGGCTCTCGGTGCGTCAATGCAAGCATGCGAATTAGCAGAGGAAGCCTCAGCAAAACAGGGAAGAGGGCTGTTATTCCAGCTGAGCTAGAGAGCTGGAAAAATTGGGGGTGGGGAGGCTGGCACTGTTGCTCGAGATGGAAGAAGGAGACTGGGCATTGTGGGTCTGTCTGGATGGAGAGTGGACATCATCCTGACACTAGCAGCTGCCGAATTCTCTGGAAAGGCTCCCGTGTTAATGCTCTTTGCAGCCTGACAGCCCACAGTGACGAATGAAAGACGCCGCTAGCTGACTTCATGGGGATTTGATATTCTCTGCCTGGGCTTCAGTGAGGGCTACATGTTAGCAAGCTGCCCCTTGCCAGGGAATCACAAGATGTATTCTGGCTTCCTTTTGTCAACAGCATCAATAACATAGCCATGTGCAAATGGACCACAGCTGGAAAGAGCACAAGACTGGCAGCATCCTCTGCTCTCATTCTCAGGCTACAGGCTACCCTCCATATCTGGGACTGAAGAAAGCAGATTTTTCCTTCCTCTGCACTTCCTGTGTGTGTGGCAGGTGTCATCACTGTGGCAGGCAACTTCACAAACTATAGTATGATCAAGATTTGCCCTCCCATGTCTGTGGTTTTCTGATCTGAAAGCTTATTACAAATCAATTTTAAATCTGGAATTATTTTTAATTTTTAATTCTTTTAAATAATTGAATGCATTTAATGAGCTTTAATTTTTAAAGAATACTAAAACAAACACTCCCCTCCCCCACCTCTCCTGCTGCCTGGCACACTGGATGGGAGGATGCAGACAGTGTGTTCCTGTGTCCTTCCTATCCATGGGAACACGGTGTGTTATCTGGGTCCCATAGAGATGGGACTGAGCCTTGTCTCCAGGGTTGAACTTCTGGAATAGAGACTAATAACTCATTGCCCCCTGGAATTTGGCAGCAAACCCTGAGGGAAGTGATTCATGTGACCTTACGTCATCAGCCTTTTTCATCACCCAAGCTCCCGAGAGCTACTGGTTTTAAGTCTACGTCTTATTTAACTGCGCGTCACAAAATTGGAAGATTACTCCGGAGTAAAATTCTGTAGCTTTTGAAAGACAGCTGATGTGGTTGGAAGTTACTAAACTCATTTTAAATATAAAGAGAAGTGAAAGAGAACACAAATTTCTGAGTTCAGTCCTTTCCCCTCTGAAGCTGAATGTCTGCATTGGGAACTGAGCGTGTGGTAGAAATGAACTCACACAGACTGTCCCGACCAGCAGTGTGTTTGTCTCCACCCTCAGACTCTAATAGAACACGTGTCAAATGGTGAATTAGAGACGTTAGCAACTTCTTTCATTTTGTGGGTGGGTGACGATGATCAATTCCCTCAGGAGTCAAAGGTGCTATGCTCCACACCTAGACTGGTGAACCATTAAAAGGGGGAAGTTCCCACCGGAGAACTATGGGCCTGAGGTTTGGACACACACAGAATACTCAGAGGGTGGAAAACCTGGCGGGCTTAGTTAGCAGGCTGATGTGATTGGAGGTAGAGCAGAGAGTTTGGCATGGCAAAGATGTGCAAAATTGTGTCTCAGTAAGGTAATCCAGGAACACACAGGGTAGTTGGAAAGGGGCCAACTGGGGTTTCCAATGGTCTTAGGACAGTATAATGAGTAGATACAATGAACTTTCTTATCTCTCAAGGGACCACAAAAATCTCCTGTATTGCCTGGATGTATACATCACACTTGTTTGACTGAATTCAACCATACAACTGGAACAGAACCCATATGAGTGGACCTCATATGAGGCCTGGAGCACATATGCTCAAGCGTATTGGTGAATTAGCAGGAGTGAGTAGATGGGCGAGAGAATGCATGCCATGTGCACATGTTCAAGGAGGCATGGATCCGAGGCATCCCATGAAAATGTAGGCTTAGAAATGCTTTGCAGGCCATGTCCTATCACAACGAGGCCAATAGAGTGTCTAAGATAGTAGTAGCCTTCTTTTCAAATCTACACAAATTCCCTGAGTTCCCTTGGAGTGGGGAAGGTCTACATTGTTCACAAGAATGGAGACTGGGGAGGGTCTTCCATTCCATGGTACTTGGAAACTAATGAAATTTATTCAAGGTGAAATCATATCAGCTTCATATTTGATAAGTGAACAAATGGGTCTGTTGTTTCTTAAAAACTTCCCTGGGGAGTTTCCAGAATCTTCATCTTTTGGACATAACAACTATACATATCTGTGACTATTTTGATACACACATATACTCTACACTATTGAAGTCCAGAATGCTTTTATTTGGTTAATTTCTGTGAACACTGTTTGGGGCAAATGGCTTGAGAAGTCCTCACATATGGTACCACCCGTATCTCCCCGAGCTTGCCCTTACACCAGTAACCATCTGGATTACCTCTCTTGTGCAACTTCTTGCTCTAGTGATATATCTCAGCCAAGTTAGAAAACTACATGTGATTATTTACATGCTACTTATATTGATGAACCTCTGAGGACAAAAAGCATGTTCTTGAGAGTTACAGTCCTCTTCACATAAGTAGGGAATTCTGACAAAGGCTCAAAACTGAAGATGGGGCTGGTCTCCTGGATGGGTGCTACAGCAGGCAAGTCTGACAGCAGGATGGTTTGTCACACCCATTTTAGCTGGGACATTGTTTCAGTGGACTGAAGAATTGGAAATCCTTTTCACCTCTCTTTGATCTTCCCTGATTGGTCTCCGCCTTCCTTTACCAACCCCCCTTTTTCTTGTCCCCAGGTTAGAGTTTTCTCTGCCATCCATTTAAATGTATCTAATATACACTTGATACTTAAAAGGGCTCTGGGCACAGTGATGTGCCCAGTAACTTGGGTTTTCAGCATGACAATGCTGTCATGACTTGACTTTACCCTTACATTTTTCTTGGCCCCTTTCATCAAATGCTTATTCTAGTATCTACTACTAAGAGCCTGTCATGTGACTCAGACAAAAGGTGACAGCACCCTAGTGGATGCTTGCATCCTCAGAGAGTGTGTTGGGTCAGTTGGAAGTTTACCCTATCTCCTGTATAATGGAGTGGATACAGTAAATGACCCTTGGGATCTCTCAGCGTTATGAAGTCGCAGAGCAGCTGTGTTTGGCAAGACAAAACCGGAGTCTGGAAGAGCAGCCAGGCAACAGTGCTAGCCAACTCCTGTTCTCACATGTCTCAGGGGCACAGCAGTGGGTATCCTTGACTCCTAAGGGTGAGGACTGTCCTTTCAGGGTGTTGAGATGTCATAGCCATCTGCTAGTTGTTTCCTGGAGAACAGGTTTGGAGCAGGAAAGGGAAATTGCTCTCTGGAAAGCAAAGACATGGATCAGAGTATTGGATCTGCTACTTGCTGGAGTCTGGATTTGGCTAGACCATCAGTTGACCAACAGATCCTATGTCCCTGGGTCCCTACAGGGCCTGCTTCTCTTCTGCCATGTGCAGGACTTAGTGCCTTACAAGAGTGATATCTTTCTGTTTTTGCACCCCCAACCCTCCCATCCCAGCACAGATCAACCATCTTCATGGCCAGAGCTGTGTTTTGTTCATTCCTTAAGGAGGTCCATGTAAGGGTCAGAAATAAGTGTATAGGAGAGACACTGACATCATGGTCCTTCATGACATCCTTTTCCTTTTATCTATTTGATGTCATTCACCAGAATGGAAGCACGAGGATGAGACCAGAAGCCTCTCATTTGAGCTCTGAGGCTTGAGCTGTTAGTAGTCAAACTGAGGTTCTCAAACCTGAGTGGGTGTCTGAGCCACTGGAGGGCTGATGTCAACACAGGGCACTTGCACTTCTCACAGGATCTCAGAGTCTGAGAAGCTGCCTTTCTGAGTTCAGTACATGCTAAGATTGCTGGTGCCAGGCCCAGCCTTTAGGAGGAGACATCTGCAGGAGACGTCACCCTTTTCATAGATACAATGTGATAAGCAGGGATTTGATGCCCATGCTCCTCCTTGATGGGGTTTTGCAGCAGGAATAGATTAGTGATGCCTGGGAACAGAAAACTAAGCACACTTGTCATTGGTGTCTACAGGACATTAGTTCCTTATCCTCATGGATTCCAGAATCTATGGGTCTCAAATCTCTTTTGAATAAATACTTTCATATTTGTGTCTATCTAGTCGTATGCCTTACTCCATCCAGACTTTAAATCTATCTAGATTACTTACAATAACTACTACAATATAGATACGTTTTAAACATCTGACAGGCAGCAGGACTAAGGGGATAAGGAAGAAAAAACACTGCACATGCTCAGTGTAGCATGTATCCATAGATGGGGAGTCACAGACAGAGAAGACCAGCTGTATGCTGATCATTAGAGTCCAGTAGTGATAATGGCTTTGAAGGTCAATTCTGAATTCAAATCTAGCTCTCCCGACTTACTATTTCTGTGATGATGACCACAGCAGGCCGCATCCTTAGAGTAATTTCTACACTTGTGAATTGGAGTACAAGTATCTGATTCAGATCAAACTTGTGAATGTTGAATTTAAACACTCCTTTTATGGTATCTGGTGCATGCCGGTGCCAGATACTGATGGAGTGTGGTCTCAGTTGGAAAGCACTCACCGTTGTGTTTCAGTCTCTATGTTCATGGGAAATTACACAAGAGAAATGGTTGTTGTCCATGTAGCCAAGCAAATACCATGAAGGGATTCAAGACTTTCTTAGCGTTGCATGTAGATTATGGATGTGGGAACGGTCTGCACAGCCTGGGCCATATGGTCCATGTGTGCCCCAGCACTAAGCTCAGCAACACACTTCACCAAGAACTCGGTGCACATTTGAATTTGGAGGAGAATGGAGACTTAATACCCATGCTTAACGATGTGAAGGCAGCAAGAGGTGAACACAGGGTTGTTTTCTATCTTAGTGATAACAATGGTTCTGTAGTTTATCACCATCACGGCACAACTAGCTGGGCTTTAGTCTTTTTGCCTTTAAATGGGAGACTGACAACCTGATTGGCAGAGTTCAGAGCTACTTAATAAGTTCTTAAGTGCCAACCTAGCACAGACTGAGTGCGCACAGACTATTATTTATTGAGAATCTACTATTGTCCAGGCACTACAGAGACCATTGATTCACCTTCCAAATATCACACTGTCTGGAGTGCAGGGGGATTCAGCTATAGAGAAAAACCAACCTTTCCCAAATAACATCACTGAAGCTCACAGCTGGAGATAGCTCCTGGAAGCCACACCATCAGTTAGCAGGTTGGCTGAAATTTTGGCTTAGGCCCAGGGGATGCAGTGTGCACGGTCACTCTGCCCATCATCAGCATCCTCCATCCTCTGTTGCTCAATGCCAATGATTGTTGTTTTATATGGGAAATGAACACGTTGGTTTAACAGATACTAAAGTAAGAGAGTGGACCGAAATATGTCATTTTCAGACATTTTAATTTGATTTATATATCTCAAAAACTAATTTATATTCATATAATGCTTTCATTATAAAATATGCAGTGGTAGAGAGATTTGTGTGAATATGGGAATTTAAAAAAAAAATTGGTTTATAAATGGCCTGGAACAGGTTGCAGAAGCACAATCAGTTGCTCTTTTTAATATATCTTGAGCATGCTATGACACATCCTGAAATAATTTGCTTCTGGGAAAAAAATTCCACTACTCTCCTCTCTGTCTTTTCCCCCTAAAATGTAACTGTAAATATTACTTTGATGTATGTAATTGCTTCAACCCTCTCTCTTGGAAGGAAGGCTTCTAACCCTTCCATTTCCCATCTCTTGCTTTTGTCAAGAAATAAGAAAAACAGACTTAAAAATGCATTATTCAAATGTGTGTAATATAAACATTAAAGAAGTCTGAGCGCAGCTACAAATTTCCCTTTTTAAAAAATGTTTGTGAAAAATAACTTGTCTGTTCTGTCTTGAGGGCATTCATCCACTCTGAAGAGGGAGTTGACTTACCCCAGTGTACCCTTAGGATGGCAGAGCTAAGGCAGAGTGTCACATAGTAGGACCTAGAGAATGCATGAATTGATTTGAACTAGATGAGGGGTGCCAGCATACAAAGACCTTTAGGTACTTCTGAGAAGAGCGGCTATCCCTGGAGGACTCGGATGAATGACATGTTCTGAGCACTGTGTTGAGTGTTAACATCCACAACCCATTATCCCAGTCATTCAGGGGCTGAGGGACATACCATGGTTCCAGATACTCAAAGGGAGAGGGATAGATGATCCTTAACGTGTCTCTCTTGGGCTGTCTAGAGACTTGGGTGGACAATGGAAAAAGCCCCTGCCAGCAAAGCTGTGGAGTCCATGGTCCCTCAGGCAAGGTATGTATCTATACACTAGCTGGCTAGCCAGCCCCTCAAGTACCTTCTTTAACTTTGTGAAGTAATACAATGAGGATACTATTGTTTTTGTGTATATGAGTCTGTGTGTATGTGTATGTTAGTCTCTTTGTGTCTGTGTGTACGAATCTGTGAGTCTCTGTGTGTGTGTGTGTGTATGTGAGTCTCCACGTGTCTCTCTGTGTGTATGTGAGTCTCCACGTGTCTCTCTGTGTGTATGTGAGTCTTCATGTGTCTCTATGTGTGTATGTGTATGTGAGTCTCTGTATGAGTCTCTCCATGTATCTGAAATCTGTGTGTATGTATATGTGTATGTGAGCTCTGTGTGTTTGTGTGTCTGAATCTGAATGTGAGTCTCTATGTGTGTGTGTAAGAGTCTGTGAGTCTCTGTGTTTCTGAATCTGTGTGTGAGTCTCTCTGTGTGTATGATTCTGTGTGTATGTGAGTCTCTGTGTGTCTCTCTGTGTAAATGTGTATATGAGTGTGTGTGTATGTGTATATATATGTGAGTCTCTGTGTGAGTCTCTCTGTGTGTATGAATCTGTGTGTATGTGAGTCTCTGTGTGTGAGTTTATGTATGTGTGAGTTTCTTTTTGTGTGTTATGTATATTGAATGTGTGTGTGTGTGTGTGTGTGTGTGTGTGTGTGTGTGTACCTCTGTGTGTGGTGGTCAGCTTTACTTGTCATAGAATTTAGACTTTCACTCTTCTGATAATAAATAAATAAACATCCTGACCTATTTTTCAGCAGAGAGACGTTTTGGAATCTCAGATCACCGAATCCTTCTTTCGTTGTCCTTTTATTGCCCCTGGGATGAGAGAAAATAGATTATAGCTAGGAAACAGCGACGAGCTGGAGGAAAAAATTAATGAAGTGCATTCATTCATAGAAACAACCCCCCAGTCGGATTTGAGTAATTAATGCCTCGCACATCTTTCTGACGTTCTCTTTGCATCTCCACCGGGGCTAAAGACACATTTAAAGAAACTTAATTACTTGCAATTGTGTTTTGTAGCACCATTTTACAGGGCAGGGCTAAGATGGAGGTACCTAGGTCAAGGTGAAGGTGAGGCTGTCTCTCCTCCTTCAGTGCCTCACTCCCAGTTGCCTTCTTTAAGTAAGCTCCTCCGTGAGTCCCTCTGCCTCCTTTATGAAGGGAAAAGAATGGACAGCTGTAGTGTTGACAGGAGGCCATTAAGCTACTGTGAGGACAGTGACTTGAGCCAGGCACAAGTCTAGCTGCTTTACTGCGTCAGCTGAATTTGAGAGAAGTCTAGCAAACATCATCCCACGTAGAAAGGCAGACTATTTAGCAAGCACAGCTCCAATCCAAGTAATATTTAGGCACTCTGCTAAGGCATTTTCCACAAAGAGATTAAATGATTTTAAATTGAGTTAATTTGTTAAAATTCATTAAATACATTTACTATCATGAGCCATCATTGTTACGCATCTTAGCTCATCTAATTAGTCCGGTTCGGCACACTCTCTTCTCTTTGCAGACATTGCCTGGGCTTGATCAAATGCTTCCTGGGGATTCTTTTTCTGCACAATGGCTTCTTGACAACTAGTTAGTGAACTAATGTAACTTCACAACCCTCATGCTCTCTCCGCAGGGTTAACCTTGTCCCTTTGCCCCTGGATATCCTCTACTCCCTGCCACATGAAGCCCTGTCTGTGACACGCCTTGTCTTTTCTCCTCAGCTTCTGCTTCCACGTCAATTCCACTCTGTCAAGTACTCTGTCCCCACCCTGACCTCTTAGGTTACCTCCTTCATGGCTCCTAGCTGAGTTTTTATTTCACACTTCTATTTGCTTGTTTACTAATTTCTCTCTCTCTGTCTCTCTCTCTCTCTCTCTCTCTCTCTCTGTCTCTCTCTCTCTCTCTCTCTCTCTGTGTGTGTGTGTGTGTATGTGTATGTGTGTTTGTATGTATGTGTCTGTGTGTCTCTGTGTGTGTACTTACCACACATGTAGCATGTGTTTGGAGGTCAGAGGAAAACTTGAGGGAGTTGCTTTTTTTCTTCTCCCACATGGCTTCTGGGAATGTCATATTTGGCATCAGGTGCCTACACTTGCTAAGTTATCTCGCCAGTCCCACCAAGAGATGTCGACGCGTGCATTTGTCAGGATCTCTCACAGAATGTGGAGCTCACCATTTCAGCTATATTGATGGGCCACTGGCTCTGCCCCTCTCAGTGCTGGGGTTACAGATATGTGCAACCATTCTCTGTTTTTACATGGCTTCTGGGGATCTAAACTTTCGCAAAGCCAACACTTTACCCACTGAGCCATTTCCCTAGCCCCCGACCTGTGTTTTAATGTAGAGCTGATAAAACCCTTGCACTCCCATCTCGACCACTGCAGAGACTTGAAGGTTTGTCTTCTTGGGTCTGGGTTTGTGCCTGACCTACAGTAGGCCTATGTGTACTTGTGGGAATGCACACAGGACTTTAGGCTTCTAGAACAGACCTCGGGATCACCCTCCCTCCCTGGAATTTTAAGTGCAGCTCACAGGATGCAATGTGATAAGTACACTGGGCAGGGAAGGTCGCTGTGGGACTTGACCCTTTAGAAGCTGACAGTGCTAGTTCATGATTTCAGTCACATGTTCCATTTTCCCCTTTAATTAAAAATGATCGGATGATTGTATTATCCATTGTAGCTTTTTATTTTATTATTCTTTTTTTCTTCTGAGTAAGACTGATTCATAAATCTAGTGTACACATTGAAGTTTCCTCAAAGTTCTGAACATGAATTTCTGACTGTTTTCTGCATCTTTCTTTTAGCATCCTTCAAGAGACCCAGGCCTTCATCCTTGGGAGGCTCCGTTGTGCCTGGCTAACCTTCTAAATGATCCATGAGCTTGGGTGTGCCCTCCATTCACACCACTCTCTGCCATCTTGCTGACTTTTTTCCAGATCCACACACATAGCACCCAAATGACCTTTCAACTCCAGACCTTCCTCTTCATTCCTGTAAGCTAATTCTGCTTTTCATATCTCCAGCTCGGCCTCAAGCATCTGACCTCTCATCTTCTTTCCTGGCCTCCTGGGCTCCAACCTGTCTTCAGAATCACTGCAAGAATTATCTTTCTATGTCTCAAAACACCATCAAATACCCCTCGAACTTTAAAATTCCTCCCCAGATCACTGTTCCTGCTGGATAAAAATCCAAATATTCAACCACAACAGTCAAGATTTCTGGCCCAGAGTCTTCAGAGTCACTGATGTCACTGTGTTCTCCAGCTATCCTCTCTGGTAGGTCAGCCGCTGTGGCCTCTGAGCTGTCCCTTCTCATATGTCCACAGTCTAGATCAGATCATTCTGTATGTCTTCCATATTTGGAAATATTCACCATTCTTCCAGGTCAAGTTCAAACACATTTTTCCTATGAGTTCCTCCAATTATTACTTTCTCTCTGAGTTCCTTTGGCACTTCTACTTTGCCATTAGTTTGCTTGTAAATTCATTCATTCACTCATTCATTCGCTATAGCAAATAGCTACTGGACTCTATCCAAGGCAGTAGGCGAAAAAGACAGCAGGAGCATGTGCAATGAAGCTTTTATCATGGTTGGAGAGCCTGCCCTAACTGACTAAACATTCTTAGCAGAGCACATGCCCAGGGGTGCTCACTTACTCTCTGAGTATATCCAATGCTGGGTATTTCTCCTAAAGCACAGGCTGAGTTGCCTCCACCTGCTCTCAGAAATGCTTGAATGGTAACTAATATATTCACAGATAACAAATAGATAAACCGTCTGCCAGTGTTCATATGCAATAATGAATTAGGGTTCATAGGCTGCATAGGGTCTTCTGTGTCTCTGTGACTAGGGTTCTCTGATTGGTCCTTGCACTGAGCAAGGTTGTCCTGTTTCATCCCTCCTCTGGGTCATGAGCATCAATTCTGAGTTCTGACAATCCTCACAACACATTTTTCAGTGGTTTTCAGTGGGCAGATTTCCTTCTTAGCTTTGCACAAAGGTCAGGAAACAGCAGACTGAGAGTGGAGATTTGGTTGCAGGCAAGCAGTAAGTGCTCATCTCTTGCCTAAGTGTCAGTGAGCTGTGGAGGAGGCCAGGGTGAGTGGCTGATACTGCTCAGGACAGCCTAGGCTAAAAACCTGAGAGATACTGGAAGGAAAGGGTTGGGAGAGGGGGAGGGGGAGGAGGAAGGGGAGGGGGAAGAATGGGGTGGAGGAACTTTATTGAAGAGAGTTAGACAAAGCAGATAGGAATAAGCCTGGAAAGCAAATGGTTTTCTGATTTGCATGGCAAGTAGTTAAAGGTGTTTTTTTTTTTTTTTTTTTTTTTTTTCCCACTTTCAGAGAGCAGGGGTCATTAATAGGCTCCTTCCCTGCCAGGCCTTTCTTTGCCTTAAATCACTCCTTAGAGCTCAGATTTTAGATAAATACATAAACCACCACCACTACCACCAAAACAACAAAAACCAGCTATAAAAATAATCTCTGACAGCCCAGAAAATGTTATTACAGGATTTCAAAAGTATTTGTTTTGCATTCAGTGGACATCTGACCTTGGACAGGCAGGGCACTGTAACTGAGGATGCTGGTGCAGCTTACAACAGTCTTAAGAGTAGAGGGACCATTAAAGCTACCGTTAAGAGTAGTCCTGTAAAAGGCCTCAGTCACTTGGCTCCAGCTGAACTCCATGGGGGTTATCTGCTGCATCCCACCTAAGTAGTGAAATAAATTACATCTGCATTCTTAAGTTGCAGGTCTATTAGCTTGTCACCGACTCTTTAAATGTTCCCCAGGGAAGAAACCTAAGCTAAGTTGTTACACACAAGACTCCACATGCTGCAGAAGGACTGGAGGTGCCATGGCCTTGCAAGGAAACAGGCAATGGATATTGTGCCAATCACCTCTCACTTTGTGGAAACTACATTGCTCCCATACTCCTCAGCTCGGCTTTCCCTCTTCCCTACTCCACATTGAACTCTTTCTGCTTAGGCTACCTTTGTTTTTCTCTTTATTCTTGAGCCTTCCTTCTACATCATTGTGCATTGGGGTATAGCTCACACTGCTTTACCATCTGTGGTGATTTCAATACGAGTGCCCCTATAGTCACATATGTTTGAATGCTTAGTTATCAGGGAGTAGAACTCTTTGAAAGGATTAGAAGGATTAAAAGGTGTGGCCTTTTGGTAGATGTAGTCTTGGAGAAAGTGTGTCACTGTGGGGTGGGTCTTAAAGTTACAAAAGGCCATGTCAGGACTGGACTCTCTCTGTTTCTCTCTCTGTCTCTCTCTGTCTGTCTGTCTCTCTGTCTCTCTCTCTCTGTCTCTCTGTCTCTCTGTCTCTGCCTATCTTTGTTGACTTGTTCTTGCTCTTGTTAGCAAGATCATTTTTTCACTGGCATTCTTCAGGATTTCAGCATACACTGAAGACTGGCTGAGACATCCAGCCTCATGGACCAAACAACTACTGGATTCTTAAACATTTTGTTGGTAGTCAGTCATTGTTGGACCAGCTAGACCAGCTGGATCCTAGCCTGTCTGCCACTTTAATAAACCACCTTGCTCTCCCCTCTCATTCATATATATATATATATAAAATCAGTTCTGTTCCTCTGAAGAAACCTGGCAAAGTTTATGCTTCATTCTTTCCTTATATCTACCCCTCCCCATTAATGCTGGATGACCCTAGCAGAAGCCACTTCTATGGAGTAGACTCATTATGTGCCAATGTCATGTAGTATGGCAGGCACCAAAATGTTCATGTCCTTGGGGCCTGGGTGTGTGAGTGGAGAAAGGGACATCTCCATTAAACTAAGGACTTAGTTGTAGCCCTAGTGTATAATTTTCCCCATAGGCTCACATGTCCGAAAATTTGGAGCCCAGCTGCCAGGAGTGAGAGGGCACCTCAGACATACCTGGGACCCACCTGGGACCCACCTGGGACCCACCTGGGACCCACCTGGGACCCACCTGGGACCCAGCTGGAAAAAATGGGTTGTGGCAGACAAGTCTTTAGGTTACATGGGTTATTCCCATTCATTATCCATCTGTTTCCCACCCATGGAGGGCACAATGTCAGCATCTACCCCACTCTCTTCCTGCTGTTATGCCTTCTTTGTCATGCTTTTACCTTAAACTCTTTAAAGTTGGTTCTTAGTGCTTTGCCCCTTTGAGGTAGAAGTTATCTTTCACATAATAGACTGTTCAACCAGGTATAAAGTATGGGTGTCAGTTACCCAGATATGAGACCACATCCCAGATCTCTTACAAAGTTTATTTAGCTAAAGAGTTGTTTCTATCTGTATTTTCTTTTATTAACTTCATGTCCTTATTACTTTATAAATAAAGGGATACTAAACAAAGCACCTTTTAACTTGAGACCAAGAAAATCAAAGAAAGGAAAGATCTTTTACCAGCATGGGCTTTTCCTAGAGTAAAACTGAGTTGTACAATTATTTCCATATTTTAGTCTTTTCTATCCTTAGGGCTGTGCCCTGGAAGGTCTTCCCTTGGGAATTGGGTTTTCTCCAGATGCAGGGACTGTATCATTGTTAGCTAGCTTAATTGCTCAATATTTTTGCAGGTAAACTGAATTCCATTGTGTCCTTTACAGCAGGAACAGTAGTGGCCTTGTCAGCTAATGTTACACCCATGCTAAAGCTTATGTCCTTGTCCTTAACTTTGGGTTTCTTCCCAGTGTCTGCTGAATGGTTTCAAATGTTCAAGCAAAATTCTGTCCAGCTTCATCTGACCAGAACGCATTTTTCCATGTCATGATGTGCTCAGTAATTCTTTGTCACCACTCTCCGAGGTATAAGGCCCCCATCTCTCATGATAACTCAAAAGCATCAAGTGGCTAAAGTTTTTTTATCATGTCGGTTGTTGACTTTGAACATTAGACAGCCTTGGTACACAGCATTCCTTCAAAGGAATTAAAGTCTTCCTTTCCATGCTTCACAGGCATGCGATGTGAAGAGAGCAGTAGTGCTCCCACATTACTACTAAGATGCTGTCATTTGCATGGCAGGAGTTGTTTAATATAACAGGACATGCAGTGTAGCTCCTCTTAACCACTCTCACTGCACAAAAAGGAACTGCATACAGACTGCGCATCTCCTTCCACCTGGGACCTGACCAGCCTGGACTGCCCTCATTGCATGCTGGGGAACTGCACACACAGTGGCTTGTGCTAATGAAGAGAGGACTCCCTAAGAAGGAGCCCCCAGACAGCCCAGTGTCATATGTAGGTGATCTTCAGCTACTGCTACACTCACTGTCATTACAGTGTGCCCAGTAATCTTGTCCATTTTCTTATTCTGGTCTTTCACTACCTAACAAATACTCTGCCCCACTGGCGTCTTTCTATTCCCTTGGGAAGTCCCTGAGATTTTCTTTTAGAATTCCCAAAGGGTTTTCCCTTTCTTTAGGCAATGTGTCAAGTCTCTTACTGTTGAAATTGGCTAGGACTTGCAAACACCCAGAGAGAAATTCTCTAAATTAAAGTGTTCAAGTTATTTTTTTCAGGAAAGCCTCCAGAAACTCCTCAAAGACAACTGGAATCCAGCTTTTCAAGATGAGATGCACAAAAGCCAGCTCATTGGATCAATGACTTTTGATTTTATTATTTATGTTTTCTTTAGAGACAAAGTCTATGTGGCTCTGGATGTCCTAGAATAAGGCTGGCCTTGGGCCAGAGAGACCCACCTACATTTGTTGAGTTTAACACTATCTGACATCTTAAGATCCCCTTCCTTCTTCTTACCCAATAATCAAGCAATATCTCCCCTCTTTCTTCCATGCCACCAAACCACTGGCGATGCCAAGGGGAGCTTCTTCTTGGCTTCTGGCTCCTTTATCACTGATTGCATGATAAAGCTTACTCTTTCTGCAAAATCCTGGTGTGCAGCACTATCTCCTGCTCATGTCAGCCAGGGGGCCCTTCCCTTCCTGGATATCATTGTAGTCAAGATTGTTCCATTGCTAGTCATGAGCTTTAGTGAGCTCACATTACATTTTGTTTACTTCTTAGGAACCGCTTACTGTACTAGTCCTTGGTAACCACTGTACTAGCCCTTGGGAGCCACATAAGAGCATTGCCACAACCGGAGAGCATAAAGAATGCAAGCAGCCCAGGCTTTCCCCTTTGAAGCTGTATTTAGGGTGTGAGCTGGAGCTGGGTCCTCATCTGAAAGCCCATCTGGGAGGGTGTGCAGTGACTTTGTTTTTTTATCATAAAGATTTATGTTAATGAAGTGGTTTTGGAAAATTTCTAGTTTAGATGACCACCAAACAGGGCACGGGGCTGGTTGCCAGAGGAACCAACCATGTGACTGAAGGGTTGGAAATCATATCTCCACTTCTCAACCTGAGAAGAAAAGGGCCTGAAAACTCAACTGATTAAAAATGGCCACCATTCAGTCCGTTAGTTATGCTGAAGTGAAATTTCCACAAACATTAATGATACGTTTCAGAGAGTGTACAGGTTGGTCAGTAGGAAAGACCCAGGTGCCTAATGAGTAGCATGAGACTATTTATTCTAACTCCTATCCTTTATCTGACTCCATGTTCGTAATCTTGAAACTTTCCTCTGTGATAAATGGGCACATGTATGTAACAGTGCTTCCCTGAGTTCTGTGAGCTGTTGTAGTAGGTGAATTAAACCCAGAGGAGGCATCACGGGAACCCCAACTTATAGTTGGTTACAACCTAAAGCTTGGTACTAGCTCATGAAATGAGGAAGTCTTCTGGGTCTGAACGGAACCTTCAACCTTCAAGGTCAGATGCTTCCTCCAGGTGGCTAGGTCAGAACCAAAACTAGTCAGAACTAGGTCAGAACAGCCTGGCTCTCTAACCTCCAGCTTTTGCATATGAGATGCCAGTGTGATCCTTACGATACCCAGTGCCTGCGCTTCCAGCTCCCTTGAGTCACCACTGTAGTTCCTAGAAACTTCTCTAACTGCCAGAGGCTTCTTTTGTTCTTTCCATTGGGTCTCTAGGCAGTAACATAGGTATGTGTGAACTCTTTCAAGTACAAACTCCAATGCACAGCTCCATCTAAGCACAGAAAGTTATTGGGGGTCTCTTGAGCATCCATATTAATCTCAGGCTTTGGGATGTCATTCACCAGGCCCCAGGTGCCTCACCGGCCTACATGCTTGCATTGTCCAGCTCACAAAACTGAAGCGTCACACAGCTTACTTCCACCATTTCCCCCCTGTGTATTTGTTTGAATTCAAGTATACTTATTTATTTTTTTAAAATATTGATTTTATTTTAAATTATGTGTATATGTGTGTCTATGTGTAGGTAAGTGAACTTGAGTTCAGGTGTTATAGAGGTCAGAAGTGATGGAGTTACAAATGTAACTGAGCTGCCTGACTGAATGTTAGGAACTGAACTGGAGTCCTCTGAAATATCAGCCCACTCTTAACTACACAGCCACCTTTCCATCCCCATCAAATATACATATACAATGCATTCTCTCAAACCATTGCATGAAACCCTACCATCCACTTCCTACCGTCTCATAGTTTTCTATTAGTGGACAGGATCATGAAAATTTAGTTGGTGGTCCTCACAGAGAAGCAAGAGAGGAAAATCTACTTGATAATGAACTGACCACAGTGAAAGACTTTGCGTTTTACCCCTCTTATAGTTACCATTTCCCAGTTCTGTGATGTGATGGTTAATTTTATGTGACGACTTAACTCAGATGTTGTCTAGATGGCGTCTAGATGCTACTGTGTGTAGATGCTACTGTGAAGGTGGTTTTTTTTTTAATTGTTGTTGTTGCAATTAACAACAATAACTGAGGGATTTCCGATCCCTCAGTGGTCTTTGAGTCCAACAGGTTACTCACATAATGTGCCACACCTATGCTCTTAGGATCTTCTAAAGCTAAAAGATGAAGCTGAAAATTCCAAGAGCAAAGATAATTTCCCTGAGCACTGAATGGTGGTGGATCTGGAATGTTCCAAGTGCTAAAGGCCTCACTACCAGCCTGTGATGCTACTGGGAGGTACAGGAACCCTTAGGAGGCGGGACCTAGTGTGAGGAAGCTAGGTCATTGGGAGTTGCCTTTAAAGGAGCATATTATGACCCCAACTCTTTCTTGTTTCTCTCTGATTCCAAGTCCCCAGAAGGTAAATGGACCCCTTTTGTTGGGTGCTTCTGTCATGATGTACTGACCTGTCACAGGTCCAAGTAGTGGGGACAGGTGATTAGTGACTGGTTCTTCTGAAACCATAAGTTCCAGTATGCCATTCCTCCTGGTAAGTTGATCTCAGTAACTTTGTTTCAGTGACAGAAAGCTGATTGACATGCCAAAGAAGGAATTCTTCATCAAAACTGTCATATAAAAAGCTCCCAGTCACCAACCTGATGCCCTGAGGAATTTGAATTCAAGATGACAATATCAACTGTTACCTTAATCTTCAAGTTCAAGACAGACTACCAATCTTAGACTTGCCAGCTTCCACATACTTGTGAGCCAGTCCCTAATGATCTATATCCCTGTCATTCTGTTTCTCTTGTGAACATGCTAACGCCACCACCACTACCACCATTATCATAATCATCATCATCACCTTCATCCTCACTCACCATCCTATGTTTTTCTATCTATGCATAGATATATATGCCCATATCTTGAAGATTCATCCACTGGGAAGTACATTCAGGTAGAGATATGGGGAAAGAACCATATTACCAGGCAGTAGACACATATCCTCCTACACATACCGCCTTTTGTGGGCTGGTTACATTCTTACAAGCCCTCAGAGTAAACCCTCAGACTCATCTTGTCCTCATTTTGCAGAAGTAGAAACCAAGACTCAAGGTTCTAATCACTCAAGTCCTGTAGTTAGATACCCCTCCCCGAAGGATTGGGTGGTGGGGGTGAGGTGGGGTGGGAAGGTAGGCCATTCGAGAATTGTCTTAGAACCTCTGGGAAATCACAGTACACCAAAGATAGGAGTAGTCCCTGTTCTGCCTAGAAATAGAGCTAGAACAGAAATTGTGAATAAATCACATCAATATAAGCTAAATTCCTTCCTATTTTGAAGCAGCTTCAAGTTTGGAGGTATTAATCAGTGGTCCAGTACTTCCCATTTATGCCGATTTCACCCACTATCTGGACTATGGTTCTAGTGACAGTCAGCCAAAAGGGAGTGAGAGATTAGTTGTGTGACACAGACCAGAGCCCTAACTGTTCTACTGACCTTTGTCATCTCAATTAACGAGTTCCAGAGTTCTGTGTCCTGTTACCTTACCTATAAAGCCAAGGTATGGGCCACGCATGGGGGCACATGTCTTTAATCTAAACACTCAGGAGGCAGAGGCAGGTGGATTTCTGTGAGTCTGACACCAACCTAGTCTACTCAGTGAGTTCCAAGACAACCAGGGATACACAGAGAGACTCTGTCTCAAACAAACAACCAAGCAAACGAAACCAGGGAATGGCACTAATTGTGTGATTTATGATGACTAGCTATCAATGATCCTGGCCCTGCTTTAAACACATGAGAGTAAGAATCCTGATTCATACACAGCTGAATAACGTAGAAAAAGTCCCACCACTCTGTACTAAGAGGGGCATGTGAAGTAATTTGCTGAGAACTCAGCAGCATTTGTTTGTTCAGGAGTCTCTAGCTTACCAAAGCTTTCCTGATTCTTCATTCAGACTAAAAGCCTTCTTTGTTTATCTTGACCCCAATCTCTGTCTACTCAAAGATCCCCTACAAATTTCCCAGTCATTGTTTGACTTCCTTAGAATAATTTTACAACCCATATGTCAAGGGAAGTGGAGCCTCTTGGTGGCCCCAAACACCATGAGTGGAAGCATTCTTTGACATCTTCTCTGGCTGTGAATTCATTTTTCTTCTATTTCCTTCCCTCACCTTGAATTCTCCAGAGTCTTCTTAGTCACCTGGCCTCTCTAGTAACCTTTCCTACAGGTGAATGTGCAGTGTGTTGTCCGTCAGCCGGGTTAGTGCTTGCTCTTTTTAGTGATGGCTATCCTGACTCCCAAGATCCCACTCCTATCCCTGATCTGACCCTTCTCTTCTCCGTTTCAGAGTCAAGGGTGGGCAGAAACCTCTGTGTCTGATGATTTTTCTCAGCTGAACTGAAGTGGGAAGCAAATTCAGTGCCCTCCTCTAGTCACATATTTCCTGACTAGTGACTAAGATGAACATTGGATTACCTCCTGTCTGAGTCCATTCATGGGGCTCTAACAAACTACCAGCCTAGGGCCTTAAACAATAAACATTTATTGTGGTACCAATGAAATGTATTAGACGTCATCTTCCCATGGAGAGAAGAGGGGTAGGCTACTTAAATTCTTTCCACACTCACTTGCTGAGGATATGAAATGAGATGGGTCAGAAACAAGGAAGCCTGCATTAAGTCTTGACCTGTGGTTAGGAGGTAGCTATTTCTCCGGACTTACAAATATGCTTCCTCTAGCTTCTCTGACTCAGAGGGATCCCTGTGTTCTCTAGAGAAATGAGTCAAGCCTCAGTTCTTAGGGATTTTCACCTGCATAAGTCATTCTTTATAAATGTATCTTCCACCATAACCTCTGGGATTCCCAGTATTAGGGCCTCTTGCTATCTCCTCATACAGAACAGGATCAGAGAAAATGTTTGGCCAGGAGAAAATAAACAAATATGGACAGGAACTTCTCCTAATTCCTGTTTGCTAAGGTGAAGATAGGTTTAGAATGGTTTAGACTAGACCAACTCTGCTTCCGGGGTGCAAGAGATAAAGCAGAGAAGGTGTCTGAACTTTTCCCTTCCTAGAGTCAGGCCCTGAAAGATTGATTCTCAGAGCCCATGGCTGAGAAATGGTGTGCGTGTGCGTGTGCGTGTGCGTGTGCGTGCGTGCGTGCGTGCGTGCGTGCGTGCGTGCGTGCGTGTGTGTGTGTGTGTGTGTGTGTGTGTGTGTGTGTGACTTTCTCAGGTTTGACCTTAAAAATGAGAAGGGAAATAAGCGGCCAACTAAACCAGGCATTGACAGAGAGAAGGCTGCCTGATGTCTTTCATGGTCCCTTCTAACCAAGCCTCCTTGTGTCTTTTATGTAAATGTCCCTCCCTGTAACTCCCATGATGTGAAAGAAAGACAAGGAAAAAAAAAACAACATAGAAAATTAGGAAGGACTGCTGAGTCCTTCATGGCAGGTTTCAAGAAACCCTATAAATTCTTTCCCACTTCCTTTCCCTTTTCTTGTTTAATTTTTGATTCAGCAAAAAGAGAAATGAACCAAGACAAAGAGAAGCCTATGGCTTGTGCTCAGGAATGCTTCCTCCTCCTCTCTCTCTCCTGTCTCTCTCTCTTTCTTGACTGTCATGGGATGGAGTGGCAAATGGACCGTCAGTGTGTGCAAGAGCACATAGTCACAGCTGTAGGTTACCCTTCTCACAGGCACACAGGTATTTTCAGAGTAGAAGTTATTCTCTAGATGGTCATGCCCCTCAAATTCCATGTACATGGTGGAAAACATGAAAAAAGAAAACAGTATGTGCCTTAAAAACAAAACCTTTAAAACAACCCCTAAAAAGCTCCTTGATTTATGCCTGCTGAGTGTATCCTAGCAAGCCCTCCACCCCCAAGAAAAAGGACACAACAGACCTGTGGTGTATATAAGTGCTGAGAGATGCTGAGACAACAGGGAAAAACTCCAGAGAAAGCCACCTAGATCACTGGTTTCTCTCTGTCCCCCAATGCAACACTTTCTGATTCCACAGAGTTCAAAGAAAAGAAGGAAACCAAGGCTGGGGAGGGAAATGAGAAGCTCCAACCATAGTTGCTTGCCTCGGTTTACCTCCTTTCCTTGGGGGTCTCTGGCACTCACTGTGGGACCCTCTCCCTTCACAGGTCACCTTGCCTCACTTCTCATTCACATCTTATTCAGATCCACCCAACATGAGGTACTCAGGGTTCTCACTCTAAAACTTGGCATTTCCGTCACTTGGGAAACATCCGCCCACAGTGGACAGGTCTTCCACAGCCTGGACCCTGACACTGAGCTCCATTCCCTCTCCTTAGCCAGAACTTCATGCCTTCATGGCAGCCATTGTGAAGAACTGGCCTATATGAGGTGCATCTGTCTTTCCTGGTCTTTCTAGAAGCAGAGAAATGAGTACGAGTCACAGTCTGAGTCTTCCCACAATTTCTCCAAGGTCCATGGGTTAACATTTAACACACGCTTTCTTGTTCCAGACCCATCTTGTTTTAGCCTCTCAGCCACTGAGTGCTGAGAGAGCTGATGTCACCTGCCCTTATCTTTCGGTGAAAAGATGACATTTAATGCGTGTCCATGTTCCCAGCTCTGAGGATGGGAACTCACTCACAGGGACAGTAGATGACTAGGGTGAAGTGACAGAGAAGGGCTTTAATACAATTCTACCCAATATCACACAGTCCGAAGGAGGAGATACAGGTTAGAGTGGACCCCTGCAATCAAAGGTAAGATACACACTGATCTTTGGTAGCTCACACTGTCTTAATACGTGTGCATTAGCCACTTGTCTCAATTATTCTTATTCACAGCCTTACTTCTTAAGCCACATTTTTCACTTTACAGATGGAGAGAAAGAAGCTTAGAGAGGCAATACATTTCATGGAAATGGAGGGTGGCCAGGATCCCAGAGTCACCCTGGAACGTGTATGTCTTTCTTTGACTCGGTTCCTTTGCCATGCTGGTTCTGACGAGCTTTGCAAGCAGATCCATCTTGTCATGCGCCTGGCAACCCTAGTTTTCAAAGCTTTCATCAAAAGGCAATCAGACCTGGAAAGGCAGAGTTGAAGCCGATCATTATAATATGTCCCCTCATTTGTGCTCTCTGGGGCTTTTTAATAGCATCATTTGGCACCGCGAAGTGTTCAGCCCTTTGCTGTATTTTTAAGAACACCGTTGGCATTAAATGAGATAATGAATGCAAAATGCTTAGAATACACTAAGTCTTCAATAAAAAGTTAGGCTTGCCATCTTTATCAAAGTTAATTCAAAACCCACTGTCCTCTTTAGTTTGTATTGTGAGGCAGGAATTGTTAGTGCCTAGACTCTAGCAGTGGTCAGAACAAAGATGGACATCTCCTCTGAAATGAAGCAGAAGGACAGAATAAAGAGCAGAATGACCAGGGATATAAAGACATATTGGAAGATGATGAGGCACCCTGGGGAAACCACAGGAAAGGTGCAAAGATGATAGATAGCACCAGGTACCCAGGTAGAGTTGGAAGGAATCATCAGTCCATGCAGCATCTAGACCAAGGCATAGAATATCAATCTGCCGGGAGCCAAACTCAGGAAATTACCTGCTGTTCTAGAAAGACTAGTCAGTACAAGGTTAAGAAAGGACGTTCACAGTTCTCAGGTCCCAGGAACTTAAAGAACGTCTGGCATTTCCTTGGAGTTGGTTATGACAATGGGATGGTCTAGGGCAATAAGGATATGACAGTGGACTGGTCTTAGACAATAAGGATTCCATAGTAGGATAGCCCTAAGCAATGACCCTCGCCCAAACTTCCCGGTTTGCTGTGTCTTTATAACCTGCCCCCAAAATTAAAGTTTCAGAGCTTGATCAGAACCCCAGACTTGCTCTCATTCTTTGTGTCACTTGTCCTTTCATTCGTTTGCCCCCTTCCCTAAGGTCTCGTCGAATCCCTGTGGGCCGGGGCATCAATAATATATCCATAGACTCCATGTGGCTGCTTTCTGAAGAGCCTTATCGGGAACCTTAATGTGTGAATATGCATTCCAGTGTTCAAGGGTTGGAATGTTGACTCCTAGATTTACATGATAATGGCGTTTGAAGGTAGAGCCTTTGGAATATAATTAGTATTGTCCTAGGCAATGACCATGAGACTATGTGATTGGATTAGTGACTTCATAAGGAGAGAGAGAGACCCAGCACATTTGCTCTGTCTTGCCATGTGATGGTCTCTCTGATGCTCTGGGGTAGCAAGTACGCTCTGCCTAGATACAGCACCATGCTCTTGGACTTAATAGCTTTCATATCTGTGAGCTCAGTAAACTTGCCTTTGCAAATTGTATGACCTCGGGTATTTTGTTACAGAAACAGAAAGCCAATGAGACAGATGATAAAGTGTGACAACTGTGACAACCCAAGGCAGGAAGTGACAATAGCTGGGATGAGGGCAGAGCAAGGGAGTGCTCTCTCTTAGTGGCCACAGCTGTTGCTGAGACTCTGTTACACTCTGCTGTATTTTCCTTCCCAAATCTGACCACAGAATCCACACCTTTTGAACAAACATTCTTCTCATTTAAAGGCAAAATTTTCAACACTGTCTTTTTCTCAGCTTTGTGTTGTATAGAATATAGACCTATTCAGTTCTGTTATTTTACCTCTTCTGAGGATGTCCTATCTCACCTGGAGTATATAGGATTTCAGAGGGACCAGAGAGCCAGGGGGTGGCACGTGCCACCCCTCCATGGTACAATCACAACAGCATGAGAATGGCAGAGCAGCCTTTGACTGACACTGCTTGCTTCTTCAGAGTTTCAGTATCAAGCTGTTAATAAGAATTCAGATGGTTTGAGCATGGGAATTCCTGTAGCTCAAACTTCAAAGTAGTAACTTGTAATGTCTGGGTAAAGTCCTCAGGACATGGCAGAGAACCAGTCACCAAGGAGACACTTTATGTCAGACCTACATGGGAAGGAAGGAGGCAAACATGGTGCTTGCTAGTTACCCCCATATGGCACTTGTGTGTGGAAGCAGGCTTATTCCCCCGCAGCAGAGTTGAGTTTCACATTAGAATGTAAGGGTCTTGCATGCTGGCTCTTAAGTATAACTGTGTAGAAAGTAAATCGTATAAAATTATAATTGATTAAATTATAGTGAAAGCAAAGGTGATAAATACACGAAGTACAAGCATAACTAGACATTCTAGGAATTACGCACTGTCTAGTTCGAATTTACATCTCATTTCTCGGAGATGGAGCCTTGTTCTAGTATGTCTCTTCATGACTCCGTATTTAGCTATACCGGTAGCGTTAGTAGCCTGACATGGGTCAGGGTGGGAAATGTCCACCACAGAAACGTACATGCTCCAGATCAGAGTTTGGTTTGCTTAACACTGCTCACCAAGAAACTAGTGGAGGAACCATTAATGAAGACATTTTCAAATGTGTCATGCCTATAGCTATAGCAAATATCACCAAAGACAGTCTCATAGTGTTCAAACTGTTAACCAATTCCAGTGAAGATTTGCTTATTCTGCAATGAACAAGGGAACTTCTGACACATGTATGTTGTTTTGTTGTTGTTTTACTTATTAACATAAAGGAAGAATTCTTTCCCTTTGTATTGGAAAGGGAATATTGATGTCAGAGCTATCTATACTCATTTGTCAGTTGTAACCATAGATTTGCTAAGGATATGAGTTCAGCACTGATCAATGAAGTCACTCTGGGGGAATCAATTAGCTATATGGCATTGACAGTAAAAAGCACTGCATATTTCATTATTATTTGCAAGTTACATTCTATAAATCTTTTATAATAGTGAAATATATGGAACTTGTATACTTTCATTGCCACACACAAATTTTACCCTCCCCCACAACACTCTGAATTGTATGTCAGACATTTACCAGCACCACTGGCTAGCCCACTTTTCACAGCACTATGGCGGGCGGAGCTCTGGCTAGCACCAGTGATTGCTGGTGTGTGGCACGTCTTAGATTAGACCCTGGACTTTGTTGCTCTGGCCCACACATTTCACAACTCTCAGGTGGGGAGAACAGTCACATCTCTTGGTTGTCCTGTGGGGTTAGTGTACAATGGAAGTTAATTCCACTCTTTCAAGTATAGGGACACAGGAAGAGCACAGCTCATGGAACTTCCTCCTCAGTCCTTCCCACATGTGCTAGCATTTTACATGTGTCTTCGAGATTTTGTCTTGCAGGTTCAATGCACCAGGATCTATCTGTTGTTTATAACTAGAGGCACTGTAAATACTGGGCAGACCCAAGTTCAAGTTTCCCTTTCTGTTTCTTCTCAATCTGAAGCTTAGTCAACAGGATTGATGGGAGAAAAAGGGGGAAAAAGACCTAAAATCTTTTTCTTCGGCACCAAAACTTGCAACAGAGTTGCAAGATATAGGCCCGTCATCCATGGGACTAGCTACACACTTGAACTTCTTGCCTACATCCAACTTTCTGTGCTCAGCCCTTGGTAGGCATCAAAGCTCTGCCATCAATTAAATTATAACTACGTGATAGTTAACCTTCCTCAGGACATTTAAAAACAGTGTTTAGCTAGTGATCCAGATCCCAGGGCAACCTTTGGAAGTGACAATATGCCCTGCTTTTCCTATTACTGGCTAGTATTTTTTTTTTCTCTGAACCAGAAAGCCTAGAAAGAGAAGAAAGGAAAAAAACAGGCTTTCTTTCTTTCCTGGCAGATGCAGTTTGTGGCTCAAAGCCTTCACTTCTCTCGCAGGATGAGTGTAGTCAGGCGAGAGGAGAAGCTCATATCTGTATGTCTCATCCTAGGCTGTAGAGAGAGGTGTGCACGGGCGTGCTTCTTATGTCTGAACCACAGGCACCTTTTGTGGGGGAACACAGAGGAAATGAGCACCCGCGGAAGCATCAAGAGCTAAAGACAGTTTTTTTTTTTTTTTTTTTAAGTGAAATACAAATCAATTATACCAGCAGTACACCTCACCCTTAGGTCCACCTGAGAGTATTGCAAATGTCTAAAGACCTGTGGACCAGTGTTCTTTGTGCTATGAGTTACAAGAGTCAAATGGGAACTGACTTAAATGCCTATCAATTGGTGTTAGAACACACTGGGGCGTACTCGAGCAATAGGATGCTAGTTTGCAATAAAACAAAAGAGCTCTTACTCATGCGACCACACCATCAACCTCAAAACATTTTACTGAGTGAAAGAAAGCAGCCAGGCAATGGGGGCTGTGTAAACCGCTGCTTCTGTGAATTGTCAAGGAAGGGTACAAGCCACTGAGCAGTTGCCTGGGAAGCTATGGAGAAAGTAACTAAGCAGTTGCTTGGGAAAGGGTGTGTGTGTGTGTGTGTGTGTGTGTGTGTGTGTGTGTGTGTGTGTGTAGGTAGGTACTGGAGCATGATGGAAGTGATGGAAATATTCCAAAAGCTAATTTGTGGTGGTAAATTTGCTACAAGGACACCAAATTGTATATTTTGAACCTGGTGGATTGTGGGGCGTGTGAAATACCTGGAATCAGTTTATATTTAAAAGAGTAGCTCAGCCTTTAGCTTGGAGCAGTCTATGAATGTCTCAGGTTCTTTCCCCAACAGAATGTCTCCGGTATCTGTGTTCTGCACACTGCCTGCCACTCCTCTGAAACCTGATAGCAACCAGTCCTTCCATAGCTGTTGAATCTTCTATAGGTGTTGAACCCCGAGGCCCAGGAGCTGTAATTCACACTAACAACGCCCAGCTCTCTCTGAAGCCATCAGAGTCTTTTCATGCCAAATTAGAGTTAAGCACAGTTATCACCTGTTAGGAAAATTAAGCTCTGGTTTCAGGAGCTTTGTGTTTTCAAATCAGTCGAGCTCCTTGAAGTGCTGCCAGCAAATCAGCAGTGGACGTCAGTGGGAGACAGATGGAGTCTGTGGGCCTGGGTTTGCCAATAATGAGATGGTCAATACCTTGCTGGAAATAAAATTAAACATTATGAGCTACCGTCCCTCTCAGAGCACCTTGGCTGCTCTCTGCGTGACAATGACCTCACTAATTGCTTATTAGTGTGAGTTTTATTTCTGTACGAAGTGTTGGCAAGTGTGTGGAAATGGGGTAGGAGCTGGGCAGACATGGAAAGCAGAAAGAAAGGGAAGGGGAGCTTCAGGTTTGTGAGGGGTTTACAGTAGGTCTCTATTATGCCCACGACACAGAACAGCAACTAAAAAGGCTGTCTGCATGGTGTTCTGTATATGCTATGGAATCTTAGCCATCTCTCACACTCATAGGGTAGGTTTTCTTATTTGCATTTTTAAATGGGGAAACTGAGGCAAATGAGGTCGGATACCCTGTTCTAGACAACTGCAGGCCAGTCTTATCTGTAGGTGGCTCCAAGCCCAGGACTCTTCCGACAGTGCTGGGACAGAAAGAGGAGGCCTCTACAATGGCCCAGCTAGTTCTTGCTGAGAATCTGTGTAACCTTGACTCTTCTTGCTCCTGGTCTTTGTGCAAGTACAAGACCCTCTGAGCAAAGGAAAAAGAGGATGGCTAAGCCTGTGCCTCATCTTTTCACCCCTGCACATTTCACTCAGACATGCTACCCTGTGATAATGAGAAACAGGAGGACCAGTCATGGGACATTGACCCTCAGGCCACTCAGTCAGGCAGTAGCCATATCTCCCTCCATTCTGGAACCATACCATTTTCCTGAGACTGCCCTTCACTTGGGACAACCACTCCTTTCTGTCAGCAGGGTTTGGCACCCTGAGTATCTATGTCAACATAATGTCAGAGATACAGCTATCATGAAGTCACCTCACACAGACACTGACTGAACTCTCACAGGGTCACTGGTGATTCTGTCAGCCATGTGCGTGGGCTCACTCTAACCTCATTTCCTTTACCTTTATAGACCATAATGACACCATTCCTCCTAACCCTGGCACATAGTATCTCATATGAATAAAACATCTCCTGCCTGGGCTCTGGGCTTTCCCACACTGCCTAACTGAGCTAATTCTGTGTGGTGATGCTCACGTTTCTCCTGTTTCGTAGCTCTGCTCTTTCAGGGTGCTCTGTGCTCACTTCTTTTGCAATGCTTGCTGTATTGTACTAAGTCTGTTGGCTTGCTTGCCCCTTTATCCCTGAACAAAAACAAAGGTAGACATGAACCCCCGAGAAGCATCATCCCCAGTGAGGGCAGACTATGAGCAAACCAATGCAAGCACCTTCGTAGACTTCTAATTTCTATTTCCAAGCACAGTTGCTGGGAGAGGGTTGTATTGGTGGATGTTTATGGCAATAGATGTCTGGGTCTGCAACTCAGTATGAGAAATTTGGCAATAAGGTTTTTCCACCCTGGGGTCCAGTGGTGTTCCTTCTGTGTCGAGAGCACAGCCTTCTCGGTGAACTTTCTTTGTACTCAGTGATAAATTTGCCCACTGTAGCCCATTGTTCTTGATTAGATGTTGGGGCACCATAGGTGAGAGAGGAACAATTCTGGGAGTAATTGAACACAAATCTTCACAGTGGATCAGCACTGGGTTACACAGCCCAGGTATTTCTGTGATTGTGATGCTGAGAAATGAAGGGGGAGGGGCAAACGTTCTCAAATCACTCTTTCATTGGAGGAAAACAGGACTTGGTATGTGCAGTCCAGATGGCCATGGTAGGAACAATAACTGCATAGGACTGGGGCTGGAGGTAGTGTGGGGGGCAGGGGGGCAGGGGGGCAGGAAGAAATGCTCCTGTGAGAAATTTGAGTCTTTTAGATGTAGGCATGGAGGATTTAAAGTAGAAACTTCTTGAATGTCTTTGAACACTCTACCCTTCCATTGGGTGAGTGTCATACAGTGTAAGAAATATTATTCCCATTATACAGATGGGGAGGTTGAGTTCTATGCTCAAACAGCTTAAAAAAGATTGATTCTGGGAGACAAATTTGGCCATCTGATTTTAACCCTCTTGTCTACAGACAAATACATCAGTTTCTTCTTTTTTTTCTAAATACATAAGGAAAATGACATTCTTTTTTGAGCTTTTTTATTCATGAAGAGACATGGCTTAGCATATTAGCCCACAGATATCTGATACAGCTGGGTTTTCCCTCTCTCTCTCCTGAGGCACAATGCCCTACCATCTCTTCAGAATGGCTACTCCCTCAAGAATCAATTTTTTTCCTGCATGAGGTTGGATAGATCAGACCTTTGTTGGTTTTTGCTTCGCTTCAGTTGGCCTTTAGACTCTAACTCAAAGTTATATACTAACTCAGACAAAATCAATGCCACCTCTCATGAGTCTTCTCTGAACTTACTGGAGTTTTAAATATTTATTTGTGAAATTATTTGGTTTTCTCTGAATAAGCACAGTATGTAGAAGGTAATGCCATGTTTTCTTTGTCATGTTTCTAGCGACGTGGCAGTCGCTAGAATGAGTCTCCCATCACTGAGATCAAAGCAGGTAGTGTAGGCATGGGTGGTCCAGGGGCTTCAGAGACGGGGCTCAAAGTGTTAGCTCCCACAAGATGGGTAGAGTTGGCCTCTGTCTACACTTCCTTTCCTGGGGAGAGCCATGCCTGTCTCTACAGTATTTTGTGAAGATGCTTTGAGTAATCACGAGTGGCTCTCATTGGAGCTGATCTAGCCAGGAGGAGGAAACAGGGGTGTGGGGTGGAGAAGTCACCTCAGGACATACTGATAAGGTGAAGGTCAAAGGAGTAGGGTGCTCACCTGTGGTGAAGCCTGATTCCTACAAGTCCCAGCAGCTGAGAGTGAGCACAGATCCTGTAGGTTTAGTCCTCAGCAATCCTCTGGGGAGTTTGACCACTCCCCTACCCAAGGAAGGGACCGATGCTTCATCAGTCCACCTAGGTTTCAAAGCGATAGTGTCTAGTCTATAGATGGTCAAGGCATCCTGATATAGTCTGCCTGGTGATTACTGTACTGCTCCCGAGGAAAGGCTTTTACAGACAATGCCACTGTCCTTCCCAAGACTTAAGCATTAGCTCCTATAAGGGCTTTTCTACTGTATACTCAGCTTTTTTCAAAGCTTCAGAATAGAAATCAACCTGACTTTTTAGGCCCCAGCCAACTGCGATTCCTCCATGGTGGGAGAAAGATTGCACTGTAGACATCCTGACAAGATCCCGACTTGATCCTTTTCTGTGGAAATTCTTAAGCCTGTGGACACTGGTTAAACGTTGTCTTTAGGCTGTTTGCCTTTTGTTTTGCTCCTCTGCCTGCTGATTTTGTTCCAATAACTCTGCCTTTGCATTGTGCTTGCTGATTGATAAGCTGCTAGGATACGCATTGGTCCTTACTGAGACTGTGATCACCCTCATCACACAGAGGAGCAAGTGGAGACTACTGGGATCCAGGGACTGGTCATGCCACACAGCTAGCATGCAGCAGAATTGAAATTCTACTTTCATCTGTTTAGCCGGAAAGAAGCCCTGGGTTATTTCTAGCCTTTCTCACTGTACACCAAGCCCTGTGAGAGCTCTGTTCTATGGACTTAGAAATTATGGAGTCACCGTCTTTGCAAATGGGCTATGGACTCTGGTAAGGGAGAAACCAATGCACTAATTACAGCAGAAGAGGGAAGGTTGAAGGTCTCTAGTTTGAGGCTATACTATTTTCTACTCCTAATCTGAGCAGCTGTCATTTTCATTCATATTAATTCATTAATTGACTAATTTTCTCAGTCATCCTCTTACTCATGAAAACATTCATTCATTCTTCCATGTGTTCACTAATCTATTCCTTCATTCATAAATTCCCACTCTTTTTTAGTCATTACATTAAATAAGACACTTTTATGGGGTATCAGCCACAGGTCAAGCACTATGCTAGGCACTATTGTCTTACAATGAGCCATAGTACATAGCCCATTATAATAGGTAAGCAATACTGAAGATGATATTACTCTATAAGTCCAGACCATTTCTCTTCATGTGCATTGTTCAATGCATGAATAAATGAATAAGGACAGCAATAATCGTATTTAGAAAAAGCAAGAAGGAGAAACAGAAAAGAGACTTTTCAACCCACACCACCCTCTGCTACACAATAGAAGGGTGCCAGATGCCAGGGCTGCTTCAGGAAATCATTGCCTCCTGATCCACTCACACAGATTAATTCGAGCCTCTCTCTTTCCTGTCCATTCCCTTCCTGATCCTCCTGATGTCAGGCAGTCTTTGGGTCAACATGATGAGGTCAGCCTCTGAAGAGCTCTACAGGGTATAAGCAGAGCCTGAATGACCCCTGCCCAGACTGTATTGATTGAAAAGCGTTTCCAACTGCCTAAGGTCTGCATCCTCTCTCATGAAGGGCCAAGCACTCCAGATGCCTTCTGTAGGAAGTCATTTAATTGTGTTCTGTGCTGGGTTGGGTAGCCCTAGATAAGCAGAAGGCTGGAAACTAGAGACAAGTGGCAAAGGAGATATTGTTTCTGCCCCATCTGCTCAGACAAAGAGAAAGGCAATGTGATGTCTGGGGAGGAGAGATCACAATTATAGAGGGTTTTGCTGTTTTGCTTTGCAGATCATTATGTGATCTGAAAATATGATATACACGTTGTAGATAGATAAATGAACAGGTAGGTGGATAAAAACTTAGGTAAATTGAAATAGATACCATTTGATAGAAGGTGCTGTCTTTGTCACTGCTGTACTGCTGTGAAGAGACTCCATGATCACAGCAATGCTTATAAGAGAAAACATTTAATTGGGAGCTTGCCTACAGTTTCAGAGGCTTAGTCCATTATCATCATGGTGGGAAGCATGGAGACACGCAGACAAGCACTGGAGCAGAAGAGTAAGAGCAAGAGTGAGAGCAACCGGGGTGGAGGGAGAGCGAGTGAGCAAGCGAGAGACACTGTGGGCCTGGTGTGTACTTTGGAAACCCCAAAGCTCGTCCCCAGTGACACTTTCTCCAAAAAGGTCCTACCTCTGAATCCTATTCAAATATTCAACTAACTGGGGATTAGACATTCACATATATGAGTCTTTGGGGCCCATTCTTATTAAAACTACCACAGATGCCAAGTGTCAAACCAAATACAAATTTTAAAGCTCCATGATAGTTTTAACTGATATTGGTTGCATTATACTAATAGTTAACTAGTCTTACACTAATGACTGATTCAGTCCTAACAGAGAAAAGGAAGGATACAGACAGGGAAAGAGAGAACAGACTTTTTTCCCTTACTTCTCACAGAAGCTCTGTGAGGTAGGACTGGCACTTTTCTGTGTACTTTAATGGTCAAAAGCATTTCTGAAATTGTTCATCAGATACCATGGAGTGAGGGGACAGTGGAGTGAGGCCCTAATGGTCATCTTCTTAGGACTGACTTTTTATTTGAACTCTTAGCCTCTTGTTTTGAATAGAAGAATCTGTCTGTCTGTCTGTCTGTCTGTCTGTCTGTCTGTCTGTCTGTCTGACGGACTGCCTGTCTGTCTGCCTATGAATGACCCGGTTTGTGGGTTGAGTTACAGTATTAAACAGTGGTGGAAGTCGTGAGCAGATCCACAGAGTGGACACTTGCTGTCGCTAACTGGGTGTCTGATGACCGCCTGAAAGTTAAAATATCCAAAATGAGACTCATATTTTCAAGCTCCACCTCTCCAGGATGCCCCAGTTTCATAAGTGAGACTTTCTTTTATCCATCTTGCAGCATAAAATCCCAGAAGGTGAATTCTTCATAAGTGTAGTTGTTTCTCCTCCTGTCTGAGACTGATGAGGCTAGGCAATCATGAAGATTTTCATCTGGCGCTTGACTGAAATGTCTGGAAAAATACAAGCAGTATTACACTGTGTCTGTATTTCACTGTGTCTCATGAAGGTCTCCTGGTTATCACAGCATGGTGAATGATGCTAACATATGGGGATGGAGAGAGAGAAAGAGAGAGAGAGAGAGAGAGAGAGAGAGAGAGAGAGAGAGAGAGGTTTCATACACCATACACACAACAAAGAATGGAAAGAGAGGGTCCATTTTGAACTAGTCCATTCCTGTGAGACTTGTTCTATTCTGCGAGATCGACATTATTCCTGCAAATGTAGTGATCCATGCTTTAATCACCTCTCACTAGACCTTTCTCTTAACGACCCATTGCCTACAAATATCAGTACATTGGAAATCAAGCTTTCTGTGGGGCAATCTGAATTCACACTCTGCCCACCACCATCGTCTTTGCCTCTCATTCAGTCCACGATGGGAAGAGTTCCCATGAACAGGTATGACAAGTAACACAGTCAAAATTAGAACTGCCATTTTACAGAGAAGGGCAATGAGACCCAGAGTGGTCCAAAGTCACCCAGGCAAGATCACTGAGCTACAGCAGAGTCCAAACTCACAGACTCACCCTGAGTCCTGCCACTGGGCCTCACGTGTCACTCTTCTGGCTACTGCTCGTTTCTTAAGGGTGCCGGAGCTCAGAGAAGAAGAACACCAGAATTATCTATCAGTCAAGGCTCGTGAAAGAGAGGGGACTTTGAGGAGATGCTACCAGAAGACATCTGAATTTTCACTCCTCAAAAGAGATCCACAGGAAGCTTTAGATATAAAAAGAAACATCTGGTGGTCACTTTGGGAGATGTCCCACATGTTAGCCCTGGGTCAGTGGACAGGCCAGGAGACCCCACTGGTTCCCAGTCAGCCTGCTGTGCTCACTCAGCTCTTGTCATCCAGGGGAACAGAGCTGGCGTTAATTAGCTCTATTTGCCTGTCAATTCCACAGCATCTCCAGCTTCATGCTCTTTCCCTCTCTACACTTGATCTCACGAGAGAATAACCCTGCAGCCCGGAGCCCACACTCGGCTGGGGCGGCTTTCTGAAAGTTGCGCTGCTAATTACTCTGATTCCTTCTACTTGCCAACTGCTCCCTCTGCAGAGGGGCTTCTGAGGGTCCAGGTCCCCCAGTCAAGCTGTGCTTCTGAGAAACGCCCGTCCTCGTTCTACCTCCTGGAGCATATGTGTTTTCTCCCTGTGCAGACCACCCGGAGAACAACTGGACTTTTCTCTTCTGGTTCAGATTAGTGAAAGTCACCGAAAGGAATGGTGGCCGAATGTGACATTTGATTGGGTTTTCACAGGACATACTGAGGTCTTAAAAAGAAGAAAGCCTTGCTCCTTCACATCCTCACATGGCTCCTCTGCTGGAGAGCAAGAGGCAATGCATGTTGGTCAGTTTTAACTGCAATACAGCCTACAATCATCTAGGAGGACAGCCCCAGGAACTGTCTAGATTTGATTGCTTGTCAGGAATTGCCTTCATTGCTAATAGAAGTGGGAAGGTCCATCCTGAATGTGTGTCATGAGCAGGGCTCGGAACCTGTAAGATTGTGCATACTTTCTCTTGACTGTGGGTGTGAGCTAGAGAGAGAGGCGAAGGGCACGTCAGACAAAGTGAGCAGGAGAAGTGTGCAAACTCCTGACTTCTACATTGGCATGTATGCTACAGTTATGGAGTATGGCATGTGACTCAGGAGAACCCAGAGGTGGGAGGGGGTATTGTGTTCCAGGAGGCTCTGTTGCCATAGGTTGAATTGTATCCTCTAAAAAGACACATTGTTTCCCTTTGACAGATATTTGTGAATGTAAACTCACTTGGAAATAAGATATTTGCCAATGTCACAAGCACAGACACTGGCCTTTAGTCCAATATGACTGATGTCTTTATAAGGAGCAACTACCACCCAGACACACAGGGAGAGAACACCGAATACAAATGCTGTATGAGAAAGGTTCCCATAGGCTCATATTTGAGAACTTGGTCCCTAATTGGCAGAACTGTTTGGGAAGGATGATGGAGGAGATGTGTCACTGGGGGCAGGATGTTAGGTTTCCAGAGTCCGTTTCATTCTCAGTTATCTCTGCCTTGTGGTTGTATCTCCAGATGTGGTCTCTCAGCTACTGTTTCAATTTCCTGAGTTTTGCCATGCTCCTTGCCAAGATGGTGATGGACTCAAACCCTCTGAAACTGTGAACTTTAAATAATCTCTCTTCTATAAGTTGCCTTGGTTATAATGTCTTATTACAGCAATAGAAAAGTAATAAAGACAATGATAGAGACAGATACTGCAGTGATACAGTCGTAGATAACGTGAGTTTTAGACTTTTGCTTCTTAAAACTATGAGAGATTAAATTGCTGTTGGTTTTTTGAAAGTTGAACATTTTACTTATTTACATTTCAAATGTCATCCCCTTCCCTGATTTCCCCTCTGCAAACCCCTATCCCATCCCCCTTACCCTGCTTCTATGAGGGTGCTCCAAACCACCCAGCAAGAGGCATAATGTTTTGTACACTGTGTAAAGTTTACACTTGGGTTATTCAAATGCTGATTTCTCTGCCCTCATATCTTGGTTCAATCTGGACATGGCATTGTTGTGCTTAAACAAAGAATCTACTGTCTCAAGTTTGTGTAAACACTTCTTACTATTTATTCTCTGCCTTGTCAATAAATGCTGATCACCCAATGACTGGGCAGAATAGAGAATAGGGTGGGACATCTGCCAGCAGAGGAAAGAGAGTGGAAGATGGGGGAGAGACAGATCAGTGGCAGGATGGAGAAACTGGAGCCATGAAAAAGAGGTTCAAAGAGCCAGATCAATAGTAATAATATGCAAGTATTATGGGATGGGGCTGGATTAGCATACGAGTTAAAGGTAGATCATTTAACTGCCCAGCTATTGAGGTACAGTTTTGAATTAATTTTATTTTGTTTCTGTGTGGTTATTGGGGAATAGTAAAAGAAAAGAAATTTAGAAGGTTTATTAATTCATTCTTTATATTTACACTAAAGATAATTCATTTACGCTCAGCTTCGGTTACTTGCTATGGCAATCCTAGGAAAATGACACATGCAGAAACTTCCTAAATGTTAACACTGTTACTGTGGAACCCTGTGGTACTGGGCATGAGGGAGGGAAAGACAACCACGATAGAAGGGACAGTGCTGTATTAATCATGGAGGTAATTCTCCCACCATGCATCTGGGCCCTAGGTGTGCAGGTAGAATACTGCAGCCTTGCATGGAGACACTGGGACAAATCTGGATTTTGAGACAAGGCTGTCCATCATCAGAAAAAGACAGTGAATGGTACACTCAGCCTCTTTGTCCTCCACATCAAGGCTTCAGTACAGGAGGGCATTAACAACTCAACGGTTTCTCAGAGTGGCACATCATCAAGCTAGTATAACTCCCTAGTGCTTACACTTGCAGTCTCTTCTTGCTTAGATGGCTTTTGACTTTGAGGAGTAAAGACCAAATAGCTCAGTGCAGCAGGTGTTGCCATGTAGATTAAGATCTCTCAGGGTCCACCAGAGGCTGACCACAGGGCTTTGTCAGGAGCCAGTGAAGATTGCACATGAATATTTTTGAAGCAGCCCTTGAATTGTCTCTCTCTCATCTGCAAGCAAGTGTCTTTTCTAATAACAATCGATCACAGCTCACCCTTTTAGAAGAGGAGTTTGTTCTGATTGAAGATCTATGTGCTGGCCCACATTTTCTCGCTTCTCTGAAGTTGTGCAAGGCCATGAAAATAGTTTTACACAGTGGATGTGAAACTAACTATCCACTAGACACTCGTTCCAGTTAGTGGGGCCCAAGACACAAGACAGAATCCCTGTATGACCGTGTGAGAAGGATCTGTCCCCAGAGAACTGCTGGGCTCATGCTTTGCGCAAACAGAATGATAAACTTGTAGACGATAAGTAGCTGATATTTACATTTACAGTGTATATACATTGTTTATGAAAATGTGATGGTTTGTATATGCTTGGCACAGGGATTCGCACTATTAGGAGGTATGACCCTGTTGGAGTAGGTGTGTCACTGGGTGTGGGCTTAAGACCCTCACCCTAGCTGCCTGGAAGTCAGTCTTCCACTAGCAGCCTTCAGATGAAGATGTAGAACTCCCAGCTCCTGCATCAGGCCTGCCTAGATGCTGCCATGCTTCCACCTTGTTGATAATGGATTGAACCTCTGAACCTGTAAGCCTAAAACTCTAACTAAGAGAGACCATAACAAATGAAGTACATAGTTTGGATATGCTGGGGGCACAGATATTTCCCATCTTTCCAAAAGTTGTCAAGCTCTTAGGACGTGCCAGTTATCCCTTGTCTACTGGCTGCTCTCTTATGCAATCCTTTAAATGTATTGAGTTCTTATTGAATTAGCAAGAGAAAGAAGGCTGGCGTGATCTAGGGATTATCTAGCTTGCTTTCCTCATTTACCTTAAGCTCTCTCTCTAAGCCAGTGGAAGGGCCAAGCTAAGACACTGGTCTCTTGAATTGAGCCCTGATTGTACCTTGTTCCCTACAAGGCAGCATGTCGCCGAGGCTGTACTTGCATCCACCAGGCTGCCTGTGAGAACACTGACCACAGCAGGTATTTTCCTTGCCGTATGCAGTGTCCTAACATGGATCTGCAGTCATCTGCAGAGAATTTCTACTACTGACTGTGGTATAGAGAGAGGGAGACCAGGTCATATATTGTATAAATCTGGATGTTTGGGGGAATGAAAAGGGGGCACTATCAAGAAATCATGGATGGGGGGAACAGTGTATACTTGAAAATTGGGCTTCATGGTTGCTACAGTCAGAGGTAATGCTGGTGAAAGCAGATGAGAGGAAGTGTTGCCTTAGAGTTCAAGGCACTATGAAGGAGTCTACGGTGTTCGTGCTCTGGCATTATTAATGACTGTTTTTGTCTATTCACACAGGCCACTTTGCTTCCCGAGTTTTCAGTTGCCCCTCTTTGAAGCAGAACAATGACCAGTTCTCATGAAGAGGATAACATGAGAATGTATTGAAAGGACCATGTCAGTTGTAAACAGCAGGATGTCTGCGTTTATTGTTACTGCAGTTACTGCTGACCTTGGGACTGTGCCGGCTGCTGTTCCTTTGTAAGGTGGATCGGAGGTTCTTCGAGTGTGTCTCTTGTTAAAATTACCTGGGCAGATTTGTCAAATAAATGCTGCATTCATTTGTGTGAGATGCCATATGGGAAACTTAGCAGCAGAAATGGACCATCTTTTAATTTTGGAGGCCAGGTTCAAGGTGAGTTTAGAGCTGGCTTGACAAATCACTGTGTCTTCACATGGCCTTCCACAGTATTCCAAGTTTCTCCTCTTAATACAGACACCTTTCTTTAGAACTACCCCAAGCTCTAATTTTAAATTACCACTTTCTGGGAAGGTTCTGTCTCTACCTGTCCCTGAACACAGACAGATTTTTGGTGTTGGAAGTCTGGGCTTCATCATTGCCAATTTAGGGGACACAAAGTAACCTGTACCAGATGTTTTTCTTTTGCTGAAAATGTGGGTACCTTTATTCCTTTTAAATTGATCCTCTTTTGAGAGAGGGTGTCATGTAGCTTAGGCTGGCCTCACACCCACTCCATTGTGAAGATGATCTTAACTTCTGATCCTCCTGTTTCCATCTCTTAAATGCTGGGATTAGAGATCGGCACCACAAGATTATGTGGTGCTGGGAAATCAAATCTAGGTAATTTTTTTGCATGTTAGGTAAGCATTTGAACAGTTGAGCTATAGCTCTAGCCTGAAGCTGTTACCTGGAAGGTCTTGAACTCTTGTGTTAAAAGGATAACGCCTTTCTCAACACTCATCAGAAAAGCTTCTCATGGTGATTTCGACAGGTACGCACAGTAGTCAACCTAAGAGACTGCGCCAGCTCTAATGGGACAACTGTATCTCACTCCTGTTGTGGATAGACCCAGCCTCGTCTTTTGATGGTAGTTCCACTTTCCTGGGAGGGGCTGCAGAGCAGGAGTTAATCAGTACGCCTGTGAACCTTTTGTCCAATTGAATTTGTAAAATAAAGGCTAGAGCCAGTGATTGGGCAGTAGAAGGGGAGGTGGAGAAAAAGGCTTAGGAGGAGTCAGAAAAGGAGGCGTCGGAAGAGGAGGAGTCGGAAGAGGAGGAGTCGGAAGAGGAAGTTGACAGTGGTAAATCTGCCCAATATAGGCTTACAGTTTATAACGATAAATATTGAGTTGTGTTTTCCTTGACCAGACTTATTTGGGTCAGAGATTTACCGCAACAAATTGGCATCTAACTAAGCAGGGCTCACATAGGCTCTCAGAGACTGAAGTGGCAAGCATAGGGCCTGTATGGGTCTACACCAGGTCCTCTGTCTATATGTTGTAGTTGTTAGCTTTGTGTTTTTGCGGGACTCTTAACAGTGGGAGTGGGGCTATCTCTGACTCTTGTTTGCTCTTGGGACCTTTTTCCTCCTATTGAGTTGCCCTGTCCAGTCTCGATATGAGGGCTTTTGCCTTGTCTTATTGTATCCTGTTTTGTTGTGTTTGGTTGCTCTCTCTTGGAGGCCTGCTCTTTTCTGAAGTAGTGGATTTGGAGGAGAGGAGAGGCGGGGAGAAGCTGGGAGGAGTGGGAGAAGGAGAAACTGTGGTTGGGCTGAGAGAAGAATCCATTTTCAATAAAAAAAAAAAAAACAACCAAAAAGAAATCAAGAAAAGACCTTCTATAAGGTCATATGAAGGATAAAGAACATGAATGTATGGTTTGACATATGTCACTAACCCAAATAGTCACAGGCCCAGGTGGCTACTCACATACAGGTATTTTCAAAATTACAGTTCAGGCTCTCTTACCAATCCCACTTGGAGTTTCATGGTCATGTGCCCTATGAAGACAGCTTGAACTTGGTGACCATTTCTTCCATCACAGAAAGATGGTCTACAGGAGAAGTGGTCATCATGTAGGTGACAATAAGCACTGAAGTCCTTGTCAAGTGACTTCCCTTTTGCCTCACACATCAGCCACTGGGTTCCAGCCCCAGCCCTGCTCAGAGAGAAAGTCTGGGCTCCGTTTCAACAAAGCACTTTACACCTACATAGTTTATTGATGGGCGATTTTTCTTTAGTTACTGGGGACAGCACTGCAACATAGCTTCTTCTTCTTTTTTTTTTTTTCTTATTGAAAATAGATTTCTGTTTCATGAAATATGTTTTGATTATAGTTTCCTCTCCCATAGCTCTTCCCCCTTCACTACCCACCCAAATTTATATCCTTTCTCTTTCTCACTAGAATATAATTAGACTTTAATAATGATGATGATGATGATGATGATGATGGTGGTGGTGGTGGTGGTGATGATGATGATGATAGTGGTGGTGGTGATGGTGGTGCTGATGACGAAGTACAATAAGATAAAGTAAAAACAAACCAGAACAGGACAAAAGAAACAGAAAAAAAAGGAGTTAAAGAAAAAGTATAAGGAACATAGAAGATGCTCAGATACATACATATACACTGAAAACCTATAAAAATAAAATCGGAAACAATACTATAGAAGCAAAAGATCCATAAGGGGAAAAAAGTTCAGCTTTTTTTTTTTTTTTTCCACAAAGAGCTGTGAGCAGTAAGTTCTAAGGCAATGAGCATACTTCCAACTTCTAGGAATTCCAAGGAGACACAAGACAGTGTTGCATTGGGCAGAAGCTTTGGCTGAGGTATTTGAAGAAGATCTAAAGGTTTCTTCTCTTGCTCTCTCGATTTCACACACAGGTATTAACACACACTCGTGGTTATTGTACACACACACACAAGCCTCTTGTACGATCATTCTTCCTCTGTTGTCAACCACTGTTTAGCCTGAAGGCAGAGAGAGAAAAGGGCTACGCTCCATCTACTTCCACTCCCGCCATCAAAGCATGGCCCCGCCCATCAGACCGGCAGTTATCACTTCCTGTTACCAGACCGGAGACCACTATGGGCTGTTTCTGGCATTCTCACTCTCCCTTCCTCACACACCTGTCTTCTCTGGAACACCGAAGGCTTCTTTCTCACTGTCCAAGAAATGTTCTTGCTACAAGAACTTATAGAGAGCAACGTGAAGCCTATGTGGAGGCAGACGAAAAGTGGCTGCTGAGAGCCAGCATGGGTTCCCCACCGGAGCTTACACTCCATTTTCAGAGGCAGAACTTTGCTTTAGCAAGAAGGGAAGCCACAGGTGAGGAGGTGGTGGCAGCTGCTTTTGGAAGTTGCCCATCCTCACCTTTGAGCGTGGCAGGGACTCTTTTTCACACGAAAGAACCATCAAGGTTTAGATGCACAGGTTTTTGCCTTGAGTATCTTGAAGCTACAGATGTTTCCAGACTTCATAATGCTTTAAGGGGCTTACAACTTTTTGGCTTGATGATATGAAAGAGATATCTCTCACGTAGAGGCCATGCTTCATTTCTGGAATTAGATTTTTTTTTTTCTGGGCTGGTGGTATGTGCCATGATTCCGTTTTTTGGCCGAGTGATTAGCATTTCCTGGTCAGACATGACCACGAGGGAAAATAACCGAGGCTCTAGGACAGCAGTTCTCAACCATCCTAACGTTGTGACCTTTAACACAGTTCTTCGTGGTGTGGCCACCCCCAGCCATAACATTATTTCCGTTGCTACTTCTAACTGTAATATTGCTACGATTATGAATTGTAACGTAAATATCTGATATGAAGGATATCTGATATGCGATCCCTATGGAAGGGTTGTTCAACCCCCTCAAAGGGTCTCGACTCACAGGTTGAGAACCAATTCTCTAGCAGTTATGCCTAACCTACAGCTTGGGAGCTGCATGTACCCAAGGATAGCTATGCATATATCTCAATACGAAATCATAAACTTACTTAAAATAGAATGGGATTTTGTTGTCATTTACTCTGTAACCCAGTTGCATAGTTTTACAGCATGAAATCTGTATGTGCCAATGTGATATCTCAGCATCAACGTGTTGGGCACGCTTGTGTGTGCTGTACCGGGAGACTGTAATATTGGGTAGGTCAGTGATTTAACATACTTTCACTTAGAATATTTTCATTTTCCACAGTTCTAATCTGTCTGTAGCCACGGCTGGAGTGGGAAAGCATCTGTATAACGTGAGATGGTGCTTTTGAGGGTGATTCAGACCCACAAGAAAGGGGAAATTTCTACCCCTAGAGGCAGCTAGATATAGGCAGCAAGGTGCCAGTAGTCTGGGCTGAGACACAGAGGCAATATGAAGGCCATGGTGCTTAGGTGAGGAAATGCTGTGGAAACAGAGGCAGGTTTTGCAGGGTCCCTGTGGTCAGCTATGGTTCTACACTAAGGACTTAGCTTAATTGACTTTTCCTAGGCTGGAGCATCCCACAGGTTCCCTTCACTTAGCAGGTCCACGCTGTCATTGGGAAGTAGATCAAATATGGTGGTGGGGTCTCCTTGCAGAGGACACAGTGATGTGTGGCTCACTACCCTGGGAAGAAAGGGCTTTTCCTTCAGCTGCTGGCAATACTGTTGTGGACAACATTTGACTGATATATCCCTTCATCTGAATGAGTGAGTAAAGAGAGTGAATGAATGAATGAATGCATGAATGGATGCAGTTCATTCTCTCATTATTTGGTATTCTGAACAGTACAACTACAGTCACATACAAATCACAGAATAAGTGAGCTAAGTTTGGAAAAAAGCCCGAGGAACAAATTAAATAAGAAACCTGACAGCTACACAGCAATTTCCCATCTTCAGCTTCCACTGACAGGTGCATTCTGACTGTAGGTCAGTTTCTGCTGCCTTGTACCTGACAGATAGCTTGGAATTTTTCTGCCATGAACAGAGATGGTCAAAGCATTGCCCTTGCCCTTAGGGGGATTCTGGTTGAGTTGCACAGAAAGCTAGAGCTAAGGAGTCAGCAGGTGCAGAGAGGAGGGGCTAGGAACTCTGAAGAAAGATGCAGCATTCCCTTTTGTTCCTCTCCTCTTCTCTCTTTTCCTCTCCTCTCCTCTCCTCTCCTCTCCTCTCCTCTCCTCTCCTCTCCTCTCCTCTCCTCT
>JANHMN010000007.1:46613787-46647344 GCA_030674055.1 Rhabdomys pumilio | reverse complement strand
TTCTTTCTTTCTTTCTTTCTTTCTTTCTTTCTTTCTTTCTTTCTTTCCTTCTTTCCTTCTTTCTTGGACCATCTTTAAACTTGTACCCTAATGGTGGACAACTTGAGGAGGAGAGGTCCTTACAAATAGGACCTTAAGACCAGAAGCAAGAAGCAAACAAAACAAAACAAACAAACAAATAAACAAACAAACAAAAAACAGGCATTGCAGGACAAACACATAGACATTAGGAGGAAAAGCAGCTCTGCTCCTGTGAGTCCCTATTGAACTACCAGAGAGGCCTGCGGATGCCTGTAAAGGCACAAGATCTTAGGTGTTAGTATTTCTATCTCTACCCTAGAAAGTGGAATAAACAGACAAACAAACAAACAAACAAAACTATAAAAAACAAAACAGGGCCCTATCTACCTCACAGGACTGCACTGCCATTTAATAGGTGGGTTGATCAGAAAGTCTCTCGGCATCTTTAACTCCCAGTCATCTTAAGTCTGGGGGGGGGGGATGATCATGTCGACCCCTGAGAAAGACAGAGCAAACAGAGGCTAAGGAAGAAGATTCAAAGTGTTCTATAGTGCAGAGCTGTATGTTGGCATTTTTAGCAGGTGTCTGGTAAATTCGTATTGAGGGAGAACAGACAAATATCTAGCATGAAACAAGGTTCAAATGCACACACACACACACATACACACACACACACACACACAGGAGTACGCAGACATCTTTACATTTGTGTAATCTAGCTTGAGATTCTTTGGGTTTACAGTTGTTAAGTGATCCTTGCTTTTGGCTCTTTGGAAAACCATTTATAGCTCCTGTCACAAGGAGGATACACCTTTCTGAAAGGTGTGAGCGCCTTTTCCTATGTTCTTATTTCTGGGATGGCTACAGACAGATGAGATTATGTGGCTGCAAGTCATGAGAACCTAACTTCAGGCTTCCCTTATTTTTCAGTCAATTATACTAGCAGTATATCGATTAACATATGTTGTCATGTCTCAGGGCCTGTGCTATGTCCATGGGACACAGTGGAGAGAAAGACAAACAGGACCCTGTTCCTAATGGTGCCTGCAGTTAAGAACAAGAAACTAGTCAATCATGAGTGTGCAGTTTTTATAGTTCTTCCCCCTCAACTGTTGCTAATATCTCTCAGTTGCCTGATTACTCCACAGTTAGTTTAGAAGGGAGACGACAGAGCATGCTAGGAAGAGAGCTCATTGTCTTGCATATATGAAGGTAGGCAGGGGAAAAGGTGGAGCTGCTCCAGTGTCTACATGGCCTCAGTTCTTCTATGTCCACAACAAATATACAGCATCAGGCTCTAACGTTTTAAAGTAACAACACAAGTAGAAAATCTGCATCCCCAAGGGAATGTTCAAATATTCTAGAAAGAAATTTTAGCATGAAGTTTCTGAGCATCATCCCAGAGAAGTATCTTAGACTCCGGGACTCACTTCTGTTCTTACATGGTTTATAACCTTGCTTCGCTAAATCCTGTTACCTGGAAGTCTCATTTCTCTGTTGTGAGCCTTTGTGGGTTGGCTATGTGCAGCAGGGTGGAAGCTTGGTTAGAGCAGCTCTGCATATTCCACGTGTTATAGAAACTGATCTGGGGAAGAGGGTAAAGAGGATGTGTTGCTGAGGGAACAGGGGAGGTCACTATGATGGAAAGAGATAAAGCAACATTGGGGAGCACAGAACATGGTCACAAGGAATGGCTGAGTCCATTATGTGACTGTAATTGTTGCTGGTGCACGGCATGAAGCTTCCATCCTGTGTTTTGGCTGAATCTCCAGGCAGGACCTGGGTTTGTGGTAGCTATTGCTATGGTGATGGGGGTGGGGACCAAGGAATCACTCTGAGTCTCAGAATGTAATTCCTCATTTGTTCTTGTGCTGTTGTAATAACCTACATCTATGTTTTCTAATCACTTGGCTGCCTTCTCCAATAATCCACGTTAACTCAGCTGGATCTCATGACTAACACCAGCCTTGTGTTTTTTTCCTTTTCTGTTTTACAGAGGAAGCTCAAACAGCATGAGGCATGGTGATTTGTGGAAGAATGCTCTACCAGTAGGAAGCAAGGCCTGGTTTGAGTACAGCCTATGTCTCCCCTGTAGCCTGAGTGTAAGGAAGACTCAGGGAAGAGACCAAAGTGAAGACCAGGGTGGTCTTCTTACCTTTGCAGCAAAACTAAGGGTTTACTCTTAGTTGCCTTTTCTGTTGTTTTAATAAAATACCCTGACAAAAGCAACTTGTGGAAGCAAAGATTTATTAGCCCACAGTTCAATATTTTATATTCCCTCAAAGCAGGGAATTTAAGGCTACAAGAGTCTGAAGCAGTTGATCACAGATCATCCACAACCAGGAAGCAGAGAGTGCTGAATGCATACTTCAGCTTTGCCTCCTTTCTCTACTTATGTAGTACAGGATCCTGGGTAGGGAATGGCCCTGCCCATACCGGTTGGATTTTTTTCCCATCTCAATGAACCCAAACAAGATAATTCTTCCATATACCCATTTATCAGATGACTTCAGATTCTGTTGGGTTGATAATTACAAGCACCCAAAGCTATAAGTTCAATGCAGTACTCAAAAGAATTAAAAATTAATGCAAAAAAATTTAACATCTCATTTCCTTTTTTAATAACCCTCTCCAAAATATTGAGGCAAGTCAAGTCTTTCTCCTCTTCTTCTTTTTTCTCATTTTCCTTCTTTTGCGTTTTCTTCTTCCTTTTTAGGCACTAGGAATGGAATCTCAATTCCATATCAACACTATGACTGAATTACATGCCCAGCCCCATCATGTCACCTGTCAATTCTTATCCCAACAGACCCGGCCAGGGGAATGCGAGCCTGAACAGCATGTTAGCTAATGCAACTCTGTACAGCAAGAGACTTATGTTGAGCAGTCCTGTAGTACATAAGAATAGCACAATCTCCTATAAAATACAAAGTAGTCAGTGCAAGTCATAGCCATATTCCAAGGGTCAGAAGATCCTATGGAGAGCCAGATCTCTATCATCCAGCCACAGTGCATTTTCATACTCCCTTTGCTCTTCTTGTGAGGCCTATGTGGAATCTTTAGGATCATCTAGGAATCATTAGAAGCCATAGAAGGGTGTGGGCCGTATGATAGAAACGCTTTCTCCAAATTATCTCTGCTCACTTCCTGTCTGGGTTTCTTTTCCAGCCCGAGCTAGGTGACCTTGCATGTTGAGTGTCTCTCTTATTGTTCTCTGTCACAGCATGTATTGCCACTAGTAGCTAGTGAGGTGGACTGAAGGCAAGTGAGTGGGTGATCGACAGAGTGAGGCATCTCATGTCACTGTCCCATGCCCAGCCTATAGTAGAGTTCACATAATCTCTGAAACAGAGTAAATGTGCTTCTAAGATCTCTATGTCTCTTGAAATAGCAGTTTCTTTCTTTTCTCGGGGCAAAAACTGTATACATTTTCATATGGAAGTAGAAATGACATATGTGCTTAACTCTGATAGACTAGAGTTACATACTTAACTGCCTAATCTTCCACTCAGTAGATGATACCACATGTAATCCTCAGTCCTCAGGATGAGCCTATGACTCAATGTATTTGCTGGGTGTGTAGTAAGCATTTAAATAAAATGTCATGTGCATATCATGCACACACACAACCATATATTATAGCTGTTTGTATTGAGACCTGCTTTGATAGTCTCAATATTGAACTCTATCCCAGCCAATTTGAATGATTCTTTAAACAAATACAATTCAAACAGATGTAAGCATTTGAACCTTGCTAAGTTAAAGTTTATTTTTAAATCCAGAGAGCTTTGGTGTTTGAAAGGACAATCCATGGCACTTGCTTGTCAGCTCAGGAAATATGTCCAAGAATTGAAGTGCAAAGTGAAGCAGCCAGACGACGGCTTTTCTAGGACACACTATCAGCTTGGAGCAGACGTGTCCAAGCAAATCCATTATGCCAAGAAGAAACTTTTATGGCTGTGAAACTGGCCTCAGAAAGATGGAAGTGGAGAAGACGGAAGTGGGCCACAAAGCTGTGCCCTTCTCGTCACAGAGCACGACTTCCCAGCTAGAGTGAAGTTGAGAAAGTGCTAGGCTGTCTCCTGTGAGCTCCACAGTGCCATGGCTGTCATCTGTACTTTTCTTTTCATTGCCTGTGAACTTTGAACCTGCTCACGGATAAATGAAACTGACGAGCGGAGTGCAAGCACTGGCTTTCAGCTGTCCTACAATTCATCCCTCTTAGATCGACTTTAAGCAGATAGCAATGGAGTTGACCTAAAATCATTTTTAGGGCTTTGGTGTTGGTAACATAAAATAACCTTGTGGACTCTTGCTGAGACCATGCTAAATATGACCTCAAGGCTGCCCATTCCTGGGTAGGCCCTTCCCATTTTCTTCTTGTTGTTCTCTTGAATGTGGTACATGTTACTATGCAGTGTGGCACCACAGGTGGGTACCTTTCAGATACTGTGAGACCCTCAGAGGCAACAGTTTATTCCTCCATCAATATGTGGATCCAGGCTGGATATGATACATAAGAAGAAACAGCTCATCCTAGGCTGGCCCTTAAGTTAGCTCCAAGTATGTTGTCCATCTGGAGAGCTGGCCCTCTTTTTATTCCTCTGTGTTTCTGGTGGAAAGTGGGCACTTCAGAACCACAGTCTCAGACTCTCCAGTTTGTGGGAAGGTCTTAAGTGTCTCCTATTTCTTTGATCATCTTACTTTTCGTGAGGCATCTAAGTTGGTGGATTACAAATCTGAAATCTTTTAGGACTGAAAAACAGCTAGACATCTGTCCCTTTGGTTTTTAAATTTTTGACAGTAGTTGCTTATTTTCTTTTGTTTTTGATCATTAGACACATTGAGGGGAAAAAAAACATTTAAGACATTGGCCTTTAGTATTGGTATGGTACTTATTTATAGATATTTATAGATATGTGGTTAGGATCTCTCTGATGGAGCTGACATGGAGTGTACATGGGGAACACCTCACAGGGCCTCACTCTATGAAGGTCTATAGGCAATTGATGGCTACTCTGAGACAGAGAATCAGTTTTCTCCAGAGATGAGATCCTCAGATAGGTTATCTAATCCAAAGTACAGCCTTAAGAACATGTATATATGAACAACAGTAAGTAGACTCAGAAGGTTATATTTGTGTGTGTGTGTGTGTGTGTGTGTGTGTGTGTGTGTGTGTGTGTGTTGCAATAATAGTTAAAGGAGAAGAGGGGGTCATAAAGTTGAAAGGGAGCTGAGGGGGAATGGGAGGGATTGGAGACAGAAGAGTTTGAGATGGAAGTGAAGTAAACACAATACCCAGGTATAATGTTCTCAAGAAAATTAAATGTAAAAATAAACTTTTAAAATTAAAGCAGTTGTAAATAAAGAAATGAAGAGCACAAAGAAAAAAAATCTCTCTGGTGGTACTTGTGGAAAAAGCCATAGAAGGTTCACCCAAAAAAGAGGTGTGTGCTGTGTTGAAGTAATTATTTAAATCTGCTGCTGGTCAAATCCACTATCTAAGCTGCCATGTTTCACAGCCAGAGGCCACATGAGTGCTGCAGCTAGAAACGGCCAGCCAGAAATACCAGCCCTGCCACCCACGAGAAGCCAATGTGGGAGATGGCTCTGCAAGGCTGGACATTCATTGCCCAGACCATCCCACCATCCACGCAGGCCCGGTAGAAAAATGAGACTCTAATGCTTAAATATTAATCAAAGGTTTTACATATTTAGTAATGCTCAATAACAATATGCCTATACAATTAGAGTTGTTTCCCAATTAGCTAACCTAAATATAAGTTGTTACCCATGACTGCTCTTAATACCTGTGTGGTTCTCCATCCTCCTACATCTCTGCCCTCTCTAGCTCCTCCTCTTCCTTTTCCTCTTCCTCTCCTTACTCCTCCCACCCTAGCTCCTCCTACAGTGCTATCTCAGAGAGAGAGAGAAAGAGAGAGACAGAGAAAGAGAGAGAGAGAGAGAGAGAGAGAGAGAGAGAGAGAGAGAGAGAGACTCTGTATTGAGTATGTTCACATGTCCTAGCTGAGGACATGGGACATTTCCTATATCTCTTGAGAATTCCAAGATATAATGACTTTATAGTGGGGATGATAACTAAAACCCCCTGTTTCATGTGCCCTCTGGCTGATCTATGGAGACAGGTCGAGGTTCGAGGTGACAGAGGTATATGAATAATGAGCATGTACTTGTCGGCAGCCCAAAGACAAGACGTGCTCCTCCTCAGATTCTCAAAAGGAAAGCACAGATGAGTTCCTTAGTCAGAAACCAGGTTTCCAATTCTATGTCCTGCTCACCCCACCACACTGTGTGCTCTGGGGCTCATCTTTCCCACCCTGACCTCTCTCTGGACAGCAGCAGGTGCTGGAGCACTCACCTGCCTAGGCTGGAACCTGAGAGTGAATGACATCTCACTCCTCATTTCACGAGTGCTCTGGTTTAATGGGCAAAGCTCACAGACACTTCCCTGATATTCTCATCTCATCTTTGCATACACAGGATCAGCTGATGAGATGCCAGCTCTCCCTGGCCCTTTGGAACTGTGTAGTCTTTTTCCATGTGTATTTGAAGTGTCACCAGCGGATCACATTCTTGTGAGACATATATTTTTTATTCTATTGATGAAGAAAACAATGAACTTTATCCTCAAATACCACCTGATATTGCAGATACTTTAGTCGAAGAAAACTTTATCAACTCACAGGCAGGCTCCTCTGATCTGCAGGTGATGGGGAAAGATTGGAGCCAGTTAGCTCTAAAGCTTAGTCTCTTTCTTGTCATCTGCTTTCATTGTGGATACTGCCATCTATTTTATTTTCCTGGTCATCTCTTCTAGCTTCTGCTGTTTAAAACATCTTCCTACTGAAGATGGTTGGTGAAGTTGATGAGAGTCATTAAATATACTTTTCAAACGAGAGTCTTGTCTGAGTGTCTAGAGCCAATGAGGGTTCACTTTTCTGACTCTGAGTCAATGTCTTCCCCATTCTTCAACCTTTTGTCAACACTCAGAATTGACACAAATTTTTCTCGTGATGTCACAGGGACTTCCTGAATCTTTTTTACATCAGGAACTTAAACAACATAAATCTGAGAGATGCCTGTTGCCTATAGCCCGGGTCTTGTATTTTGATACTAATTCCCCTTTCCTGTGAAGGGCTGCAGAGGTGTGAGTCAGTACACAGGTGATTTCTAGTGAACCTTCTGCCCATCTTAATTTGTAAAATAAAGGCTGGAGCCAGTGATTGGGCAGAGGAAGGGGAGGTGGAGAAATAAAGGCTGGGGAGAGAAGAGAGAGAAGGAGGACAACTGGAGAACGACAATGGAGGAGGAAGACGGCAGAGACAAGGAGAGGACGACTAGGGTAAAGGAGGTAGAAGGGTCTCCTAGAAGAGGAACAGAGTAGTGCCGGAGTATCTGCCCGATCTAGGCTTACAGATTATATTCATAATTACTGAGTCGTGTTTCTATTGACCAGTCCTGATTGGGTTGGAGATTTAAATGTCTCCCACTACAGACGTCCTTCTCTGAGAATGAAGGAATTTACTATGTCATGCTTAAGTGCCTTACTAAAGTGATTATTTTCATCCCTGCCCCCATGTATGAGACAACCTCTGTATCCATTATGCAGGAAGATTAAATCTAGTCAAGATAATTGTTCTTACAGGAGCAGCAGAAGTCTGGCACACAGTACTGCTTAACTCTCACATTCGCAAACCTTGATGCATCCCACAGAGATAAGCATGTTCTTTGTTATACAAAATAAGAATGCCATTCACAAACCTAATCATGGAACATCATTTCTTCTATTTATCCTTAAATTTTGTTACAGTATTTTTTAAAACTTCTATTTCTATTGTCTTCACTTGATTTTTTTTTTTTTTTTGTCTGTCTCATATTAAAACACACACCAGGACTGGAAACATTGGTACAAAACATTTTTAAAACAAACAAACAAACAAACAAACAAACAAACAAACTACTTTTTGATTGCTAGGCTGGAAATATTTAAGAACTAGTCAAGTGAGACCAAAGTGTCAAGGCAAATGAACCAAGGAGAGGGCCCAGAAAGCAAAGCATGGTGATAGGGTATCTTTCTCCTTGGCTTTGCTAACAAAGGGTAGGCTGCCCCTTCACTTCCATGGCCTGGAACAACACAGCGAACTTGAAACAAAGCTCAGGTCATCGTAGTCTCAGTGTGTGAAAAGGGAGTATAGTCAACAGTCTAGCAGGGACCTCACCTCCATGAAAACTTTGGAGAGTAGATTGACAGCTTACTGAGTGCTCATGTAAGGCAAGAACTGGCAGCTTACTCTCATTCATCCAAGCCTGCCTTCTGCACCCTCAAACACAAATGCTTGTGAGAAATTTCTCCACCAGGAACTTATAAACACAGAGATTTCCTGTTAGCTGTTATTCCAGGCTCCGCCTAACAGTTACCTAGCAACAATCAGGCAGGAGCCTGGCTCTTGTGTAATAGGACCTCTCTCCCTCTCTCCCCCTCTCCCCCTCTCCCCCTCTCCCCCTCTCCCCCTCTCCCCTTCTCTCTCCCCCTCTCTCCCCCTCTCCCCCTCTCTCTCCCTCTCCCCCTGTTTCCCCCTCTCCCCCTCCCCTTCCCCTCTCCCTCTGCTCCTTTCTCTCTGTCTGCCTACCTCTCTCTCCTCTCTCCTCTCCTCTCTCTGTCTCTGTCTGTCTCTCTCCCTCTCCTCTCTCCTCTCCTCTCTTCTTCTCTCTTCCTCTCTCCTCATGTATTCCCAGCCTGACTCTTTCCTTCTTTCTCTCTCCTCTCTCTTTCTGTCCTTCTCTGTCCCTTTTCCTTCTCTGTCTCTACTCCCTTCCCCAGACCTCCTTCCCAGGTCCCAAATAAACTTTCTATTATACTAGACCAGTGTATGGCAGATGCCTTGAGAAGATGCCTCAGCATGGGCTCCGCTAAGGTACCCCTTGTTGCCACATCATACCGCCAAATTTTATAAACCATATCATTTCTAGCCTGGAGTATCTGAAAACCATCAACCTGGGTTGTGTAAGGAAGTCTTGTAATTTCTTTCACTTTTGAGCAAGCAAATATTATTCTCTTCTGGGAGCTTCCCCTCCCTGTCTCCTTCCTGAGAAGGGCCATGGGAGCAGCCTTGTGGGGTGTTTCTAAGAAACAGCTGAGGCTCAGGTATGGAATTTAGATAAAAAAGGTTACTGCTGTCTAACTCGAGTTGTGGGAGTTGATGAGTGAAAAATGAGAAGAGGGAATAAATTAAAGTCTTTAGAATAGGAAGTCGAGGTGTCCTACGCATAAAAATCTAGGTTAATAATCAATGCCATCTATGTTCATTGTGGTGCTACTGTGTCAGGAACAAGTTTCACCTTGCTGGCAAGATCAAAACTGAGCTCATGTTCCCAGGCCCAAGAACACGACTCCTGTCCTGCTTCTTGAGATGTTTCCTGTTTGTCTGCTAAGCAGTAAAGGAGGTAAAGAGGGAAGATGCTGTGATCCCGCTATCTAAACTGAGGCATACAAGATATAAATGTGTTGTTTGTCTTGACTTAATTGACTACGTGCAGCTTGACACCCCTTTGTTCGCTGATCATTCTAAATTACAGGTCAGAGTCCAGAAGGGAACCAGGCTGCAAAAGCTGACTCAAGGACCCAGAAACCAGGTGACCCAGATAAGTTCCAGTCACCAATGTTAACTTTCTTCCTTAACCCCTTGTGTCAAAATATAATTGGCCAATGCAGCGACTCACCCCTCTCCCCCTTGCTTTGTGTTCCCACCCTATAAAAATGTGGTACAATCTCCCTTCAGGGACTTCAGATCCTGAACTGACCACTTCCCTGCAAGCACAGAAAATAAAGCTTTCATTTTTAAACTCCTGTCTCTGAAGTGAGTTTTCTCAGCTTCTACCCTGAATCCAACAATACAGCAAGAAAGTCAAATACAAAGGGGACAGTACTGAGATGGAAAAGAAATACCTTATTAAAAACAACAAACTTTGTCCCAGCATCAAGAGAACATGGAAAAATGATAATTCTGAGAAAAAAAAAAAAACAGTGCTACCCTGAGGCTATCTGTCCCATAATGGTATCATTTTAAAAGTCATTTAAAGTCTTATTTTGATATAACAAGTATTTTTCTAATTTATGTTTTTTTTTTAACAATAGACTTCAATATAGAAAATTTCAGATTGAGATGTTAATGTTGAATAGAAATGATGTTTGCAGTTAAATGAGATACAGAGAAGAATGGCCAAAGATTATGTTGCTATTTGGATATATACTTAAAATCCTTGACTGTCTAGAATGTAGTATAAAACTTAAAACAATTAGTATGTAAGATAAAATTAAATAGAAGGCAGTTGTAACATATCAAATGTGTGACAGAATGGAAGTGTTGGAATGTCTCTCTGTTATTTTGCTCTAGTTTGCTTTTCTCTTGCTGTGATAAAACACTGACCACAACTAACTGGGGGAAGGCAAGGAAGGAAGGGCTTGTTTTGTCTCACAATTCTCAGGTCACAGTTCATCCTTGAGGGAAGTCAGGCCAAGAACTCAAGGAAGAAGTATCGAGTAAGAACCATGGAGGGAAGCCTCTTCCAGGCGGGCTTGTTCCAGTTACTGCTCAGCTAGCAGGGGTGGGAGTGGTGGGGTGGAGGTGGGAGAGTGGTAGGGTGGGAAGGTGATGGGTGGGGTAGGGGAGATTAGATGGGTGTGGGTGGGTGCGTGGGTGGGGTGGGATGAAGGGTGAGAATGGTGGCCCTGCTCTCAGTGGGGTGGGCCTTTCCAAATAAATCAACAAACAAGATAATCCCTCTCCAACCCCAGACATGGCCACAGACTAGTATGCACTATAGACATTCTTTTCATTGACATTCCCTCTTCTAGGTGACTTTTGATTGTGACAAATTGACAATAAAAACTAAGCAGAATATATTTATTCTAAAACATGGAAATAGAGTTTTAAGTAGATATTGTAAGTTTTGTGTATTAAACTACTTGAGAAAAATCTCATCTCTTTCTCTCTCTTTCTCTCTCTCTCTCTCTCTCTCTCTCTCTCTCTCACACACACACACACACACACACACACACACCTGAAAACAGAAGGCAAAAATAATAAACAAGGACAGGAAAAAAACAGAATGAGAAAAGTGTGTGTCACACACATACCCTCTCATCAAACTCCACGAAGAAAAACAAGCCCCACAATCAGGAAGTAACAGAGGAGGCATGGAACCACTTTAAAACAGGGGACATATTTTAAAACGGAGAGCATGCGCACAGATTCGGATTGTTCCAGTATTTCTCAGAGTGTGTGCAGATTTGACAAGGAGAACAAGAACTCCGAAGAGAAGCCGCCTGCTAACTGGTTGGTAGAGACCATCAGTGACAATGCAGAGTTTGGAGTGTTGCTGATCTCAGAGGCTAGAGACAGTCTCCTTGGGGCTAATTTTATGCTTTAAGAGACCATCCCTGGCTCACCTCTGTAACAGACCTAACGTGCTGATAAACAGATTAAAAACCTTTGGAATGTATTAACATCACAAAGGCCTATTTACTACCCATAAACAGGCTAAAGAATGCTATTCGATAACACTAGGTGTGCAGCCAAGGTCCCTGTGCCCGCTCCCTCACGTTTTCACCAGTGTACTTTAAAATGGTCTTGATTTATAATGTCTCTTGTTCTGTTACTATAAAAATTCTGTGAAACTGCTTTCATGTTGGAACATTGTATCTGAGGATCTGCGTTCCTAGGCCGTGGTCATCCACATTTATCTTTAGAACAAACTATCTTTTATTCCCCTTGAGGCAAGAGCTGAGGGTTTTTTTTTTTTTTTTTTGCATCAACAATACATAGTCTCTTATAACTAATTAATACCTAAAATACTTAACATTTTTAATAACAATAAAGGAAAGAACCGAGGCCTTGTGAAAGAAAGTGGGAAGTCACCTCATGCTTCTTCTTCATTCACTTTTGCATCTTGGTGGGCAAAATCCTTCAAAATCACATGAATGTAAAGCTGGAAATAGAATTTTCATTCTTCAAAGGAGTTTTGTTCAAGCAAACAGTAACAGTGACAATGGAACACAAATGCCTGTAATTGCAGCGGGTTGCCGAGGAAGTGGTGCAGGCCTGGTTGAAGGCCATCAAAAGCCAGCCCTTCTGTAGAGCCTTTAAAAAAACCACCATCCCAATTCAGGCCTTTATTCTCATTTTGCTCTGCAGTTCAACCCTCCTCCCCCAACAAAAAGCACCCATCAATAGAGACACAGGAAATTAAATTTTACCATTCACCAGAAATAGTCAAGCAATTATTTCCCCAATTACTCAGAATCAGTTTTTAAGTAACAAAAGTCAAATTATCAGTCAGCTTAGTGTTCTTCTTTCCATCCAAGCCTGATAGAACTTTCCCAGCTGCTCTCATTACTTATGAGCATCCATCCGGTCTCTCTTCTCCATTTGTGCTTGTTAACAGGCTCAAGTCAGATGGCACCTCGTTTAAGAATGACCCTTCTAGCGCAGACGCTCACTTCAATTTTTAATCCTGTGACAGTAAAACCATTTCTTCCAGGTTTAACACACCCATCAGCAATCACGAAGCACAGCACCTTGGCCCGTCATCAGGACAGTTTTCCAAACAGCAAGATCATACAGTAATAGCTACTTTACGGAACTAGAGTAGACAGAAATCCAACAGAGTCCCACCTAAAGCTCCGTCCATCATCATCTTGACTTTCATGTGATAGAAGGTTGAACAAATAATGGAACCCCAGAGATTCAGCCCTTGAGCCATTGTGCACGCTTGGGTGGGATTGTTGGGTAATGCAGCTATTGGGCTCTATAAGCAACCTCAGTAAGCTCGTTGGCTCAGCAAGATAGACTTAGATGTAATCATCTTTTTGAACTTTGCTGCCTTATTGTTGGGTGAGAGATATTAGCGAGTTCAAAGGTCACATCTCCCCCTATCATCTGAGGCTGGTCAAGCAAGGAACTGAAATAGCAGGAATGATTAGAAGATTTCTGGCCCTGGGTGGGGGCATGCCTATCTGAACTGCCTGGAAGTCTTAAGATCATTGTTTAGTTGGAGGCTTTCCTGTAAAGAACAACGACCTCACTTACAAATTAACCCAAATGGGATTGTAGTCACCAGCACAGGAAAATGCCCCTCAGGAAAACCTGCCAATTCTAAAGATTCCAGAACTACTGTGAAAGCCTTCTTAAGCCTTGGGCACAATGGTCTCTCTTGTCATTGTCTACTCTCACCCTTTGAGGGTGTGTTCTGCTCTACAAGGGTCCCATAATAGTCTCTCTGGTTAATATTCATTTTCATCCCTTGAGGGTGAGGTCTGCTCTGCAACAATCCCTTTGGTCATTGCTCACTCCCACTCCTTAAGTGTGCTTTCTTTTACTCTGAAGTAAATTTTGTTTCCCTTCCTTACTCCATCTTAACTGAATTTTTTAGTGGTGATCACAAGAACCATGGAGCTGAGAGCCACATCCTGGTGACATTATCTGGGGCAAATAGATATTTCTTTATATCTCTCCAGGAAAGCTCTTGCAACAGCCAGTCCACAGAATAAGCACACAATCCTGTGTTCTCATGGCATTCAGAAGATACCTACTGGACTTCTTTGCATACAGCTTACACACTAGTATTAGTTCATTTATTTCCATTCTCATCTAGAATGAATGCTCTGCCATCATCAATCAAGTTAAATAAACTCAAAACTGAGTTTTAATATTCAACAACATAGGCCTTGCATGAGTAGTAATTGTAACGGCTAAAATAAGCATACTATCTGTTCTGGGCATTGAGTTCTGTCAAATATAGTACGCTAAGGTAGTAGCTCAAAGTGGTATGTTTCTTTCTTTCATCTCTTTTGGCTATCAATTGGTTGGATTCCTCTTGGGTTCTTTGGTGCTATTCTATTGAGATGATGCCTCAAGGATGACCAGAATGAATTCTAGAGATTACCCTCATGCCCGATGCCTAGCGCCCTAGCCTCACAGTCTCTCTTGGGCTTCTCTGTGTGGCTTGGGATCTCATGGCATGATGATTATAGTACATAATGTGATGATTGCCGACTCCTTAAGTCAAAAGTAGAGCTAAAAGGATATTTAAGTAAAATCCCTAAGCTTGGTGCCAGGTAGGTCTCTTTTATCACATTCTGTTGATTAAACTGTCACATGATCGTGCCACTCATAGGAAGGAGAGAAGAAGACTCGTCTCTGGAAGGTTTGATTTCAGGTAACAAAAGCAAGAATACAAAAGCAAATGGGTGGAAATATTGTTGTGATGTTTGCCAAAGCACCACTGGCTTCATGTATGGAATGCTTCCTCTGTGCTGGCCACAGTGCTAAACACATTGTGTTAAGCCATTTAACACTTTTGACAGTGCTTTGAGACAGTTACCGTTGCTATCATTTTCATGTAATAGTAAGAACAGCATGAGGAGTCAAAATAAGTGTCGAAAGTCTCATATCTAGTAAGCATCAGAGAAAACACGACCACCAGACTGTTCTAGAGTCTGAACTCTTAATCACAGAAGTATTTAGTTGTTCCACTGTGACAACAAAGCAAATATTTGACTTTAATATCTGCTTTCATGGATTAGCTCTCAGAATTCCTTTTACACTTGTAAAATCTCAGGAAAAAAATATTTTCTCCCTTAAGAATGAATGGAGAAGGATGAAAAGCAAGAATGCAGAACCAAGTGGGAGGTGATCTATCTCAGAGCTTTGTTATTTAGCACGTGACTATCTCTCCTTTGCTCTTTGTGAGGGACTCTCTTAACCAGGAAACTCTAAACAGCCAGACCTTAGACCTTGGGCCCCTGGGACATCCTCCTCTTACATTCTGATCAGTACATTTTTCAGGATATCTCGCTTGACATTGATTTTTATCTTGGCCATGAAAAACTCAAGGCTTTTACCACTTTAATCTCACTTGAACATGACCAGCTGTTTCTCTGGAGTCCACTTTCTTACATCTTGTCTGCAGGAGAGGGCTGGGCATAGACAAGATACAGATACTCAGGTGAATGCTAGCTAGCCTTCATTGAGTCCCTGACATAAAGACAAGTTTTCAACATATTTATTTGTTAAATACTATGCACTCATTATGAACTGTCAATGTGCTCAAGTTCCCCACTGGCCTATCACACTAGATCCTAAAGGTTGTTGCTTTCCCCCTGATTTCTAATAATAATAAATAGTATCTTAATATTTGGCCTGATTCGATTAATTTTGTCAAATTTGATCATGACATGTATTACTTTCTGGTAAAGGAAGCATAATAAATGTGGTGTTATAATTTATTTTTCTGTTGCTGTGATAAACTACCTGTCAAATGCAACTTAAGGGAGAAAGGGTTTGCTTCAGCTCACAGTTCAGGGCACAGTCCATCATGGTAGGGAGTCAAAGTGGCAGGAGCTTGAAGCTTTGGCTCACATCTCATCCACAAGCACAAGCAGGAAGCAGAGAGTGATGAATACCTGTGCTCAGCTCCCTTTTCCAGGGTCCCAAGTGCAAGAAATAGGTACTGTCCACTTTTAAGTGGGTCTTCCTATTTCAATTAACCTAATCAACATGCTCCATGCTAGGCATGTTCAGACGATAAATGATTCCTCCCAGCGATGTCTGGGTTTCAGATCTTTGACAAGTTGATAATTCATACTGTCACACATGGTTGTCTAGATAACAGATGATTGTTAGGTAAGTATGTGTAATGTGAAGGAGGCTGGGGAGATAGCTCAGTGGTTAAGAGCACTTGCTATTCTTCTAGAGGACCTGAGTTTGGTTCCCAACACTCACAACAGGCAGCTCACGAAGAAAAAAGGAAACTCTGAAAGGAAATACTGTTTATGCATCAATTTTGGTGTTTTGACGTGTGCCATAATGCATATACATTATTTATGTGGTAATAACTGATGGTTAATTTTTCTCTTGACTTGTTTCACTGAGAAATGCCTGCATGGTTCAGTCCTAAGGGAGGACCCACCCTAGACACAAACAGCACAATTCTGTATGAATCCTGGTTATAATTAAGAGAGGTAAAGGAGGAATCCTACTAATGGCCATTCATGTCAGGAGGTGCATAGCCCTGCCACACGTCCTGATGCTCTGATAGTTTGCCTTGCCTCAGGCACAAGGCAATGATCTCCACACCACCCTGAACTGAATCTTTTGGAACCATCAGTACAACCAAACCCTTAAAATTAAACCCTTCATCTCTTAAATTGTTCCATTCCTGGCATGTCATAGCAACGAAAAGTCTGGCCTGAGAGTTGGTTCCTAATTACTTCTAGTGAACTAAGAGGGCAGCCATACTGAATGCCCAGCAGGGTGTAGGACTCTGATCTCTGGCCAGCACAGTAAACTTAAATATTAAAACATAACACAGCCTTTTTTTAAAATTCTCTATGACACTTTAAAAAGTTATAACTCAGAAAAGTCAAAACTTCTGGGCAGTCCCCTGGAGACTAAGTTTGTTCAGCTGGAAGTGCCCCAGTAATAGTAGATGAGATAGGTCTGTCAGCTCCTTCCCTACATAGTTTGCTGTTAGAGGCTGTCTTGAAAGCATCATTTTCCCATCATGGACCATCTTCATTTTCTCGGGACTGATCATGCCTGCTGCTCCTGCCAACAGCATCTCTGGCCATGTCTGCAACCTCTGGAAAACTCTCTCTGTGGATCTCAGCTGTGCTCCTTGCACAGCTTGCAATTTTTTAATTACCAGTGAACCACACCACCGAGTCCTAGAGAGGCAGCTTCCTCGGCATCAGGATGGGTCTAGTTGGCCTGAGAGTTGGTTCCTAATTACTTCTGGGGAACTATAAGGGCAGCCATTCTGACTGCTCAGCTGGGTATAGGACTCTGATCTCAGGGTGCCAAAAATCACTCCTTCTCATTTCCCCTAGATTCAGTAGGGTTTACACTTATTAATTCCTGCAAATCAAAATGAAGCTTCTCTCTGAGGTCGAACACAGTGGTTGTTCACACATGTTACGAAGGAAAATAATGACCTGGAGTTTACATGGAGTTTTATTTTATCATTCCCACAGAAGAGGGAAATATCTATTGAACATTCCCTGGGTGCCAGACACTGTGATGAGCTTCCGTGAGAGAGGAGTTTATAAGTCTCTCCATTTTGAAGTTGAATGAATTTTATCACAGACAGGTTTTTAAGGGAGCGTATTCCTCTAACAAGCAAAGCTGTCATTCAGTTTGGTGATAAGTCTCTGATGAGAAACATGTGAAGCATGTGTTCTTAACCATTGTAGGGAATCACTGAAAACAGTTTAATATGGTACATTATTGTGGAATCTTGGTTACTTGTCACTTGCCATGATCCAGTGCTATGACCAAGGAAACCCATAAAGTGTTTAATGTGAGGCTCATACTTCCAGACGGTTAGAGTCCATGACAACTATGGCGGAGAGCATGGTAGCAGATAGGCAAGCATGGCACTGGAGCAGTAGCTGAGAGAACACATCTTACCCACAGATCTGAGACACAGATGGCTAACTGAAAGTGGCCTGTACCTTTGAAACCTTAAAGCCCACCCCCTGGTGATCACATTGGCTAACAAGGCCAAACAGTTCTACCAACTTGGGACCAACTATTCAAATACATAAAAGCCTGTAGGCAGCATTTCCAGTCAAACTACCACATATGGATTTTTGGAGTCAGATATATGTGGCTTTAACAGACTCTGGATTTGGAAACATTCAGTTTGGTGATAAGTCTCTGATGAGAAACATGTCAAGCTTGTGTTCTTAATCATTGTAGGCAATCACTGAAACCCTAATGGAATCTTGTGTGATAACACGGGAAGGGGATTTGGATGCTGAGCATCCAGAGTGCATGACCAGGATCCCAGGAGGACTGATAGCAGAGTCCCTGACCTGCAGGGATGGCCAATGATCTCTGTATTTTCTTTAACCTTTCATCCTCATGGTGAGACACTGAATTAAGTGGAAAGACTATCCAGAGGACTGTCATTGTGCTTAGCAAAATACATAGGGGCCTACACTACGCAAACATGGGGTTGCTTTTGCTAATACCAACAGGCAGGAATTTTCATGATGCTTCCTACCTAGTCATCTTTAAAAAAAAAATAATGAGCTCTTTACACCAAGAATATTTAAACTGAGTTTTGATTGTGTCTCACAGCGGTGAGGGGTGGCACTCCCATGCCATGACTCTTAGACTATTCCTCCTCCTTAGAATTTACTGTTTTGTTTAGATTATCATCAAAAGTTTCCAAAGCAAGCAAACATTAACAATATATCCCCTCATGCCAAGAAAGAAACAGTAAGTTATCAAGTGACTGGTGCCTGTGGAACCACAGACTGCAGCGTGGAATTGTGCTACATATGGCAGACACAGAAAACTGACAGCTGGGCAACATCCAGCAGCCCATTCTGAAATTCCCAGAGTCCAACTTAATCCTGGTAATAATTCTGCCTCATAAGACTCTGTAGGGAGCGTCTTATCTATGTAGCATCAAGGGGTGGATAAAATAACTCACTGAAATGTGGACCCACCATCCTTCACCAAGGTCCTTGGGGCTGGGAATTTAGAATATTGTGAATGAAAAACCTTATGGCCCATGTGTGCTGTGTTCTTTAAACTATGTTTATTGATGTCTGGAGCAACTCCTGGTTATTCTGCAGTAAGACACATGGATAGAGTCAGAGCGGAGTTTGCAGGTTGGACTTTGCTGAAAACATTAGCTATAAATGTCTGTCATTATTTTCAAGCCATCTGACTTTGAAAATGTAAAGACTGGATCAGCAGACTGATTTGAGTAATGGTGTTATACCAATGTGATTTGGAGAAAAGTTTACCCACAGGGCACGGTGCATACAATAAAACCAGAATTTTTGGAGCAGATTACTGGAAATACAAGGTTTTAAAAGTTTCCTTACATTTAAATAACATCCCACACAGATTTATAAAGTTGATTTCAGAAATCTGCAGCAGAGTGGTGGTTGAGTTTGGGTGCAAGGCTAATTGGCGATATTCCATTTCTTATTTTACTTTTGGATATTTTTCGTCAATTTCCATCAACACTAGGAAGAATTTTAGTAACAAACAAACCCACTTTATTTTTGTGTCTTTTAGTGTCTTTCACTGTGGGCACTGCGGCTGCTTATACAACCAGCGTATCCCGGTCTGGGATGTATGATCAGGGTTTCTGCTTGGGATTCCAGAGAGTCTCAGCCAGAGCACGACTTAATTGGAAAGGCCCTGGAAGGAAGCACTCAGATGACTCTGTCTCTTCCAAGATGCCAAGGAACCACAGCATCAAGGTTCTGAGGCCTGTTAAGAAGAATAAAGGGGCACTAGAAACCAAGCCCCAATTCTCCTTTCCCCTGCTCTGATGTGTCACAGAGCAGCAAGCAGGCCTATGCCCTCACTTTTGAAGGCATCAGTGTACTGCAGGGAATGGGACTTCATGCAGCTGAGTGGATTTCTAGGGAAGCCATTAGTGTGGAGCACAGAAAGCCAATTCAGAACAGCTTGCTACCTTCAGAAGCCCTCTCATAATCACCACATCTGGACTTTCTGAGTTCCTGCAGCAGTGGGTGTTTTCTTCCATCAGTCTCCCCATTATCCTACACGATTTGGATTTGCTTAATCCTTGGAAGTGCTCTTGGAGGACAAGGCCTAAAGATCTTGTTGATCTTTGTAGGTGATGTACTTAGCTCAGTGTCTCCATAGAGTGCGGGGGGGGGGGGGGAGCAAATACTTTGGAGAGAGTGGTGTATAGAAAGATGTGGCAGACACTTGTATGGCATTTATCTGTACCTATGTGAGATGTATGAGTGTATGTACCTGTGAAATATGCAGGAAGGTAAACATATACTTCCCTGTGTGTTTGAATAGTGTCTTATTCTCTGTCACTCATTCATTTGTACTTATTCATTCATTTACTCACTATAAAAGTTCCTAACAAGAAATCCCATAATGATTTAACTGTTTGTGCAAGTTATTAACTCAGGAACCTCCAAGATCAAGTTCTTAGCACAAAGGAGATTTATTTGCCCCAGAGGGACAGAGTGCAGGATAAGGGACAAAGACAGGAGATAGGGAAAAAGAGAGAAGGGGAAGGGAACAAAGGAGGGGAGAAAAGAGACAAGGGAGATAGGTAAGAAATATTTGTCTTGGAGGGGGACAAGGAACTGCCTCTGGATAGAAGAGACAGATGTGGCCCATAGGAAAATGGTGATTTATAAAAGTAAAGGGGAACCCCACGTTAGGATGTGGTATTTAATTTTAATTGGGCACATTATTTACGTGAGCCAAAGGGGGCTTTTGATTGCTGGCCTTCAATGGTTGGTAGCTGCACCTTGGTAGTCAGCCTCAGGAGAAAAACGTGGCCACATAAGGGACTGGACCTTGGAGGCTAATAGTAATCTAATCCTTTTGTTTTCCAAGGCAGAGAGAAAGGGGGAAGGGCAAGGCCTGCATTCTCACCATGCTCCAGCTGGCCAGCCTCCCTTCAGCTTGTGTTCTTCCAAATCTACAGGGTAAAATCTAATCACCAAGGTGATGGCGGTAAAGGCTAGGACTGTAGGGCGCAGTGGCCGAGCTCCCAAGTAGCATTTATGCTTCCACAAGGGAGATCCTGGAGTACTCTTCCTGTCCATTCTCCCAGATAAGAACACAACCAAGGGATTGCAGCTATGAGCCAGGAAGAAGGTTGTTACTGGAGACCAAACCTGCGAGTAGCTTGTACTGGGGCTTCCCAGGGTGCAGAACTGTGAACATGTTTCTGTTGGTTATGAGTCACGCAGCTAAGATGTTTCCATGTAGAAACCCAAACTGACCAACACAGAGAGTAAGGAATTAGGTCTCAGTCACAAAGGGTCATTTGGAATTCAGTTATAGAATTGTAAAGAATTTCACAAAGAGGAATTGTGAGTCCAAACACACAGCGGTGTTCTTGCTTCTTTGGACTGCAGAAGGACCTGCACATCGTTTTCTGGAACTTGCCTTACGATGCTAACATCCCTAGGGTTTAGAATCTGCCACCTGGAGTTAATTAATTAGGTTAATAATTAAGGAAGGGGCTGTCTGACCCCCCAGGGGGCGAGGCTCAGAGCAGCACAGCGCACTGTGGAGGCAAGATTCTGCAGTTTCAAACTGCATTCCCACAGATGTATAGTTGCATTGTGTGGTTATGTCTTGGTGACCACTGCAGTTCCTTCTTCCATGCACCAGAAGAAAATGGGCCTGGGAACTGTGGTCTAGCCCAGCACTTCTGGAGTCTGTAAACGCTCAGATTCTGATTCAGGATGCTTGGCTTGGTGCCCTGGATTCTGTATTTCTTATAGGCTCCTGGCTTATAATGCAAATGCTGATACAGTCTGTGGTTGGAGTGACTGAATCCCACAGAACAGGAAACTTTGACTGGGAAATCCTGGACAGTTGGTCAGTTGATCAGGAACCCCCCCAGGTCGGTGAGAATCGCACAGAGCATATGGAGACAGCTTTCATTTGTGTAGTACTGCTGTATGCATTTCTCAAGTGTGTGTGTGTGTGTCTGTGTGTTCTTTTAGTGTTCTCTTTCTGTCTTACAATTGACCTGCAGTAACTCTGTAGGGACTAACTGATCTGAGCATAGGAAGAGGAAAGCGTAGAGACAAGTTTGCATTGACAGAGATACATATCATCTGAGTTCTGGGAACTTAACAAGGCAAGTTCCCGCTGCTGAGGTGTAGGACAGGCAAACGGGAAAGCAGTTCCAGGTTAATTCATCCCCAGCCAAACCCAGTGCATATGAGTCAGTGGCAAAGTCCTCCCAGGTAACTATTGTCAACTTCATTTTTAGGGTATTTTAAAGTAGAAATTATTAAGATACATTTTAAAACTTTTTTTAAAAAGCCAGTTCCAAGATGATAGGCATCGAACCAAAACCAAAGTACCAAAACCCTTCTTGAGAGGGATAAATTCTCCTCTCAATAAAGGAGGTACCATCACAGGATGGAGTCAGAGATCAAGGGAAGAGGATCTCAACTACCAGTTAGATGGGGACACATAGCAAATCTCTCAGGAATGGCCAATGAAATTTCACAGTGCTCCCCAAAAGGAACATGGTTCTGAGAGCAAAGCCTGCAGTAATAAGGGTTGGCAAGTGGTTCTGAAATAAATTTTCATTTGGGTTCCTGGTACCCGTGGGTGTGTCCTTATTTGGAGAAAGGGTCCTTCTAGGTGTAACTGAAGATTTTGATCTGAAATAATTTAGGGTTAATCTGGGTAAATCCTAAATTAAATGGCAAGTGTCTTTATAGAGGTGGAGGGAGATCTGAGACAAGCAGGAATCTAATTGCCATTAGGAACAGATGAGGTTAGAGTAATACAACCTCAAGTCAAGCAATGCTGGGAGCTAACAGAAGCTAGGGAAGCAGAGGGGACCCTGCAGAGCCAGCCCTGCTCTGAGAACACCTCTTTGAACTTGAATGGTTGAGAACTATGAAGGGATGAATTTCTGTTGTCTTAAGCCCGGCTTATTGTCACGACAGCCCTTGAGCACCTGCCCTATGGTTGGTTTATTTCTTTACCACAACCGTTTAATGTGTATCCAAAATACAAAACTACACTTTGCTACGTTTATCCTCGACCATACTTTGGAGTCTGAGAACTCATCCTCTTTAAATGAGGACACAGATGACTCAGATGGCAGCACCTCCCAGAACCAACCCTCCACCCTCCCACCAGCTTCCTATTCCCACTGTGGTAGACTGGACTTCCACCATTCCACTATTACACTCTGTTCCTTCCTGGGAGGAGATTGGCCAAGGATGATGAAGTTCAGAGATACTAAGGATGTTATAAGGACACACCTGCTTCAGCCACAGAGAAGAGAGATAGCTGAGACGCTCCGAACTGAACTGTAGTCCAGGTGACAAGCCCATCTTCAGACTGTATGTCAGGAAACTCCCTGCTCACTCTTCTGCAGTGAGAATAAGGGCCTAGGGTGGGATCCAGCTTCCCCATCCTGTGGGACAGAGCTGAGTCTGCCCAATGCTGACCCCCCCCCCCCCGACCCCTGAGTCTGTGGGTGCTCATGTTACCAAAGCCTTTCCTTTGGGTTATAGCTATGCCTACTCTAAGTCAGCATCCATTTGCCAAATAGAACCATTTTCTGTGTGCCAGCAAGTGCTCCTCTGGGAGCTACTGAAAGCCAAGTTGCTCTTCCTCCTCTCAGCTATATCCCACTGTCCAGAAGGCTCTGTAATTTCTCAGCCATCCACAGAGTTAGATAACTCCCCCAGGATCACACAGCTGTGAAGTGGAGCAAGGGCTTGAGAGACACCCGGACACTTTTAGCACACCCTCTCTGGTGCTATCAATCTGCGTCTCAGTCTGCACTAGATCACTGATGCCATGTAAGCAAGTCAAAAAGTCGGTAAGGTCAATAAATATCTAAGTAAACCGAGTTCAGAGTTAGTACCTTTCCACATAGCTGACAACATATTTGACAGCAGAATTCACACTGCTTATGGTTTTTTATATACTGGGCCATCATGGTAGATAAAGCGTGACACATCAGACTCCATACCATGGCAGCTAGGACATGGAGGGAGTACATGTACATCTAGAAAGAGGCCAGTACAGACATAATTCCCAGTGACACTCCCCAGGGACCTACTTCCTTTGATTAAGCCCCTCCTACTTTTTACCACCTTCCAATAGCACCAATTGTCTTTATGGATCCATCAGGGGATTGATCCATTCCTTCAGCTGAAGCCCTCAGGATCTAGCTGTCTCCAGAGGCTGCATCACAGACACGGCCAACCGTGTCCTTCCCTGATCTTTCTGCATTTCTTAGTCCAACCAAATTGACGGTCCAAATTAGGCATTGCAGTGCATCAACTTTCTCTTATCGAAGGTGTTATTTTTGCATTATAGATATTCTTGAGCATTTAAGACTGCTGTTTTTTTTTTTTTTCTATATTCACAGACATGAGCCATGACTGAGATTTTCTATACACATTTGGTTATCCTAAACCAATCACATCTCTTATTCTGGATCTCCATACAGAGAAAGCAGGGTTCTAGATTTTATCCTGTGGGAGTCACGGGGCATTTCCATGTACCATAACACACTGGCTGTGTGTGCTGTCACTCTCTGAGAGTGTTTGATGTCTCAGTCCTGGACTTCTTGGTCCTGTTCAAGCTGTACATATGCTGGACCAGAACAAGTGGTCTGTGCACAAAAATGTTGCTACTGGACACCCACGTATACCGCAACTCCTGTCTCTTAGGAAATCCCCTTCCAATGAGGGCATAGTGACACTATCGAAACATCATCTATCTTGTGGCTCCTGTGGTCTCTAGGACAGAGGTTCTCAACCTGTGGGGCACAACCTCTTTGGGGATTTCATATTAGACATTTACATTACGATTCACAACAATAGCAAAATTACAGTTATGAAGTAGCAACAAAAATAATTATGGTTGGGGGTCACCACAGCATGAGGAACTGTATTAAAGGGTCACAGCATTAGGAAGGTTGAGAACCACTGCCTTGGAAGATAGGAATTGTAATTCAAAGTGCTGTCTGGTACTTACTGGCTGGTCATCGTCCTTGGCACCTGGCAAATGAGAGGAATCTTCAACTCAGCCTGTGGAGACAAAAACAAGCTTGTCACTGGACCTTGTATATCGTGTTTTAGTTCTGTTGAGCATGCTACCTCTGCTTCTTTTAGGATTTGATGCAGGTTCTGGACTAGAAGAAGAGAGAGGAAGCAAATCAATGTAGGTCAAAAATTGGTTTATTTCTGGCACAGGGTGTGGGAGGGACTCCCCATCCCCTGACATGCTGTCCTCCTTCTGTCAGCATCCATTGCATCTGCCCTGGGGAGCTGAGCAAACATGCACTGAGTCTGGTTTTCCCTTGCGTCCAATTGTACACTTTCCCTGGGCACCTAGGAAGCGTTAGCCCAGGCTTCATTGGTTCTGCTCCGAGGAGTCCACAGGCTTGCTGAAGCAGGCTCGAGAAGAGACGCTTTTCATTTCCCTGTGACTTTTCCATAAAATATTTACTGGAAGTTTCATTTGTATACCACTTTGCATCAGCCACCACATTTTATTTGAGCCCAGTGTTCACCCTCAGAGGAGGGATCATTAACTCCATTTACCATATAAATTAGCAGCAGAGACTCTGGGAGCATACAGTAAGTGCTTTGCATCAATGACCACATTTAATGTATTCAAAGACTCTGGGAATTATACAGGTTGTTTTCACTGTATCTTCTGGAGATCCAGCAAGAAACAGAGTCCTCATATTAGATAATTTGAGAATAGTGTAACATGACCCTTTGGAAGTTATGTGCAGGTAGGACAGGAAAGACAGTGGGACACCTGGAGACAGTAGAAAGGGGTGCTGTCATTGAATAAAGAAGGGTGAAAGGAGGGAGTGGTGATGGGAATTCAGAGACTGAGTGGAAGAACACAGCAGTTTTCAGTGAAGGCAGCTTCAGGTAGAGGATGGGACAAAAAGAACCATTTTGTGCACCTCCTGTCCCAGATCATCTGCCCTTGTCTCCCATTGGCTAAAGCCAAGAAGAATCCAGGAAGGAGGGACTATTGGTGTGATTCACGCTCACCACACCCCTGGGGCTCCCAGATAAGTGGAACCTGGAAGAGTATGCATTTCACAGCTTGAAAATGAAACTCACAGTTATCTCCAGTGGTGAGATTCATACTTGACCTATGTAATCTTGGAGTAACAGCTGTGGGAAAGGTACTGAGGAGCTCTGACTGGGCTCAGATCCACTGATGCCTGTGCGTTGCTCCTTGCCATCTCTCCTCCCATACCTCAAGTCTGTCACTGACAAGAAGGACAGGAGGAATTCTTCTTAGGATTTTGTTCACTTGTGGTTCTTTGGACAGGGTGGCATGTCTCTTTCATGGTCCCCTCTAGATGTCATCTCTTTCGAGGTGGTGATGGGGATTAATGCCATATCAGGGAGACATAAACAATTCATAAGTCCTAGGCCAAGGGGAGAGTAAGAGTTGTGGCCATCTAGATATGCAGCCTTGGTGGAAAACTTAGTCTCTGAGAAATAGTGACATCGATATCTTTTTTTATATGTACCATAGCATTAAGTATTAAATTAATGTACATGAAGTTGTCTTACAAACTATAAAAGTATAAGGTATGGATACATTACTACTAATGTAATAAGATTAGCGAGCTACACCAACATCAAGCATGTTATATTTTGGTATTATTGATATCAATTTTAAGATATTAATACCTAATAAATGTTAGTTATATGATTATGATTAGATAGGAAAAATGGTCTACCCCAATTTGCTTATATGGTCACTTGGTATATATTTGGTAATACTGAAGTGGAATTAAGCTCTCTACAGAGGATTCCCTGTATTCCTGGCTTTTAGCCAGCTCTGAGGAACACAGCCCCAAGGCACAGGCCAGTTCTTTCCAAGACTTTATGCCTCTCATCACTAAGGTGGGAAGTTGACCAGTTCTAATTGTGCCATCTATAGTGTAGCTAGTGTATCTCTGCCCAAAGCATGGGGGCTTGTTTCGGTTTAATTTTCTTCATCTGGACTAAACAATTGGGCTAAATAAGTGTCTTCTAGCTCAAAGATTCAACAAAACAGTTTCCTTAAAAACTGTAATCCATCCAAATCCGATGACAACAGTGGCTTTAAAATGTTAGAGGTATGTTATTATATCTCTTGCATTTATTGTCTTTTCCAACGGAGCTGTTTGTAGAACAAAATTGCAGTGTCTCTGAAAAATAGCTGTCACAGAGGAGAGCAGGGAGGCTTGGGGAAGCCTCAGTTGCTTATGAGAACCTCTGTAAACCTCTGTAATTTATTTGGTCTGTTGCATTTGTATTTTAAAATATTAGGGAACGTTTAAGTCATTCTATCAGGGACTTCTGAGGGAGGTGAGCAGTATATTATGCAGAGAATGTTTTTTTAAAATATATTTTTAATGAGTCAAACTTTTTTGTCACTGTAAAAAGTAAACCTCAGGGTCTGAGTGACCTACCCAGAGGAGCCTGAGTCAGCCAGGCAGCAGGGCTTCAGCAAGGCAAAGTACCCACCACAAGACCACAGCTCTCTGCTCCACCCAGATTGTCCTGAGCAAGAGCTCTTCTGAGAACTCAGTACTCTTATCTGATTTCCTTTCTGTAAAGGATGTGGTAAGGGTTTGAGTTAGATTTACATGTCTGCCAGTTTCATGAAGATAATACAGAGTACAAAAAGACAGGATGCTACTCTTCTAGACATGAGCTGTTGGAAAGAACTGAATGAACTGGGATGCTACTCACACCCTATGTCACAGTGACTCACCGGGTTTGTATAATCAGCATTATGTGACACAAAGACAAACTGACATTCACATGTGTTAAGTTACTGGTGTTTCAGGGCACACAAGACCTGGCATTTAAAACCTCTTTTGTCCTGATACCTTGGCTGTGCTTTGGGATGGCTGTTTGCTTGTTGAGAACCTTTGTTTACATTTTTTTTGTAGCATGGGAGTAGTATAACCAGTGATTGCTCCGGGTGTTTGTGAAGATGATAGAAGATGTCTGTGAAACATGTGAAGAGCACATTTTTTTTTCCTTGCAGCTAACACTGGGAGTATCATTCAAACATCAGAGTTGCTACTGTAGTTGAATTTGCTCTGAACACAGATCCAAGGGAAGACAAGCAACTGGGAGGATTCACAGAAAATAAACAAGAACTGAGCGGAAAGGAATGGGGCAAAGCTGAGAATCAGAGGATACCTACATCTCAACAGATAAGCAAAAACACCAAGGACTTGAATTTGAAGATAAATTAAATGCCTTTTACTGCTTCCAGGTTTGAGTCTCCAGAAACATGGAGCACATAGCCCACGCTCATAGACACTGACTCCATAACTACAGGTTCTCTGTCAGCCTGCTGGCTCTACCTGGGCTGTAAAATATATGGTGCCCTGAAAAGTCTACTTGGGTTATTCTGGGCACCAGTCTATGTATGATGGTAGTCTAAATGCCCCAGATATTTTAAATAAGATTTGGATACTTAGGATAATGTGGCCATAGATTATCTCAGATATTTTAACGGTTAGGTTGACCACACTTTAGTGAACAGCCACAAACCCAAGCATGAATTGTACTTGATTGGTTAAAACAATGAGGACACGAAGTTCTGTATGTTAGTGAAGGGGTAGTGGACCTGGAGAAATTTTCAGAGGCAACATGATCAAAATATATTGTATGAAACTTTCAAAGAGCCAAGAAACATCAAAGAAAAGAACAGAAAACAAAGCAAATTCAAATGGTTTTAAGTTTATGATTTTGGTTGGAATACATTCATAGCTGCATGTAGCCCCATTGGTTGGACATATCTGAATGTTTAGATCCTATACAAAGGAGTCAGAATCTGACCATCTTTTACTTTGGATTATAAATCTATGGTTTCATTCTCAGTGGTAGAGCCCCTTTAGCTTTCTTCTCTCCAATAGGTTTCTGATATCTAAGGTGAGGATTGAGAACAAAGTGTTCACTTTCTTCACCCTTATTCATACGGCACTTGAAATCCTAGCATAGCATTAAGACAAGAAAACAAACAGAAACCCAAATAGGAAAGGAAGAAATGAAATTATGCCTATCTGCACATTATATCATCCTGTGCTTATGAGACCCAGAAGACCCCACCAGAAAACTCCAATTACTGATAAATAGCCTACAGAACTAATATACAAAATTTAGTAGCTATATACTAGGAAAAACATGTTTGAGAAAGAAAACAGAAAAACAAGTCCATTTACCATAGTTTTAAAAAGTACCTACAAATAAAATCAACCAAAGGGAAAGAAAGGCTTTGTGATGAAGATTTTAAAACACTGAAGGAAGAAATTGAAGAAGACACTAGATGCCCCTATGCTCATAGGTCAGAAGAGTAAATATTGTGAAAAGGCCACATTACCAAATATGATCGAGCTATAGATTCCATCTGTTTCTACCAGTGTTCCAATGATATTTAGAGAAATAGAAAAACAATCTTGAAATTCATACATAAGCACAGAAGACTTTAAATAGCCAATACATTTTTTTTTTTTGTTTTTGAGACAGGGTTTCTCTGTGTAGCCCTGGCTGTCCTGGAACTCACTCTGTAGACTAGGCTGGCCTCGAACTCAGAAATCCGCCTGCCTCTGCCTCCCAAGTGCTGGGATTAAAGGTGTGCGCCACCACTGCCCGGCATAGCCAATACAATTCTTAGTGAAAGCAACAGTACTAAATAATATATTATTCTACTTTGATTTCGTTTTTTTTGTTGCTGTGATAAAGAACCTAAGACAAAATTGGAGAGACAATGATTCATTGGTACACAGGTTACAGTTTATCACTGAGAGACGTCAAGGCAGGAACTCAAGGCAGCCACCTGGAGGCAGGAACTGAAACAGAGGCCATGGAAAAGCTTGATCAACATGACTTGCTCACTTTTTCTCTTATGCCACCCAGGACCACCTGCCCAGAGGTCTGGGCCCTCCCACATCAGTTATCAATCAAGAAAATGCCCCACAGACATCATGCCTACAAGCCAATTTGATGGAGACAGTTTCTCAACAGAGGTTACCTCTCTCCAGGTGATTCTAGTTTGTGTCAAGCTGACAAAAACTAACCAGCATGTTACACATATATGTATATGTGTGTGTGTGTGTGTGTATGTATATGTGTATATGTATATATTTATTTATTATACAATATTATATTTATATAATTTATATAATATATATATGCATATGTGGAAATAGAAGTAATACTATGTGAGAATAAGAAAGGATTTAGTGCAAGGGCTCACTTTCTTGCTCTCAAGGCAGAATAACGGTCATGGAAAAGCAATGCTCTTTTGGGCTCACTTCTGAGAGAAAAGGGAAGCCCAACTCTGTGACCAGTTAGGACACCCAATTTCACAGTTTTGGATATGATGGTTTCTATGATTTTTTTTTCATTAGCTAATTACATACTCACTTTGTGGATTGAAACCCATTTTAGAAACACAAGTAATTTGATGGGGCTAAGCCATTAGTATGTTCCACACTAGATGGCATGTGTAAGACTTCCAGGGTATTCTATAGAGCTGGGTATTAACACCAGACTGTTTGCTTCTGAGCTTGAAGCCTGCCTGGTGTTTCTGAGAATGTATTAGGAAACAAAACGTTGCTGTATAAATGGATGGGATTTTGATGTGGGTCTTAATCCAGAAATAATTAATACCCTTATGGTATCATAAGCAGTTTAAATAACTGAAAATATGTAGACCAACAAAATCACATTTCCTTGTCAACTTTGAGAACTCTGGCTGTCCCCTGGGGATGCACCAGTGCCACCAAGCAGCTCGAGAGCCGCATTTTATCACAGACAGTTCTCTTACACATTCTCTGGTCAAAATTAATATTTCATGAAGGGAAAACACGCTTTACAGCACATAATTTTTTATTTTTGCTTTCAAATATTTCTCATTTATTCCCAGAAGATAAAGCTTATAAAAATACAAACTTCTGCTTTGAAAGTTTAAGAAACATCTTGTTAATGACAATGAACCTGATCAGATACAGAAAATAGCCAAAAGCAAACCTTAAGTTGCTAAGACAATGTGCGCATCAGCCAGGAAAGCTGTTCACCCCAAACTGGGTCAAGGCTGAAGAATAAGGTCTGTTTAAAATACCTATGAGAAATGTTTGATTCCCTCTCTACTATTACACCCAGCACAGAAAGATGGAGTTGAGGAAGAAGCAGTATATGAATATTTGAAGAAAAAGAGGAGAGAGAGAGAGATTCACGCAACTTTGAGTAAGCATATTGAAACTAGTATTTCTTAGATGCAGTTATTAATTTGCCCACAATTCAGAATTTTGCATAATTTTCTCCTATTTTCATGTCAAAAATTATGAAATCATGATACAGAGCTGCCCACATTTAGAGGAGAATACTTGCTTGCTGATTGAATTTCTAATTCTAACCCTGGCTAGGGCAATCAGCTAAATTCAATTAATTATAACAGTTCACTTGATTGGATTTCCAGTGAGAGGAGGGATTAAAAGTCAAATGGGTTACTATTACAGATGGTTTTGAGGAATCGAGGAGAATTCTTTTTTTCTTGTTCTTTTTCTTTTTTCTTCTTCTTCTTTTTTTTTTTTTTTTTTTTTTTTTTTTTTTTTTTTTTTTTTTTTTTTGCTATTAAGCATGAGGATATTTTTAAAAATGATTTTGCAACTGCCTTGGTAACAAGTCACCTCCTTTAGGCATCTTGAGGAAACATGGGAGGACAGCTATTTGTTCTTTTAGAAAGATTTTGAAAAGGTCTCTAACACACTGATGCAATCTATAGTTGTTTTTGAATTTATTGCTCTTAGGGCATCTTGATTTCGAAAGCCATTTCCATTTTCTCTTCTGCTGTCTGATTCAGTAGGGACAGTCCCCACATCAGTGCTCGGGTCTTCTATTTTATTGTGTTGTAAACACGTGCCTTTGTTTTCTCCTTTTCTCATTCACTTAATTTGTATTATAATTCTTTTTTCCTGTCATTCCTTCTCTTTATTTTTTCTCTTCCTTGTATTCTCATCAAGTATCTGTTTATATTATTTATGTTACTTTACTATTCAGGAGAACAAAACTGTAGTAAGCAAACAAATACCCATATCTGTCTATCTATCTGTCTGTCTGTCTGTCTGTCTATCTATTATCTACCTATCATCTATTTAACTGTTATATATTATCTATTAACTATATATCTGTCTATCATCTGTCAATCTCTTTTTCTATCATCTATCTATCTTTAAATCATCTATCAGTAAATCTCTGTTATCTATCTGTTTGTCTTATCATTTATTTGTTATCTACCATCTGAGTATTGATCTTATATCTATTATCTATCAATAAATCATTTAACTATCAATCATGTATCTATCATTTTTATTTTCTTGATAGACTACGGCATAGTTTACCTACTATAGTCCACATATATTTTATTAAGATGGTCCCCTATTTTTGTGTGAAGATTTATGTCTATCTCACCTCATTTTTATTAGACTTTCATAAATGATGCCAGAATCTTACTAATTGGAGGTGAAACTGCTAAATCTACATTAATTGGGAATGTCTCCAACTGTGATTTATTTTTTTAACTAATTAATTAATAATTAATTAAAGTTCACTTGGTGATATTAAAGGCAGTTTTGGGGGGTAAAGAAGAGAAACTAAGTTGCAAGGCCTACTGATTTATACTCCATAATTTTCAGGCTAGGCTTGGGAAGGAGATTCCTCCCCGGTGATAGCTAACCATCAAAGGTGAATGTCCTGCCAGTTTTTTCCATGTCATATTTATTAAGTGTTTGCTTTCTGCTAGGTGTTTTTCTGCATCATTGTTTCACAAGGAAAACCTGAAGGACATTTGCATGAAGCTTAAAATCTAAAGGAGAAACACAAAAGCTTTGGTAATGTAATCATTAGTGGAGTAGAAAGAATGCAACTTATAACAATAGCAGATAACAATAACAGTACCATTTGCTGCATACCAGAACTGCGTACAAGGCATTCTGTTTAAGTAAGATTCCATTGTAAGGCAGCAATCCAAGTGACCCAGATTTTGCAATAGTGAGCAATTCTGTCATTTTCCTTTTCAGCGAGAGCCCTCTGGTGCCATATCTCTCTTGTATACAAACTGCACAGTGTGGGTGCAGATGAGTTCAGCCCTTCATCTGTGACTTAAAGCACATTTGAAACACGACTTTGCAATTCAACTTCCTGAAGCACAATTAACTATTTCTTTATCCCTTCTTTTATTTCAGGTTCACCCGCCTACTGAGAAATCTCCAAGCCCAGGGATGCTGATTTGTACTACTTGAGTCTCAGTTTCTCTAACTTGAAAAAGTGAGGGCACAGTCTTTTGTTCCTCTTGGCTAATGGGGTTATTCTGAAGACCAAGAGCCAGGAAGTTAGCATAATCTCCATGCTACTTTTCTCTAGCCTATATGCATGGTGTGTATGCAAATGCCAGAGGAAGAGGTCTTGCTCTATCTCTTTCCCTTTTATTTCCTTGAGACAGTGTCTCCAATGAACCCGGAGCTATAGTATTGGCCTACAAGTCCCCTGTCTCCAGCTCCACAGTGCTGGGGTTCAGGCACGCCTGCCTATGCTCTGCTGATTTCCTTTTTATGTAGGTGCTCTCATCCAGACTCAGATCCTCATGCTTTCATGACAAGTACTCTTGCCCACTGAGCCACCTCCCCAGTCCTATGAGTAGGCTGTAGATTGTTGTGTAAGCATGGTGAATGATAATTATTGACTCACGCCTTCATATCTGTGTGGTGAAGGATTCCGAAGTTCCTTGAAGCTGACAAGGAAAACATTCTAAAGGCAATAATATGCTGAGCACCCAATTTAAAACTTTTCAGAGGGTCAGTACATCTGAGGAATTTTAAGACGCCACCACATCTTTGACAGATGAATGATAAAAATAAATATGAATATGATGAGATTAGCTTTTTATAGAAACCAC
>JANHMN010000007.1:46606287-46611287 GCA_030674055.1 Rhabdomys pumilio | reverse complement strand
TTGATGACGCACATGTGAAATGGACAGTACATGAAATATCCTAGGCCCTTGGTGTTTTCTTGAATGAAGTAAGGTAAGTACACCCAATAAACTATAAGAACCAGGGTCATTTTCTGATGTACAACGTCCTCTCATATGACCACCTAAATTGATGGTATTTGGAAGACATGATTAAACTAACCAGAACGGGGCTGGGGATTTGGTCAGTGGGGAGAATACTTGCCTAGTATGAAGAAGTTCCAGGTTTGATCCCTAGTGCCACATAAAACTGGGTGTGTGGCTCTCGCCTGTGATCCCAGCACTTAACTAGAGGCTAGAAGGTCAGACATTCAAAGTAATTCTTAGCTATCTTGTAAGTTGGAAAACAGCCTGGGCTACATCTTCTTTCTGTTTAGTGACTTAATCCCTTAATCTCTTGCTAGGATGGTGGACATGACTGAGTGAATCCAGAAGAACTCTGCCCTTGATTGAACTTAGCAGGTGATGTGGTTGGGGATGTTGACTGCTTGATGTATATGTTGCCAGATTCTGAGCAGAATGCTTCCAGCTAGCATTTTGATGCCCTGTCTTTGAACTTGAGCACGGTACAACACGGATGCTACTAATGCACTCGCTGGGTATCTAGTTTCTTCTCTGTCAGACTGAGTGGCTAAATTTGCTGTCAACCTCATAGCAACCAACCAAGTGTCAAAATGTCTAGTTGCCAGAAGCATGTAAATGAAGATCAGAGAGGTTAATCCACTTACTCAGAGGCATTTTGACACATGCTAGTGTCATGCTTAGTTTAGGGGGATCTCAAGCCCTGACTCTTTTCGCTTTGCCTGCGGTTCAACCAAATGAAGTTCTCTGAGTTTTAGTTCCAATATCTTTTGCTGTTATTATAATGTTTGTCCCTCGTACTTCGTTAATATTCTAAGATCATTAAATGAGGACCCAGATACTCAAAGCCTCCATACCAGGCTGTGGAACTTTGGTATATTACTATTTTCTAATGATATTATTAAAATGAAATATTTGCACATTGATACATAATAATAATTCTGTGGTAGTTGTGGAGTGTTTATGAATGAAGTTTGATCTGACTTGAGATCAGGAAAGAGGAGTGGCAGAGAAAAAAGAAAATGTTTACTGAATGTGTCCTAATAATTATAACCATGTACTGAGTATCAGGTATATAAAGAACTTTACTTGATACAAATATTAATAAGACTAAATAATTATCAATCTGGGTCTTTGTTGATGTTGTCCCATTATAAAGATGAAGAATTAGGCTGAAGAGATGGCGCAGTGGCTAAAAGTGATTGCCTCGGAAGGAAGCATATGGGCCTTTGTTCAAATTCCCAGAACTCACATAAAGCCTGGAGCAGTGACTGACTGACTGTAATCCCAGCACTTGTTGGGTGAGATGAGATCAGAGACAAGAGAATCCCCTGAAACTCCTGAGCCAGCTAGCAAGCACAGCAGCAACAATGAAGACACCGCCTCAAACAAAGTTGAAAGACAAGGACCAAAACACTCCTTTGTTTTCTAACCTCCTCACACATGCCATGGTCTGCACCTCCTGCCCCCTGTGTGTGTGTGTGTGTGTGTGTGTGTGTGTGTGTGTGTGTGTGAGAGAGAGAGAGAGAGAGAGAGAGAGAGAGAGAGAGAGAGAGAGAGAGGGAGAGAGAGAGAGAGAATCTTTAAGAATGCAGGAATTAAGGAATACAGATAAAAGAACATACTCGGTCAAAATGTCAGAGTGTCACTGTCAGAGTTAGGACCCTGACCCCTGACCCACTCAGTGAACATCAAATGCTACAGTTTCCTAGGCAGTACTGGAGTCAATAAAAGCAGATCAGAAATGGGGTCCCCCAAGTTTTAGGCCAGAACTGACCAGATGGAACTGAAAGTGATAGCCCTTGGCTCTATAATGGCCATGTTCATGGAGTCATCTGAGAGGGCATCTTCTCAGGAGGGGAAGGGGGCACTAGTACCACCATGAAGACATCTGGGCTCAGAAAGGATTCCTGGGAATGGATTCAAGGACATATTCTACAAAGCTGTAAACACATACGGTTCACTTGTGCAAAAATCACTTGGGTAAAATCAGTTTAGGTTTGAATTTTGTTTACTGAATTCATTGCTGTGTAAACAACCTTGACCATGCTCCTCGGACCACACAAGTTCCCGTCTGTGAAGCAGAGAACAAGATCCCTCTAAGGCGCAAGGTGGTGGGAGGGTTAAGTGAGTTAATGCAGGAAGCATGACTGGCTGGAGCCCGAGTTAAATCGATGCACTTTTCTTTCATACCTCTCTAGGGTACATTTTATGTAAGGCCTCTGGGAGGATTTCTAAAGGTTTCTGTGCTGTGCCTCCAATTAGCCAGAGCTACCATTGTCTTCAAAATGACCATTCCCTGTAGTTTGCCTGAGCCCTGGAAATCAAAGGACACCATCACCATGGGAATAGGGGGCTGTGCGAAAGTTTAGACAAGAACGACACTCATAAAAATCATACAATAAGTATCAATAAATTCCAGTCATATTTCTCTTCTTAAGCCAGTGTGTACACTTTGATGACAATTCTTATTTTTCTGCCTGTCACTCAAGTTTGTTGTCACAACCTTCTGAGAAACACCTGGAGGAGTCGCATTCAGGTATCAATGGGAGGTAAGCATTTGATCCTTGCTTTATCTAACTCAGGTTCTTCTGTCCTGGGAAGGGAGGGTGTTTGCCTTATTCTAAAGCCTGCATCTTCTGCAACAAAGCCAAAAGAAAACCATATTAACTTGGAAAATATTCACATGAGCGCGTGCGTGTGCGCGCACACACACACACACACACACACGCATACACACACATATGTGTGTATGTATCTCTCTCTGTCTGTCTCTGTCTGTCTCTCTCTGTATCTCTATCTCTATCTCTATCTCTATCTCTATCTCTATCTCTATCTCTATCTCTATCTCTATCTCTATCTCTATCTCTATCTCTGTCTATCTCTATCTCTCTCTATAATTTCCCCAGGGCTGAAGTAGTTTACTTCTCTTTTTCTCTTTTGAATAGCCTCCTTTCTACTGAGACTGCCTTTCTAGGGGGAATCCTCCAATGGGGGTTAAAAACACTGCAGCAGACTTTGTCTCTTGATTTTAGCATCATAGGCTTAGGGGTAGAGGTGTCTAAACTCCAGGAATATTATACTGAAAAGCCTTAATCTTACGTTATTCTCTAGGAAGACAACTGGAGTTCTTTCCTCGCAGAATGAAGGAGTATTCAAAGCTGGGCTGAAGAAGCTGGCTTTTCTTTTGCCCATTTGATGGTATATGAAAAGTACAGGCTTTCATGTTAAAAAAAAAAAAAAGCAACCCGTTTCTTTATCTGCGTGAAGCCCTTTCTAATGATCACTGTGACAGTGTGGACCAAGAGACCCATGGTAAGACAGAGCTGTTCTGTTTAGTTTACCTGCTCAGCCTTCGTTCAGTCAATGACTCAGCGTTGAGATGGCCAGATCCTGGAAAGGGAGTCCATGGTCGCATCCTGGAGAACTCAGGGTAATATGTAAGATAGGGTTGACATGTTCTCTCCCCTCAGTAGAGTCCTTAAGCAGAGACCGCCTTGTATGTGCCTGTTAGCTTTGGTTTTCTGAGAAATGCAGCCACAGACCTGGGCAGTCTGGTCTTGTAGCAGGCCAGACTTCCTCTTTGTGAGTTATGAGCTTTGAAGGTGTGGAGGCTGTGAACGCTAACCTTACGTCAAACAGATTCATGTGCAGCCCTTCACAGGAATCAGAATACGTGACAGCCGACTGCTGAGCAACTCAAGGTGAGTTGCTAGTGGACATATGTGACTGCAATGACTCCCTAAGCTCCTAAGACACATGCATCCTCTCAGGGAAGATTCAGAAAGCACTCAGACTCAGAAGAGAAGTGGTTGGCTTCTATTCTTGCTGTGTTTGTTATTAAAAATGGGACCATGGGTAATTCTCATATCCATGCACAAAAGTCATGTAGCATATTTGGAGCACATATTACAGACTCAATATATACCAATCTGTTTCTTTCTTAATCTTAATCCGTTTAAGCTGTCCTCTGGAGTACCCACGGTAGTGGTCCTAGATGAGTTAATTGATGTTGAATTTTATAATGAACTCTTACAATATTTAGAATAAATTCAATGAAGTTTATTTCTTTTTTGGGGGGGGGGGAAGCATACCTCTGATTTTGATTTAATGAAGGGAACACTAAAATAAGCTCTTATGGAGTGTTAGTTATGAGCCAAGTATTGCCCTAAGCAGATTTAGGTGTCAACTTATTTAATTTGCCAATAACTACGTGAGAAGAATATTCTTTTTTTCATTTTGCAATTGTGAAAACTGATGCTGAGAGAGATACAAGCAATTCATTCTCTTTATTCAGTGAGCCTTTATTGCATCTGGGGCTTAATACAAGGTCTATTTCATGAGTTTACTGCCAGGTGAGTCAGGTTAGTCAGTCTGTTGTTTTGGTCTAGACATCTATAAATCCGTTAGGTTTTACACACCAGTGTTCCACAGAGAGTAGTGTCTTAAACAGTGGAAATGCATTGTCTCCCAGTTCTGGAAGCTGGAAGTCCAAGATCCAGCAGTTTTGGTTTCTTCTGGGCTTGTTGAAGGGGAGATGAGACTTGTATTTGGCATTTTCTAAGCTTATAGATGTCCGTCTTTCTTTTCACACAGCATTCTCTATGCAACTGTTCAAATTTCTCTTTCTTAAAGGAACCAGTCAATCTGGGTCAGAGCTCCCACTATGACCTGATTTTAAACTTACGACTCTGTAAAAACCTTTTGTCCATATAGGTCACATTTTGGTATACCAAAGCTGTAATGTAGAATGTTTTCCCGGCTCCTGCATTTCTAGAAATAGATTTATAGTGAGTAAGTACTATGAGCAGTTGTAAACTTAGTTCTATATTCATTTTTTGCAATTCTTCTCCTTCCTTCTCCTTCTCCTTCTCCTTCTCCTTCTCCTTCTCCTTCTCCTT
>JANHMN010000007.1:46570004-46606099 GCA_030674055.1 Rhabdomys pumilio | reverse complement strand
CCCCCTCCTCATTCTCCTAATCCTCCCCCTTCCCCCTCCCCCTCCTCTTCCTTCTCCTCCTCTTCCTCCTCTTCTTCTTTCTCCTTCATCTTCCTCTTCTTTTGGGAATAAGAGTTTAAGTGTTAAAAGAAATAGAGTTCTAGGCAAACACTCCGACACCTCTTGCAGCTAGTGCTGCCTGCCAAGTCCAGGCTCCTGTCAGACAGCTGGTCTTGGGCTGCTGTCAAGGGCTGCACATACACCGTGCAGCTTACATGCACTCATACCCCGCACACATGAGTCAATTTTTGACATCGTTGGAGAAGAAGTGTAGTGTTTATTGGAAGAACTTGTCTTTTTCTGAGTACTGTCTCCTCAGTGGATCAAAATCCTCTCTAAAAAAAAAAAACTGCAAGAGAAATCCTGTGTGGAACCTGGGTTAATTAGCACTTGATTTCCTGATTTATTACAGTTTAGCATCTGCTCATTACTGGGGCCTCAGGCAGCTGGACACTGGGCGCAAGTCAGAGAGGGACTCAGCTTTCTCTAATTGTGTTCTCCTGGTATCTTCTATCCTGTGGTCCCAGGACACACATTAGGAACCCTCAGCCCACCACAACTAACTGTGCTCTTCTTCACATCACAGTAGTGTCTTCCAAACGGGAGCATTTGGGTTTGAACTTAAGCTTAAGTGCTCTCCTCTGCTGGATTTCAGACATGCTCAACTTTAGCTGGTTCTGAGACACCACTGGATATTTTTTTACAAAGGTTAAGTAGTTACCAGCAGAAAAGCTCAAGTTTGAATGAGCCTGATCTCTTGGAGGACATTGGGTATCCTTATGCATCTTAAGGTGTTTCCAGTTGCTGTCTCAGCTGTCCTGGCCAGGCATTCACAGAAAGGAAGAATCCGTGCACACATAGACTATGAGTGCTCATCCCAAGAGCTTGCAGGCCCTGAGTGTGTGTGTGTGTGTGTGTGTGTGTGGGGGGTGGTACAGTTCAGAACACAACACAATTTCTGACATGTGTTTTCTAGAATGGCTGTATTACACCCATGTTAAAGTCCTTTGGAGCTGCCAGGGGAAGAGGTGATAAACAATTGTAGACAGAGAACTTCCCTAAAATCTTTGCTTCACACCATGTTCATAAGTCCACTATCGAACTTACAGCAAGCTTCTCTAGAAAGGTCTCATGGGTTAAATGTCAACACTTCGGTTGAGTCAATTGCTCCTGGCACTTCACATAGATACATGCTATAATAAAACAGTATGTCTAGACTGACACCGCTGTTATTTTTGCTACCCATTTGAAGAAGCAGATTCAAATGCTGCAAGTCCTCCCAAGATGAGTGATTGAGTCATTTACCTCCAAGGTACCCATTGTGAGGACTAGAGGCTATAGGCACTTCTATCCTACTACATAGCATGGGAACAGGCCAGGGCTTAACCTTGGGAAATGCCAGCAGCACACAAAAACAAAACAGACACAGCACAGTGCCATGATAGAATGAAACAGGATAAAACAAGAGGTTGGTCAGGACATGGGCACTGGGGGATTTACCCAAGATGACTTGAGCTTGAATCTGTGGAGAGGGAACATGTGAACCTAGTGAGATCTTGGTGCAGAAAATGAGCCAACTGGGGATTACCCCAGAAAGAAGAGATTGCTGAGCAAAAAGAACACCAAGACAGGTCCTCAACCTTTAAGTTTAAGCATGACTTATTACAAAATCCTGACTGGTGGCTGTCTTACTTACCACCCCAGATGCCATTACAATAAACAACGCAGCAGCTGCTGAACTGAACTGATTATAGCTTAAAACTTGTTGTTTTTCATTCATGAAACTACAGAGCTCTATCGAGGTAAATGACCTCACAGTGAACTGGAGAAGAGTTAAGACAGAGGCCAGACCCAAGCATCTTAACCCAAACCTCTTCTTGGCATGTCTCTTAATGCTACATGGTAACTATACCCAGAGCTAGCCATTTTTCTTGAGCAGAGCCTTGTTTAGACAAATCTGGCTGGGGATGTGACATCATCCACAAGAAGAAAAAATCTGCTATGGGTTGTTTGCCAAACATTTTTTCCCTGAGGTTAAAAACACTGTAGTATTTTTAAACTATGCAAGCAAAATCACTCCCCCCTGCACACAAGGACCCAGTTCTTGCCAAGATTGCTAAATTGGCAGGGCAAAGGGCCCCACACCATCTGTCCTCACATTGGCTGAATTCAGGTCTTGAAGGAAGAGTTGGATTAAGAAAAAGAAAACTAGCATGGAATATTGCTGAGGAATCCCATGATAGGCTCTCAGGGTGAGCACTCATGGTGAACAGGCTATGGGTGAAATGGAGACAGACTCAGAATAGAGAAGGAGAGGAAGGAGGCTAAGGTGAATACCCATGATGGACCTAGATCTGTGGTGTTATGGAGGGACAGGACTGCCCACCTCTTTCCTTCACTCTGTCTGTCTGTCTGTCTGTCTGTCTGTCTGTCTGTCTGTCTGTCTCTGTCTCTGTTTCTCTCTGTCTCTCTCTGTGTCTCTGTCTCTCTCTGTGTCTCTGTGTCTCTCTGTGTCTCTGTCTCTGTCTCTCTCTGTCTCTCTCTCTGTCTCTCTCTCTCTCTCTCTCTCTCTCTCTCTCTCTCTCTCTCTCTGTATAAAGGAGAAGGAAATCAAAGGTACTTTCCTGTCTTTAGAGCAGTCAGGAACATTAGTAGCTGGTATGATATTTTGTCACAGCAATAAAACCTAAGACAAAGTGATTTCAAGCTCTAGCCTACATCATGCTTTACTTCATTTGAATTTTAGGCTACAGCGCACCCCCACCCTTAGTATAATTTTTGAGACTCAAAGACACTCATTAAAGAATCTCATCTGGACCCTGGAACTGGTGGAACACTGAGCAAGGATGGTCTCTCATTTCCAACCTTCAGAACACTTGTCCCAGCCCTTACTTTTTTGGTCTTGGAAAGAAGGAAGCAAAGGCACTGTGAAGTGAAGCATCAGCACCGAATTCTAGTCAGCAGAGGGGCTGAGACTGGATCCTGAGTCTCCAGTGTTTTACATGGATCCCATGTTAGGTAAACACTTTCTAATTCTGGGGGTCTCTTAAGAAGCTGTAGGAACATGGCCCCTAGCTAATGATCTTTTCTGTACATGTCACTGCAGCCATTGTAAAATGAGTGTGGACATTTAAACTAAAAAGCTAAGAGGCTGGGGATGAAGAGATGGCTTAGCAGGGAAGAATATCTGCTGATTTTTTTGCAGAGGACCTAAGTTCAGTTTCCAGCACCCACATATTGATTTACAACTGTCTGTAAGTTCAGTTTCATGGAATCTGATGCTTCTGGTCTCTGTGGACATCTGGACTCATGTGGTTCTCGTGCATATGTGCAGGCACTAACAATGAAATGAAAATAATCTCAAGAAAGGCCCAGTGCCAGGTGTGGGTAACACGTTCTAAGTTGGAATTGGTTAGTAAGGTCCCATAATACCCCTGCCCCCATGCATTACAGGCTATTGCTATTGCTCTAGGTTACTTTCGTGAATTTGATGGTAAGTCTCAATTGCTAAGGACCACGTGTGGAGTCAGGGCATGGAGAAATTAAGCTGGTACTGATTTATAAGCATCATGCATATATGTTAGCTTTCACAATGCTGAAAAGTTTTAGTTATACTATTTGGGAAAAATATTTGATCATCTTTCCCAGTTGTGATTCCTGTGAGCTACAGTCATGACTGGCTTGGCAAGAGTTGGCTACTGGTATAACAGCGGTACAGATGTTATGGAAGTGACTGACTTCTTTCTTCTTAGATTTAACGCTGCTCCACTCATGTCTGCCATTGTTATTGAGCCAAAAGAACCTATGAGTAAGTCATAGACCCTAGGGGAGAACCCAATACTGTTATTCTGATAACTTGGTATAGTATTAAAGTATCCCCCTACATTCTTATCTCTCAACCCTCCCCAGAGAAGCTTATTTTGCAGTATATGATGATTTATACAGAGATCCACAGCTAGTCAACATTTAGATAATAGGAGACTGTGCTCTAAATGGGGCATGGTTCAGCCAAGGTTCAAGAATCATTGTGGAAGAGGAGAACTTTACATTCTATCATATATTTGCATATCTATCACTATTGTTTCACTATATTCAATAACCAGGAAGTGTAATTAGCCTAGATGTCTGTCCAGAGATGTCCAAGGTTGTACCTTGTACTGACATCTCAGTTGTACTGACTGGTTTTGTGTGTCAATTTGACACAAATTAGAGTCATCAAAGTGGACAGAGCCTCAGTTGAGAAATGCTTCCATGAGATCCAGCTGTAAGGCATTTTCTGAGTTAGTGATCAATGGGGAAGGGCCCTGCCCACGAAGGGTGGTACCATCTCTGGGGTGGTGGTCCTGGATTCTTTAAGAAAGCAGGCTGAGCAAGCTGTGTGTAGCAAGCCAGTAAGGACAATCCTCTATGGCCTCTGTATCATCTGCCTCCATGTTCCAGCCCTGCTTGAGTTCCTGTCCTGATTTCTTCCAGTGATGTATTGTAATCTTGAAATGTAAACCCAATAGATCTTTTTCCCCTCGACTTGCTTTTTGGTCATGATATTTTGTCACAGCAATAAAACCTAAGACAAAGTGATGTCAGGGATTTGGGTATCTCTATGAGAGGCCTGATCGTGCTCTTGTTTGGAGTAATGTTGATTTGGGGGTTTTGAATTAGGAAAGCAATGGAATGATTTAAGCCTGTCTTAAATGGCCATCCTATCAAGAACATGGAATATAGTTTTGTGAGGATGATTTGAACTGTGGGGACTTGGCTCAAAAGGTTTCAGAGAAGAATTATAGTATGTTGCTTAGAGATCATTCTTGTGGTATTTTGGTGAAGAATGTGGCTTCTTTTTGCTCTTCTATGAAGAGTCTGCCTGAGGCTCTAAAGTGAAGGGTTTAGATTAATTACATTGACAAAGGAAATTTCAAACAAAGTCTAGCATCAAGTGTCCTGTGGTTTACTCTTATGAAGAACATTTTGATCAAGTCTAGCAAGCTTAGAAAGGAAAAATACAAAATGTATTCTTCAAGGATTGAAGGGGCATCAAAAAGTGGAATGGAGCTAAGTACTCTTGTTTAAGGATATTAAATGGGATTAAGGCAGTGGTAGCCTTAGGGCAAGATTCCACCCAGATAAACTTATTGTTTATCCAATGGCACTTGTAAGAGGGATAGTTACAACATGTTAGGCATTATTATGACCTGGTTAATGCTTTCATTTGGACATAAGGAGATATGACTGTGTGATAAATTGACAAGGGATGGATTTTGATGGCTATTCCCAGTCATCAACTTGACTATATCTGGAATGAGCTACAATGTAGAACTTATAAAGAGCTTGTGAAAAGGAGTTAAAGGAAAGCTTAGGTCCAGGCATAGTGGTACATGCCTTTAATTGCAGCACTCAGGAAACAGAAGCAGGCAGATCTCTGAGTTAAAGGTCAGTCCACTGACCAAGTTCCAGGACAGCTCAGATTAGGCAGTAAAGGAAATCACTGAAAACAGGAAGTTGGTGAAGATATACTAGAACAAAAGGTCCATGTTTCAGACCCAGCAAATAGCAGAATTCAGTAGCTTTGACCATGTGGCTCTGACTTTAGAGTCAAAAATAGAAGGAGTTACTGGGACAATTGATGCTAGTTAGCTGGAGCTAAGAAATTAATGGTGAGACAAAATCTTCTGGAAAGTGCTTTTTGAGAGCACAAAGAGGCTGTGGTCCAGAGATAGATGTCGTGCTGGCAGTGGGATGTGGTAATGTCTAAGAATCATCCAGGTGGTACTGGTTTGGAAGGCATGAAGGAGTCATGGAGAGCAGCTGAGGCTTGGCACTGTGAGAGATCAGGAAAAGTCATTGGTTAAGGCACAACCCAGGACTGAAGGGGTCATGCAAAGAAGTTGAGGCTTGACACCATGAACATGAGTCTAGGAGAGGCTATTGGTGAAGCCTAGTTTAAGCAGAAGACACCAGCATACTGGAGACACCAGTGCCATGGGATGATCACCAAGAACAGCAATAACATGGAGTGCAGTCAGCCAGAACCTGGAGTGCTACAGAGGGAAGAGCTGGAGAAGTAACTCAAGCAATTTGGAGGAGCCCAGAAGATAATATATGAATCTCAGACATTGGAACAAGAAACTGTAAAGTTGAAGTTCCCTTGGAATTGAAAGGAGTTAGACATCAGACATGGAGATGCAGAGTTTTGAGTTTGTCCAGCTGGCTTTTGTTCTTAATTTGGTTCAGTATTTCCTCACTGTGACATTTTGGAGTGGTAACGTGTATTTTGTGAAGTTGAAAGTAGGTGACCTGTTTTTTTTTTTATTTTAATTTTATAGGAGGCTACAGTTAAGAGATTGCATGAATCTCAGAAGAGACTTTGAACTCTGACCTTTTAAACATTGTCAAGGCTGTCATAGACTGTGGGGACTTTTGATGTTGGACTAAATGAGTTTTGCATCATGTTACAGTTAAAAGCTTGTGGAGGCCTGGAAGTGGAATGTGGTGGTTTGAATAGGTTCAGCGCCCATGTGTTTGAATAGTGCCACAGGGAATGGCACTATCAGGATATGTGGCCTTTTTGGGGTAGGTGTGGCCTTGTTGGAGGAAGTGCATCACTGTGGGGGTGGACTTTGAGCTTTCCTATGTTCAAGCTCTGTCCAGTGTGGCATAGTCTCCTCCTGGCTGCCTTCAGAACAAGATAGAGAACTGTTGGCTCCTCTCACATCATGTATGCCTGCAGGCTTTCATGCTTCCTGCTATGCTAATAATGGACTAAGCCTCTGAAACTGTAAGCCAGCTCTAATTAAATGTTTGCCTTTATAAGATCTGCTTTGGTCATGGTGTATCTTCACAGTGATAAAATCCAGAGACAATGTCCATCAACAGATGAGTGAATGATGAAAATGTGGTATGTATACACAATATAATTTTATTCAGCTACAAAGAGAAATGAAATTCTAAAATTTGTAGGAGAATGGATGAATCTGAAAAGTGTTATATTAAGCAAGGTAATCTGACCAAGAATTCTTTCATATGTGGATTCCAGTTCTCTCTCTCTCTTCACTTTCTCTCACTCACTCTTAGCATGTATGTATGTATGTATGTATGTATGTATGTATGTATATTATATATACAAGTGCATATATGTGTGTGGAAGCCAGAAATTAATGTTGGCTATCTTTCTGGATTGTATTTCACCTCACTTTTTGAGACAGTCTGTTAGTGTATCTGGAGTTTTTCTATTCTACCAGACTTCCTGTTAATGATCTAATGAGTTTCAGGAAAACTGCATCTCTCTCTCCTCCCCCTAACCCATGTTTGAGTTACAAGATGCATGTGGACATGCAAAGATATCTTGGGTTCTGAACTTAGGTCCTTATAATAGATGGCATTTTTGTGACCAAGTTGTCTCCCTATCTCTCCAACCCTTGGTGTGTGTGTGTGAATATAGGCCATGAAACTAGAAAGGGGATCATGACAGGAGAAAAGTTTTTTTGAGGATGGAGGAAGGGAAATTGAGCTCATGTGACATGAACCTGGAAAGAAGCCTACTGGGGGTAGTAGAGTAAGAAGTAGGAAGGGCATGGGCAAAAAAGAAGAGCAAGAAGTAATAAACTCAATACTTTATGCCAGTTAAAAAATAAAAATTAAATTAAAAATTCTTCAAATAATTAATCAGATAGTGTATAAAGGGAAACTTGGGTCCTAAAGAAAGGTTTGTTTGTTTGTTTGTTTATTGTCGTACGAATTCTAGGGACTTGAAAGAGAGAACTGGAAATGTTCTTTAGTGAGGTGCTCTACAAACACTGGGGTATTGTTTCTATACAAATATGCCCCATAAATCATCCCTACGCACATATCTTGTGCTCAGGGAAAAAATTAATACAGAATGACACAAGCTTGGCCAGGCTGGGGCTCTCTCTGTGCTGCTCACAATCTGTTCTGATCACTTCCCAGCCAGCCATGTAAATTAGCAGATGGAAAGGAGAAAAAGAAAGAGTTAAATAGATTTTCCAATTTATGCCAAATAGTTTGAATATTAAGCTATCATATGGTTGATGCTAGGTCTCAGATGAAGGCACAACTCTTGTCTTGAAAGATTGTTCAATATGGATAGGATACTTCCTCTAATCATCATTGGGGGTTTCAAGGGGTCCCATTACAGGACCCTTAGAAATGGGTAACAATTTCATCTGGAAAGTATCAGCAATTCTGGGGCATAGATTGCACAGGGGTGGGGGTGAGGGTGAGCTATTGGGCTTGAAAGACTGCTGTTTTATTTGGCTGTGCTTGAGTCTAGCACATTCTAACAATGGGAGCAAAAAGGATGAGAATGTGTAAAAACAGCTTGATAATGATTCTGATGGTGTTGATGAGAGAAAAGACAGAGTAACAAAAATTGAGTATAATTAAAGACTGGATTTGCCAGTGGCACTTTGGCTTTGGAGCCTGTTATGCATTAAATTGTGTCTTCCAAAGAGATGTGCTGGAGTCCTAAGGCCGATTGTGTTAAATGTGATCTTTCAAAAATCACATTTAGTCTTTGTAGATATCATAAAGAGAAGATGAGGCAATGAAATGGTTCTTGAACAATTTGACTTCTAAAGTGAGGAGAGACACAGAGCTATCCAAGTCAAATAAGGCTGTGAACATGGAGGCAGAGTTTGGGTATATGAAGTCACACGTATCTCCTTATCTTCTGAATGATGGATGAGGCCAGGAAATATCTCCTCCTGGATAGTTTGGGATGCTGTGTCCTTGACAACACCTTCATTTTAGACTTCTACCTCTGAAATACATTTCTTTTGGTGAAAACCACCTGGTCTATGGTACCTGTCACAGGAGCCATAATGAATGAACACAGACCAATAGATTTGTCACTCTGAAATACCATTTGGAAATTTCTTTCTTTCTTTCTTTCTTTCTTTCTTTCTTTCTTTCTTTCTTTCTTTCTTTCTCTTTTTCTCTATTTCTGTTTTAGAGGTACACAAATGAGTCTTATTATGAGGTTCTCACATACAAAACAAAAACAACAACAACAAATCCTAACCCACAACCTTAGAGAACTCAGATATGGATGCATTCTGCAGAGGGTCTTCAGCATCTATGGCATATGCCTCTTTTTCCCTCTGAATATTGCAATCACCCTTAGCCTCCTATTACTAGGTACTGCATTTTCTTGGTAGATATTATCTGTTCTGTTTGTTTTGTCTTCTATTTTGATTTTTGTTTTTGTTTTTAGGAGCTTGGATATACAAGTCCTTGAACCATAAACTCAGATAGGACCTGGGGTGGACTTGAACTCAGTCATAACTGAGCCAGACTCTCATCTACTCTAGATCACTTTTCATGCTAAAGTCAGTGGCCTCCCTATGCCTGTTTCTCTACAAGCCAATCTTAGCTTCAAAGGGCTTTTGGGTCTTCTGGTGACTGAAGCAAGAATTGAAAAGCAGGATAAAGCTTTCTCCTCTTCACCACACCCTCAGGAGTTTCTTTCCCCTCAGCCTAGTCAGATCAGCTTTCCAGTCATGGAATTCTCCAGTTCCTTTTGTGCAAAGAGGTGAAGTTGGTACATGAGTTGTTTCTCTTGACACTGTGACTAAATACCCAATAAGAAGCAATGTAAAGAATGGATGATTTACCTTGGTTCTCAGTTGAGGGGATACAGTTCATGCTGGCTGGGATGGGATGAAGGCATGAGATACTTGAACTGTGGTGGTGGGAAACTGTTTACATTTGGGTAGATCAGGAAGCAGAAAGAAGGGGATGGCAACACTCAGCAAACTTTCTCCTTTTTATTCAACCTCCTTCTCCAGCTTATGGGATGATACTGCCCACACTCAGGGTAGGTGTTATTTCCTTAGTTAAACCTCTCCAGAGACAGCTCTGTAGACATTTCCAGAGATCTGTGTGTCATCCCACGTGAGTCTAAATTCAGTCAAGTTCACAATGAAGATCAACCATCACAGGTCAGAAAGGTAAAAGAAGACAGTAGATGAAATAAGAGAGTCGGCATCATTTAGGATACGTGAACCCTTCTGTGATTGCATTGCTTTGGCCTTGGCCTTCTGTATAGACAGGCATAGCTCTGACTACAGTCATTGTCCACCTGGGCTTTGTGCTGCATCCATTTCGTTCCTACTTCACAGTATAATGCTCACAGCTGGACCATTGAGCAACACCACAGACTACCGAGTACTGTGGCACGGCCCAGAGCAGGACCCACAGCCCACGTGTAAGGAAAAGAAAAGTTAATTTTGGGAGCATTGCATTCTATGAGTTTGGCATTGAGAGATTTGAGCTGTTGTCCTTTCATCTTCTCAAGGACTCTTTTGGACATAATGTCCTATCAAGACCTAGGAAGATGACACCACAAGACTGTGAAGTGGAGCAATTACTCAGGTAAGATACAAAACAGACAGTTCATTGTCATCTTTTTATAGTGGCCCATTTTTTCCCCCTCAGTCTAGCTTTTTTAGGACCTGGTTGTTAATCAAGTATCCAGACTTAATGCTTTAAACTCTATTTTCTGGTCAATTCAGGTTTGAGTAGTTTCCTTGTAAGTTATATTGACAACTCCAGACTAACTAGGTCACTTGTTAAAAATACACATTGCAGCACCCCCCGGAACAGTGATGAGAATCAACATTTCAACTTTAGAGCCCTTGTATATAAGGCAAAGCCTTTTAGTGATTCATACGTACTTTATAATCTAAGAACAAACGTCCCAGTGTAGGGTGGACTGAGGAAGAAAGGCAGGGTTTGTGAACAATACCTCACATTTTATTTGCCTCTAACAGCAGCAAAGTCTTTAGTTTGGAATAGGAAACTGATTTTCCATCCCTCAACCTAAGTGACATTTGCTGCCCCAACTGAATGAATGTTCTCAGACACATGTGAGCAACGGTGATGCTTGAGGGACACTACTTCAGGAGGAATTCACTGACTCCTCCGAACTGCCATGAGTGACTTCAGAGCACCCATGCGGAACCTTCTAGACACTGGCCCGAGTCTGCTCCCACCCTGAGGTTACTCATGAAGAAACTGCTGAGGAATCCAACATCGTCGGAGCTCAAGCAGGCAGGAGCTCCTTGGCAACTGTGATGATGTTTTAAGACTCTGCATGGCTGACCTACTTCGGAGGGCCCTCAGGAGCTGTCAGGTATCTAGGAAATGCTATTCCATCATTTCTGTTGGTGAGCAAAAGAAGTCATTGATGGTACTTACAGGTAAAGTGCAATGAAAATGCAATTATGGTAGGGAGTGGGGGAAGAGCGAGAGCTGAAAACTCACTTCCTTCTTCTTTCCTGAAATCACTCCCTCCGAAGTTCAAGAGCCCCACAAGAATGGCTCCTCATTCCTGAGAACATCCTTTAAGTGGTCAGAGGGGACACTGTGTACAGAGAGAAAACTTTGAGTTTTACTTTTTTTCTCTCCCTAGATCTTTTTTATTTTATTTTATTTTTTTATTTTTCAAAAATAGCCCAATGTGGTAGATAGAGAATGAACTAGTTAGTCGCACAGAAATGGCTTCACAACCCACCCTGACTCTTTACTTGCTTGAGAACATTAAGCAAACCACATATTCCTTCTCAAATTGTTTTTCTTTATTGGAAATAGGGATTCTTGCTTCATTTTTTTTGTGAGTTGTGGCAATAAAATGAAGCTAATTACAAGAAAGTCATAGCATGTGAGATAACTTAACTACATTAAAAATAAATATTCTTATAATCATCATACTAGACCCTGGGGATAGGAATTGAGTATGTTTTAGAGTTTGGGTCTAAAATGCCTCCTGAAGCTCATGTTAGAAATACCTGTTTTCTAGTTGATGGCACCAATTGGGGGAGGGTGTGAAAGCTTTTGGATGTGGCTCCTAGGTAGAACTAGGTCTTTGTGGAAGTTAGAGGAGAGTGTCAGATCCCTTAGAAATGGAGTTATGTATAATTGAAAGCAGTTATAAGCTGCAAGAGACAGATTTCAGTTCCCAGTTATGATCCTTATCAATGCCACAAGGACATGCTAGCCCTGGAGACCATTCATGAGCTCTCTGGCTACGAGGTTACACACTGCAAGGATATGGTGATCATTTTAGAGTCTTCGATAGTAGTGAGCTAGGAATGGGTAACAACACAACTTTCAAACAACCAATTCTAGAACTTCATGCGCACATCACATTCAAGGTGTTTAAAACATGTTTTCTAGAGGTACCCTGTGGGCAAGGTCCATACTTGAGTTGATTCTTAGTCCCTGTCCCCATTATAACTCCCTCAGTCACTGTTGGCTGCTAAATGAATATGTAAGCAAGGCATCAGATGGATAATGGGAAAGTAAACTGTGCCATGCATGAGAGACAGATTTGGTCAAACTTCAGAAAGTCTGTGAAGCTAATTTTGTCCCTGGTGTTCTTAGCTTTTCTCCTTTCGTATTCAGATCCACCTGTGCCTTCTGTCCCTTGACAGAGCTCCCAAACCCGCAGACTTCTCAGACATTTACTCTCTATAACCAAATCCTTCAAGGGGAGGATTGGGCAGCCCCACTGCACACAGGCAATACTCTGCTGCTTAGCAGTTTACCGCTGTGGTTAATTTTATGTGTTAACTTGGTCTATTATGAGGTGTCCATATTTGGTCAAGTGCTATTCTTGTGTGCCTACAAAGGCATTCCTTAGTGAGATTTATATTTATTGTCTTCCCTGCTTGGGTGGCTGTGGGCTCCTCCAATCACTTCAACATAAGAATGGAATAAAAAGACTGAGTAGGAGGAAATGGCTTCGCTTTGCTTGCTTGAATTGGGATATTGGTGTTTTCCAGCCTCCAGAGTAAGATGGGTTGACACATCAGCTCTTCTCTAGTCTCAGAGTTGCTGACTCCTTTATTACCAGTTCTCTTGGTTCTTGGGACCCTGGATTCTGACAGGAGCTCTGCCCTGGGCCCTTCCTACTTTGCAGTTGGCTGATTTCAGAGCTCAGGGGCCTTTTGACTTTCAGCCTTTTAATGAACCGATTCCTTAAACTCTCGCTTTCCCTTTGATCCTCTTCATCTGGAGGACTTTAGTGGCCTCATGGTATGAACAATTTAATTTTAGCAGAGATTAGAGAAGAAGCAAGTTTGGCAGAAGGAAGGGACATGGCAGGATTTAATGTGAAATGAGATAGAAGGAAAGTGTCTACTTCAGGACTGAAGTGAGTGCTAATTGAAACGGTTATTACATGGTCTATATAATGCACCTGCCTTCATAATATGCAGCAAACACATTGGGTTGATAGCTTCTTCTAAAGGAAGCCAACATCACTGCAGCTCAAACAATAGCTGGAGTGATGAACCCTTACTAAAAATCTAGGTTGCACTCCAATGCCAGAAAAGCATTCAGTTTGAATTTACAGAGACCCTGGGATTACCAATGGTTTGCAAGTAGGGCTTAGGTGGGATCCCATTACACATTCGCAGTGCTTCATGCTCTCCCAAAGCCTAACAATCATGACCTCATTCAGTCTCAGAATCCGACTTGTGATACAGGCATTATTTTTAGCTTTACGTATAAGCAAGCTTTGGCTGCAGAGAAGTGATTTGTTAATATGCAGAACGAACAGGGGGCTCCTGTGGGAGCTGACACCTCCTGACTTCAAGCCATGTAATTTGCCCTTTAGTTTGTAGAGGTGGCTCCTAATGGACTTTACAGCTTCAGATTATTTGGGGAGCTGGTAAAGACGAAAGGGAAACTGCGTACAGCAATTCCTGTGTCTTTCATGGTCTGTGTAAACTATGGCAAACTGTCATACTCAAGTGCCATGGTGGAATCTGCATAATGATCTGTGTGTCATTATAGCAAGGCTTTGCACTCAGGGATACATTTACTAAACTCTTTATTGTTTGAAAGAATTCAGCAGATAGAGATGATTCCTCCTTTCTGGGATGTCGATCACCTTCTGCACCTGTGAAAGGTTTTTTTTTTTTTTTTTCAATCTCTTCTCCAACATTTGCCTACTCAAAATTGTTCTAAACTCCCAATTCTTCCATTTCCACCATAAATATGTCTATGGAGTCATTACCATCCAATATCTCTGCCTAAGAGAATGGTGCCTTTGTTTAATTTATCAATCTTTTGTTGCTGTTTTACAAGGAAGTGCTTAAAATTTTGCTACAGATATTAGTTGTTTTCATCCATTGCTTGGGTAAATAAGCCAAAAGTACTTAATGTCACCTCTTAGCTTTCTCCTAACCACTGTAGCTGAATGGCTTCTGGTAACTCACTGGTCCTTCTGTGCCAGGTTGTGAATAGGATCACACAGCTGAAGACCAGCAGGCACTGCAAACCTTGTCTGAGCTCCTTGTAGTTACTGAGACTAGTGATGGATGCTGGGAAGATAAAGAAAGCATGGTCTTAAGGGAATTGCTATGCGGAGAGAGACAAAATAAATGAACAATTCGTTCCCTAACTGGAAGCATGGAGCTGTGCACTAGGGGTTGGGGCTGGCAATCGGGTGTTCATAGTCAACTCCTTGTGTTTGCTCATAGTCAACATTCACCTTGCTTGCTGTGGCCACCGGAAGAGTTTTGTTAGATTTGTCCTTCTGATGCCATTGACTGAGCTTAGCATTATTCCATTATATAGAGGATGGGGGAAACTGAGAATCCAAAAAATGCAGTGAGACCACCCAGTATGTTCACAAGTCTAAAGTTGATCCAGTGTTCACACTTGTAGCTGCTTACAACATCCCCGGAGTGGTTGGCCAGTAAGAAGACAGAAGGAAATGTGTCTCATGCAGACTGAGGGCCCTCTTCAGAAGCCAAGGGATGAGATGGTAGGGCAGGGGACCCCCTTGTGTGTTCGTTTGACAGATTTCTCCAGATCAAGTTAGATACTTCTTAAAATAATTCTCCTAGGGCCCCACCCAGAGCAACGATTAGAACCTTCCTCTCAAGTGCAGGGCTTTATAGTTTGAGAGAGCTCTCTTGGTGACTCACGTACACATTTCATCTCGAGAACTAGCATCCTAGTTCATGGTGGACTGAGAGAGAAGAGCAGGGGATGCTCTTATAGTTACTATTCTCCTTGAATGGTATTGTGTGTTAAATATAAATGGTCCCCTGTAGGTTCATTTGTTTGACAACTTGGTCCCTAGGGGGTGGTGCTGTTTGGGTGATGGAACTTTGAGAAGGTGGACTTTGTTGGAGGATATATGTCCCTTGGGGTGGAACTTTGAGACTGTATAGCCTCACCTCACTTCTTGTTTGCTTTCTTACTGCCTACGGATGCGTTGTGAAAGGCTGCTCTCATGCTTCTGCACCACACCTTCTTTGCCATGACAGACTCTAGCATTTTTGAACCATAAGCAAACATAAATCTCTTCTACTTTAAACTTTCTTGCCATGGTATTTTATCATAGATGTAGAAAAGCAACTGGTATGTCTCGAATGACTGAGGAATCTTTATCTTTGGCAAGCATCTTCCATATCATCTCTCAACTTATGATGCATTTCTAACATTCCTCAGTATCTGTTCACATGATAATAAAGGTAGTCTTCAAGAATGGATATAATACATAGGTTTGGAGACACAAATGTCACAAGGTGGGGCCTTGTAGATTAGCCTATTATCTTAGCCCATCCAGGGAACAATTCACTGACTTTTTGCTTTGAGGATAAAAAGTCACTGAATTTGACCCAAAATAACAGGGTCTGAATTTAATTTACCATGTCATCATTTAGAGGAGATCTGGAGGATATAATTTATGTGTGAAGGCATGGAACTAGGAAGGAAGCAAGTTGCAAGCCCTCGCCATTGTTCATAAGCTAAGGGACAGAATGACAGTGCATTCAGGATATGATTGAGAGAAATGGCAGTAGACAAGTTGACTGGGCCATTCAGTGATAAAATGGGTTTATGGTCAGGTTAGGAAGTTGATGGGAGCAGCTGTGGAGGAACAGACAGGAGAAGCTAGGGTCCATCCATATGGCATGGGTAGAGTAGGGATTATGGACTAGACAGTGGTAATGGGAGAAAGTATTCTGGATTTAAGAGTCCAGCTGTGTTGACAGCAATGGGTTCTGGAAGAGACTGACAGGTGGCCAGGTCAGCTGGACACCAATATGTCACACGGCCAGTTCTTGTACAGGTGTCTGAAATTATGCCTGCAGCCAGGCTTCACACTTCAGCTGGGGGAGTTAGCAGCCTCAACTGAATTACTATTTATAAACCATCCAAAATAGTTGCTGGAACTTAGAAGCCCTTGTTAAATAAGTAAACAAACGAGACCCATCTGGATCGCAGCTGAGCCCTGTTTTCTCACTTGATGTGGATGGTTATGGGCAGAATATGGAGAATCAAGCAGAGACGTCCAGGGTCCCGGAAGTCAGTGAGAAAGGACTGTCCAAAGGGGTAGAGGTGCTTTGCAGAGCCCACACAGCTGATGGAGAATTTCTTCAAGAAGACGGGCATTGGTGGTAATTCAACAGGGCAGAGTGGAGCCTGAGGGTAATGCAGTGACAGCCTGAAAGTGATTAGTAACCTTTGGATCCATCCCAAGGTGAAAGCTCTCGACTGCATTGCAGATTCAGTACTGAGACTAGTCAAATGTCTGTCCATCAGACATGGTGGATTTGGCTTGAAAACTGTAGCCAGGGCAGTTAATCACACCTGTTAGCCATGTGCCAGAAATGAACTGTTCTCTGGTCCATTCAGTGACTCGGTGTACTAGTTACTTTTCTTAGTGCTGGAACAAATACCTCACACTGAAGACTGCTCCACCTGGGTATCCATCCCATGTGCAGTCACCAAAGGCACACCCGGATGTGAATGCCAGGAAGTACATGCTGACAGGAGCCTTATATAGCTCTCTCTTTAGAGGTCTGCCAGAGCCTGACATATACAGAGACGGATGCTCATAGCTAACCATTGAACTGATCATGGGGTTCCCAATGGAGGAGTTAGAGAGAAGATTGAAGGAGCTGGAGGGGTTTGTAGCCCCATGGGGAGAGCAACAATATCAACCAACCAGAGCTCCCAGGGTCTAAACCACCAGCCTGGGAGCACATAGGGAGGGACCCATGGCTCCAGCTGTATATGTAGGGGAGGATGGCCTTGTCGAGCATAGGTGGGATAGGAGGTCCTTGGTCCCATGAAGGCTGGATGTCCCAGTGTGGGGGAATTCGTGGGCAGGAATGGGTGGGTGGGAGCACATCCTCATAGAAGCAAGGAGAAGGGGGAAGAGATAGGGGGTTTCTGGATGGAGGGGGAAATGGGGAAAGGGAATAATATCTGAAATGTAAATAAAATATCCAATAAAAGTTAATTAAACAAACAAACAAACAAACAAACAAACACCTTAAAGGAGGAGAGCTTTCTCTGGCTCCTATTCTGAGGGTGCAGTATTTCACGAAAGAGAAGCAGCAGCTGCAGGAGAGTGAGGTGGATGGTCACTGCAGCCACAGCTGGCAAGCACAGAGAGTCAGATGCTGGTGTTCTGCTTGCCTTCTCCTTTCCTATACAAGCCCCAGACCCACAATGGTGTTGTAGCAGTTGAGTTCCCCCCACTTCAGTTTGAACCCGTTTAAAGAATCTCTCACTGACATGTCCAGATGTTTGTCTCCTGGTCATTTTAGGTCCTGATGTGTTGACAGTCAATATTAACCATCACAGCAACTGTTTATTTTGAATCTAACAAATGGCCAATGCTGGCACTGGCAGAGAACAGGAGGTGAACTGTGTGGCTGTTTTGTAGGAGAGACGCTCACTCTGGTGCTGCCTTGAGGTCTGAGCAGGAAGGATTAGCCTATGTCCTGTGTCTTTGTGTTTCTCACCCAGAGGTTATTTGTTTGCTGTGACTATTCTCTAGTGTAACATTGAGATGTGCTCACAGGGCAGTCTGGAAACTTCGGTAGAGCAGGGCACTGTGGGTCTGTGTCACTCAAACTCCAAGCATGTGGCATGAAAACATAAAAAAAAAGTCATCATAACTTCAGGAAGTTCTCTGAAGAAAAGGTTGATGATCCCAGTGACAATGCAAGAGGGAGGGGTGGGGGGTGACTTACTGAAACTAGGAGATGGCTGAGGGAGAATGATGAAACATGAAGAGTTGAAAGGAGACTTAGAAAGAATAGGAGGGGGCTAGAGAAGAGAGACAGGAGAAAATTCTAGGTCATGAGGAGGAGTGAGAAGAGAGGGCTGGAAAGAGAAGAGTAAAGGAGGTCAGAATAAAGGGAGGGATGGAGGGATGGATGGAAGAAGCTAGAGAGGGAGGGAGGAAGGAAAGAAGGAAGCAAGGAAGGAGAGATGCCCCTCCTCCAGTTAACAGAGCTAGGTACACTTCATTATTTCTTATGTCAAATTCTGGTTTCCTTTAGGCTCTGTAAAAATGCCATTTCAGGAAGTCATGTTTTCTGATTTGCAAAATGACTCATGTAAAGAAGTCCTTTTGTTGTCATTGGCATTAAAAATAAATTCAGAATAAAATAACTTGGAACCACTTTTATTTTCATTCCTTTTTTTTATATTAAATGATGGAACTCCAAGTTTAAATTTTCCTGTGCTGTTTTAGAAATGAGTGTTGTCTTGCTGACGGATGCCAGCTGCCAACCTCAAGCCCCTGGGAACTATGCTGCCTTCAGCCCTCCCTCCAACCCTGGTGAACCATATGCCGGAGGAGGCCCATGTTTTCCCCTCCAGACTGGGAAGGGTGGAGCTGCTGGTACACACAGCATCCTAGATCTGGGACATGACACCTGTGCCTGGGGCAACTGGTCCACACAGAGTTTGCACATGAGCAGGGTAGAGCCTTCTTTGTCCCTGTCTGTCCAAGCAGGCTGCTTTCTGCTTGTAGAGTTAGAAGAAAGTCAATTACTCCTCGAGACACAGATCTTTGAACTTAGAGAAGCCCGAGATAATCACAATGTCTAGTAAGCTGTTCAATACTGAGTGGGATTCCAGGTCACAGAAGTCAAAGAAGACCCATTCCCTTCATGTGTAATCTCTTTCTGTCTTAAATTTCATACTAAAGTGGTGCTTTTGGATTGGAGAGCCCTTGAGCACATGGAGGACAGTGGGGATCAGTAAATCCTAGGAAGTAGGGCCAGACACTTCTCATGGGTGTTCTGCAGTAATGTTTCCAGGCATAAGAAGAAAGCATCAAGGCTCTAAATTCAGATTCTGGTTGCTTTTAGGCTTTCCTTCTGGACATGAGTCCATGGGGGAAGAGGTGAAGCTTCAGAGTTAGGAGCTCAGCTCTAGTGTGTTTGAGACTTAAAAGGACAATATTTACCTTGGGTGTACCAAGGATAGGGAGGCTTTTGTGGAGTCACAGTGTCACTGTGGCGCCCAAGTACAGACAACAGGGATGGTTCAGTCCAAGTGTAGGGAGTGGTGCCAGGCACCTGTGTGCATAGACTCTGCAAAGAGGCAGGAAAGATTTTGAAATGGGCATCAGGGGAGGGACAGAAGAAAATATGAAGGGTTTGTTTATAACCCAAGATAACATTAACATATAAGCATATGAAAACCATCTGAGGAACTACTGGTAACGGATGGAAGGGATGGGGCTGTACAATTGTGGATGCTGAATTCCTTCTGTAGTAATTTGAAGAAGTGAATAGAGTCCACGTTAGACTGTTAAAACCTCTCTCCCCTTCTCCAGATGGAGGGATGTTGAGAGACACTAGTGATTCAGGCACTAGAACATTTCTGTAATAAGAAATTGCCAAAGACTATTTAGAAAGTCAGAAATCTGACATGGTTCCTGCTAGGCCAAATCCAGATGTGAGCTGGGTTGCAGTCCCTTGTTCATAGGAACAATTGATTTCATTTCCCTTCTAGATGTCTTTAGGCAGCTCTCTGCTGAGGCTCATGGTTTCTCTCTGTTTTCAAATCCATCAGTGGAAGATTTATTAATTTACTAATAGAGAGGGTGTTACTATGTTGCTCAGGCTGGCCTAAAGCCCACTATATAATTCCAGCTGGCCTTGAACTTGCTACAATTTTCTTGCTTTAGCTTCTTGAGCATTGGGATCAGAGATGTGTGCTTCCACGTGACCAGAATTTTTCTCATGTTATTCTCCAATCTTCTTGCTTTCCCTTTAAGGATTCTTGTGGTCCTTGATCCCCAGATAATCTAGAGTAATTTTTCTACCTTACAATCAGCTTCTTAGCGACATTACTTGCATTTGTACCTTATCGTATATAGGAGTTGTCTTAAGCTTCTTAGGGTCTGTGGTGGTTTGCATAAACTTGGCCCATGGTAAATTTCACTACTAGGAGATGTGGCCTTATTATTATTTAGATGTGGCCTTGCTGGAGGAAGTGTGTCACTGTGTAGGTGGGCTTTGAAGTCCTATGTGCAGGCTTCACCCAGTATGGAAGAGATACTCCTACTAGCTGCTCACAGGAAGTTTTCTGTTGGCTACCTTCTGAGGAAGATTCAGAACTCTCAGTTTCTTCTCCAGCACCATGTCTGTCTGGATATGCCTAGGTGCTGCCATGCTTCCTGCCATGATAATGGATTGAATCTCTGAACCTGTAAGCCAGCGTTCTTACAATTAAACATTGTCCTTTATAAGAGTTGTCCTTTATAAGAGTTGCCTTGGTTGTGGCATTTCTTCACAGCAATAGAAACTCAAAGACAAGGTCAAGTCTTTGTTTTTCTTTCTTGTGGTTCTGGATTCCTCCTCTCCTATCTTGGTGTCTGGAGTACACTGGCTTGGAGAGGACAGAGCAAAGTCTGGAATGGGGAGAGGGCAAGAGTCTGTTGTCTTCTTCTTCCCTCTGGGGCATCAGATGCTACAACCTGTCAGGCCAAGAGGGGGTGAATGGAAAAGGTCCTAGTCAGGGATTGGGAGCAAGTGTTGAGGAGGGCAGAGGAGGCCTTCTTGGAGAATCTTAGTGTTACATCTCTTTTATGCAAAGACCTTCTCCCACAATCTTTAATTAAGTGGCTTTCTGAGGCAATCTTAGATTGTTCCTATTTCTTTATTCAGGGTAGGTTTGAATGTAGACACATTTTGGAGGTGAACCAAGGGTTATATAGTTTGGGGGTAGGGTGTGAGAATATCCAGGGAGGAAAGTCATTGGCTGAAGGCTAAAGGCTACTGATGCTTCATTAGCATCAAGAGGAGTTCCAGGTACTGGGTACATGACTGACTACTGCCCGTTACCACCTGGTTGGAGGTTACCTGGTTACATGCTCCAAGGCAGGCGCAGAAACAGGGATAGAGTTAACTCTATTCCTGATGGTCTCAGGATAAGGTTCTAATATCAAGTTTTGGGATTTCTGGGGTTTGGAAATGCTCAACCTTGCCTGTTCCATGCCAGATCCTTTGGCGGCATGGTCAATGTGCTGTACACTTTCTCACATAATAAGCACATTTATAGGGTTGAGAGACTAGTATATAAGCATTTAGAAAGTTTAACAACGTCCTTTTTTCCTTTTATTTCCCCCTTGTACAAAACAAAATATACTGTTTAAACTTGGGCAGGGACATATGAATGTGTGGGTATGAGTGTAGGCGTGGAGTAACGTGCTCTCACGTTAGAAATTCAGATGTTACTATCTGAAAAGGAAGACAATAAAAAGCGCGTAGTGGGTCTGCACACCTGTCCTAGGACCAAAGAGTCAAGAAGTTTAGCCAAGTATCAAGCATATATGATATTATCTGAGAGAAAATAATATTAAATTAAATGTTTTTTATTATCTTCCAGTTCAATTATTATGAATATTTCTGGAGGCAAAAATCATATATTTATTTGCAGGTATGAAAAGCTGGTACTGTGGGAAGCTGAGTGGCCATAGACCCCCTCAGACTCCAGCACTGAGTGTTGTCCCCTATGCAGGATTCTCCTGCCACATCACTCCTGGTCCAACAGAACCACTCAGTGTTCTCTGGAAGTCCAGGGCCTCACACACACTCTGCCATCACCTAGCACATGATGTTGGTGTCATGCCTGTCCCATCTCATGGGTGAGGGGATAGTCTCAGGAATCTTAGGTCATTTTTTTTTGTTCTTTATTGGATATTTTATTTACATTTCAGATTTTATCCCCTTTCCCCATTTCCCTCTTTACCCAGAAACTCCCTATCCCATCCCCCTTCTCCTGCTTCTATGAGTATGTGCCCCTACCCACCCACCCACTCCCACCTCCCCACCCTTGAATTCCCTCCTACTCGGTGTTCAGCCTTCATGGGACCAAGGACCTCCTCTCCCACCTATGTTCAACAAGGCCATCCTCCCCTACATATACAGCTGGAGCCATGGGTCCCTCTCTATGTGCTCCTAGCTGGTTGTTTAGACCCTGGGAGCTCTGGTTGGTTGGTACTGTTGCTCTCCTCATGGGGCCACAAACCCTTTTAGCTCCTTCAATCTTCTCTCTAATTTCTCCATTGGAAACCCCATGATCAGTTCAAAGGTTAGCTGTGAGGATCCGCCTCTGGCAGACCTCTGAGGAGACAGCTGTATCAGGCTCCTGTCAGCATGCAGTTCCTGGCATCCACAACAGTGTCTGCACATGAGATGGATACCCAGGTGGAACAGTCTCTGGATGGCTGGCTAATTTCAAGTTTGTGTTTATCTGTTTATTAAACTCGTATTTCTGGGTGTTTAGATTTGGTGTCCTGGGAAGAGGATAGCAAACATGGCTGTAATTTTCCACCTCTCTGTAACCATGCCTTTATAATGGGATTTCACACATTTTCCTTTTTAAACAGTGATTTTTCTTCTCCACCCTTCGAGTCTGGACTGCTTTGTGTTCTGCTTTGGCCAGAAAATGTTGCCAAAGTGATGCTCTTGCCAGTTTCAAGTCAAGGCCTCAAGAGACCTTGAAGACCTGCCTGGTAGTTCAGCAAGTAAATAACATCAGGCTACACAGGGAGGAGAGAAACAGGGTCTGGAATCGCTATCATCTGGGATTCCAACAGTAGACGAGGCCAATTCAGATCAGCTACCAGCAGCTCAGGCACATCAGAAATCCAGTCCAGACATCCAAGCGGTCAAGTCTGAACCAAACCACAAGATCTCCCGTCCAGACCTCAAATCCCTAAGGCCAGTGAATGGTTATCATCTCAAGTCACTGGCTTGGGGCTGTTTGTTATAAAAGATTATCGATAACCCATATGGTGATTTATTATCCAGCCTGAAAGACTTCTGAAACAAGGCTATTCTAATAAGGCATCACTGGCTGGGGTGTAACGAATGGGAAGAATGTTCACTAAGCATGAGCAAAGCCTTTAAGTTCCATCCTAGCACCACAAGAAATAAGATACCAACAATAGCACTGACAACAACAACAACAACAACAACAACAACAACAGCAACAACAACAGCAGCAGCAACAACAACGGCAACAACAACGGCAACAACAACAGCAGCAGCAACAACAACGGCAACAACGGCAACAACAACAGCAGCAACAACAACGACTAGTTCAAGGTAATCTCCATAAGAGAGCTATCTCAGCATTTCCTCTGGGGATCTAGCTCTGGACTCTGTATCCTGACACACCTCTGAGGACAGGTGTGTGTCAATCTGATGTGTAGCTGGAATGGACAAGAATCATAGAAAGAAGCTGGGAGAGCCACCATTTCCCAAAAGAAGGAGAAAATAAGTCATCCCATAACTAAAATAGAAGGGAAGATGAGACCAGTGATGTGAAGAAACTTCAGTACCTTTGGGACTATTGTTTTCCAGAATGTATTCCATCATTGTCCTTTCTACTTATGAGAGCCAGGTCCACTCTGCATGGACTGTGGCTGATGGCGTTTTAGCTAATTTTAAAATATTAACTGATTCTGTCTTCACAGCATCTCCTGGACCAGCACTGGCCTTCTTCATATCTGAGGAGGCTGTGACTTTGGAGGATAGTGTCCTAGAGGAGAAAGCACATTGTTCATAGTCGAACTTGGTGAATTCATCATAAAAGACAGGACTCACTTTCCTCCACAACTGCTTTGTCCTTCTAGACACTTAAGAGACTTAGCTCCAGAACTACCATAGATGTATTAATTATGACATCTCTTTACATTTGCTCCTTAGAATCAGGTTATGTCTTATCAACTTCTTGCATGTTCTTGGGTACCCTTCAAATATTACCTGCTCTGTAAAAGTCCAGTGAATAATTTGATAAGAGAACATTCTGGAAGTGAAAGATAGGAAAGGCTATTTGATGCATTGAATTAGATGCCCACTGCTATTAAAAAGTGCTTTCTTAGGTATAAGGTTATGGCATGGCATGAAAAATCAGTAATATTTATAGCCTAAGGGTGTAAATTAGTCTCACAAATGACCTCTAACTTAGAATTAGTGACTCCAGGCTCTCAGAAGAGAGGAAAACCTAAAGATTAATACAAATGCAAAATCCTGGGGTATAAATTCTTCTCTCTGCCAAGGTGGCATTAGTTGCCAAACCAAGTCTGAAGCCCTGACCTAAAGTTTCTTTGCTCTTTCTCACATAGCTTCACTGATGTCATGAGCCCCAGGAGCAGAGAACACTCATGCCTCTTTCCTCTGTGCTGTGTAGGGTGTGGTGCCCAATATGAGCCCAAGAACAATCCATTTCTCTTAGCAAAAACACATGCTCTCTTACTTGCGTCTTTAATCCCATGGAAGACCTTTCAGCCTAATGCTACTGATTCATGGAACATTCTCTTCCAAGGAATAACTGCCAGATAATTTTGAAATATTAAAAATACCATATATGAGACATAAAACAAAGTGTTTTAGACCATTCTGGTGCCAAGAGACTTAGGAAAACACACTGCTCACATCTTCTTCCCTAAGTGGTTTTGTTTTCAGAGATGAGCTCTGTTCTGCTTTAAAAGCTGAAGGGTATTTCATTCTCTCTTGATTTTTGCAAAGTTCCAGGTAGAGAAACTGTCTCTTCCCTAAGATACCGAGTGGTGGTTGAGGCTGTGAGGCTGAAGAATCCATTCTCTTCTCTTTTTCTAGCTTTCCTACTGGGGAGAACTGGGGCACTTGACTTTCTCAAACTTTCTGGGATCTAGATCATCCTTTTTACAAAGGGAAGGAATAGAAATGGGTGATTTCTAAGGCCTCTTTAATGCCAACATTCTTCTGAAGTATTTACAAGGAACATTCCTGAACCAGTCTTCTGATCTCTAAGGTAAAAAGAAGGTTTGAAGTGGGCAGCGATTTCAGCAATGTTCTTGAGGGTTCTGGGGTGAGATTCATTTGCATATTTAACAGGATGTGAATTTAGAAGTACTGGTCAAGGCTTCAGGAGACAATGGGTGTCACATTTCAAAGGAGGTGCTAGATAGACCGTACCAAGAAGTTCAAAGTAGATGATCAAAAGCGGGATAGAAGTTTTTCCCACATGCGAGCTATCAAAAGGGCCAACAGACAGGAGAGAGGAATTTTGAATATGTATTTTTGGGAAGTGTAATGTTGAACTGTGAGGCTTTTTCACTCACAAAGAGACAAGAGAGGAGGTGTCTGATTCTCATACAAAGTCCAGTGATGATGAGAGTCTATACCAGGCCCACCCAGAGAAGTTTTGTGAATGTTATCTGCAATAGGAAACAGGCCAGAGATTGGGTGGTGGTGGTAGTCACCTATTCTGAAATCTGAGTCTTCTTTGACAAATCAAGGGGTAAAATACAAGGTGACCAAGGTGTACATGAATGAAACAGAGTGGAGTTGGGGGATGAGTGGAGGGAAAGATTGAATTCCTTGTAATTCTAGCGTTTCTCTGGATTAGGATGTGTGAGTGAGATTTTTTTGTTGTGTTTTTTGTTTGTTTGTTTGTTTGTTTCTTTTCTTTTTTTTTTTTTTTGTCAAAGTAGGTGTTAGGTCTAAGGGAAAGCTGTTTTGGAATCATCTGAACTCCTGCACAAGATGTCACTAGGATGATAGAGATTCAGGAAGGGAGAGAGGAGGAAGAAGAGATGGAAAATTAAGGGCATCCGGGCAGTAGAGAAAGCCCTCAAACAATGCTGTGAGGTTGAGTGGGTCTCTGAAGATTAATGTCTGTTAGAATCTTCTTAGATAGTCATGGGGATTCTTACAGCTGTTTTATGGAGATTCTTTCCCATAAAATGTCCCTGGAAAGTCTCCAGAAGCAACTTGTATGTCAGATGTCTATCAAGAATAGAATCACAGTCTCTTCATAAAGAATCATCTACCATGGTGTTACAAAGAAAGACCTAAAGAAACCATGGGACTTTACCAAATTGTGGGTTATCAAGGCTGTGCACTGTTTTCTATTCGTGTAGCAGGTAACATGACTGCCTTGCGGTTAATGCTAACAGCTGCTTGGATTATTTTTCAGGACCTAAATGCTGCTTTGGGTGAAAATACTGATGTAGGTCATCTAGGGTGACTGGGGCAGATAAGACAGCTTAGTGTTTCTGTCCTCATGTCATGTTTGTCTTTTCTGCTGCCTCAACATTTAAGTCATGTTTTTCTAATCTCTGTATGTAGGCATCTCAAATGGTAACCATTTGAGATGTGTTTTGTCCAGAACTATTTTACCAAGTTAACTTGACTGAGACTTGCTAGTCTCTCTCCTTTTCTCTTTTCCTGATGTATCCAGAGACACCTTCTAGTCATCAACTCAGAAACATCAGATCAGATCATGAGAGGGATGAGAAGACATCCTATAAGACCTCTGTGTACTGCCAGGAAACACAAGAATGATTGTTTTTCAGCTTTCCCTCATTACTCATCCCTGTCTCTGCAACACTTCAACCTGTTTGGGGTGACTCTCTGTTTGGGAAACTAAGCCCTTGTTCAACCCAACACTCATTGCTTAGATGCTGGCTTTTCTATGGAATGCATTTCCTTTTCTTGTCAGTAATACAACTGCTGGCCAAGTCACCAGCTCAAAAAAGATTGCTGTGTTAGTGTCATGCTTCTCATTCTTGTGACAAGGTGCCCAACAAAAAGAATTTAAGAATTGTTTTTGTTAAGAAACAAAAACAAGGAAGAATTTTCTATTGACTCGCATTACAAAGGTACAGTCCATTATGGTGGGCAAGCCATGGTGTCAAGAGCTTAAGTCAGCTGGTCACATGACATCCTCAAATGTAATGTAGGGATGGTGGGTGGGACAGCTCTTGAGGGAAAGTAGACCCCAACCAATGGAGTTCTTTCCTAACCTTGTGCTACATACACTGTACCCCATTGTGGTGTGAAAGCCTAGGACTCAAAATCAGTACCAGGATCTTACTTTTAAAATTGTTATATAGATGCATAAATTAAAGCAAGATGTCTGTGCTAGTGACACTTTGAGTAGATTGTTCTGTTAGTGAAGAGAGTCAAGACAGACGGAAAACTAATTCCCAGGTTAAGCTTTAACATTGGGCAGAAATGAAGTTGGTTTGTGATTATATCCAGAATGTTCTGCTCTGAACAGTTCTGAAAAAGAAATTAGTTGACCATGTCCTGGATTTTCTAGACTTATTTGCTAAAAAGAAATTCTTTATTTTTCTATACACAACCAGATAATGTGCTACTGAAAATAGAACACTTTAGAATATCTTAGGTACATGCTGACTGCTTAAATATATTTAAATGAATATAAAGAGGGCTATTATTTTGATTTTTTTAATCTGATGGTCAAAATAACCCTTACCATATTAACAGTATGTTTCTGATCATTACAAATAGTGTACAGTATTTTAGTTAACATTTGTATGCTTATTGATACATGTGAGTTTATTTTTCACAGCTATTTTGGGGTTAACAGTGAAATATATTAAATTTCAAGGGAAAATGAAACCTGATTACCAAAGTCCTGATTTCAATTTTCAGTATTTTGACAGATGGTTGCATCACGTGTTTAAATTTCTGCTTTAGGAGTTGTCATCAAGGAATCTAGAGAACACTGAAAACTGTTCTTTTTAACACCCGAGGAGTTAATTCTTATGTCTATGTTGAGACATTCTGATTTCAAGTCATTTATGCATCTTAAATAATTTCTCTGTTCCCAAATCAACATTTATGCAGCTTTAGTATCAGAATTGAAGTACTCATGTCATTTTTTAAAATAATAAAAAAAGATGATATGACTGAGATAGTTTCCACTAGAAATCAGCTCCTTGATAGGAAGACTGTTTGCATGTTAGCAGAGGGGATTGTCTAGAACCATGCTATCTAAGACATGGTTTGTGGAGCCAAGGCACAAAGAAGCTTTAGCCTAGTAAATAAAAGATGGTGAGCCCCTGTATAGATCTACTGAATTGGAAGCCATTGCTGTTTGGGGCTGTGAGATTTACTGACTGGCGTCTTGTGCCAACATTGTGTCAGTAGACACAGACCTGTGGTTGCCCATCTCTGCCCTATCAGGGTCCTGGGTCCAATCTAGCTAGCATTATATTCCATAGCTCCAGTGTTCATACCAACACTGAAAATCCAACAGAGAAATTCTTCTCTTTCCTTCTCACCCTTTCTTTTTTCTTTTCTCCTGCTTGTCTTTCTTTCCCTCCTTCTGCCTCTTCCTCTTTTAAAACTTTTATTAGCAACTTAGGATACATGGAACATCACTACAAAGATCATATTCTTCATATTTATTTAGTAACCACAAATTTATTATCAAAACCAACTAAGTCTTGCTTGGTGCTGATTGGAGAGGTCCTATGGCTCAATAGTCAACTCTTAAAAATTACTCACTTCTGCTGCATTCAGAAAGACAAGTAGTGAACATTTTGTTCCCAACCCTCCCCACCATTAGAGTTTAGAATTCTGAGATTGTTAAGCAAATAAGTTAGAGTTTTACCAATGTGTCAGTTAAGGCAGAGGTCAAAAATTTTATATTCCTAAAGGAGAAATGAAAACAAGAAGACTACTGCTTTAGGGAGGACTAAACAGATATATTTTGTTTATTTTTCCACTAAGAAGTCCCTAAAAGTCTTGAGTATTATATTTAAAAAATTAAAACTCTGAAGTACAGGAGAAGACAAAAATACACAAACAAAGAAGCCATGGGTTCCATGAGTTTTCTTTCGGTTTCTTGTGTCTACAGTTAGAAACTGAAGTAGTATATAATGGGCATATCATTCAGCAAGAATAAAAGAGCCCCAGCAAAGCCAGCCCTCTACCCAAGGGAATGGGCATGCTGGGATACAGGAGTTCCAGAAACCACAGATAAACTGTGCCCCTCTCCCCCAACAATAGCAGTGCATGAGGGGTGCCTTGTTATCTGTTATTGTGATGAAATGGACATCAAATTCCATCTGGGGTCATGTCAGGGAAAATTCGATAAGATGCTGAGACTTTCCTTATCATCAGCCAAAAAAGAGCTTATTGTCCATCATTGTGTCTGTGGAGGGCATCTGAGATTCCTGTACCTCTCACCTCACTTACCAGAAGCTAGGTGCATCCCTTTACCCACCAGGGTCATGAGAAGAAAGCTTGTGGTGAGAAAGACAAGATGCTCCTTTAAGGAGGCATTCTGGAACCTGACTCTGCACCCTAAACACCACAGAAATAAGGAGCAACACCTCTCTTTTTATGCCTAAAAGGTATCAGAAAGAGGAGTTAAGATACATATTTAATCAGGACCCAGGATCTCATAGCATAATTTTCACAGTGCCAAGATTTCAATCAAACATCATTCATCATACCTGGAATCATATAGTTCTGGTTGAGAAAAAGAACCTAGAGATGTCACGTCTAGATGGAGATGAAACAGGTTATTAGAGCTATCATGAGACTCACAAGCGATTTAAAGATCTACTACAAAAAACAAACAAACAAACAAACAAACAAAAAACAAACAAACAAACCTTAGCAAGTAAAGTCGAAATGGCAGCAATGAAAAAAGATTTAATAAGAATCAAAGAAAGTAAACATGATTAGAAGCAAAACTGTCCAAGTGCCTCAGACCAATGAGCTCACTGACAGAAAGGAGCAAAGTGAAGATGGGTGAGCTTAGCAACAGGAATTATATTGTCTGAACATCACAGAGAAAGTAGACTAAAGAAACAAACCTAAACATATGAACAAGATTCCATATACTGACAATAGTGGAGTAAAACATAAGAGAAATATTTAAAACCATGGGCACAGGGAATAACTTTCAGAACAGAACTTCAGTAAGTCAAGAATACCATCAAATTTCTCAATAACAAAGGAAAAAAATCCCACTAGTGTGAAGGCACATCCTATAGAAGGGGAGATGGTCCTGGAAAGATGTTCACCCACCAGGCCATTAACATCCAGGTCATATAAACACTCAAAAGATTAAATGCAAAACCAACAGTCCCAAGAATAAATAGATAAGTGAAACAAAAAGGCATCCTTCAAAAGAATAAATGCACATGGCCAAAACTTTATGAAAAGTTGTCTAACATCTGTGGTTACTGGGAAAATACACAGCAAAACTACCCTGAGACTCCCTTCCATTCTAGTGAGAGTAGCTACCATCAAAAAAAAATATTAGAAATAAAAAGCACTGGTGAAGATACCAGAGAAACAGAAGCCTCTTTATATTACTGGTGGAGACATAATTAAAATTAATGTGGAGTTTTCTCAAAAAATATGAATGGAGGTATATATTATAGCAGTGCCAAGAGAGATTACAGGGAACAGAGATGCCTGCATAGCATCAAGGACTCAGCCTGGGTGGTCAGTAGATAAATGGGAAAGGACACACACACACACACACACACACACTGAACACACCAACAGACATATATACACACATACATATATAAGCATAAACATTTATATGTACATACATATTCACACATGCATACCCACATACATACATCTACAACACACACATAGATATATGCACACACAGAAACACATATACATATATACAAACATACACAAGTACATACAGAAAATACACATATACACAAATGCACATATACAAACACACATATACATACACAAATATATGCACCTACACACAATCACACACAAGCACACACACACATAAAAACATATTTAAATACACAAACACACAGACACTTGCTCAAACATGCACACACATACACACACATGTATGCAAATATACAGACAAACATACTAGAGTCATGTTTATAGAAACATAGATGAAACAAGGAATCATAATGTAAAGTGAAACAGCCTGAATCCCAAAAGGCCTGTACTGTGTTTCCTCTCAGTTGTGGAACTAAAGTAGAAGAGAAAGATAAGGACCTCAAAGTGTGAGGGGCCCAGGAAGGAGACTCTGGGAGAAGTGGGGACAAGTGTAGGGAGTGCGACTGATTCCCATCAAAGCACTGTATGTTAGGGTATGACGTTGTTATGATGAAAGCCTTTATTTTGTGTAATTAACATGGATAATAAACAGAATGGTACTGAACAACTTAAAAAGCATCGAAGTCTAAGAATTAGTCTAGAAAATCTAAGCAAATAAAAGGAAGAAAGAAATCTTTCCAAATGACTACTGGTTACATGTAATGAGGGAGGAAGCATTGCTACAGATGCCATGGCACCAGAGGGACAAGAGACCTTAGAAGCAACGTTGATGTAGATGTCATAACCTGGACAATGCCACTCATTTTTCAAAAAGACAAAGCAGAACACTTGTCCATCATGAAATAGTCTGTCTGGACCCACAAACATAAAGTAACTAACATTTGTTGATATGTTATTTTAAAATAGAGATCACCAGGTGCAGATGGCTTCACTTGCAGACTCCACCAAGCTGTAAAGAATGAACACTAAACCTACACAATCTGTTCCAGAAAACAGAAAAGAAGGGAAAGCCCTGCAGCCCAGTTTATGATGTGACGACTGTGCTGGTGCCCAAAGCAACAAAACAATACAAAATAAGAAAGCAATATAGGAATATCCCTTGTGAATACATATGCAAATTTTATTTTTCCTCTTTTGTGTGTATGAAATGTGTGAGCGTGGGCATGCATGGGGCACATCATATGTGTGGCAGAGAGAGGACAACCTCAGATGTTGCTTTGTGCCTTCTACTTTGTTTGGGCTTTTGTAGCTTGCTCTATAGCCTGTGTGTTTCCAGGGATTCTGTTTTCTTAACCTATCCCACTGTAGGAATGCTGGTTTACAGATACTAACTTCCATATTCGGATATATAAATTGGGGTCATCAGGACTGCCCAGTCAGTGAGTTAACAACTGAGATAACTCTTCAGCACCTACATGTAGAAATTCATATCAAAATATTCTCAAATTCACTACTGCGGTAATATATAAAATAATTATATATCATGATTTACTAGGATTTATTGTAAGGATGCAATCTGGTTCAATATAAGTCTATATAGTAAGCCATATTGACACTCTAAAAAATATTGTGTGTCAATTTATATAGTCTGCACATTTGACAAAATTCAACACACATTTATAATAAAACCTTTTTGGAAAGTACAAAGGAAGGAAGCCTTGCAGCTACTTGATGGTGAAAGCTTTCACGATCTCCCTTCAGGATTAAGAACAAAGAAAGGCATAGAGAAATCAAGCTGATGCTCAACTAGAAGCTTCGCCCTAACTGACAAGCATTTATGGTACTGTGATGGTACTTTACATGGTACTAGAATTGAAAGCTCAATTTCACTGAGCTACAAACCCTTCAACACACAATAGTATCCTGACTGCAAATTATGCTGGTACAATAGTGGCACAAATGTTTTGGGAGTAACCAACTACCTTTTGGTTGGAGGAGATGAGATGGACCACTCTATGAGATAAAACCCATACATGATACTGCTAAAATGTCCAAGAACATGAGACTAGATAAGCCATGAGTCCATGGGGGAAACCAACTACTATTATTCTGTCATGGGATCACAGCAATAAAAGTAACTCCTAGTGATATATTTCTGTACCTATATATGGGAAGAGCATTGACCAACCCTTCAGAGAAGCTTCTTCCTTCAGTAGATGTAAATTAACACTGAGACTCCCAACTGGAAAATATACAGAGAATGAGAAACCTTGAAACGCTCAGATCTAAATAGGGTATCTATCAAATCCCTCCCCTTATGGCTTAGTGATCTATGTGGAAAAGATTGGAGAAAGACTCTAAGCGCTCTTGGTGATGGATGACTCCAATGTCTTCCAGACACAAAAGAACTGATACAACATGAACTCACAGAGATTGTGACAATACACAAAAGACTTCCAGAAATTCAAACTAGACAGGATCCCAGCACTAAGGAGGGGAAATGGACACAAAATTATATCCATATCCAAGAAGCTACCTGTAATTTATACCTGCTGGGAAAGGGAAAATCAGTTTTCTTTACTGGAGTATGTCACTCCTATGTCAATATCACTTCAAGACAGACACCATGCCCAGGAGTAGTTGGCCAACACAGTATGTACTTGTGTGTGTGTGTGTATGTTTGTGTATATGCATGTGTGTATGTGTGTGTATGTTGTTTTATTTTGGTGGGGTTTTATTTTCCTCTTACTGATTTTCTTCTTTTTTATATTTATCTGTTTTGATTTCCTTTTTTTCCTGATGTATGTGTGTGTGTTTGTGAGGGGGAAGGAGAGAGACAGAGACAAAGAGAGAGATAGAGAGATATACAGAGAGAACAGAAATAAAGTTGGATAGGAGGTAGGAATGAGAGGAGTCATGAGAAGCACCGTGAAATAAATTGTTTGAACACCATTTTATCAGGTCATAATTTGGGAGACCAGAAGTCCAGATGGAGGTAAGACACTCAGAGACTGCTCCCCTGTGGGATCCATTCTATCTGCATATACCAAACCCTAACACTAGTGCTGATGCCAAGATGTGCTTGCAGACAGGAGCCTGGTATGGCTGTCCTCTGAGAGGGTCTGCTAACACCTGACTCAGAGAGATGCAGACATAGTCATCCATTGGATTGAGCCCTGAGAACCCCAATGGAAGAGTTAGGGGAAGGGCTCCAGGAGCTGAAGGAGATTGCAATACCATAGGAAAAGCAATAATATCAATTAACCGAACCCCTCAGAGTTCCCAGGGACTAAACCACTAACCAGAGATTATTCATTGGCCTGTCCATGGCTCCAGTTACATATGTAGCAGAGGACTGCCTCATCTGGCATCAGTGGGAGGGGAGGCACTTGGTCCTGTGGAGGCTTGATGCCTCAGATAAGTGGGATGCTAAAAGGGTGAAGCAGAAGTGCATAGGGGAGTGAGTGCATAGGGGAATGCCCTCTTAGAGGCAAAGGAAAGGGATATAGGTTGAGGGGTACATGGAGGGGAGACTGGGAAGGAGGATAACATTTGAAATGTAAACAAATAAAATGATTAATAAATTAAAAAGAAAGAAAAATGCATTTATAAATGTGATACCCAAATCACAATTCATAAATAAAAAGAAAAAGTTGGATTTAGTAAAATTAAGATTATTTTTTTTTATTATTATGAATGGTACAGTGAAGGGAATAGGAAGAAAGCTGCACCTCAGAAGAGAACATTTGCAAAAGACATTCTAGATGTAATGATCTCTCCAAATTCAAGAGGAAAACCATCCAGTGAGAAGTGAATAACACCATGAAGAGACATTTGCGGAGGATGTACCAATGGTACAGTGGCATGTGAAAAGACACTCAAAGACATTATGCAAGAGAACAATAAGTTGCAATGAGCCATCACTACATACCTACTAGACTGGCTACTCTTGTCCTGTGACACTTTCCCTTTACCACATCACAAAAATGCGATCAGATACAGAAAAATCACAAGAAAGAAGAAAATGAGGAACTGAGCAATACAAACATAACAAATATTAGTGGCAACACCAAATGCTGAAAAGGATACTGGGAAGCTAGATCAAGCATGCATTGCTCATGGGTTGTAAAACAATAAGGTATTCTGCTAAATTACTCTAAGGGTTAGCAGCAACACCCATGGGGTGAAATCTAGTGTTCCTACAAAGACTGGATCAAAGTAGCCTCATGCAGAAAATAAAATGTATGTCCTCTGATGAGTTGAAAGTATAGATAAACTGTATTCATATTGTCAACTGTTACTCAGCAATGAGAGAGTAAAATCTACTACCTCTTTCTTTATCTATATCTGTATGTATCTATATACAGATAGACATAGATGTAGATGTAGATGTAGATGTAGATGTGGATGTGTGTGTGTGTGTGTGTGTGTGTGTGTGTGTGTGTGTGGATGTGGGTATGGATGTAGATATAGGTAGAGAGATAACAGATGAATCTTTGGATAATTGTATTTAGTAAAAAAGTAAAATTTAAAGTTTACTTTCTATGATTTTGTAAATGTGAGCTTCTGAAATAAAGAATTGTAAAAAAGACCAGAAGATCATGGATGAAGAGTGATAGGGTTCTGTTAAGGAGCAAGTGAGGTCAGAAAAGGACATGATAGATTCTGCAGTGATGGCAATATTTTTTTGTTGTTGTTGTTTTGAGTCTATGTCCACATCATGGTGATGACACTGTGTTATAACTTTTAAGATGTTACCACTGCTAAATACTGTGGAAAGAACACACTGGAGTGTTCTGTTTTCTTTTTTACAACCACAAGGGACTCTATAGTCATCTGAATAAAAATTCAATTGGAAAATGAAAAGAGTAGCCTCCTCTCCTCAGGGATATATGTAACTTATGAGTTACCTTTTGATCGAGTAAAATGTAGGGCTAATATAGTAAGTGTAGACAAATATGTTATTTTATTCTGAATGGAATGAAATAGGATAGATTAAGAAGAAATTTATTATTTTATTTATTTGTTGATGAGGTCAGTTAGCTGAGTCATTTATATATTATAGACTACTGATTTATATATCTAATAATTCATTTGTTCACTTTTTATTTCCTTCAAATATAAATTATTCATGATATTACAATAAACATCAGAAACAGTAGATAAAGAGGCAGCATGTCATAGCCTTTGTGTTAGAAAAATTAAAAGTATTCATTTAGACAATTCATCAACCACTTTACACTGTATAATCAACTAATCACTCAACCAACCAAAAAGCCAAACACACAGCCAAAGAAGCAGATAACCTACTAATCAAACAACCCAAAACCCAGCCAGTCTACCAACCAAGCATCTAGCCAGTTAGCCAATTAACCAGTCAACTAACCAACTAAATAGCTATTCATCTATTCATCAGTCCATCCATCCATCCATCCATCCATCCATCCATCCATCCATCCATCC
>JANHMN010000007.1:46555228-46569994 GCA_030674055.1 Rhabdomys pumilio | reverse complement strand
TCCATCCATCCATCCATCCATCCATCCATCCATCCATCCATCCATCCATCCAACCAGCAAGCTAGCCAGCTATCCAACCAACAAACCATCCATTCAACCAACCAACAAGCTAGTCAATCTACCATCCAACTAGTCAACTAACCTACTGACAAACCTACTTACCAACCAACCAAGCAACCAAGCAATCAGGCAACCAACCAATCAACCAGTCAACCAGTTAGCCTATCTACCAACAAACTAACAACCAAGTAATTGGCAAATTGGCTCTGGTTGCAGTACTGATGTGACTTAAAAAGAATACCACCTAGTATATTTCAAAAATTTATGTGAAATGTAAGTAGAATGAAGAAATTCTAGCTCTTATGTATTATAGGAAAATTTACTTTGGGTTTCTATATGCTTCATTCAGTTATTTGATGTAGGGGATTTTTCTATTATGACCCTCAAATAGCAACAATAGTGTTACTAATAGCAGTCATGTACTTGCTGGTACACATTAGATGGCAGATGATGAATGCATGTTGAAGTATTATGTGTGGAAATCACTAGATCCTGGATCCCTATGTCTCTTCTGATTAGGTCATGGTAATAGTCACTGAAGTCTGGAGTTCACTGCAATAGAATGAGTATGTCCTCTGGGTGAGTGAGGGAGAGGGGGAGAGGGATAGAGAGGGGGAGAAGGGGAGAGGGGAAGAGGGGGAGAGGGGAGAGGGGGAGGGGAGGGGGAGAGGGAGAGAGAGAGAGAGAGAGAGAGAGAGAGAGAGAAGAGAGAGAGAGAGAGAGAGAGAGAGAGAGAGAGAGAGAGAGAGAGAGAAGCAAGCTAGTTTGCTTTGATTATTATGTGTAGATGGACTCTTTGAGTCCCTTTCAGGAGTTAGTAGGCCTCTGTATGATCAAGGAGCACTTCCTTGTTGATGGTATAAGCTGGTTTGTGAGTTAGCTCAGTATAAGGAAACATGGGACTACAGGGTATTCCTAAGATTTCTTATTCCCAAGGTGGAAACTGTGCAGAGGTTTGTGTAGTACATAATTGTCATTGTAGATAATACCATTGAATGAATACATGCAAAGGAGCAAACTGTTCTATGATCGTGTAAACCTTTCTCTTCCACGCTGCTCCACCAGCCCTCCTTTGTGCTCCTAAGACATGCCTTTGTTCTTTGCATCCACTATTACATGTCCTTGGCATATTCTTCTACCAAATGTATATTTGGAAAACTCCATTTGCTTATCCTTCAAGTCCTTATTCAACTTCTGCCTATACCAACCTTATTTCAAAGCTTTTCTCTCAAAGTTCCAATCTTCTTCCTTCCCCCTTTTCTATTCTGCTTGGTTCACCTCTAGAAGAACATGTACATTACTTGACTTGCCGGTCACATGTGTAGCTTGCTTTTTATCTTCATTATTAGACAGACGCTACATTGCAGAGGCTGTATCTGTTTTGTCCCTTGCCATATGCTAAGTGTGTGGAGCAGTGCATCTCACTAAGACATGCTCAATATTGTGTGAAGATATATAAATCAGATGGAGTTTTGGGAATAAAATTCTTAGGATGAAGCAATAGCTTTGCTTGGAAATCCTCCAAGCCAAGAATAGATGCAGCCCAGGGAACTAGGATTACAAAGAAAAGACTTACATGGAGAGTCTTATGGGCAAATTAGTGTGTGCTTTGGTTTCCTAGGACTGTAATGATGAAGCACAGCACACCTAGGATTGTAAAGCTGAGGCACTGTGAGATAAATTGTTTGAACACCAATTTATCAGGTCATAATTTGGGAGACCAGACGTCCAGATAGAGGTAAGAGCAAAGTAGGTTTCTTTAAAACATCTTGATGCAGAACCTGTTTCAGCTTCTTGTTTCTTCAGATCTTTTGAAACCTTTGCCATTGGTTAGATTCCACTACATATCCTCAGATCTCTTCTTTCATTCTCTAGTTCTTTTTTTCCTTTGTGTGTTTAGTTCAAATTTATAAGAATACCAGTGCACTTAGCTGGTTGTGGTGGCATATACATTTAATCCCAGTACTTGGGATGCAGAAGCAGGTGGACCTCTGTGAGTTGGAGGCCACTCTGGTCTACAGAGCAAGTTCTAAGACAGCCAGGTTTATGCACAGAGAAACCTTATCTTTAAAAACCAAACCAAACCAAACCAAACCAAACCGAACCGAACCAAACCAAACCAAACCAAACCAAACCAAACCAACCCCCCAAAACAAATAACTCCCCTCCCAAACAAACAAACAAACAAACAAACAAACAATACCAGTGGAATTAGATTCCCACTCTACTTTCTTATGACTTAATCTTAATTATGTCTACAGTAACTTTATTTACAAGTAAGGTCACATTTGAAGTCCTGTAGGTTCGAGCTACAACTTGGGAATTTCTGGGGGGACGCAATTGATTCCTAGCATGATATAACTAAGTGTTTGATTATAAAATCATTTCTACAGGTTAAATACAATCCCTTCCAATCTTCTAACAATGTAAAGGGAAAAGCTGAAACTCAAGAGGTATTCAGCATAGGATGGACTGAGAATATTCACACAGAATTGTAATTTCACCTTTATTAATAAAGGTGATGTGACTTAGAATCCCCCGTGATGAGCCCTGATTTCCATGGGGGTATGACCATACATGCTTGGTGTTACCAAACAGGGGGCAGAGGTTGATATAGTTAGTTTTCAGTGTCAACCTGGTTAGATTTAAAATCACCTGGAAGATACACATCTGAGTGTGTCTATGTTGACCTTTACATAGAAATTTTACTGTAGAGGGAAATCACACTGAATTTAGGTGGTACTATTTCATGGACTGGGGTGCTAGATTAACTAAAAAATAAAAACGGGGGTGGAGGAATCACCAGCATCACCAGCATCCATCTTTTTTTCCTTGATTGTAGGCACAAGCTTTGCCCTCACTGTGAAGGCTGCTCCTGTTGTCACACATTTTCCATTATGAGGGACTATCCCCTCAAACAGTGAGCCAAAATAACCCCTTTTCTTCTCTAGGATGTTGTTGTCAGATACTGTGCCATAGCAACAACAACAAAGTGAAAATAACTGATAGAGAAATGAGATGAGAAACTCAGCTGCTATAGTAAAGGATAAGACTTAAACTGAGGCACGTCACATAACAGCTGTCAGACCAACAAGCAGTAGGTACCTCCGGAGCCCGAGATAAAGTCTGTAATTATTTCTTCATCCATAGAATTATTCTGGACACCTTTCTCTGCAGAGTCTATGGCAAAATCCTCACATGCTTACAGTAGGAATACAGAAAGAGGCACAGTTGAATTTCAGACCACAGTAAATTAGACTTAGTCCAACCAACTATATAGATAATGCCTAGTCAGAAAGTGCCTTTCTTTTAGTTTTCACTGACAAAATTCTTGGCAATACAATTTGTGTCTTCAGCTTAGGAACTTGAAACCATGGTGGGGTAAGTGAATGCTTTACAGGTGGAGTGATTGCTAAAAGTCCGTTTGAACACTAGAAAATTCTGTGGTCAGAATCAAAGCCACTGAAAGATAATTTCATAAATAACCAGCAAGGTGGGGCTTGTACCCAGACTCTTCATCTGTTGGCATTGTTGGTGGCAAGGGATGAGGGAAATGTCAACTGAATTAACTCTCAGATTTGTAGCTTCAATCTATTGTTTTCTTTTTCTCTTTCTTTTCTTTTGCCAAGAGGGATAAAGCTATTTGTGAACAGCCAGTGTGAACATAGATAGGTTAGTTCCATAGTGATCAGACAGGACTTACTCAAATGAAGCATGCATGGATGCCAAAGGCCTGAAATGCCACTCAAGGTATAGAACTAGAAAAGCCTTCCCCTAATGTGTTTTGGGACAGGCGCAGGCATGCTGACTGGAAACAGAGAAGCAGAGATAGCCAAGTTGTCCATCACTACAGAAAAGAAAAGATGAAGAGTGCACGGTGTGAATAAGTCTGTAGCAGACAACAGAGATGAACTGAAATGGTCGTTCTCACCAACATCACCCCTGATACCTTAGTCAAAGTCATGGTCCCTACTCCAATTGTAGTGAAACAGAAGGGCTGGGGCTGGGGCCCAGCCATGAGCTTTGAAAATAAGCTCTTTAAGGAGATTTTGGTAAATGGTCAAGTTTTAAGGCTACTAGACAGGACATTCATATAAGCAGATATTAACATACAGCTAAGAATATTTTGCTTCCCTATGGATCTCTGGCTATGTCTGGAACAAATATGATTGTCAAACCTTAGGCAGAGATGCTGGAACCTAGTGACATAATCCAGAGATCCTGCCGATAATGCATAGGGCAGCGATGCACAGCCTAGAACTAACAAAGTCTAATTGTCCATGGAACCTACATGGAGGAGCCCCCATGCATTGCCTTCACAAAATTCTGTCTCTCTCAAACTTACTTGTGTTTAGAAGATACATGCATGCTCCTTAATGAGCTGTTCTCCTGTTCAATTAGAGAGAGAAAACATCAACCTAGTGATATTTTATACTGAAGTGTGTTGGTCCCAGTGCTGAGAAGTAACCTAACCCATTTCTTAAACAATGTTCAGGTTTAACCTGAGTCCATGGGCAGGTAGTGATGGGTTTTATATCCACGGTCTCGAGGGTGATTACTGGTCCGCACTTTCCTCTTTTCTGACTCAGTATTATGTACATGTATATGTGATAACTTTCTCTCCTTGTTGCATTCTAAACAGATGTAGATTTTGTTTTATTACCTAGCAGTTAATTATTCTGAGAAGTATGTGTTCTCCCATGAACTTTAGCCAATATGCATATCATACATTGTAATTTCTGTTGGTTTCCCAGGACTATGTGATTGCTGTTCATATCTTATGTTTATGCTCAGATGTTTGGATCAATGCTAAATGATCATAACTGCCCCGTATTCTGAATGTGTCTCTTTGTGTCCCATTTGGCAAAAGTTCCTTACACTGTGATGCTCTGGGGTCATATGTGCTTGTGTTCACCTGGTGTCCTGATTTGCTTGTGATACTGATTAAGCCTTTGAACTGTAAGCACAGTGCTATGTTAGTTTATTTGTAATTACTTGTCCACGTCACTTGTTTCCTCATGACATTTACTTGATCATATTGCATTCAATGGTTAGTGTATAGTTCTCACAAACAGGAAAGAGTTCAGTAAGAAATGAAAAACGTATGGTGGAAAACTTCCATAAGCATATGCAGTCTGAAACTGATATATTTAACTAGCATTTGTTATTTTCAGAAGACTGAGACTGGAAATACAGACAAATGTTGATATGACTCAAACTCATAGGTTTGTTCAAACAAACCAACAGGAAGTTGGGTAGCACAGCTTGAGGGAAAGGGTAGAAGGCACCAGATGGGAATAGTGGTTTATCTCCTGTCTCAGGAGCTCACCGGTGGTGTGAGGGCTCTCCACTCTCTCTATTTTTGGCTGCCTGGTTTCACTGAACCTTCTACTGCATACACATCTCCCCTGGGGTACCCTGCACTCATTCCTGCTTAATTAAGGGTCTTTACTACCATTTAGTCCCCTTACCCAAAAATAACTGGAGGACTTCTTCCATTGTCCCCACCTTTCAGATAATTCTACAAACAATTCTGGCCAAAGTGTTTCAAAATATGCCTCCTTCCTTTGCCAGGCTTTTCACTTACTTTAGTGAAATGGAAACTTCTAGTTCTTTGGAAAGTTAAGTTATGTCAAATGATGTTTTTCTTGGGCACACAAGATGTCTTGCTAAAACAAACACGTGAAAGACTATTTTCCTGAAGCAGACACACAAAGGATGTTTGATGAAGAAGTATAGATACGACCCCACAGACAGTGGGAGATGAGCACTGAGCCTTAGTTTGGTTTGCTACACCTCACTATTCTTCACTAATGCCACACATGTATTGGTTCGCCTTACATAGTGTTGTTGAGCTCAACTTGTGATAACACCACCATTGGGAGAAACTCACTCAAGAACTGTTCTCAAGGTTCCTGTGGCAGTTTGCTGCTTCTGTGGCCTAACCTAAGCCTGGTTGACAAGCCTGGAGGTTTCTTCAGGATTGAACTACAGTGGCTGGTTTGTGCCTGATGTATGCTTGCTGGTAGGACTGGACTATGGCTGCTGGTTCATACCTGGTATCTGCCTGCCAAGGACTGGTCTATTGCTGCTGTCAAAGAAGATAGATCTTGCCTTCACAGAACTATTTGCTGAACAGATCCACTTTCCCCATATCCTAATAACTTTTATCTTCTACAATCTCCGCTGGGTGGTGGGCTCGAGAAGAGGTTGAACCAGTATTAAAAGTAGGTTGCAAAAAATTTATGCTTACACTTCAGACTTTATCAGCTCTTGCTAGTTGAGTATAATGCCTTTAAAGTGATTGATTATTTATTTTTTATAGCTATATATAAAGCATTATTATTTAAATCGTACATATTTGTGGAGGATGGTGATAATTACACGGATGCAATATACAATGATTAAGTGAAGGTATTGCTATCTCTTATAAAAGTGTTTTTGATTAACCTGCAGCATTGTATATATGTATCAGATTCAGTGTGGCATTTCAGTGAATATCTATGCTATGCTTTGGTACAATCAGGGAGCTTGATATATCCTCTCCTTACCGTTACTTTGTATGAAGTCTTTCTGGTCTTCCTAATTTTTATGAACAATCCCATAGGTTGCTGTGAATGACATCCACCCTGCTGGGCTTGAGAACACCAAAGCCCATTCCATCTCTCTGACAGTGTTTGGGACCAGCCATGCAGCATGTTCTTAGCCATGTATTTGAACACATATTTGGCTGGCTCCTAGTTTTATCTTTCCTAATTTCAAAGGTGCTTTTGAACCACAAATTATGTGTATTCTATTCTCTAGAATTAGGACTACAACCGCCACTGAAATATTTGTTTGCTACTCTTCTAGTACTTGAAGATTTGAAGAAAGAAAACAATTGACCAACTAACCTGTCAATCAGCATCTCAAATGTGTCATGAGCTAGAAGAACAGATCATTAAGACTTGACATATGCCTAACACGACTGTAGTTCACACTTGGTACATGTACCAATTGTTGTCATTTATAAAGTTTGTGGCAGCATGGCTTCTGTTTTTATCCCACATAGTGTCTAAATATGAAACACAGAGTTCCTGTCAATTTATGTGAACACAGAGCACCAATCCATCCATATATATATATGCACTTTACTAGTTTAGTTAGGAAGACTAGAGTTAAAAGCTATTCATGTCACATCACAAAAACCTGAAAAGAGCCAGGAGACAGTGTTTTCCTTAAACACTCTGGCTGCACACTTTCAAGCTCTTCCTCCTAGGATGGTTCACTGTTCCTCGTACTTGAGCCTCCAGCCAACCATCTGCCCATTCCTTTCCTCTTACCTAGTGGTTTTTAGTTACATCATCTGTGTGTCAGCTTTAGTTAAGTCTCCAGGGCTCCTCTTTCAGCCTCAAATAGCTGGAAAGATAATGGAAAAAGAGACCTTAATAGGAAAAGAATCACCCTGGATGGTGGAATATGGAAAGTGGTAGGAATTTCATTAAAAAACAAAGAAACAAAACAAAACAAAACAAAACAAAACAACAAAAACCATAAATATAAAACTTTCATATGACCTTGCTAGATCATCCCTGAGACTATACCTACGTCAACACACCACAGAGATTCTTGCACTTCTTTGCTTACCAAAGCAACTGAGTTGTGAAATCAGCATAGGTATCTGTCAACAGATAAATGGATAAAGAAAATGTACACAAAGGAGTTTCTTCAGGCATAAAGAAAAGTGAAATTACACCAGTTGTTGGAAAATGTTTGCAATTGGTGAACATTTTATATTATGGAAAATAAGCCAGACTTATAAAGACAAATATCTGAAGTTCTCTTCCATTTGTGGATTCTAGATGGTACATAGATACATAAAATCACACACACAGACACACACACACACACACACACACGGCATGACAGCAGCAGACATTGCACAGTCTAGAGGAAGGTGGTGAAGGAGGAGGAGTGGAAACAGGAGAGAGGACGGGGAGGTGAAGATGGTCAAAAGCATACGATACACTTGAAAGAATTGTCATCATTGAAGTCCATATGTGCAATGAACATACAATAATAAAAATTTTAAAATGCTTATCAGTACCTGCAAATGAAACCATCTTCTTCCTAAAAGGAACTTTATCTGTTAGGAACGTATCTTTCTCACTTAAAGGGATCAGGGTTTTCTACACAAGTTACAGTTTTTTTTTTGATAATAGAAGTTTGATTATTAACTGTATCATGGTTTATTGAGACAGTCTGATGAGCTTGCAGTGGGAAATGTAAAAATTCTACTTCCATTAAATATAGAACCCACATATTGAATAAGAGGCACTTACTATTAATGAGTAATTATAGAAGTCATTTAAGAAAAGGAATTAAGAACCTATGCCATCACTTCACATGTGAGTCTAACCTAGAGTACGATCTGAGAGGGTACGCATGAGGAAGGCAGTTAGCTGGAGCTGCTCCAGATGAACAAGGGTCTCTATGGGGTGAAACATAAACAGCAACCCTGGTGTGTAGGATTTACCAGTTTCCATGATAGAAATGTTCCCAGTGTAGCTGGGTTCAGATCATCAACCTCACTGCCTACATGTGGAGTCAGGAAGGCAATCACAGCCAACACCATCATGCTGCAATTCTACCCTAGAGAAATCACCCAAGGGACACAGAGAGTGACACAACTTAGTGAAAATAAACACGAACAGTGAGTTTTTGACTATTTATCACCTTCGTTTTTAGTGTAACTTGTCTATGAGTTTATATGTTTTACTTTTAACAACGGCATCATTTTTAACAACCAGATGTAAAGTTCCTAAATAATGTAATGGCCAGTCCTTAAATGCCCATCATGCTGTATCCAGCATAGCAATAAGAGTAGAATGGAGATGGTGAAGCATGCGTGCTACACAGAGCACACAAAAAGGCCTGTGGTGAGGAAAGGCTTTGTTTGTGGGTAGAAGATTAATGGTCTGACTCACTGTGGTGAGGAGGACTTCCTCCATGGTCTCTGAGTGGTTTTTATCTGAAATACTATGACGAAGGTTGTATTTTGAATGGGACAAGTGCCCCAACAGTTTGTTCCACTCTGAATTTCACTAACAGTCAAAGGGAGACTTGTTTTAGGAGGCAGATGAAGAGGTGAGAAGTGATGTATTAACAACTTAGAACCTAGAAATGGCGTCTTGCACATTTATAAATACATCTGTAAATAGACCAGGCATCTGAGGACCAAAGCAGTCTTATCTTCAAAATAAGAGCCTCAGGAAGCAGAGGGAAGCAGGTGTTTTTCCTCTCCCTCCTTTTTTTCATGGGTTCCTATTTTTGCAGCATCACTTCCCCTAAGTGTCAGACAATTATATCTACTAATATATATTTTTGACAGTATCATTCTGGGAAGGAAAACGGTAATTACTTATGCCACTCCCTTTTGATGGAAGAAGATGGAACAATAAATCTTGCAACACTGCACTCTGGGAAAGCCCTTCTCCAAGAGATCTCAGAGATCACCACCCAAGATTAGGAAGCTTGTACATACCTGCAGCTAGGAGAGAAATGATCTGCCAGCCACCTCTACTTTACTTATGGCTGTGGTAATGGCAATGATGTCCTTAAACTCATCCTCCTAGGTTTTAGACACAGCTTCCTGACCACACAACTGCCTATTTTGCAACTTCACTTCTTCCCAGAGTCAGACAATAATATCTACTAATATTATTATTTTGTCAGTATTATTCTGGGAAGGAAAAAGATTACTATTCATACCACTCCCTTTTTGTGGAAGAGGATGGAACAATAAATCCTGCAGCATTGCACTTGGGGCACATCTGCTAACATCTGCTCTTATCTTCCCCGTGCCAATAGGCCTCCTCCCAGACAAGGCTGTGTACCCTTGGGGCCAAGTGGCATGGCTCACCTCATAGCCACCAAGACCTTCAAATGCCATCACCCTGGATATTTCTGATGGAGACCCACTTTCTCCTCATCATTCTCCATTCAGACCCTGTCCCTAAATCCTGGTTTGAATTGGCTTTACAAAAAACATCCTTAGAGACAGTCAAATTTCTGTTTCATGCTGTGCTAACTGCACTGTGCTTGGTCAGGTAGTAACGATTTCTGGACCTCTCTTTGTTCCCTGATGACTGGTCCCTGATGATATGAGGATTTTCATTTTCTTCCCCTGCAGCCCCCAAGTGAATGTTTCACAGTGTCAGGTACAAGCAATTAATGGCAGCAGAACACTTTCTAAGATTACTCCTTATGTTGGCTCTGCATGGCCCAACATGAACAGAGGTACTTATCAAAGCTCAGGAATTTGTTGATATACTCTGACAACCACGATGTCCACTTTCTATTGTTGGGCATAGTTGATATGAGCTATTCACCCTGTGCATGCTGTGCCACTGAAGGATGTTTCTCTCACTTACAAATACTGAGATAAATGCTAGGTATCTGGAGAGGCTGTGCAGAGATGTCCCTCTCCACAGACAATGGATATTCCTCCATGACTTCTCCTAAGGTGTTGAGTCTGAAAACACATTGCCAATGTTTACTCCTTTAAGTGTATTTTCAAAGTTATTCGGTGGTTCACTATCCCTTTATACAATATGCCCTGTTCTCTATTTTTCATGTATGCTTACAAAGACAGAAGACACATTTCCTATGTTCATGCCCTCCAGTAGATTTTGTGTCATTATCTTATTTCTTGCCACAAGCAGCCGGCCACATGAAAACTTGTCCTTCACTTGGTTCTGTAATTAAGTTAAACAAAAGCCACAGAGATTAGGGAACTGGTCCCCAGTTCCCAGATTTGCAAATCCTCTACTTGATTTGCCTCACGTGAAACCCCAAGAACTCTGTGGCATCTGCTACTTTAAATCTACGAGCAAATGTACATCTTCCCCATCCTGATAACAGAACCACCATCACTGTTTGGAATACCATGGCAACATCAGTGTGATTGTATATTCAAGACAGGGAATTTCAATATCACCCAACCCAAGCTTTTCCTCTTCAAGAATCCAGGTTCCTTCGAATGGGTCTAGTCAGTTTAATAATTTCCTACTTATTGAGATTAGAACAAGGAGTTTAATTGACTTACCATCAAAGGCACTGTTGTTTAATAAGGAATCAGTTAACAGCCACAACTACTTTCACCAGGAGTCTTCTAGGTTATGGTCCAAGTCTCAGCTGATGTGAAAGAACCAGCAAATTCTTCTGTCAGAATGCCTGGTATCTGAATCACACTTTTGTTTAAAGAATCATCCCTCTGAGGCTCCCTTGTGTGGACCAAGGGCTCTTCAGAATCTTGACTCTTTTATGACATAGAGGTCAAGGAGAAGCCATGTCAGGTGGAAGGAACTTCTGGCTTACCACTTGGGACATGAAGTTGCCATCAGAAGTTTATGCTGTGCTGTGTCAAGGACAAAGCAAGAGGACAGAATCCAGGTAGAGCCATCAGTTTTACCCACAGCTGTGTTTACATCAAGCATGTGTGCATTCCAGTGATACCTAGTTTTTATATCCCTGAGCTCAGAAATGTAAGGCTACCCCCTCTTAGGATCTTTCTAGAACAAAGATAGCAACTATACCATTTATTTTCTTTTTTTCTATGCTTTCTGTGTACAGTGTAGGTGCTGATCTTTTTGTTGTACGCATTGCGAACAGTCTTCTCCCAGGACACGGCTTGTCTTCCCACTGTTCTCATGGAGTCTTTTGATGAGAAGAACTTCACATCCCATTCTGTATTGATTGGTGAGGGTTGCCTGGAGCGTCACTTTACAAAGGGATCTGAGAATGAGCTGGCTCAGTAGGAATGAGCACCATGATCTATTGGAGACTTCTGACAATGATGAGAGCCCCCGGGTCCATCAATTCACAGTGCTGGAATAAGCTATCCAACTAGACAGTGATTTCAGACCAAATTTCTACCCATGCTCTCATTGGATAGAACCCTGGGGATGAGCTAATGACATGGTAGAAGTTCCTGAAAGAGCAGAGGTAACGCGGACTATTAGGAGATAAGGGACACACATCATCCCTAAGGAGAAGGTAAAAGTTTACCTTTCTAGTAAAATATTACTCTCAAGATTGATGAATGAATGAATGCCTTTGCCAAGTAGAAAAAGTTATATGAAGTTTCAGTTATACAAAGTCTGTATAGCCTAGAGTTTCATCTGTAGCCTGTCACCTGCAGACAACAGCCCAGTGTTAGAAACTTAAAGGTTTGCGGGCATCTCTCATGTTATGTAGTCTCACTAAAAACTTCAACAAAAGGAAAAGGCACAAAGTGATTTTGAGAGGTGATAGCTGTCAGCTACCTAGAGAGTGTGGTGATGGTCTATAAAGTTAACATGTATATACTAAACAAACAGATTACATATCAATTATAGGTCAGAAATACAAATATCATATTTTCAAATATGTTCCATTTGAAATACAAGAACAGCTCAAGAAATGTCAGCAGGCAATGGTTGGACATCCTGGTATGTCCTCGAGAGTCCCAGCAGCTTGGTAGGTCTTCGTATCAAGCATAGTAGGGTGTGTTAAGAGAGGAGATTGGAGACGTGGGTGACTGGGTATTTTAAAGATCAAGGCAAGAGAGGTATGCTGCTTGGTCTCATCAACCTGACAGGATTTAGAATCACTTAGGAGACACACTGTGCGTATCTGTCAGGGCATTGACAGAAAGGATTAACTGGAAGGAAAACCTTGAATACAGATTTCTTCCTCCACTAAGCAGCCCAAACACAGAACTTTGAGAAAAATCAGCCCACATGTGTCTTACTGTTTGTTTCTTTCTGAGAGAGTGTTGCTGCTGCTTCTACACCCAGCTGGCATCAGACTTCAGCTTTTTTTTTGACCATCTTATGTGGACTCAACACATGCAGTCCTCCCTGCTGTTCCCCTTGTCTCACAGGCAGGCTATTTGAAAGTAAGCCAGGAAGGAGGAATCAGGCAGTCAGCACCTCACAGTAGTTACACTATTAGTCTATCTGTGAGTCAATACAGTTCTGCTTAATCCAGTGTCTTCCCCAGGTCCTCAGACTACTGTTCGGGTTTTAGTAGAAAAAGGTATTTTCCAACTGGACATCTTTGACCTACATTCAGGATTCTCTGAGGACTCCAGTTCTTGTCTATGAAACAGAGTAAGTCCCACTTCATACAGTAGATATGAAGCTTCGTGCACAGGGCTGGTGAAACACACACACTCTATACTGTACTCCCAACATCTCCCCTAAGTGTTCAACAAATGGAGTGGTTGACATGGTGATGGAGATGGTGATTTTGATGTATGCTGACCTCTGGTTCCCTAGGAGTCACACCTTAGTGACCTCACTATCCCCACTTGCTTAAGAGAGATAAGAGTGTGCATATGGTTTGTGAGGAAGCAAGGCACTGGAAATGCACGACTGTGGGGCCAAGCAGGACGAACAGTTGAAGAAAGAACCAAAAACCAATCAAATAAATTCTAATTTTAAACTTTCAATGGTTCTTTGTGGCTTCAGGAGAAAGGCAATTATATGATTATAATATGAAGACAGTATGCAAATGAACTCATCTTGCCCAAACTCTCTCTCATGCTGACATAAAGTTGGGAGGAGGACCTGTTGGGTGGGATGTTCAGAAAGCTGGAGGTCGGGAAATGGGAGGTATAAATGATCAATTTTCATTGTATGCATGTATGAGAATCTCAAGTATAAAGAAAAATTAAAACAAAACCATTTCCATGTCACAAGATTGTCCGTATTTTGGGTATGGCAAATTGAAAACCTCTGAAAATGACCTTCTCCCAGGCTGTGTTTGCTTTTCTCTTCATTTCTTTAGATTTCTATAGCAGTTCACAAACCAAGATTTTGTGAAGTGTGTGCAGTGTGTGTGTGTGTGTGTGTGTGTGTGTGTGTGTGTGTGTGTGTGTTCTTTGGCAATTATTGGTTTTGCCAACTAGACAAGAAACTCCTATAGGCTCAGGACTAACTGCCTGCTTTGAAACACGCCCCCCCCCCTTTTTTTTTGTCTCAAACCAGATGGGCAGGGAGAATCTGTTTGTGAAACAAATAAGAGTTGACTATAATGAAGCCTCTCAGATACAGGATCTGTAAACAGTTCTCAAAGGGCAAACATGAAAATGTAGTTATTCAGAACTGGAGTAAACAGAAACAAAGCAAGCTTGAGAGTAGCAAGGAGATAGCTGGTGTGTCATCAATAGTATTGGTTGGGGGATAAGAAAGCCTCCAACAACACTGCTAGAACAGAAGACTAGGACAGTGGAGAATACCAGAGAGACGTGCTGCAGGCGAAGGTATCGAGTCACTGTGTTAATGCAGCTCCCGAGAAGAGGCTCAAATAAAAGGAGAGAATCTGCACCATTTTCCCTTTATGTCTTTTCTGCTTCTCTCTCAGGCTATTTTTGGTAAGTCGGCATTAACCTTCTAACGAAATACCAATTAAAGCAACTTTCAATAGGCTGTGTTTAGAAGACTCAATCCAAAGATGAAAGTGTATTAGCTCGGCAGTCAGTGTAGACGCTTGATTCTAATCTGAGTTGGATAATGAATGAAATTCTCAGCTGTTGTCACCTGGGATGGCAACATATAAAATGGAAAAGGCTGTTCTCCAAGTGATGAGTACATTTCTCCTAGGCTCTTTTCATTGTTTTGAAATGGTCTCTCTCTCTCTCTCTCTCTCTCTCTCTCTCTCTCTCTCTCTCTCTCTCTCTCT
>JANHMN010000007.1:46537870-46555218 GCA_030674055.1 Rhabdomys pumilio | reverse complement strand
TCTCTCTCTCTCTCTCTCTCTCTCTCTCTCTCTCTCTCTCTCTCTCTTGCCACCAGTCCTTTCCCTAACAGGAACGTGTTTTCCACATCTTGCCACATGGTAGCCCACATGATTGTAGCATAAATGAACAATACACTCTCGTCTGTGCTGATCTTTTGAGTGTTTTGTGTGACACTGGCATTGGTTGGTTCATGGGAATCTGAAGCCAGCTGCTCTGCATATTTTATAGTTGTGTCACACATGCTTGGGGAGATTCCAGTTTATACTCATAATTTGTTAAAAAAAAAATGACACCAGAGGGGGAATCAGACAAAGGTTTAAAACCTGGGTCTGCACATACCTTTCCACAGCAATCAGATTCCAACTCTCTTCACATTTCCCACCTTTTAGCTCTTTGTTGTCTGTATTGCTTCATCCTTTCACTATCTGGTCCTCATCCAACCTACTGACTTCTTGTCGGGTGTTCCTTATCCCTGTCCCATCTGCCTCACTGTGCTGTCTTACATTAAACTATCAGTTTCTTTTCTTGTGTTTTGATTCTACTTGGGGGCATGTCTCTACATTGTAGACTAGATACTGTCACTCAGTCAGAGACAGCCTGATGCTATGAGTACTTTCCCAGCCTTACTGGAAAAATAATGAGTTTAAAACCCCTGACAATGGGCAAAGAGACACCTCATTGGTGGTGTTGTCCTTCTATCAGGGAGGGGCAGAGCAGTTGGCAGTCCTTTGTTTATCCTAGCTTGATGCCTGACTTAGTGGCCAAAGCTTTTTTTATGCCTTGGACTCATAAAAATCAAACCAAATCAAATCCAGGCAGCACAGGGCAGAAGGAGGAAGACAGACAGAGACCCGCAGACCTATATGCCACCCACTGACCTGCTCTCTAATACATATCATAAGTGGGTCATAAATACTTGTTTGCCAACAAGCTATGCAGCATGGATGGAGGCCAACCAGCTTCGTGGCCAGCCTGTAACGGGAGGCACCACAATGTCTGAGTATGTGGAGGTCAGATGGGAGAGAATGAAGCATACAAGCTCGAGCATTTGTGAAGAGAGATGGAACTGGAGACTTGAAGGTGGAGAAGAATAGCCTGTTGTGAGTGGCCAGCCCTGTCACCTGGGGCCATGGTAAGGTTCCAGCCAGAGTTGCCGATGAGGGCCATGTCTAAGTCCATGGCTACTCAGTGGCAGGGGTCATTGCCAATGCTCATGGCTCATATTATCACTAGAGAATATGGAATTGTCCCTGGTCTGGGCAACTGTCGCAGGGCACCACCTCATCTAGGGGCTGTTCAGAGCTGTACAGTACAGTAAAGCTGACCCTGGATATGTAGTCTCAGGTGAACCAGCCCTAAGGGCAAGAATGATGGAGAGTTGGCCCCAGGGTCACAAGGCCCTGTCCCTCATTGGCTGTTGAATTCAGGAGAGTGAGTTCTGCTCCTCATCTGGGCAACACAGAAGGGCTGGAGCTGGTCAAGGGGGATGAATGAGCTAGCCTGAGTGTGAAAGCACAGGAGAGCTGTCCCAACCACTTGTCTGTTGTGAGGTGGCATGGGTGCAGGGGTGATACGTGGCAAGCCCCCCAACCCCCGCCCACCACTTGTGGTAGTTGGGAGAGCTGGCTCTGGAGTCATGAGAGTGGGTGATCAGGCCCTGCTCCTCTCTGGCTGTAGAGCTCTGGGCTCTGTACCTTGTTTGGGCAGCACAGTAGAGCTGGCCCTGGTGGAAGAGGCTCAGGTGAGCCTACCCAAGGGCAAGAATAGGGGAGAGCTGGTCTGGAGTGCATCAGAGTGGGAAAGCTAGTCTTGCCCCCTCACTGGCTATAGCATTCTGGAGTGCAGGCCCTGTACCTTGCCTGGGCAACACAGTAGAAACTGGCTCTGGAGGAATGGGTACAGGTGAGCTGGCTCAGACAGCATGAGAGCAAGAGAGCTGATCCTGCCTCCCACTGATGGTGGCATTGGGTAGCCCACCCAGAGCAGTGCTGGAGAGCTCACACTGGTGGTAAGGATAAGAAAGCCTAACAAGCTGAGCCAACGCCAAAGTCCAGGGTCTGAGATGACTTACCCTCAAATCAATATCATCTGTGAATGGTTGGGACACATGAAAGGACCAGTCCTGCTGTTTCAAAGCTGAAGAATCTCTATGATACAGGACAACAGCAGGATAACCTGGAGGAGTCTGATGAGGATTTAATATTGTCACAGAAGCCAGAGATCTTGAACCAGACCAATGACTCATTGCAATGAATATTTAGAAGTGAAAACACGTGGACAGAGGGAGATAGTGTGGGACACACTGTGACATACAACAGCTTTCACGATGAGATGTTTTCTACGCTTTGCTTATTGTGGTTTGTATGGGTGTTTTTTATTTTGAGGGAGGTTGCAAGGGCAAAGGGCAAATATAAAGAGATGGTGAGATGAGCGGGACCAGGATCCGTGAAACTCACAAAGACTCAATAAGAAGTTTAAGAAAAGAGTTTAACATAAGAATAAAGAGACAGTCAGGTATGGATGTAGGAACTTTTATACAAAATTATAAATGAAAGTAGACGGTAAATGGTAGAGAACTATGGCTGATAGGATAGAAAGAAGGATCGAGGCAGATGGATTCAGAAGTAAACCCTAGAGACAGAGCTAAGAGGCAGAATTGGGCAATAATTTAAGGCCATTGTAGATGTCCTATTTTAACCCTTTCCCATTTTTCAAATGATCTTTTAATTCAATTTCTCAGACAACCATAAAAGCATCTATCTTAAGTCCCAGTTAAGATTTCTCTCTCTAGTCACTAGTTGAAAAGGTAGATATCTAAAATTTTATTATTGTTCAATTTAATATGCTCTTAACCTTGGCAGTTCTTTGGGGCTAGTATAAAAAAATAAAACGGATCAATTTCCTTTGGTAATAGAGGTTCTAAATGTAGATATGTGGTAGGAGCTCCATCAACTGAACCAAGCAAGGGAACAGATGATGTATATTGGTGGGTTAAACCCTAAGTCACAATAGGTTTAAAAGGAGATGCTGTTTTCTGGCTTTTGTGTCTTTCATGCTAAAAATCATGTCAATAAGTAGAAGATGTTGCTATATGTGGTGGTTTGAATAAAAGTGGCCTCCATAGGCTTATAAAGTTTGGCAAGATTGGAGGTGTAACCTTATTGGAGTAGGTGTAACCTTGTTGGGGGAAGTGAGTCACTCGGTGGAGGTTTTGAAATTTCAAAAGGTCAAGCCAGGTCTAGTGGTCCACTGTTTCTTCCTGTTGCCTATATATCCAGATGTAGAACTCTCATCTCCTTCTCCCAGCACCATGTTGGCCTGCATGCCACCATATTTTCTGCCATGATGATAATGGACTGACTCTTGAATGGTAAGCCAGCCTCAATTGAATTTTTTTCCTTTATCAGAGTTGTCATAATCATGGCATCTAATCACAGCAATAAAACCCTAAGACACCATGACAGAGCTGCCTGACACCCTCTTTATGACTCCTCTGCTGTGTAATAGATGTAAACAATGTGTTTCTTATGTCTAATATCTTTGGGGACCAGAGTAAGCCTCCTTGTAGTTAAGCTGCTCCAACTCATGAGACTGGTTACAGTCACTTGTCCAGAAGGAAGTTCTGTTTTCTTAAGTATATGGGAGATTTTTCACAGGGCACTAAAACAGAAAACCAGGCTGCCTCTACAGGTAGTTGCATTGATAATTAGATATGAACGTGAGAGGTATGCAATAAAGCACTCTTCGAGGTTGGAGAGGGCCACTTAAGCTTGGTGTGGCTTGCATCCAGCAGTTTGAGGACCTTAGAAAGCTGACGAGTGAAGGATGAGTACTGATTCTACCAAGTTTTCTTGAGAGTTTAGAAGTTGATAAGGACAATATAAAGGGAATTATGTATTTAAAATCTTTGTCTTTACCTAAAATGTTTGAATTTGACCTGGTACGTATTGTTATTATTTATACCTATTACCCAATATCACCAAGATCAGATTCAGTTATGCAAGACCTACGTTATCTTCCTGTATCTCAGCTGACCTGCTGTCTATCCTCTTTCTCTCCCAGCCTATAAATAGAAGTGTCCACTCCAGGCATTATGCTGACATTAGTACATCCATTTCAGAAAGTTACTAGGAAGTTTCCATAAACTCTGATTTAAGCAACTTCCTTGTAAATATTAGGTGTGAGCTGATATATAAAATTACAATTAGGCAAAGATCAGATGTTATTCTTGACTGTAACCATGATTAAATGACCCATCTTCTCCATCTTTTCTTGGTCTCCGGTGTTGTAGTTGTGAAATGAAGATCCACCTGATGTTTGAGTTCTTCCAGAGATACAATGAGATAATTCAAGAAAAGCATGCCTCAGTGTGCCTAACGTACTTTCGGTATTCTGAACGTGGTCTGTTGGCATCAACGTAAAATTTTCTGCAAAGTTTCTCACCTGCTGAGGTCTGCAATGATGGTGATGTCCCAGATAGTTTGTTATTTTCTTGACTCCCTGAAACTGGTATAGTCAAAAATACTTTAAAAAATTTAAACATCACCTCTTCCACACTATTTGTAGAATAAAAAGACATTTGGCATAGGGAATGTATGTATCATATGCCATGTTTGATGTATTCCCCTCCAGTCTTTCATTTCCACAGGAGCAGAGGTTTGGTTTGCCAGTTTGGTAACCATCACCATGACTGATTCACTTTTTTTAGCTTCTCTAACATCCAGGCCCAAGAAATGATTGCTCTCACATATGCATACGTGGGCATCTCCCATCATCTCTCTTTTACAAGCAGCATTTGGCTGGAGGATTATTTACAAGACAGAGGACCCTGCCTTACCTGTGTATCAGACATCACGCAGGAAAATGTATAGGAGTCCTGAGCAGAGGAATGCAGGGGGCCAGGCCATGGTTCCTATGACTTTGTAGACCCTGTATCCTAGGCTTCATACCTTCTCTTGTTTTACTTCTGCCACAAACATCTCCTTTCTGCCTTTATTTCTAGTAATAATGCTTTATCTCAGGGATGAGAGGGTTTTCTGTTGCCTCTTCCTGTAGCTACTTCATGCCTAGATTTCTTAGTGCTGTTATGGTTCCTATCTTGGGGTATCTGGTAAAGTGCCATTTTCTCAGTCCATTTCTTGGAGGCATTAAACACATAGCAACATCCATTTTAACCCTTTATATCTCATTATGTTGCTTTTAAATTCTCACCAGACAGGTCTTCTTATGGCAAAATTGAATCAGTATAAAGGGCTCACGTGAGCAGATTGTTCATCATATTTGTTCTTAGCTGTTCAGAAAAACACATCAGGTACTGCTCACTACTGCTACATCAGGATGCCTGGAGCCCCTGTCTTGAAAGTGTCATTCAGGCTTAGAATTGCTTATTGTTGGTTTTAACTCAGGCTCAGCTTTTGACAACTAACTCAAATCTACCATTGCTTTGCTTCCATAAATGACTATTCCAGCCTAAAGTTTCCTTATGTTGCTGGAAGAGTGACAAATTCTATCTATGGATTACTCTGTAGCCTTCTGGATACAGTATAGGCTAGGTATATATTCCACTATTCATAAAAGGTTTCAAGGTTTTCACCCCCAAACCAAGCTGTATGGTGTTCCATTTCTTATGTCAAATAGCATAATAGTTAATACAACTTGCATACACCATTACATATACTTTAAATTATGTCTGATACTTAATGTGGTATAGAGGCTATGAAAGAATCATTATACTGTATTGTTTAAGCAATAATGGAAAAAATTGTATTTTCTTTCAATTTCTTTTCATTCAAGATTTGCTAGAATCAACATGGTGGAACCCAAGGATACATTCAGCAAACTGTGCTAGGTCCCACGTACAGACACTGGTATCAGACACCTCAGATATTAGTGTCACCTTGGCTAGGTGACCTTGAATCAGTTGCTTAGCTCACTTTTGTGGAAGAAGACAACACAGGTGCTGACAAGTGGATTTGTTCCATGGAAATGGGTTACTCTCATCAAAACACCATTCCTGGCATATGCAAGGCTTGGTCAATGGCTCTGCTTCTTCTGTTTGTCACCTAAATTACATCCCTGGGCAGATCCAAAGCTTTGTTCTCTGCATGGCCCACAACATCTGCCAGAGCCTCCCACTCAGCAGGTGCTCAATTACTCTGTTGATTTCTGGTAGAATTATTTCCCACAAGAAATGTCACAAGAGATGTTTTGGAAAAGCACACCGAGGCAATTCTATTTGTAAAGCTGTCTGAGGACTAAGAGGGTAGAGCAGAGACTCAAAGGGAAGTTTCTGGAAGACTCATTTGGGAAACATTTTCTCAATATCTAGTATGATCTAACCACCACACTCTGAGCTCAAGGGGTGAATCAGAAAGTTCCTTTTTTGTATGAGATGTGAGGAGACAGATATGCAAACCAGTGGCTGGGCCAAGGTGAGGAGGACTAAAAGGCAGGCTGTGCATGTGTGTGTCCCTGTCATCTGTGAAGGGGAATGTCCTGGACAACTATAGCTTCAGGATTAGTCAGTGGCCCCGATTTCTGTTTCTGCGTGCTGTACCAGTGATTCTGAAAATGAGAATGGTGTTAAAATTGAAAATGGAATTAGGTCCCTTGGGACCAAGAGCAGAAGTGGTTTGGGAGAAAATATCCAGACTGTAAAACAAGAAGCAGCTATTGGACCACAGTTGCTGATTTTTTTCATGTTTCAATACAATCTGAAAAACAGTTCCAGAGACTTAACGTTTGTTTACTTATGGTTCCAGCTTGCTAATTAATAGAAGTGCTCCATCTCTCCATGGACTCTGATTAAAGGATATAAATATAAAGATAGCATAACACTGAACGTGTCTGGCAGGGTCTTGTATAGAAGCCAATATTCTGGCTTCCAGGTCCTCAGCCAGAGCGTTTAGTCTCACCTGTCTGTCCCCACCTGTCACTCAGAACCTCATCTCTTCTGCAATGGGCTTCAAAAAAGAACAGCAAAATTAAGATAATTTTCTGATTAAAATAGGATTAAAATGCCAACTCACTAACAATTTTGGGAGATAAAAGATAAAGCTAGGCATTCTGAAAACACACTCGTTTTACAAGTGAGTTTTAGGATTCACCTAATAGTCTTACACACATGGCTGTCTTCTTACTGAAAGCTTAAGCTGCCAGAAGACCATCATATAAAAATGGGTTTTACTTCTACATGCAAGCAATGAAACATCAAAAAGCCTAAGAAGATAACTCCATTCACCACAGCAGTTACAATAATAAAAATATTAAGAATACATTTAGTAAGAGTGCTAGGCTGGTACCTGGAACACTGTTGAGAGAAATTAGAGATGAAGGTGGGCAAGAGACTAGAACGAGGCAGAGGAGGAGAGTACCAGGAATGAACTGCATGGTGGGGGAAATGGAGAGGGGCAGGAAGGACTAAAGGGGAGTGGGGAGGAGGATCAACCAAAATGAAATATGTTCAAAAAATACCACACAATCAGACCCCCAGAGCTCCCAGGGACTAAACCACCAACCAAAGAGTAAACATGGAGGGATCCATGGCTCCAGCTGTCTATGTAGCAGAGGATGGCCTTGTTGGGCATCAATGGGAGGAAAGGCCCTTGGTCTTGTGAAGGCTTGATGCTCCAGTGTAAGGAAGTGCCAGGGCAGGGAGGTAGGAGTGGGTGGGTGGGAGAAGCACCCTCATAGAAGCAGGGGCAGTGGGGATAGTATAGGGTGTTTCTGGAGGGGAAACTTGGAAAGGTGATGAATTTGAAATGTAAATAAATAAAATATTCAATTAAAAAAAAGAATCCAGTTACTGTATAAGCTAATTATATTAAGAAGTCACAGAGAAATCTGACTGAGGAGAAAGCACTCCTCTGTCCATGCAACAGGAAAGTCAGCATTGTCAGGACAAGAACACTTGGGATTTAACACAGCCCAGTCCCCAAACCACATGAGTTTTTCTAAAGAGAGGCATGAGCTGATCCTGACTTTTACAGTGACAAGCAAAGGGTCCTGGTTACTGGGTGACAGGCCTGCAAATGACTAAAAGGGGGGATTCAGGGTTTTTATTCCAAACTTTATGCCAGCTCTACAGTCCTCAGGACTATGGGGCACTGAGGCAGCAACACAAGTGAAGAACGGTTAGTGGAATCAAGAGGACAAAGTGTATTTATCAAAGAAATTTAAAATGTGTTTTTCTTCCAAGGATGGCAACACAAGCGGGAACAAGCCACAAAATGAGAGCGTGTACTTAAAATCCATATATGTGAAATGTGCCAGAGCTTCTGTGTTGGTTGCTTTTCTAACACCCGTCAAAAGCAACTTAAAGAAGATGAGGTTTATTTATTTGTTTATTTTTTGTTGAAAAAAATATATTTTTACCCATACAATCTATTCTGATTACAGTTTTCCCTCCTCCATCTTCTCCCAGATTCTTCCCATCTCCACCCCCCCTCCCACCAAATCCACTTCCTTTCTTTCTCTCTGAATTAGAAAACAGGCACCTAAAAAAAAAAATAAAAAAAAATAAAAAAATACATAAAACTTACAAACTGGAGCAGAGCAAAACAAAACAAAACAAACGAACAAACAAACAAAAAGGAGTCAAAGAAAAAGCACAAAAAATGTATAGATGTTGAGACACATGTTCATACACACAGAAATCACATAAAAAATCTGGGAACCATAATATATACAAAGACCTGTAAAGTTGAAAAAAAATGAAGGAAGATGAGGACGAGGAGGAAGAAGAAGGAGAATAGGAAGAGGGAGAGGAAAAAGAAGAGGAGGAATAAGAGGAGGAGGAAGAAGAGGAGGAGGAGGAGGAAGAGGAGGAGGAAGAAGAGGAGGAGGAGGAGGAAGAGGAGGAGAAGGAAGAGGAGAAATAGGTGGGGGCAGGGGCATGACTTCAAGCATGCCTACATACGTACTGGTACTCAGCTCACTCTCTTCTTTTTGTTCAGTCCAGGACCCCCACCCATGGACCCCACCCATGGACCTCACCCATGGACCCCACCATCAATGGACCCCACCCATGGACTCCAACCATGCAATATTTAGGGTATATTTAGGGTAGATCATCCTACTGCAATTAACCTAATTTAGAAAAGCCCAAGTAATGTAGTATGTGACTCCATTTATAAGGAACAGAGAGACAGAAAGATTGGTGGCTACCAGGAAGGAGAAGGAGAAAAAAAAACAGGATGTGGATATAAAAACCTGTGGAAGTCTTTAACAGGTAATGGGTGACGCAGGTGTTCGCAGATAGTGGCACAGTTGTGGGCTTACTAAGATCCACTGGCTGGAGCATTTTGACAAGGTGAGTTTTATGAATATAATAATTATATTTCAGTGAAGCTGTTAGTCAAAGAACAACCACAACAGCCAAAAGAAATTTGTTGACAACAGAAATCACTCAGGACCACAATAACGAGGGATTCCTGTCTGTGTTCTCCTTTTCCCTAAACCCCAGGAATCCTTTCCCCCACTTCCCTGATGTTTCTGTGCACGTTAGACAATTTGAATAGCCATTACTGTAATCACACAACCCATTCTACAGTGCCATGTTACAGTCCATTTTATTGTTATGAGCCAGGGTGGAATGTTTTATACCACCAAGCAATTATTGTTCATCTCTCCAATTGAGTCTCAGAATTATAATTGGCTCTGGTTTTCTCAGAAACCAAATCAAAACCCAGAAAGTAAACAAAAGTTCCCAAACTCATAAAATAACTCATAAAAGAACTAAGACCTGTCCGACTTCACAGATGCTTTCAATTCTTATTCCATGCCGACCCCTTTCGAAACTAAAGCCCAGCTCTCTGCAATCGCCGATTCCCACTCTTTCATAACCCTGCTACCTGTAAGTTTCTACTTCACTTATTTCACATGTTCTCATGACCCCTTTAGCCCTTTCTTCTTCACACTGACCTCAGTCTCCATTACTTCTTCCTTAGGTTTTTTGTTATTGTCCTAAGTCCGTCCTACATCTGCTCTAAAGTGAAGGTTCTGGGGGCAAAAATATATGAAGGCACTACTTCCAGCCATGTTGCTTCAGGTACCTTAAAAATGCATGCTTACCTCCTCAACTTGGCTTTAAAGGCAAGCAATTTTTGCAAACCGCATTTGAAAAACTGGAGTTCAGATAGGTTAAGGTTTGTCTAAGATAACCTAGCCAGCCGTAAAGCAGCGGATGTAGAAATGAAACCCAGGTCTTTTTTTTTTTTCTTTCAGTCACTACTGACTGAATTAATTTGACTGTTAGGAATCCCCAGACTCTCAACTTCATAGACAAACAAAAATTGACTCCGGTCTCCAAAAGTACCCTGCTGAAGAACTATCGTTTTCTAAATAACTGGAAGTTGTAAATCTTAGGGCAAATGTCACTTTGCAGCCAAGTGTATTTGTTGTAATTAGAAGTCCCTAAAATTTTGAAGGGCTCTTTGTTTGCTGAACTGGATATTTTCTCTTGAAAGGAAAAGAACAATTTTTTTTACTCAGCATGGTTTGATGTCACCGTTTTTTCTTACCACAGTGAGGTAGTGTCCTAGAGAGAACATTCCTCAGCTTCTCATTTCTTTCTCCCAGTATCCAGGATTCTCTCTTCACAGGGTGCCTTTTAGCTGTAGCAATGAAGAAAAAAAGCTGTTATTTTGATTAAAGCATAAAATGCATCTTGTATGCTGAGAAATATTTTCCCTTAAAACGTCTGGAGTCCTGGGCAGCACTATGGCAGTTGATGAGCCTGGGGAAAGGATCCTGGCCTGGCCAGAGAGGCCCAGCCTTTGGCTACAGGCATTGGTTACACCCAGTGGTGCCTAGAAGCTCTCTCTACAGGAGATGGCTCTGGCTAGTTAAGGCATAAAGCTTGCTTTAATGAGGCATTTGGCATGGAGCGGCGTAAGGTCAAACTGTGGCAAAAGAAGGCCGCTTTTCTCATGACTTCCCAGGAAGTGATTCTTGCCCATCAGCAAAGGCAACTGAGGTTGCAGGAAGAGCTTTCAGGGCTGCCTTTTAGTTCTTAGTTTTACTCTGAACATAAAAAGTGAGTGGGATGTAAAGTGAATAACTAAAAAAACTAAAATTAAATGGAAAAGAAATGTGAATGTAAAAATTTATATCTTTAAGTTGAATACACACACACACACACACACACACACACACACACACACACACACACACCTGAGGAATACAAGGAGAAATGGGGGTCTGAATAGTACCATCTGGTGCATGTAGGGGTCCAGCTAGAAGAGGGAGTGAAGTCCTCTGGTAGATTTCTTTGAGGGGCCTGAGGGCAGGTAGTGAGCACCCCAACACCCATTTCACTACACAGCAAGCATCCCTAGTGGTTGGTAGTGTAGCAAACGGCTTCGGCCTTTTACAGTAGTCAGGGGTTTCCAGATCTTCAGGTCAGGGATTCTCAGTGAGTAATTAAAAACAAAATCTGAGATTTAGAACACTTTTGTTCAAATATTATGGATAAGACATACTCAACCCACACAACTAACCCTGATGGCAAGTGATTCTAACCACTCTGTGTGTATGTGTGTGCACACTTGATATGAAAGGCTCAAATATTAGGATTTAAACTCAGATCTATGCCACTCCACACATTTGGCACTGTGCCTCATAGTTTCATCATCTTATATAGAAAAACACATCCTTCCATGATTCAATTAGATATTTTGGCATGTCCTAAAGTTATAAAACAAAGTAGTTCGTGTTTTGTGATAATTATGTTGTTTTTCTTTCTCCAAACCACTCCCTCCCCTCTTTCTAAAAACTCATCTTAACCCTTAACCCATGGAAGGTGAAATCTTGTGATTGGAACCATTCATTATTCATTTCAGCATTTATGTAGTAAATGAGGCAAGTTCATAGGGACTGGCAGAGTGGCACTGAAAATGTAAATGAGGTCCCCAGCCCTATTGAGAAGAGGTCAGAGCCAGACAAAGGCTTCTACAGCACACTGGGACTTAGTGCTGGGAGCTTTGGAGACTTTAAGGAGAGCAGAGGAAACAGTGTGTTCACTTGGGTCGTGTAGGTGGTTGGGAATCCCTTCTTTAAGGCAGTGACATTTCACCAGATCTGAATGATACCTAAGAGCATATTTCAGGCAGAAGCATCTGTGGACTTCACTTCAGTAGTTGTTTTGTAAAAGAAGTTTATACTGTAAGTACCACTGTTTAAGGACTGAGCAGTGTTTGGGGAGTCTTTGTTCAGAAGGTATGTCCTGAGTCTAGATGTAGCAAAATGATGGTTGGAAGATGAGACGGCTATTCTTGGTTGTCAACTGGACTACATCTGGAATGAACTACAATCCAGAAATGGAGGGCACACCTGGGATCCAGATCTTGAGGTTGGAAGACATAGACTTCTGACCTAGATCTTGTCTCAGAAATCTTGAGGCATAGTGGCCATGAGAAGTTTAGGCCCTGGCAAGGTAGTACACACCTTTAATCCCAGGAGACTGAGGTGGGCAAATCTCTGGGTTCAAGGCCAGCCTGGGAACAAAACAAATTCCAGATCCAGGTGTGGTGGTACACACCTTTAATCTGGGCCACACCTTCCACTGGAGGCCTGTATAAGGACAATGGAAGAAGGAAAACTCACCCTTTTTCGCCTGCTTGCACTTCCTTGCCAGCACATCTGTTAGAGCCTACTTCAGGATTCTGCTTATACAGAAGACCAGGTGAAACAATAAGCCTCATGAGTCTGAGCAACTACTGGATTTTTGGACTTCCCATTCACAGATGCTCATTTTTGGGTTAGTTAGACTACAGACTGTAAGTCATAACAATAAATTACCTTAACATATGTAGACATTCCATAAGTTTTGTGACCTTAGAGATCCCTGAATAATAAATACACAAGATAACTATGTCTGCTATAGAGAGGTACCTCACAGAAGTGACCCATTGAATTAGTTTAATATGAATGAAAAATCCTTTTAACTTGGACAGTTCCAGAGAACCTTGGGATGATTCTGGGTTTGCTTTTCTATAAGGAGACATTATATGCTTATGGCTTTATGGGCCTTAAGGGTTTTCTTCTCAAGAACTTTCTCTTGCCTGGGAGGACATGGAAGCATCCACGGTAGCAGCGTAGACAAGCCAGTCTGACATGGTCCAATAATACTTTATTTAAACACAGACTGTAGGTATCTGGTCCTGGATTCTGGATCCTCCTTTGGAACGGTTCCTTTGTGGATGTCTGCTCTCTTGGGGAAGGTGGCTATTAGGCTTTCTAACTTATTTTTTGGCTTCCGTTTGCTTCCATATCTTCAGCACTACTACCTGCTGTGTGCCTGCTCCAAGACCAAACTTCCTAACCCAGCTTCTCACTTTTTCTCTGGGCTGGCCAGTCTATAGGTAGCCATACTGAGGTCCTTTCTAAACCAAGACTAACAAGGTTCTAAGTTAGGAAAAATGAGTTAAGGGGCAACAAGAAAACATCAGCCAACGTGAAGAGAAAATGTTCACGCTTCAGAACACAAACTTCTTGAAGGTTCTGAAGGTTCTTGGGTTTCTGGTTCTATTTTTCTATGATGTTAGCCAAATTCCGAAGAGTTCAGGATTCTGGGTTAGGATAAAAGGATGAGTCTGGAGGGCATAAGCCCATTCAACAGAATCTCACAGGCTGAAGTTTTAAAAGAGACATTATTGGTCTGTTTTATCGACAAAATTTCAGAAGAGCAGATATCTACAATGGAGTTACTATTGTGAGTTTGTTGCTTATCCAGTATGGACTACTATTTGAATTTCATCTGAGAGATTTACAAGATTGAAAGTTGGTGACTTGAAGATGACCCCAGCGATAGCAAAACAGCCATCCAGCCTTTTGGATCACACAGGAGAATAATCACATAATCTCTTTGCACAACTGAGACAGGAACCCATTACAAACTACTTGGCCACTTGTGGTGGTCTTGGAAGGACTGCTGACTACGCACCCAGTCTAACTCTGGGTAAGGTGGCATAGTTTCATCACCTTTAATGTGATGACAGTAAGAGTTGTTACCTAGTGTTTTTAAGAAAATTTGAAGACTGACAGACTGCCTGGAAGTGTGCCTGATACAGAGTAGGTACTCAGTGGTGTTAGGCTGTATGGAAACAAACAAACAAACAAACAAACAAATCAGATAAATCATGTTACATTACAAGAAAAATTTTATTCAAACTACAGAAAACTGAGGAACCATTTGAAAATGTGTGCTACAAAATTAAAATAAAAGAAGTTTTCTGATTTAAGTTCCTGGAGCCTTCTGATTCCTACTGTACTGTGATACCTCCCACACGCCTTTTTAATAAAGGTCTTTTCCAGGCACTCTTGAAGATTCAAGCTTGTCCACATTGACTTCAAAGAATGGAATCTTACCAGGACATTACACATCTCCCTTATTCTATTTTCACACAATCAGAACTATGTATACAATAAGATTATGGAAGTTTACAATGAAACACTTTATGTTGAGAATGTTCTGTAAACTCAACAGTCAGTGTCCTCAATACCACATTCCCAAGACACAAATTGGATCAGGGGGTGTTTCCTTCCTTATAGGCCACCCACAACTCTCTGTTGCCTTCAGATACTTGCTTCCTCGGAAAGCCTAGGCCCCACACTTTTCAGCAGGCTTAAGAAATGTTCTCAATAGCCCACATTCCTCCAACAGAGCAGAGGGTGCACAGAACCCCTGACTATTCTTTTGTCTGACCACCGATTATGACATCACAGGTTTGTTGCCTTCCTACCCCCATACTAATTATAGTATAAGCTCTAGGGCCCCAGAGATGACACCTTTAATTTATCTTTTCTTTTTAAAATTAAGGATGAGTCTATTTGGGCTCAGGGTTTGAGGGTGGAGTCTATTATGGCAGAGAAAGTATGATGGTGGAAGTGTGAAGTGACTGATTCCTACTGGAACCACAGTCAAAAAACAGAGATGGATGCTGGTGTTCAGACAATTTTCATTTTTCAAATTCATTCAGAACCCCGACCCTTCAGATAGTTCCACCTTTGAGAGAAGAATCAAAACACTGACTGGAATGCAGGCTAAAAATCATTAACTGAATATTTGATTCACATTGGATGATATCATCCAAATGTATTCTCACTCTTCTGATCTGATCCCGAGTGTCTTTCTAGACATATTTCCTGAGTGTCTTTCTAGATGTATTTTGTAATTTCCTTTAACAACATTTAATCCTTCTTTCCTATGCAATTCTAATAAATTCTGTTATCTAATTTCTGAAGTCACAGAAGATTAAAGGAGGAATTCAAAACACAATATTTTTTAGACTGGGAAGCTTAGACATGAATTCATTTGTATTCCTTTTCAAGGGAGGCAGAAAGAGAGACTTATAGGAGGAAAGGCCTTGCCATACTAATTTTGTTCTCTGAGCAGGTACACACAATGAGATTGCCCAGGTCCTACTTACTTTTCTATTACTATGAAAAGATACTACGACCAAAGCAACTTATAAAAGGAAATGTCTACTTTGGTCTTAAGTTTCAGAGGATTAGACTCCATAATGACAGAGCAAAGGCATGATGGCAGGGACAACTGAGAGCTCACATCTTGGTCCACAAGTAGGAGGTAAGAGATCAGACTGAAAAAAGTTCAGATCATCTGAAACCTGAAAGTCTACCTCCAGTGAACAGCTTCCTCCAACAAGGCCACACTTTCTGATCCTTCCCAAACAGTTCTATTAACTGGGGAACAGTCATTCAAATCTATGAGCCTATGAGGCCATTCTCATTCAAACCGTCACATCACAGATGAGAAACCCCATCCTAAGATTGGAAAGCTGCTAGTCAATAATCCTTACCTCTGTGCATAAAACGATAGGGAGAAGGGATGGTGGAGGTGGGATGTTTCCAGCTATAGGAAATTATTTTTGACAATAAGTTTAATAAAATCCTAGCTTTCCAAAAATTTATATGAGGGTTATTTGGGGAATTTACTGTTGGAAGTAAGCTTCAGGCATGCTTGTTAAATCCTAGACTTTAAGGAAAAGTCTGTTTAGATGACAGTTTCTGAGTCTGGTTCTCATTTGTCTCTACACGTCATCCCTGCTATACATCACAGGTTGTTTCCAGGGGCAATCAGAAGCTGAAGCAAGAGGGCAGAGAGGAGGACTTGCTCCTTATAGATTCATGCTTTTGTCTCCTTCACAGAAGAAAGGAAGACTAAAAAAATCTCCCAGTGTAGGGGGAAACAACTCCCTGCATATAGTAATAGTGAAATCAGACTATGCTTTTGCTAATACAGTTCCGTTGCAGGCACCAGTGGTATTCCTTAAGATAGGAAATTGTGAATTCTAAGCTACTGAAATTCTGCCTCCTTGCCATTGCTTTCACATGGGATTTAATAAGTGCAAGAAGAGAATTTTCAATACACAAGTGAACAAAACCCAAGTCATTCTGTTGACAAAATTGAATGTACGATTTGTTTGGCATGTTTAAAAACAACCCAATTTTCTTTGTGTCATTAGATCGTGTCAACCTGAGAGAAGCAGGCTACAGTATGAGTTTAGTTCCTGAGCATTCATTAGTCTTAAATCCTAACATAAGCCTGGTGGGTGGAACACAGATGCAGACACTGAAGTGCGATAGAGTAGAAAAGGAGGCAGATGTTTAAACACACTGTGGATTCTTATTATAAATACAGATGCATCTCCTGAAAAGATAGAAAGGCTTGAAGGAGAGATGTGTAAGTACCACCTAGAAGATTCAGTTCTGAGAAATGTGTTGAATTATATCAGATACATAAAATAAAAAAAAGGGGGGACAGGAGACAAAAAACAAATACAGACTTTTGAACAGCTCAGATGTGGTTACTGGGCACTGAATATATAGACTGAAGCAGCATACTGCCTCATAGACATATGCAAAGTGTCCTTGCTAATTACAAATCCCAATGTTTAAAAAAAAAATAATAGGCATGAACTAGTGCACCATGAAGAAAAGCAGGAGATGGGTGATGCTGTAGTTAAAGCGAAACGGGGGGATGTGGAGATAGAGGGTCAGTGGGTCAGGTGCTCGCTGCAGAAGCTTAAGGATTTGAGTTGGGAGTCCTAGAAGTTACACAGGGGATGGACACAGCAGTCCAAGTGTCTGTCATCTCTCAGTGCCCAACCTAGACATGGGAGGTGAAGACAAGATTTTCTGGAAGCTTGCTGGTTAGCTAGATTGGCATCGGGCACCAGTGAGAGACCGGGAAACCTTGTGTCAAGGTGGAGGGTGAGAGGGTGTGGATTAACACACAAGCTTGTCCTCTGATCCTCCCATGCACAGTGTGATAACCCATTCACACACACACACACACACACACACACACACACACACACACACACAC
>JANHMN010000007.1:46481263-46529353 GCA_030674055.1 Rhabdomys pumilio | reverse complement strand
AGAGAGAGAGAGAGAGAGAGAGAGAGAGAGAGAGAGAGAGAGAGAGAGAGAACATATAGACCAGTCAGTCAGTCAGTGGGCAGGAGATAAAATCCATCAAACACATAAGACTGTTGGATCTGATCTATTAAGACATTACCAAAAGGGACTAAACATGTGTTTATATGTACTTTCTGACTTTACAGAGAATTCCTCATTGTCAAATGAAGTGCATAGGGACTTAAAAGTGCCATTTAACTTTTAGAGCCTGTCATCTTATGGTCTTTAAGTATGAGAGTAGCAGTGACTAAGTGAAACACTTATATATACACACACATTGGCATTTTCTGTTAGTGACAAGCCCCTCAAGTCTTAGCATGTCCACTTAATTTAGCTATTTGTTATTCAACACACCTCCTTGAGTGTCTACTACGTTTGCTTTTTGATTACAGATGACCATCTTATAATATTAGAGGTCTTATGAACACTTGAATTTAATCCCAATTAGAGCTGTCTTGAGGACAAAATGAGTTAATGCACATTCACAGCTCCTGACACATGTTGGCTACTCAACCAAGTTGAGTTTTTGAGTATTAGTTTTCCCTTCCTGTAAGGAAGCAGGGTCAGTGTATGGTTTGGAGCTTGGACTTTGAGGAAATGGTGATCTCAGAAGAAAATGATAATGACAGAAGCCCCATCTAGAGCAGGAAATGATTACATGAATTAAAAACGTCAAGCTAGCTCAGCGTTCTTCAATTTCTTGACCCATCTCTATTAGAATCAGACAATGCACTGTGGCTGCATGGCAATTGTGGTTTTGCCATATGATATTTAGCAGCGTCTGCCCCGACTCCCCATGTTCTAGTTTCCTTTCTGAAATATCCCCTGGTGTGAAAACCAGGATAAGACACTATGGACCAAAACCCATTTATTGGTGAATGGGTTTATTTCAATTTACAATTTACAGTTTATCATTGAAGGAAGTCAGGGCAGTAACTCAAGCAGGAGCTTGAGGCAGAAACCATGGAGGAACTATCTTAGAGACCTTACTCATGGGCTCAAGCTTCACTAGCCTTCTTATGCTGCTCAGGACCGCATACTTAGTGAATGGTGTTGCCCGGCATGAGCTGGGCCTTCCTATGTCAATTCATAAACAAGACAGGCTCCCACAGACAACCCATGGACCAACCTGATTTAAGCAATTCCCCAATCCAGGCTTCCTTCTCAGATGACTCTACTAGTGTGGCTCAATCAACAAAACTAAGTAGGAACAACCCAGTTCTGATAACCAAAATAGTCTCCAGATATTGTCTAATATGCTCAGAGCTCTTAGAAGGTTGACTATGGTTAGACCATGACACAGGAGAGATTTGCTTGCACCAGGGGAAGAGCTGAAGAACTGGTGACAAAGATTTTACAAGAAGAAACCTGGAGAACTTTGCAATTAACTTTTGGTGAAGGAAGGAATCAGAGCAGCCTGTTTGCTTCAGGACACCCAAGGTCATAATAACATGTAGAGAACCGGAGAAGCTCACTGATGGAAGGAGGAGGTGAGCTTTGGCTTCTGAATTTCCAGTGGGGAATTCTTGGAGGTTAATAGCCCCCGCTGGTTTTCACACCAGGGGATATTTCATGCATTGAATTATTATGCTTAATATTAAGCAACTGGAGGTGGGCCAGCACTTTCCTTTCTCCATTCACATTGCAAGATTTCTAGCTGGGGTGACTTTTCTAAAGTCACTAGGCTTTTAAAGGATATAGATAGTTTGGTGTCACTTCTGCTTCCAAATCTGTGTTTTGTCCTTTGCCCTTCACTGCCTTCTGGGCACGGAAATGAAAACTGGGGAACACAGTGTGGAAGTGTCCCAGTGGAGAGGAAGAGGTGTTCGTGTTCCCCCTAGTGAGGCCTCAACGTTCCTCTGCCCTGCCTGTGTCTGGGATTCAGCTGAAATGGCATGATGACATTAATGTGTCTGCGGTCCAAAGGAGGCTGTCATTTACATCTGGCCTTTTCTAGCAAGCAGAAATGTGACCCTGATGTACAAGCTCCCTGCCAATGAGCCACAGGCCCCATGTTTTCTGGGCTTGCAATGGAAGGTAGATTTTGGTAGCTAGGTGTCTTCTAGAAGGCTAAAGAAAGAGATATTACTCATTTGCTTCCTCCAAGAGCTGCCTGCTGTCAGCCATGTTAGAATTCCCTTTGTGATTTCTTGGACCATGTGAATTGGGCAGGGGTGTAGACAGGAAATGGACGAGAGACCGGTGAGTAAGGCAATTATATGTGTATCCTGGCTGCTCTGGTAAGCTGAGGTTGTTTGTCATGAGAATTGCACTTGCTTATGTTGGCTCCCAAACGCTCAGCTTTGGCTTGCTGAGTACAGAGCTCCAAAGCAAGGGCTTATTCTTAAACAGCCCTCAGTGTCAGACAACAAAGGTGCGTAGTGAGGAAAGCAGGTAAAACACATCTTAGGAAGGTTTCCCCAGCCACTCTCTACCATGCTGCCTCTCCTCTCCAGGGGGGCAGGTGTTTGTATGTGTGTCTATGTGTGTGCATGTGCACGTGTGCATGCATGTGTGTGTGTGTGTAGAAACTTTTCATTTTCACTCTGATTTTATTTTTAATTTTCAGAAATGTCATACAAGAATATAACATATTTAGATTATATCTACCCCATTTTCTTCTAACTCTTCCTTGGCCCCTCCCCATTCTCCTCTCAACTTCATTTCTTTTTCTCCGTCTCATCTTCCTTCTTCTTCTTGTCCTCATGTCTCCTCCTCCTCTTTTTCCTCATCTCTTCTTCTCCCTGCACCTTGTCTTCATAACCACTTAGTGCTTGCCATACACACATACACGGGGAGACACTAGAGCATAGGCAAACTTACCCTGGTCACACAAACAAATGAACAAACAAACAAACCACAAAAGTGATTCTTCTTTTCACTTCAGACTTCTCTTGTCAGACTTCTCTCATCCGGAGTGGGACCTGTCAAGCTCCCCCTTGTTCTTTATGTGTGTCCTTGGACATGTGTGTCTGCATGTGAATGCGTTATCTGGAGAGAAGTGCACTGTGGTGGTGTTTGCTGGAGTAGTCACCCTGGGGTGTGAACAGTGCAGGGAAGCCAGGGGGAGCGCTTCTCTGACAGCACTCATGCCTCTTTTGAGCTGAGTGTAGCTTTTGAAACTCACCATGGTGTCCACTGATGATGTGTGCACTTGTCTCTAAGTGTGTGACATTTGCCCAGAACACTCAAAATAAAATATGCTTTAAAAAGTTTAACAGGCAAAAAGAAAAAAAAAAAAAAAACAAATCCTCAAAACAAACAAAAAAACCAAGCAAACAACAACCGCCCCCCCCAACCAAACCAAACCAGACCAGACCAGACCAGACCAGACCAGACCAGACCAGACCAGACCAGACCAGACCAGACCAGACCAAACCAAACCAAACCAAACCAAGAAAAGCTCACTAGTTTCTCTCTAAAACTCCATTTAATAGATATCTATTTAATTAATAAAAACAAGGAAAAATGTCCCCTTTGAGGTACTTTTGGGCATGAACTTGTAGTTCCAAGGTAAGATGACATGACAAGGTCTCATCTTCAGCTTGGGAAGGCTGCACCTCATCAAGGAGAAACATTTCTGTGGCATGTCTGGAGGCTATAAGGAAGCACAGAAGCACACATCACTCTTGTTGCTGGTGTAAAGAACGACCACAGACTCTCACAGCTCTGAGGCTCAGAAGTCCAACACAGTCTTCTTGTCCTTAAACCGGCATGTCTGCAGGGTTGTGTTTCTGGAAGCTCTCAGGGAGGTCGCGGTGGACTTTAAAGTCCGATTCATTCATCCATCTTCAGAGCACGTCATCCCTGCTTCTGTTCCTGCTGTCACATCACTTTTCTTTCTATGGGTCACCTGCTTCTTCAGCTTTCTCCTTTTACATGCTCGAGATGGCTTCAGATCCCCCAGGATAATCCAGGATTATCTATCTCAACATCCCTAACTTAACCAAACCCACAGTGGAGCATTAGGATGGAGTCAGCTTTGCCTGGTCTTATCTGTGAGTGGTTCAAAATAAGGAACTGGGTCAGCATGGGGTGTCAATGAGGGTGGGAGGCAGCGGACAGGCGCTCTGATGAAGGATGAGCAGTCAGATGGAAGCTGCAGAACATGAAAGGAATGCGAGGCATAGAAAAAGTAGAGGAGGATTGCCTGCCCAGTTCCAACCACTCTGAAGGGATTTTATGAAGAATCCTCCTGTTAACTGAGCAGTCGAGAATAGCTTTCAGGCAAAGGGATGACTCTGCAAATCTTGGATGTGGAGGAGGAGAGGGAGAGAGTACAGCATGTCTGAGATGCTGACAGACAAAACTATGGCTTGGCTTGAGGAGGAAGAGAAGATGAGAGAGGGGAGAGGGGAAAGGGAAGGTAGGAGAGTGGAGGGGGAGAGGAGGAGAACACAGGACTGAGTTCAGCAAGCTGAGAACGAAGCTACAGTTTTAATCTTGCAGACTAGATCCACTGAGGCCAGAAAAGCCTGGTAAAGTCTTCCCTATTTTGAGACAGTTTTATCAGCAGTAACATGAGCAGTAACGTATCTGCATGGTGTTCTTGGAAACATAAGAGAAAAAACTCTTTTTTTCCACTCTTCCAAGTGTCATTTGCATGCCAACAGTTGCCTTCAGATTGATATGCGTCACAGGTTACTTAGTACAAGACAGAGGCAGCGCACTGAATTATATGTCTTTGTCATCATCTTGGTTCCTGAACAATTAGGGTGTTTTACTTATTTCATTTAGGGAAGAGAACAGTTCTGGAATTAGGACACCTTGCAGAAAACACGAATGAACAGACGATTGTTGCTGCCCACGCATGTTGGTTTTGTGCCTGTCACAGAATACCTGAGAGAGTAATTTGCAATGAGCAGAAATTTAGCTCATGATTCTTGAGTCGGGAAGGTCCCAGATTGCACATGGCTTGTGGTTTCTTGTTATATATCATGGACAAAGGACAAAGGGCTATGTGCAAGTGTGTTAGCCTTTGCCAAAGTGAAAAATCACAGACACACACGAATGACACACACAAATTAAACTTTAACGCCATGGTTACTTGGTCCCATTGTTTCTGAGCCCATGGTAAGATGGGACAACAATGGGTGGAGTGAGTGGTAGAATAAAGTACCTCACCTCATGGCAGAGAGGCGTTGGAGACCCAAATAGAGGAGCCGTGAGATCTGAGTGGATGTACAGGCAGACCATAGCACTGCTCATGTTAGTCTTCATTGTAGATGAACTCTGGCATCTGATGGCCTCTATAGCCAACCACACCCCACATCTGTTTTAGCAATGCAGCTGACTCAATTGCTATTCCCAGTGCAAGTGTTGTACTCCAGATTCATTTATTGCTTTATTTAATTTATTAATTTATTCTCTACCCCATTCAAATAAATCATTTAACTGGCCCATGTCTCTGTCCCTCCTTCTGCCAGGACTTCATCTACCAATCCAGTAGTAGATTCAGTAAATGGATCCTTTAGGGTCTTGGTTTTCTTGTTTCCCAGCAAGCCTTTCCAGAACTGAGGCAAGAAATTCAGTGTGCTTCTTTATTAATCCTTGTGATGTTATTGGGGCAGCGAGACATGAGGGAGGGTTGTAAACTTTGAAGTTCATGACTTCAGATGAAAATTTAATAGCTTGGAGGATATAATCCAACCTCTTGGATTTTTATTTTCTCTACTTTATTGAAGAACACAATCAAAACTGGAACACATTCAAGGGTGATAATGTTTTAAATTGACTTTTAATTTGTTTTGAGAATCTCATACTGTATTTACATCATTTTTACTCCTCTCTTGTTCCTCTCTAATGCTTCCCATGACACCCCTCAAACTTGTGACCTCTTTTCTTTAATTATTGTAATGAATATATATATATACACACATACATATATGTGAGATATATGTATATATACATATATACATATAGACATCTCATATATGTGTATGTCTATAAATACAATCTGCTTGAGTGTATTCAGTATTGCTTATTTGTACATGTTTAGGGCTGACTATGCAGGATTGGATAACCTGTTATGGGGATGGTTCCTCCAGTAGATCAATTACATGTTTAGGGCTGATCACCCAGGATTGGATAACCTATCATGAGGCTGGTTCCTATAGTAGATCAATTCTCCTCTTAGCAGCCATTAATTGCCTATAGGTCTTCATCTAGCAATACAGCCTTATGATAATATCTCCATCCACGTTGGCATGCCAATTGCTTTTGTCATTGGTTAAGTCTTGCATGTGTGACCACATTGTAACTATTTCATGGGTGCAGTTTCTTTGTCCTGTATAGAAAATTCCATCTCACAATAGATACCCTAGCCTTCTGGCTCTTACAATCCTTCTGTGCCCTTTTCTGTGATGTTCCCTCACCCTTAGGTGTCGTGATTGTGCTGTAGATTTACAAATTGGAATTGGACAACCCACGGCCAATTGCTCTCTGCATTTTGACAAGTTGTTGATTTCTGTAATGGTTCCCATCTGCCACACAAGGAAGCTTCTTTGATGAAGGAGAGGGAAAACTAAACGTATCTGTGGGCATAAGGATAAATAATTAGAATGTAGTTAGAAATTCTATTGGCTTAGAAACATGGCAGGAGTTCTTCTCTGGGGTCCATGATTTCAACAGCTACAGTAAGTTGACTGGGTTTACAATACTAGACATGAAATCCCTTCAATTGAGCCAGCATTAAGTTCATTCTGGTGGCTGTTGGCCACCCATGAAATATAAGTGTCACTGTTGAACTATTGGCTGTTGCCATGGTGGTCAGTGTTGTGGTTCACAGGCTTTACAGCTGCATAGAAGTATTGTTTGCTTTTCTTTTTGGCTGCTTGCACATCACCTTTAGAAATGATGACAGAAAATTCTCAGTGCATGCCTGTGTGTTTATGGGGTGGGGTGCATGCACATGCATGAATTTATGTTTGCCTACATTGAATTTGGCTATTCAGTGTCTTTTTTGGTTCAGGCAGGCTTTTAGGACCATTTTTCTATTTCTGTGCAAGATGTCTCTGGAATTTTGACAAGGAATGCATTGACTCTGTGGATTACTTTGGCAAGAACGACTATCCTACCCACCTTGGTTTTTCTATGAAGACAAATCAAAAGTTTCCTTGGGAACCTGAGAATACTATATACAGATGTTCTTTTAGCAACCTCGTTTTGTGGGTTGTTCATTGAAATCTTTAGTTGTTAATCCAGATTTCTAAAAGCTTTGGTTTTGAAGTTGTTTTGGAGACAAATGGAAGAGACCTGTGTTAATATTCAAACTGAATTGCAATGAATCACCCAGGAGAAAAAAACCCTAGGGAGACTACACTCAACAGGACTCATGGATAGGAGATGACATCTCTGGCCCATGGGTGAAGATTGACAAGTGGGAAGTTCTCTGTGGAGGGTGAGGATCTAAGGAGTTTTCAATTTACAATTCCCTGACAGCAGATGAGAAGACAGAGTACCCCAGATGCTCAGGCAGGTGCCACTCAGACTCCAGCTCTTTGATGATGATTAGATGAAGCAGTTTAACTCCAGACTCAGTGCTGAGCCCAGCACACACTGGGGTTTAGTCATTGACAGTAGCTCTTTTCCTCCTGTTCTGAATGTGTGATGGTTATTTGTGGCCATGTCTCTTATCTTTGTGATCAGCCTGTAAATCTTTGAATGCAGAGTTTGTCTCTCACTGGTTATTTCATAAAGATTCATAGACATTTCCTTACTTGAAAGCATAGCATGCTTGCAAGATACCAATCTTAGTGTAAATGAATTCACAGTCTAAAAGAGGAGGAAAAAAATCCACACAGATAATTTCAATTCAAGCTACAAAGCAATATCTCAAAAGGTGGGCCTTGAGTTTTTGTTTGAATCGCACAAAGCTTTTGTATATCTTCTTTTGCCTTTACTTTTGTGCCCATATTTTAAAATATGAAGGTTTTATGTAAAAATTTAAATATATTTAATATTCTCTTGTGTTTAAGGTCTCTGCTAAAAATAATCATGGAAGTCCCTATGTGGCTCTAATAATTAGTCAAAACATTTATTGGATAAATAAATAATAAACAAAGCACAAGTTCACAAGTATATCAAAATACTAGTTGATTCAGGACAGAGATTATGTACCATTTTTCTCCACATTCATGACTGTAGACCATAATATTGGCTCAGAGTTAAATAAGGTCCCTTCATGAGCAATTATGGACAATGTACTAAGTTCAATCTACTGCCAGTTTCAAGTGGAGAATGTGAAGGCACCCTTATAGTCTCATGGTCATAATCATCAGACACCAAATCCAAGTGCAACCTGCTGACAATATGATATGACAGTTGCCATCTACACAGTTCGTGTTGGAGAATCATGAAGTTGCTGGGCTGAGGACGGAGCTCAGTTGGTTGAGTACTGACCTAGAGTACATAAGCCCTTGAGTTCCATCTCCAGCATCAGGTACGCTGGCACGTGTCTAACATCCCATTTGGGAGGTGGAAGCATAAGCCTGAGAAGCACAAGCTCATTCCAGTTCCATAGAGAATTGGAGGCTGCTTTGAGATAACTGTGAGCACACCTTAAAAAACTGTAAGATAATATTTTAGGTACATTTGTGATTTTGTGTTGGAGCTACAGTCATAACTATCCTTGGCTGCGTATGGCTGCACGTGTCTCGTGGGCTGCAGGTTGGAAATGTTGCCTATATTATCTGGTGGACCAAGAATATGGAGTGAAACCCAAATACAACAGCATCATGAAGCAACTCACAAGGATACCTTCATGGGAATTAAGAAGGAGCTGTGTCAATAACGACAATAATAGCTATTATTTACTGAGCTCTCTAAGAATACTGACTGTGAATTAAACGTGTTCATACAAAGCTTACTTAATCTTCACAGATTGGGGCTTTTCTGGTTATTTGTCTGGTGAAAGAAGCTCTGGTTGGAGTAAGTCTATCCCTGTGTTCTCATCTCTCAAGTCTAGCATGAGCTCAGGGTAGTAGAAGATGTTCAAAGGCACAATCGCCCCATGCATGGGCTTTATGAAGCCCTTACTGGCATCACAGTCTTGCACATTCCACTGGCCAAAGCCCATCATTTGTTTACCCTAGATTCCCCAGGGAGGAGGAGCTGAAGATCCTCTAAGCAACATGGTAGAAGTTGTGCATAATTGGAGGTGGGGGTCTCAGTTTTCTATTGCTGGGGCAACATATGTGAGAAAGAAAAGCAGGTCATATTTTTGTTGGCTCGTAGTCTCAGGAGTTTCAGCTTGTTCTGTTGTATCTGGCCTAGGGAGAGACATTATGCCAGGGCAGCAGATGGTGGTAGAACAGAACCATTTACTTTATAGCAGCCAGAAAGAAGAAAACCAGCAAGGAAGGGTGAGGTCTCCAGCCCTTATCGCCTACCAACTAGGCATTATCTTCAAGCTTTACTACTTTTCAACACTGCAGAAAGGTTACCAATCCATCAGTGAACTGGATTGATGAACTTAGTACCCATACAGTTTAATCCCTTGATAGTTGCACTTTCAGGGGATCAAACTCTTAATCCATGAGACTTTTGGGGATTCATATCCAAACCATAATGGGATAGAGAATAATAAGCACTAATGTAATAAACACAAAATATGTTGCGATTGTTACAGGGAAATAAGGTTTGCGTTACAAACCCCAGACAACAAAATTTTAGAGGTGGTGAATTTGAATTTCAAATCTAGATGTTTCTGCCCCACAATTATTTTATCAGTATTCTACTTTGAAGGAACACTGACAATTCAGGATAAAGACACAGGATAAAGCATCAACCTCTAAGACATCAAAACAAGAAACATTTTTTTCTTTGTAATAAATTATGGATACAGAGATGAAAGTGGATGACTACACTGGAATAAATGGAGGCAAAAGGCAATGTATGCCAGGGAGGGGGTGAAGTAGCAGAGACCTCAGTGAGAGTGGAGTGGAACTGAGTGGAAAGGAATACAAAAACTTCCTCACAAGGAGCTGGCATGTGGGTGGACTGCAGAAACAATTTCACCTTAGGAAGAGGGAGGAAGGAATTCCTGGGAAGAGGACTGATAGAAGATAGAACAGGATCCATTGCTTGGAATCCAGATGAACACTTTGAATTTTTTAAGCACAGATGCTCAAACATTAGAGGCCTCAGAATCACTTGAAGCTCTTAGCAAAGACACTGTGGCTAGGGTCTATCAGAGTCTGTATTCAGCTTGTGTGGCTTGTAGGCCAGGTAGCAAGCATTTTAAACAGCAGCTCATTGTCTCTGAAGCAGGAACACAGAACCCCTTGCCATGCTTTAGATGTGGATTTTCTTTTCTTTTCTTTTCTCTTCTCTTCTCTTCTCTTCTTTTCTTTTCTTTTCTTTTCTTTTCTTTTCTTTTCTTTTCTTTTCTTTTCTTTTCTTTTTTCTTCTGTGTATTTTCCTCTTCCTTTCTCTCTCTCTCTCTCTCTCTCTCTCTCTCTCTCTCTCTTTCTTTCTTTCTTTCTTTCTTTCTTCACTCTATATTATGATCACAGCCTCCCACCCAATCCTCCCTCATGCAGCCCTTCCTTTCTTACCTCCCTCACCTTTACCTCTGAGAAGGGGGACCAGTGCACCCTGACCTCTCAAGTCACTGCAGGACTAGGTACATCCTCTCCCACTGAGGCCAGAAAACATGGGCCAATTAGAGTAGGATTCATAGGCAGGCAACCCAACCGAGCCAGGTTATACCTCTGCTCCAATTGGTGGGAGATCCACAGGAAGACAAAGCTACACATCTGTTACACATATGTGCATGCTGGGTGTGTGTCAGGGGGCTAGTTCCAGGCCTTGTGTGCTGTTTGGTTCGTGGTTCAGTCTCCGGCTCCCAAGTTTCAGGTTAGTTGACACCATTGGTCTTCTTCTGGAACCCCTATTCCTCTGGGTTCCTCAGTCCTCCCCCCCCCAACTCTTTTACAAGACTTCCTGAGCCCTGTCTAATGTTTGGCTCTGAGTCTCTGCACCTGTTTCAGTCAGCTGCAGAGTGGATCCTCTCAGAGGACAGCCTTGCTAGGCTCCTGTCAGAAGCATAACAGACTTATTAATAGTGTCAGAGATTTGTTCTTGCCTATGGGAATCAATTTCAAGCTGGGCCAATCTTTGGTTGGCCATTCCCTCAGTCTCTGCTCCATCTTTATCATTGCTTCTTCTTGTAGGCAGGACAAGTATAGGGTCAAAGGTCTTGTGGGTAGGTTGGTGTCTTTATCTCTCCATTGGGAGTCCTGTTTGGTTATAGGAAGTGACTCTGATGCAGGAACATAGATCTCTTTTTATGCTTCAGATGTGTTTTTTTTTCTTCTTTTCTTTTTCATCAGGCTCCATATCCCCCACTGCTAAGAGTCTCAAATAGAGTCATCCTTGTAGACTTTCTAGAGCCTCCCCTATCACAGGTGTCTGGCATGTCGAGATGTCCACTCCACCTTCATTTTCCAATCATTCTCCCTGGCCCTCTCCTCCCAGCTCTCCCTACAGCTGACCCTGCCTGCTTTGTTCCTTTCCCCATTCGCTCTCCCATCCAGTTCCCTCCTCCCTCCACCTCCAGTGATTAAATTGTTTCCCCTTCTGAGTGAGATTCAAGCATTGCTCTTTAGACCCTCTTTGTTATTTAGCTTCTTTGGGCCTGTGGACTTTAACATGTTTATCCTGAATTTTATGGTCAATATTCACTTATGAGTGTATATGCCATGCATGTCCTTTGGGTCTGGGTTACCTCTCTCAGGATGATATTTTCCAGTATCATCCATTTGCCTACAAATTTCATGATGTCCTTATTTTTAGTAGCTGAATAGTATTCCATTGTGTAAATGTACCACATTTTTTTTTATCCATTCTTCAGTTGAGGGACATCTGGGATGTTTCCAGATTCTGGTTATTGTAAATAAGACTGCTGTGAACATAGTGGAGCATGTGTCCTTGTGGGATGGTAGAGCATCTTTTGGATATACGCCCAGGAGTGGTACAGCTGCGTCTTGAGGTAGAACTATTCCAAATTTTTCTGAGAAACTGCCAAATTGATTTCAAGAATGGTTGTACAAGTTTGTACTCCCACCAGCAACGGGGAGGCGGGGAGGGGTGTTCCCCTTGCTCCACATCCTCACCAGCATGTGTTGTCATTTGAGTTTTTTTTTTTTTGTTTGTTTTTTGTTTTTTGTTTTTTATCTTTGCTATTCGGATGGGTGTAAGGTGGAATCTCAGAGTCATTTTGATTTGCATTTTCCTGATGACTAAGAATATCGAACATTTAAGTGCTTCTCAGCCATTAGAGATTCCTCTGTTGAGAATTCTCTGTTTAGTTCTGTACCCTATTTTTAAATTGGTTTTTTTTTTTTTTGAAGGGGGGGGTTGTTGGTGTCTAACTTTTTGAGTTCTTTGTATATTTTGAATGTTAGCCCTCTGTCAGATGTAGGGTTGTGAAGATCTTTTCCCAATCAGGAGGCTGTTGTTTTCTCCTATAGATGGTGTCTTTTGCCTTACAGAAGTTTTTCAGTTTCATGAGGTTGAATTTATCAACTGTTGGTCTTAAAGCCTGGGCCATTGGTGTTCTGTTCAGGAAATTGTCTGCTGCACCAATTTGTTCATGGCTATTCTTCACTTTCTGTTCTATTAGATATAGGGTATCCGGTTTTACATTGAGGTCTTTGATCCACTTGGACTTGAGTTTTGAATGGGGTGATAAATACAGAACTATTTGCATTCTACATGCAGACATCCAGTTAGACCAGCACCATTTGTTGAAGATGCCTTCGCCCCAACTCTCATTGTATGGTTTTGGCTTCTTTGTCAAAAATCAAGTGTCCATAGGTGTATGGGTTTATTTTAGAGTTTTTGATTCAATTCCATCCATCGACCTGTCTGTTTCTATACCAGTACCATGCATCAATGGATGGATTGTAAATTAAAAATGGGTAGGTGTGGATGAGAAAGACCATTGTGATGCCAGCACTGATGGACATGAATAGAGTATGAATTTGCTGAATTCTAATTTTTGATGAACTAAATATTGGTGAAATGTCTTCATTCTGAAATGCACCCTGTACTCAAATTTAACCTACTTTCAGTCTCGTTTTCTTTGAAAAACTATAGCTCCTTTAGTGAAGCTTCCTTAAATATGCACATCTCCTTCTAAGATTAATTAGGCGATTTCCCTGGGTCAGTTCTATTAACCTGTAATTAGGATGTAAAGTTGCTCATTCTCCAGGACACCGTAATTGCATCTCACTGTGTGTGGATATACACTGAACTGGAGAACGAGTGGGAAAAGGAACCGGCGAGCAGCGCATGGTGCCATTGGGTCATGGCCTGGTCTTAAGCATGGCAAACCAGGTTCCCCATTCCTCTTTCCCCAGAGAGTCCTGGTAAGGTGCTTGTGAAAAGAAGCAGAGGGATATGGAAGTGTCTGTATGGATACTGTGTAAAGCAGCCAGAACCTTTACATAAGCATATGTGCAAGGCTCTTAATCCCCTCCCCTTTGTCCACAGCTTATTTTCAGCAGGACAAAAGCCTCAAGTTGCACTCACCAGTAAAAATGCTAAACTTTATAAATGGTAGGATAAGAATTAGTCCCCACACTTTCTAAGTGAAAAAACAAGAGTTTGAGAATACAATTCTAACCTGGTCCTCCTTCTTTCCATTCCAGTTCCCCCTAGCAGATAGATGCATGGAAATCCCAGATTTTACTTTCAAAATATCATCAGAGAATGTGAGCTTTCTCATCACTGTTGCCAAAACACACAGACCAACACTAAGGAGGAAGAGCTATTTTGGTTCATAGGATCACAGAGTTCAGACCATGGATGTTTAGATAGATGGTGTTAAGAGACATATCTTGGTAGCAGGACCATGTCAAAGAGGAATTTTTACTTCTTAGAGGACAGGGAACATGGAGTAAGGAAGAGGACCAGGAACAGGTACATCGTTCTAAGGTACTCCCATAGTGATGTAATTTTTGCAACTCAGCTTGGCTCTCCCTCCCAGTATTGTCCATGACTTCCTAGGATACTGCTACTAGCTGGGGAACCAAAGAGCCACAGAAGCAATGGCACAGCATCTCACAGTAGGTAATAATATTCCTTCTCCACCTATGAGTTTAATATCTCATCCTGAGCCACAACATGAGACCCAATGCTCTTGACAGATTCTTGTTCCTATCTTTACTAAGATTGTAGCTTGAAAGTTAGTTACTCAATTACAGTTTTTATAGATTCTTTTTTACTTTCCATGAAATGAATGTTATAATTGCAAAAAATAAGTGTCTAGGAGTATCTTCATCTGTCAAAATGCAAATGTCTTTCACCCTGATCAATCACCCCTGCCTCCACCAAGGCTCAGGGAACATTTTGGAAGAGGAGGTGGAAAGACTGTAAGAGCCAGGAAATAGTGGGAGGTGTTGTTGGAAGCTGTCTTGGAAACATGACTGGGCTGCTGAACTCATGAGTGGTCACTTGTACAAGATCTACCCAAGATCAAGCCCTTAAAATCCCAGTGTGGACTTGGGGGGTAAGGCTCCTGAGACTTCACCTCTAGCTGAGGAGCTGTTTACCCTTCATAGCAAGTTAGGGAAGGACAGTGTTTTGAGGGATCACTAGTAGACTGAACCTGTTCCAGGAGATGACCACACGCCCATTGCATACAGAGGCATGGGATGATTGGAATAGTATTTTTTCCTAAGAAGACATAAAGTTGGGAGGGAGATGTGTGATGCAATCTTCGAAGAATGGGGAGGGAAATGAAGAGTGGATATGATCTTAATACCATTGTGCACACATACAAGCAAAAAATTTTTAATATGTGATTAGTCCCATCTTAACTGAATTCCTTATTTCTGCTCTTCCCCAACTTGGGTGACGATAGTGTTTTCCTTATGACAGAACAGAAGATCCACAAAAGGAGCCTTAAAAGAAGAAGATTGCATAGCTTTTTACAGTGGCCCCTCTCCAACATGGGAACAGTTCCAATTCCAGAACCTGCAGATGTGACTGTGAGAAAAAGAGTTTTTATGGCTACAGTGGAGCTTCTTGAGATGAGGTCATCTGGAGTGTCCAGAGGAGCCCTGACATCAATAACAAGTGTTCTTATTGGAATAAGAGAAGAGACACAGAGATAGAGAGAAGGTCATGTGAAACTAGAGGAAAAAACGTAACATAGCCCTAAACCCCTAAGGGCAACAGAAGCCTGGAGAAATGAGATTTTTTCCCTAGTGTATTTCAGGGACTCAGGTCTGGTGACATTCATCTTGGAAGGAATGTTTTTCTGTTATAAGCCACACAGCATGTGGAAATTTGTTTGAGCAGCTTCAGAAAGCCAAGGTGACAGGTCCCAGGACAGCCATGAAGACCAGGCAGGCAGGCAGGTAGAATGGAAGCTCTGATGAGTTGATGCCCCAAGTTCATAGAAACAAAAGCTCAGAGACTTGCAAGAACCCAGTCAGCTGGAGACTGAGTCACCTTGTCTCACTCCAGTTGTAGTTGCAAAGAGTGGGTTTCAGAACCCGAAAGACACTTGAAGTACTTGTCATTTCAAGAAAGGAGAAATACCAGCTGACCACTGAGGAGACACCACACTCAAGTTTTTCTCTGCATCTTTAATAATAGTGTAGTTATGGAATCAGCTTTGGTGCTTATAGGCTGATAGGTAAAGATGTCACGGCACATATACACAATGTATAGTATTATTTAGCCATAAAGGGGAGTGGAACTATGTCACTTGCAAGAAAACTGATGGAACTGAAGATCAACATGCTAAGTGAAGTAAGGCTCACAAAGACAAGTGTCGTACATGTATGGCATTTTCCCTGCTGTGTAGAAACTAAGGGAAAGAAAAGTATACAAAAGTATAGAGGAATTGTTAAAGATGTGGTTGGGAAAGAGAAAGAGGGAATTGGGGGTGAGGACACCAGAAAGAATGATCAAGAGAGTGAATGTGAACCAAGGTCATCATATGCATGTATGGAAATGTCACAATGAACCCTTCATTTTGTACAATAAACATTTAATTAAATATAATATCAGCATGTCAAATCTTAGAAAGGCCAATAGACCATTGCTGAGAAATAAAACAAACAGTTCACAAAAGAGCTCATCCCAGTGGGTGCTTGGTAGTTTTCTGTTCAGGTTGAGCGTTGTTATTGGGTATCTTGATATTTATAATCTGGTTATCAGCGAGGAATGCAACCCAGAAAAAGGCTCCCCTCTCACCATGTCTCACCTCAGGTCTGAATATCACATCTCTCAGAGATGACTGGTGGCATTTCTCCATGTTGAATCTTGAGTGTGTTCCAAGAATCTGTCCCTTCCCAGCCATCCTGCAAGAACCGAGTGTGTGCACAGCCCTTGGCCTCCCATGCATTTTAGATTTCTACTTTCCTTTTGGATAGCTAATGTACCCTTTGCTGACTTAACACTGAATAGACTATTTCTATTTTCTGTTGAAACATGGCTCCACAAAGGGAGAAAATCCAGAGTAAACTTGAAATATAAATAAAGAAAAAGATAAATGTCAAATGGAAAAGAACTGTCATTAGAGGCAGTTAAAACCTGCCCTGAGTCTTGGTAAACAAGAGCCTGAAGCTCACATGTCATACACACACACAAAAATGCTTTCTCTTTTTCATGAATCCCTGAATCTGAGGCTGCTTCTGCCTCAGTTGGACCAAGAAGTCACCCTGTAGCACCTTTCTTCGGGGTTTCCTCATTGTTTAAAATACCTCTGAAGTGAGTAAGTAATTTTCTGGTTTTGTCCATGTTTGCTTTGCAGTGTGTTGAATGAGTCTTCTGTGCAAATGGCTGAGTTAATTTCACCACCATCATTTCAGCTGAAAAGACACTTGGGCTTGCCAAAGTACATTTGCTTGTGTACACAACATCACCATGGCTGGTGCTGGAGCCTGAATGCCAGGTGCAGAGTGGAAAGCTGTATGTTTGGGGATGACCGGAGCTGAGATTTGAAAGGGTCACTTCATATTCCAACAGACAGTTTCTTTGATTCAGATGGGTCAAGAAACCTGCCCAAGGTTACATACTGAGAGGGAAGCAGAAGCAGCCAGGGTTCTGCCACATGCCATCAGCTCCGCACTGAGTCAGGCAGAGGCTGATCTTCTAAATAATAGAAAATTTCAATTTCTTTTTTCACATCTGAGGTTTTATTCAAATAAAGGTCTAGATCTTAGCTCAGTCCTATATCTATCTTGTTTTCTTCTTTGATTATGTCCCGTGTTCTTTATATGCCATTCAGATCCCTGGGAATATGAGACGCTTACCTAAGCACATAAATTCATAAATAAATAAAATATAAAAATACAAGGCTTCAGAAAAGACTCTCAAAAGGAGCATCAAAATTCTTCATGAATCAGATTTATTTGAACGAAGTTTTGCCCATCTAAAAAGAGAGCAACTGACTCTCTTGACAGATTGATAAAACTGGGTTATTTCACCCTCAGACCATGTACCAAGTGTGTGATAAGGTTCAAGAAATGAGCCAAGGAGTTGTAATTGTCTCTGTTTAAAAGACTATCTTTGGACTTGGAGAAAAGTGCAAGGAATTTGCAGCATGGGTGGGAATGAGATGAAGCTGTAGTCTGCTGAGGAGATGAGAAGTGGTACTTGTCACACTCGACCCATTCTCCTATAAAGGGAGAGATTGGATGCCAACCTGGAACTCATTATAGAAATGACTTTCTCCCCTTAATTAAAAATCATGTTCAGATCAAAGCCGAGGTGTTTCATGGTTGAAAGGTACCAGATTCAAACAAAGATTCTCTGGTATTTGGAGGTCAAATGATCTCTTCTATAAGTGGGTAGACTTTCAGATATGAGCTATGGGGCCATGCAGCCAAGAACTGCATCACTAACATCCAGCACCTGAGTTTGGTGGTTGGCCAACAGCTGCATGTAATAAAACCTACCAAACCAAGATTAGGTTATTCTCAAATGATACCTTAGTATTTTACAAATTCCAACATCTTCATGTTCAGAGATCTATCTGCTAAGAAAAACATTGACTATGTCATTAGAGAAAGCATAGTATATCAGAAACCTCCATACTTATAGACAGAGACCCTCTAGAGCAGTGATTCTCAACCTTCTGAATGTTGTGACCCATTCATACAGTTCCTCATGTTACGGTGACCTCCAACCATAAAATTATTGTAATTGTTACTTCATAATGGTAATTTTGCTACTGTTATAAATTATAATGCAAGTATCTGTGTTTTCCAATGGTCTTAATCAACCTTTCTGAAAAAAATCATTTGAGCCCCAAAGGGGTCATGAGTATGTGAATAGTGCATTTATATCTGAAGAGTCCATTGGTACTCAAATGAGAGTGGAAATAAATCATAGAAGTGTGTAACAAGGGACTGGGGAGGTGGTTCATAGGCAAGGAACCACATAGGAACCACAGTTCAGATCCTCAGCATCCATGGAAAAAGCTGGTGTTAATGTGAGTGCCTATTATCCATGTATTGGGGAAAGGGAGTTAGGGGCATCCTTTGAGGTTCTCCAGCCAGCTAGTCTAGCCGATAAATGGCAAGCTCCAGGTTCAGGGAGAGGTCCTGGCTCTAGAGAAAGCAGAAAGTGATAGGACAGGGCAACTGACATCTTCCTTTGTCCTCCCTGCATGTGCACAGACACACACAGACACGCAAGTAGACACACACACACACACACACACACACATACACAAATACACACACACACAAATAGACAGACACATGGACACAGACACACATATACACACAGACACATAAACACACATTCACACATACACACAGATGCACACAGACATACACATACACACAGATATACACACACACACACGCACAAGTAATTAAATGTAACTAGCACTTATATAATGGCTACAGGGACTTTGTGATGGTGTTTTTAGCATCCAAGCACAATACAGCCATAACCTCATTTACAAACAGAGAAACCAAGGTCCTGAGAATTTATGTCACTTATACATGGTCAGGAGAACAGCAGGCCTGAGTCCTGCCCTAGAACCCAGGCCTTAAACACTGTGCATGTTGTTTCTTTAGCTTTCACATCAGCTCCCAAAATCCAGACCCCACATCTGCCCAGCTTCCTTGTTAAAATATTTAAACCCCAAATAATAATAAGCAGTGGACTTTACTGCTTTTATGTTTATTTTTTATTGTTTTTATTTTTATGATTAACTATTATGTTTTCCTAAACCACCTTGAATAATTCCCCAGGAATTTGGTACTTTGTTTGAGAAATGGCTGTGGTAACTCCATCTTACACCAACTTTGCAGTCAGCTAGGGGTCAAGAATTTCCCTTAATGTGGCAAAGACAGAAAGTAGCAGAATTAACATTGAAATCAAGGTTGAGATCTGATTTCAGTGTTGAATTCTGGGCTTTTCTCCATGTCTATCTGTCTTAGAGTATCTCTTTCTGTCCCTGTCTTTCTATGATTCTATTTCTGAAACTACCAACCAGCTTACATTTAAACTTATGGTTTCTCTCATAGTTGCACTCTATCCTGAATGGGAAGGGTGGTTCTAAGAAGGCCCAGCCTCCTCCTGTGGTCCCCTTGCTCTGGCCTGGGCATCCGTGGGCTCTGTGTTCTGTTCTTCACTAGAGGCTTCTGAATGGATCCTCTCTATCTAGACCCTTCTACGATCAGAGACTGATTTTTATGATTTCCCTCTCTTTCCCTTTCTCCCTCCCTCCCTCCCTCCCTCCCTCTCTCCCTCCCTCCCTCTCTCCCTTCCTCCCTCCCTCCCTCCCTTCCCCTGCCTCTTTATTCACTCTATTTCATTTTTATATCTGGGTGATGTCTTCCTGATGGCAAGGGGTGGGTTGAATATTTCTAGGAGCAGTGTTCATGAGGACCCAGTCACCATTCCTAAGACTCAGCATATGTGTACTGTTTCTTTGTTTGGCTTTCATCTCCCTAGTGACAGCCTGGTCTGTTCTTGAGTCTGTGTTTAGGGGATTCAGAAAAGACCTAGAAATGTGTTCTTGTGTCAAGAACAGATGGTGGCTCGAAAGGAGAACTGAAGGATTCCAGGGTCCTACCAAAGAACAGGGAACTCGAGCAACCTCAGCCTTCAAGGTGGCCTGAGGACACACTTACCTGGGCCACAGTGCTGTCCATTCTGTAGGTGCCGGGCAGGTGCATCCATGCCCCTGAATATGAACATTCTTTGGGAGACAGCTCTCTCTCTCTCTCCATTAGTGCAAAAGTTCTGTATTCCTCTCTGTGGCCTTTCTATGCATGAGCATGCTACCTTGTTACCCATCAGTAGTCAGTCTACAAGGTTTATGGCCCAATGAGGGCAGAGTGGATTCTGAAATTTTCACCAGGGCTTCATCAGATTCCCAAGAGGCTTCAGACTCTGGGCCATTCTGAAGTACTATGTCTCTCTGGGTATCTCAGTCTCTCTACTCTGATTTCACATGTGAAGCTTTTTCTTGAGTTAGGACCTGAATTTTTCCTACCAGCTTAACTGTGACTAATGCCAGGAGAAATTCTTTCAGTTAGGGTCACACTTGCTGGGGCCTTGTTCTCTTCATCTCTTGTAGAGGACAGGGCTCCTAGGGGAAATGTTGAGTCCATTGTCCACTTCTATGCACTGACTCATGTACTGAACATCCTTGCTGGTTTCTATTCTGTCCTGGGTTCACTGTAATGATCACTTCTACCTCATGAGTTTACCATCTGGTAGGGTAAGGGAGGGCAAATGAAGAATTTTAGGAGAGAATTCTCTAAGCCTGGTCTTGGTGCTATCCTTAATTGTGAGAACAGTTAGCTGATACAAGATACACAATGTGTTTCTCTATGAGATTTAGAGAAGAGTTGAGACATCAGAGTGGTCTCTGCATAAGGCCAGGCACGGGGACTTTAGAGTTTCTATCTGATGAGACTTCTTGGAAATCTGAAATTGGTCAGGTGAGTCCTCAGTGGGCAGCAGTGGACATTCAGGAGCTGGTAGAATAGTTTCCTCTGGGTCTTTGATGGCAGCAGTGGTTTTCTTAACAGGTTTCAGGATACAGTTACCAGTCTACACATGAATTCAGTTTATGCCTCTGTCCCAAGTGAGTGAACTGCCCATATCATCTTAAAATTGTTTTTTTGGTTGAGAAAATTGTGTTTATGATTCATTTGAGGCTCTGAAGTATGCATACACCTTGGGATGCTTAAATCTAGCTAACGAACAAATGGATCAGTTCATGTGGCGCTCATGCTGAGAGAACAGGTAATAGCAATCTTGACAATTTCAAGACTGAAATACATCATCCAGAATGGCGGTTGTTACTCTGTGTGATAGCTCACTTACGCATATCCCTCTAATGTAACTGTAATTACATATCTGTTGACCAATGTGTTGCCTTTCTTCACCCCAGCACCCAAGCTAGCCATTCTACTCTCTAGTTATATGAACTCCCCACTTTACATCACACATTATGTGAGACCATGTGTTGTTTGTCCCTCTGTGCTAGACACTTTTGAATGTTGTACTGGTCGACAGGGTTTTTTTGAAGGACATTGCACTCTACATGGGCTTTGTTTTTTCTTTCATTTATCCCCTTACAAGAATTTAGGCTGATTCTATAACTTGACTCTTGTGAACACTGCTACAATACACATGGGGATTCAGACAGATCTTTTGACATATTAATCTTAAAATGTCCCTTTAGGAACCTTTGCCTCTAAGCACCTGGAGATAGCTGCCATTGCTTGCAAGTGGGACTCCTGTAGAGAGAGACACTATGAATTCATTAGACACTGCAGCACACTTCACTGCATGAGGTTTTCTCTCCAGAACTGTGGTAGCATTCTTATCTTAGCTGTAGAGACAAAGAAATGGGGATGGAAAAAGCCAGAGGGATTCTGTATCTCTGAGCAGCTTGGAGACATGCAAATGAAGGGCTGTTGCATCTCCATCTTTGTCTTTCCATTTGCCACCTTGTTATATGTTTTCTTCTTTAGTTTGAGACTATTTCTCAGCACCAACAAAAAATAATGAAAACCTAAAAAAAAAAAAAAAAATCAACCAACCAACCAACCAAACTAAAACCAAACCAAACCAAACCAAACCAAACCAAACCAAACCAAACCAAACCAAACCAAACCAAACCAAACCAAACCCTGAGAGGGTGAGGCATAGAGGTTTACAAAACTTGTACTTGGTGTAAGTCAAATATGAGTTCACACACATTGGGTATTAGAAGTGGCTCCATGTTGCCTCTAGACACAAAGAAGAAAATCAGTTCAAATCCCATCCTCCCTCCCACATATAAAGAAATGTTCCAGTTTCTATATATCCACATTAATTTAAACTAACACATGAATGTCAAACTTATACTCATTAATTTTAACTTGATAAGAGTTTTTCTATCCTGTGTAGTACCTTGTTTGAATGCTATAATCTGTTCAGTCTGGCTATATTCAAACTGACTATTTAACCTTGGCTAATTTTTGACTACTTCCTTACAAAACTCCTCCACACACACACTGTAGTGGCACAGCATTTCAACAGGGTAATCAATATGCTAGGGATATATCATCTATTTCCATTGGTTCTGTGACTATTATTTTACCTTTTTTATTTCCTTCTCTTAGAAGATGGAGACTGATGTTTCAAAGTGAGAATCAGAAATGGAGAAAAGTTTGAATTCATACTGGAAACAAATATACATGAATTTCCATGTACTGTATCCTAGAGAACAATGCAAATGTCCTGAATTTTAAAATGATATATGAGTTGTGATCAACACAGTAAAAAAATACCAGATTTATTAGGAAATCTCAGGTATTTTTTCAATTCTATTTAACCTTGGGAAATTATTTAAGCATTCTGGGACAGGTTTTCTGCGTTTATTCATAGATGACCTCACACAATATTCAAAAGGACAATGGTGTATAATTTTGTACTTATGAGGAATGAAGGCATTCAATAATTCAAGCATAGCTACATGACATATATTTGGGAAAGCTGGACTTTGAACTATGGATACTCAGTATTGGTGCTCAGTTAAATGCTTAAGGACAATCAAAAGATTAGAAGGAAGTGGATGGCCTCAAAGGTTAGATTATCAATGGATTTGAAGCCTGGGCATCAGATAGAAAGCAAGGGGGTAGGGCAGAAGTGTTAATTGGTCAGCATGGCTGTGGAACTCAAGAACAAAGCCAGACCCAGGTCCAAGAGCTCTATCCTCACCATACTGCACTGTTTGAACCTTGGGCCCTGCTTGATTTTGGCCAGGATATCATTCTTCCCATCTGTGCCTATGTGTTTGTCTATTACCCAAAGGCTCACATCTTGGGATATTAAGAAGTACTTTTAAGAGCCGTAAACGAGTAGGGGATTCTTAGGTTAACCAGAGCTACTACAATCACAAGGGGTTGTGGTACCCTAGTAACACTCTGGCATTTTGTTAGGATATATATGTTACCTCACTCACATATGTACTCCCATCTTGATCTAAGAGAGTAAGGATGGTCCTCATAGGAGCTGGTCCAAGGTTAATACCGTACTTCAAACCTCCAGAAATCTTAGCAGAAACCAAACCCCTTTCTTTATAGATACCTTGCCTTAGTTATTTAATTATGATAATGAGAAATAGAAAAAGAAACTGATTATATTATGATCTCAGAGAAATCATAAAGGGTTACATCATTAGATTGCTTTAAATAAATTGTTTAAATAGAATTTAAACATTTTTGTTACCTTTTATTATTTATTTATGAACGCTGTAGAGAGCACATGCATGACACAGAGCGCATGTAGAAACAACAGGGCACTTTGCAGGAGTCAGTTCTCTTTGTAACCCTGTGGGTCCTGGGATCTAATTCTGATCATTAGGCTTGGGTGCAAGTGCTTTAATGTGTGAGTCATCTCACTAGCTCATAATTTCCTAATGTATGCCTCCTTTTCGGAAGACTAGAAGTCACAAGGAGTCATCATTTAGATTATACCATGTCTGAAGTCCTTTGGGGGAGATTCTGTGCCTTTCTTTTAGCTTCTGAGAGTCCTAAAAATTTTGTGTCTTTCTTGGTTTTTAGGTACAATACGCTAAACACTGTATTTGTTTCTCTCTCTCTCTCTCTCTCTCTCTCTCTCTCTCTCTCTCTCATGCGCACGTGTTATATTTATAGACACTGGACTTACACCTTCAATATTATTGAACCTACAACTATGGGCCTTTTATGGTTAGGGCTTAGTACAATGTCATACAATAAGCCCTTCTGCCATTCTGTCGCTTACAATTACTGCTAGGTACAATGTGCCCTGGTGCTAATATCCCCCATCTTTATGAGGCAGATGGGGACATATAAATTTGGAGAGTAAGGAGATCTCCCATTTTGTCCCACTGGAAAATTTTAGGTTGTCATGTGTACTTAGAACTTGGCGTGGTTTTGTTTAACCACAGAGCCTTGGCTCTTCCATTTGACCTCTATGCTCTAGAAAGGTCAAATCCTATGGCGTGCCCTCTGGATTGTCTTCAAGCCATCTTTGGTGAATCTAGAGATTCAGATTGGAGGCACAAAACCCAGGTGACAGACAGGTCAAGGATCACAGACATATAAATTTCTCCTCTGACTTTTCAGTAATATGACTTGTAATTAGCTTTTCATGAATACTACTACCTTTAACTTTTTAACTGTTCAAAAATTATACAAGCAAAATATCCATTAAGATAAATGTATATAAACATTGGTGTAAATAGCTTTAATAAAGGTGCTTTAGGGAAATTAGAGTTGAATTTTTCTTGTCTTTTCTTTCCTCCTCTCCCTCCCTCATTCTTTCCTTCTCTGTTCTGCATATGTGTGCTTTGTGTGGATGTGTGTTTGTGTAACCAACAGAGGTGATAAAGAACATCAATACGTCCACTGTGTGTCAATGTCTAGTTACATAGTGAGACCACTTGCTCAGACTTTGGTCACTTCCCTGTTTTCATTAGAGCAATTGTATAAGGTCAGCAGTAGGAAAACAGATTTGACCTGATGATATTCTTGCTCTACTGCATGCATTCATTACTTCCTGTTGCCTCTTTTCTTCAATAGGCCACTGGAACCAGGACCCTGAGTTCCAGTCCTAAGTCAAGCACTTTCTCCAAGTCCTGATTTTCAGGTTTTTGTTTAATTTTTTCTGTGTCTGATTTTTCATCTCATTCATTGATGGGTTTTCATAAGACTAGGAGTCTGGATTTGGCTAGACTATCAGTTGACCAACAGATCCTATGTCCCTGAGTCCCTACAGGGCCTGCTTCTCTTCTGCCATGTGCAGGACTTAGTGCCTTACAAGAGTGATATCTTTCTGTTTTTGCATTCCCAACCCTCCCATCCCAGCACAGATCAACCATCTTCATGGCCAGAGCTGTGTTTTGTTCATTCCTTAAGGAGGTCCATGTAAGGGTCAGAAATAACTGTAGTAGGAGAGACACTGACATCATGGTCCTTCATGACATCCTTTTCCTTTTATCCATTTGATGTCATTCACCAGAATGGAAGCACAAGGATGAGACCAGAAGCCTCTCATTTGAACTCTGAGGCTTGAGCTGTTAGTAGTCAAACTGAGGTTCTCAAACTTGAGTGAGTGTCTGAGCTGGAGGGCTGATGTCAACACAGGGCACTTGCACTTCTCACAGGATCTCAGAGTCTGAGAAGCTGCCTTTCTGAGTTCAGTACATGCTAAGATTGCTGGTGCCAGGCCCAGCCTTTAGGGGGAGACATCTCCAGGAGACACCACCCTTATCATAGATACAACGTGATAAGCAGGGACTTGATGCCCATGCTCCTCCTTGATGGGGTTTTGCAGCAGGAATAGATTAGTGATGCCTGGGAACAGAAAACCAAGCATACTTGTCATTGGTGTCTACAGGACATTAGTTCTTCATCCTCACGGATTCCAGAATTTACGGGTGTCAAATCTCTTTTTAATAAATACTTTTGAGAACCCAGAGGAAGCAGGCCTCCCAGGAAGTCTAACCTGGGCAGTATTTCAGGTAAGGAGACAGCAATACCCGCCCCAAACAGGGAGTAACTGGGACCCACTAGGACCCAGGAAGTCACTCCTGATCTGGAGCACTGGTTCCTTCCTGTCTGCACCTGAGCACTGAGCAGATCTTGGGCCCCAGCTCTAACCCCAGTAGTAACACCCACCAAACACAATTTTGATACAACCAAGATAATAGGAAAGACAGGCTTCAGTCAGAGACAGCACAGGTAGCACTAAGGAGATCCAGATGACAAAAGGCAAACGCAAGAACATAAGCATCAGCAACCCAGGGTACTTGGCATCATTAAAACCTAGTTCTGAATTCCCCATATCATTAGGAAGGCAAGATTGAGATTTAAAATCACTTCTAATGATGATTATAGAGGAGTTTAAGAAGGACATAAATAACACTCTCAAAGAATTTGAGGAGAACACAAATAAACAGGTAGAAGCCCTTAAAGAGGAAACACAAAAATCCCTTAAAGAATTACAAGAGAACACATCCAAAGAGGTGAAGGTTGAACAAAACCATCCAGGAAATAAAAATGAAAGTTGAAACAATAAAGAAATCACAAAGGGAGACTGCCCTCAAGATAGAAAACCTAGGAAAGAAATCAGGAGTCATAGACGCAAGCATCACCAACAGAATACAAGAGACAGAAGAGAGAATCTCAGGTGCAGAAGATACCATAGAAAATATTGACACAACTGTCAAAGAAAACACAAAATGCAAAAAGCTCTTAACACAAAACATCCAGGAAATCCAGGACACAATGAGAAGACTAAGCTTAAGGATAATAGGTATAGATGAGAGTGAAGATTCCCAACTTAAAGGGCTAATAAATATCTTCAACAAAATTATAGAAGAAAACTTTCCTAATCTAAAGAATGAGATGCCCATAAACATACAGGAAGCCTATAGAACGCCAAATAGACTAGATCAGAAAAGTAGTACCTCCCATCACATAATAATCAAAACACCAAATGCACAAAACGAAGAAAGAATATTAAATGCAGTAAGAGAAAAAGGCCAAGTAACATATAAAGGCAGACCCATCAGAATTACACCAGACTTCTCACCAGATACTATAAAAGCTAGAAGATACTGGATAGAAATCATACAGACTGTAAGAGAACACAAATGCCAGCCCAGGCTACTATACCCAGCAAAACTCTCAATTACCATAGATGGAGAAACCAAGATATTCCACGACAAAACCAAATTTACATAATATTGTTCCACAAACCCAGCATTACAAAGGATGATAGCAGGAAAGTTCCAATACAAGGAGGGAAATTATACCCCACAAAGAGCAAGAAAGTAATCCTCTTTTAACAAATCCAAAAGAAGATAGCCACACAAAGATAATTCCACCTCTAATAACAAAAATAACAGGAAGCAACAACCACTGTTCCTTAATATCTCTTAACATCAATGGACTCAATTCCCCAATTAAAAGACATAGGCTAATGGACTGGATACATAAACAGGACCAAGCATTTTGCTGTATACAGGAAACCCACCTCAGTGACAAAGACAGACTCTACCTTAGAGTAAAAGGCTGGAAAACAATTTTTCAAGCAAATGGTCCTAAGGAACAAGCTGGAGTAGCCATTCTAAAATCTCCAGCCCAAGAACACAAAGGGAGGGACTCATTGCTCCACCTGTATAGGTAGTTGAGGGTGGCCTTGCCAGGCATCAGTGGAAGTGGAGGGACTTGGTGCCTGAAAGTTTGGATTCCCTATTGTTGGGAAATTTTGAGAGCAGGGAGGCAGGAATGGGAGGATGGTGGGAGCACACCCTCATAGAAACTCACAGAATTATATGGATTAGACATGACAGAGGCAGGCCACCAGAAGACTGGATTCCAGAATTCAAACAAAAAATTATCTTGATACTAAAATTTGTCTTGAGAATTGTATATTGCAGAATACACAGCCTTGGTGTATCTAGTTATCAAGCAAGCTGAGCAGACCTGCTTGAACCTCTGATGTCCTGAAATTTCAGCTGGTTGCAGTGAAGGCACAGTGTCAGAGACTTATCAATTTACTCTTCCCCCTGCCTCTCTTCTAATATCTCAATGCCCATAATCAGCCTGAAGAAATTAATGAAGAATCGCGCCCCTACTCTCTGGGCTTGGGGACTGAGGTGGTTAATACTGGGCTGTCTTTCTAGGGAAAAGTAGTAGTTTTGTTGGAACAGGAAGGATTAGCTAGGATTTATTGCATAGCCATAACTATTGGTAGAAATATGTGTAATTGTTATTAAGATGAAGTTATAATTTCTTAAATGGTACAAAATTTATCTTGATTTCAAATTTAAGGTTTTCATTGGTATGAGCTTCTTATTGATATAAAAGTGAGATTAATTAATATTGTTACTCATAGGCATTATGCCTATATAACACATTTAGGAATACAAGGCTTAGACCCAGTCCTTCTTTAACTTTTCTAACTGATTTGAGATGGTTATCCTGTGAGTTAAGGGCTTACAGCAAATTCATGGCTCTGAGTTTATTGTTAGGGTGTTTTCTATATTTTCTTTAGAAATGGCTGAGAGTAGTCAACAGACAGCAGTCCAGATTGCCTTACATGGATAGTTGGTTTTCAAAATGTCAGAAGTCCACAGAATCGATGTTACAAACATTTCTGTATTAATGTTCATTTTGATTAGAGACCTGTCTGCTCCTGACAGCTTTTTGTCTTGGATTCTAAGAAGAAATTGAGCATCTTTGGAGTTACTCCAGTTGTGGTGAGACAGCCACTAGGCAAGAATTGCCTCTTTTCATCTACAAACAAATCACTGTCCAGAAAAGGACACGTTTGCAGAATAGTTGACTGATTATATCTGCCAAGACAGAGTAATCAGCCCTTAATAATTCTGCATCACTAGGTCTGTCAGATGATTCTGGGCCAGAAGGCTGAAGATTGGATGCTCCAATGTTTTGTAGTAAAGGGACTGTTCAGGTGTTCAGCGGTCTCTATAAACTTGGCTAAGTTTTAGAAGCTATGCTTTGTGATTCCCATAATTTCAGTTAACTCAGTCATTCTGGATTTCTGACAAGGTTTAAGACTTATAGTCTCATAGCCAACCCTGGCTATTTAGTTTGAGAGAAAAGATTTGAGAGGATGGTTTTCAGCTGACATTCATTCTAAAGCCAAGAAAAAAAAGCCAAGTTCAGAACTAAGTCTTTTAGTTAGGAGGAATGACAGAGGTTCTGATTAGTCAATACAATGATGGACTGGGTATAAGGTCTATCTTTACTTTACTGACACAAATTGGCATAGTTATGCTCTAATTGTACTTTAAGAGAAAAATTTTATTTTAACAGGAAGGGTGATATGTAGGAGGAGCTAAGGTGGGAGGATTAAGGAGAGGAAGAGGAAGAGTAAGGAGAGGAGGAAGAGAAGGAGAGAAGGAGCTAGGTGATGGGGGGGCATATGGAGGCAGATGTTTGCATGTCTCTGCCAGTCAAAGATAGTTGATATATCTAGGTCAGGTATTGGGTCACACTTCTGATTGTATGGGCATCTTGTTATTGAGAATTACCAAACTTATAAAGCCTTTGAGTAACATTAAAAAACGTATAAAAGCAAAAAGGAGAAGTGGGGATGGGATAGGGATTTTCTAGGGAGGGGAAATGGGGAAAGGAGATGGCATCTGAAGTGTAAATAAAATATCCAATAAAAAATTTAAAAAAAAAGACTAGTGGAGAACATTCTTACTATGAACTAACCATTGCTCTGGGTATCATGGACCCTTAAATATAGAAAATGTTTTTAGTCTTAGAGAACTTACATTTGCATGTTTATGTTTTACACATTTTCTGAAATATCAGATGGGTTCCTTTTCATGCATGCACATACCATGCATCGTTCTGACTTCTTAATCTACAGATGTCATATATAGATGACATCTATTTGATAGGCAACAACTTTCTGCAGTGCCTCCTTCAATTTCATTTCCACCAGCCCTTTCTAATTCAAACAGCCTGCAAAGTATATTTAACCCAACATTGACATGAAAAATCTACCTTACCAATGAACATCTGCCCTAGAGACTCTTGCCCCCATTTCTTCTCAACTATACAAATACCTGCAAAGGTACAGAGAATGATGTTCCTCTCTGTCCTGTCTTGTTCATGCTTTGCCATCAAGAGGCAGATAATAGATACATGAAGTGAGTGATGGAATGGATGAATAAGGAATACAGACAGTTCTTCCTTCACATGGCAAGACACCTAATCCATCTGGTAGACAAAGCATTAAGTCTAGCACGGAAGGAAGATATTACTCATGCTTTGCCTAACAGGAGAAAATCTTTACTGAGAAAGCAACAAACTCATTAAATGTTTAAGCAACAACAGAACACTTCCTATATAGAAAACCTAGACAGGGATAACAGAAAGTAAGTGGAAAAGAAAAGCCACAATTAATCTGTGGAATAGCTTGATGGAGTGTTGTTTAAAGCACATCTCCATCACGAAGCTCATCATGCCATTAACCCACACTCCAAATCATGTAATTTTCAGAAAGTTTTCTTAAGTGTGTATTTTTCAGCTGTGTCCGTAAACCCAGTGTGCAATGAAGAATTTCAAACTCAATGGCCTTTTGTAGTCTGCAATTATTCTTATTTGCATGGCCTACAGGATAGACGCGTCTAGCTATCTTGCAATGGGTTTTGGTGAACAGAAAGAAGCCTGCAGCCTGCTCTGTCTGTTGTCCCTGCTAATTTTAGTGGTCTTTAGGGTTCATTTCAATTTTTTTCTCCATTTTAAAACGGGCAAGATGACACCTACCTAGAGACTAGGTGATGAAGTGTGTGACTCCTGGGTGAGAGACATAGAGGTAAGTTCACACTTTTCCCATGAACTGATCTTCCTGGGTCTCAAGAAGACTGGTACCATAGTTCCTAGGATGGACTGGAATGAGCAAGAAGGCTTTGTTTTAAGCAGGGAGGGAGGGAGGGAGAGGATATAGAGGGGGGGTGGAGAGATTCCCCCAGTTTATCCTATCAGTGTTCTTACCTTCCCTAATGCTGTAAAGTTGGTTGCCTCTGGCCCCTCTCCCTTGCATGATGGTAAATAGGGAAAGTGTTGACTACATTTATGTAGCTACAGGCATTTTTCTTTAGTTGAGAATGCTCTTTGGCATGACATCTCTAAATGCTGCCTTTCCCTTGTCAGTGTTTTTTTTTTTTGGGGGGGGGGACCTTCTACAATAGTGTCTTGTTTCTTTTCTTTTTTTTCCCTCTGCAGTCTTTGCTAAGCATGTCGGTGTATAACCTTGTGGATGCTTTATAATCCACGTTGTTCCTTATTCCAGTGAGATGCTCTTGTCCTTTCAGGTGTCAAACTTCCCTGGAGAACTCTTCTTGAAGAGCTTGTTTTGGACAGGGCTAATCCAGCACTAATCCAGCTGCCCCTTCCCTGCTGGGAACAGCTAACACAGCTAACACAGCTGCTACTGACAGCTAGCCTGTGCCCTCCTGGTAGGTACCCTCACCAATTCTGTGCTCTCCTGCTCCTTAAGGATCATGTCAATTTATCAGAAATTACTCATTGCATGTTGTAGTGCCCCACGTCAGAAGGATGATTCAGGATCTTTACAGCTGTGCTAACCTCCATGGGGCAGGGAAGAGAAATGCCTCTACCCAGACTTCTAGATGGATGACATTTCTGTTTTTTGGGAAAAAAAATCTCTTCAATTGATTTGTCTAATGACTTTTTTGGGCTTCTTTTATAAACAGATTGGTGGTGAGTTTTGAACAAAATATCAGGGTCTCGATTTACCTTCTTTTAGCACAGATATGCACAGTCTAGTTTCCATCTATGGGATATAAGAGTATACTATCCCCTTTGTCCCGGCTTTGAGATCTCAGTGAGAACTGAGGAGACAAACATTCTGCTTCCTAATCCACAGAGCATAGAAGATTACCGAACACATGCTCTTGTAGAAGTAAGAAGCATGGGATGACCAAAGTAAATGGTATTTGTGCTGGGAAAAGAGGATGTGGTAGGGGAAGGCAGATGGACCAGATGGCAAACGTTTATTTAGACCCTGTTTTCCATGATACCTGATGTAATTACTCTTTCTTGCCCTTAACTTCCAGGGGTTTCCTTCTGAGATGAAAATGGGGTGTTAAGGCTATAAATAAGGAAGAAGGGGGTCATATTAGATTAGGCTGAGCCCTAAGCCCAACAGCTCACATTTCTGCAAGATAAGGAGTCATCACGGAATGCAGTGGACATCCCTGTGCTCAGGTAGTATCAGAAAGAGGAAGGATGCTGCTGTCAGGAAATAAGTATAAAAGATGTCCATCCCTGTCAAAGCTGGAAGAGTCAAGAAGGTCTCCTCTCCTTTGGCCTCTGAAAGGGCTGCAGGGGCCTTAATTTTTTTTTTGGTGGGGGGAGTTGGCAAGAAAATAACTTCCTATTGTTTTATGTTGTTGGTTCTGAGTTTTGTCTTGGTAGCCATAGGAAACAGGCAGAGTATACCTACTTCTCAATATCTGGTTTGCACTCAAGAAAAACACATATCTATCCCTCAGAGGGCAGTGACTTGAGTCCTATTTTGCATTTGTTTTCCCCCAACACACCATGTTGACATGGAGAGATATATTAACTGTTTGCTGCAATAAGAACATTGCTCCATATTTGATAATTAGCTTCATTTTGAAATCACTTCACGACAAATTGGAAATTTATAACAAACACACAAGTGTGAATGGAAAAAAAATGATTCATTACATGCTATTTACCTCCCACGATTGTTCCTCCCTCCTGATAGAGCCCCTTTCCTATTAACTGCCAGTTTCCATTCAATTATTTGGGTCAATTCATATTCTTTAGAAACCATTTGCATCTTTATTCAGCCCATTTAGGCTTCATCTAAGGAGGTGAACTGATTATAGACGCACAAACAAACAAACAGTAATATAAAAACAATTTTGAAACTGCAAGTAAATAGAAAATTATTAAAAATAACTTGGATAATGGATTTAGGAGAGTGTAATTTCATTTTAATTTTCTGGCAGAGGGATGAGTGCTCAGTTATCAGAAGACAGGAAAAGAGTGATAACATGCATCTTCACTAACAAATGCTGGTAATATGGTAACTTGTGAATGATTTTGTAGGGGGTTGGTTATGCGAGAACTTTGTTTTGCTGTGGTTTTATCTTGACCACTTATTTAAAGTGCTTTGGATCTTGAAGGGGAGGGAGACGACTCGGTAGGCGGAGCTCTTGCTGTGTAAGAATGAGGACCTGAGCTCCATCACTAGAGATCACGCATAGATATTGGGTGTGGTGACATTCATTTACAACTCCAGAGGATTCTCAGTGGATTCTTAGGACTTCCTCATTAGCCAGCGTAGCCAAATACATAAATTCTGCTAGAGAACCTGATAAAAAAAAAAACCTGACAATTTTCTGAAGAATGATGTCTGAGGTTGACCTTTGACCTTCATGTATATATGCACACATGTTCACTCATACCACATGCATAGACTCACAGGCATATATACACCCCCATATGAACATGTACACAGACACACAAACACACATGTACACACCACACACCCCAATAAAAGAGTTGTTAGTTCCTTAGGTTCAAGTAAAACTATTGAAGATGAAATACTGCATAAGATAAACTAGGAAATTGCTCTTATCCCTTAAAGTAAGTTTAATTTAAAACAAAGAAGAGGAGATTCTATTATCAAACCAATTGAAGTGGGAGAATTTTAAAAAGTGAAATGAAGATGCTTACTATGTCTTCTCCAGACATTGGCTTTGCAGGCACAATGACCGGGTTATACATAGAAACAGTTAAAGAGGAAGAAATCATACCTGGTTGTGTTAGCAACTTGAAAGTCCCAAGTTAAATGCTTTGCACAAAACCTTCTCTCTCAGAAGAATCACACAGGTCACTTCTGAATGATCTCGGATTCTACACTGTTGAAACTGATTAATGAAGGGTGACTTGTGTATGGAAATGGAAAGGTAATACACAGACCCTTCTTCCTTGTCTCTTTCCTAATAACTCACTCCCAGATGGCGAGCTACACTCCAGAGAATGGAGTTTTTCAAGTTGTGTTAATTTCTTTCCATCTTACTTCCTGCTGATCGATACTGCTTCCGAAAGCTGCTTTCTGCAATGAATACAATTTAGCTAATGAGGAAGCAGGCACCACTTCTGTTTGAATTATGGATTGTGCACGGAGAAGAGGCTTGGCCATATGTCACTTTGCTGAGAACAAGTGAAAGAAGCTCACATATTATTATCTTACTTTAGCTGGATTTCTAGCTGTGGTGACTCTTACAAATTTTGTGAGTGGAAATTTGCTGTTAGCAAAATGATCCTAGCCATAGCGGTCAGGCTATGGGGGTTGATCTCCTAAGAAGAGGGACAGACACCTCTGAGTCTTTTATCAAGCAGACTTCAACTTTGACCTGAATTGACTTGAAGAAATCCTGACTTGCTTTCTAAACTCTCAAGACTCCATTACTAAAATGACTCTAGCATCCCAGGAAGTGTCTGAGGATTACAGTTCTTCCTCTCATTCTTCTCACAGCACAACTTTAATAAGTAACATTTTAAAAAGTCGGATAGGTTTTACATAGATCCTACTATCTTTCATGTTTTCTTTTTAATATTTTTTTTAATTTTTGAAATTAAAATATTATCATTTCACTTCCTCTTCCCTTCCATTTCCCTCTACCACCTCCCATATCCTTCATGTTCTACCCATTTTCGCTCTCCCTAAAATGCATGTCATTTTCCTTTAATTGTTGTCACAATTGTGTGTGTGTGTAAAACATCTGCATACACATATAAATACAACTTGCTCAGTCTGTTTAGAATTACTTGTATGTATGAAGTTTCAGGACTATCCAATTGGTATTGAATGACAAATTAGGAGGATACCTTTCAGGGTGCAACAGTGGCACTTGTGTCTTGGTGGTAACCAAAAGTGGTATAATTGAACTCAACAGGAGAGAGATCACCACTGGTATTGGAAACCTACTCAATCCCCTGGGGCTAAAGAACCTTCTACCACTACTTTACTAGATCAAATAGTTTCTAACTGAATTCTAAATGCCTTTTGTGATTTTGACAGTTTCATTTACTGACTCTACTGAGTTCCAGTCCCCATCCCCAGACTCCCTTTTATAATGCCTGGTCACCTGTATTCAATCTAACCTGAATGAAGTTAACAATAGATTCTTTTCCTATTGCCAAAGTGTGCTGTTTTGTTTTTATGTCTACTTGACACAGACTAGGGTCATTTGGGAAGTGGTAACCTCAACTAAGAAATGTCCCTACAGTACTGGGTTGTGGACAAGCCTCTGGGACAGTTTCTTGATTAATGATTGTTGTGGGAGGGTCCATCTCACAGGGATGGTGCTACTTCTTAAAAAGTGGTTCAGTATGGCCTAGAAAAGCAGTCTGAGTAACAAGCCAGTAAGTGGCATTCCTCCATGGCCACTGCTTCAATTCCTGCCTCCAGGTCCCTGCCTTGACTTCTTTGTGATAGAAGTGACCTGAGAATTGTAAGCAGAAACAAACTCTTTCCTCCACAAGTAGCTTTTGGTCAATGCTTATCACTGCAATAGAAACTTAACTGATACAATTTGTTATCACTAATTAAAGTCTCTCTTCATCATTTTATTCTCTGACTGTACTTATTTTTGACAGAAGCCATGCAGCAAACCTCTCTTTATATATCTCATCTATATTTGTGTATCATCTGTCTTCTACTGATTCTCTTTCTATAGATAACTCAGATTAATACAAAGATATTAGTTGCCATGGTTCTCTGAGAAGAATAATGATTACCACAGAGCAGGATTTATTAACAAAAACCTGTTTCCATAAACTCCCTGCTCTAGTTTCATTTCTGTGAGTAGGTTAAAACATCCTGACAAAAAGCAACTTAAGCAGGAAAGGGTTCGTTTGGTTGACAATTCCAGGTTACAGTTTATTGATGAAGGCAATTCAAGGCAGAAATTCAAGTAGCTAGTCATATCATACTCACAGTCAAGAACAGAAAGAAATCAATTCATTAAGCCTCCCTCCTTGCTTGCTTGCTGGCTTGCTTTCTTGCTTACTGTTCAGGAGCTCCTGCCTAGGAAATATAGTGCTTACAATGGCCAAATGTTTTACATCAACTAGCAACCAAGGCCTGCCCCCACAAGCCCATAGTGTGTTCTCATCTAGATAAAGAATCTAGATTCTCATTAAGAATCTCTTCTCAGGTGATTTAAGTTGTGTTAACAAGAAGGTTAAAACTAAGTAGCATTCAAACAAAACAAAACAAAACAAAAAAACAAAAAAACAAAATAAACCCTGCCAGGCAGTAGTGGCACACGCCTTTAATCCCAGTACTTGGGAGGCAGAGGCAGGCAGATTTCTGAGTTCCAGGCCAGCCTGGTCTACAGAGTGAGTTCCAGGACAGCTAGGACTACACCGAGAAACCCTGTCTTGAAAAGACAAAACAAAACAAACGAACAAAACTAAGTAGCATTCTTTGTCTGTCTAGTCACTTAGCAAAGAGAGGTCTGCATGAATCTTTCCATCAGATGAATGAGACTCCACTTTGCCCTGACGATCACAAAACAGAGTGATAGTGCAGTGTTAACTCAATTTCTTCAAATAAAATTAATTGGAAGAGATCAACAATAGAATAAAACACTAACTTGACTGTTTAGTAGACAGGTTATTAGATGGACTCTCTTCACAGAGGAGAAACCGGCACACTGAGGTGGCTAATATGACATTGGAATAGGAAACATAGAGCTACTTTCTATGCAACTCAGGCCTTCTCAAGTGATATTAGCCTGGACATTAAGCGTGACAAAATGAAATTAAAAAATTGCTCAATTGTTCTTCTCTGTGGGTGGTGTTGTAGAGAACAAGGATTCTCAGACATTCTCAAGACTCCACAATGATACAATGCATAGAGAAAAAACTGGCAGTATTTATCAAATTGTGTGTACATGGCAGCTTTTGACCTTCTGCTCACATTTCTAGGCAAATGTCCCAAGTGTACATTGGTAGAACAGAAGCATCATTGCTGTCTTCTTAAATGTCTCCTAGGTGCTATATTCTAAAATAATTGGCAGATTTGAAACATTTAAGGGTGAGTGCAAGCAAGTAAGTTCACTGGGGGTATGCAGATGAAGAAGGTATTATGACCCTGGACTTCTGCACCCCTTCGTGATGCTGTGATGGGAGCAACTTTTTAACATCAGGTGTCATCATCTATACCATGATATTCTGCTTCAACGCAGGCTCAAAATGCAATGAGGCCAAATGACCCATTGGTTATGTCCTTTGAAATTATCAACTCAAACCATGCTTTCTAATAAGTTGATTTTTATCAGTATTTTGCACCAGGACATAAATATAACTTACAGTTAAAATCTGACAGGATTGTGCATTATGATACAACTTGAAATATGCTGGGAGGGGAGTCACCATGTGGCAGGGCTAATGGAATAATAATAAGAGTTCAGACTGTAGGCCCTTAATAGAGACTAGAGGCATTGAAAAGAAACCGGCTAACCAACCAATTCACAGATACAAATGACTGTGAAGCTCTGACTTCCACAAATAATGAAACATTGAGTTATCTCTCCCAGACCTGCATATGAGCCATCATGGCTTACTGAATGGATATTATGCAGACAAATAATGGGTACCTGTTTCATCCTAAGCTTCACTATAGCAACGAGGCCTTTTCTTTGTTCCACTAGTTTTCTGTATTTACCATCAGAAAAAGGAAGTAGCAAGGCCAAAGCAGTAACTGTTGCTGGGGTGTGTATACCTGAAGTGTATCTATGTGGTTTAAGGTGTGGATGGTGGTATCTAGGGAAAGTGCTTCTCAGATGTATATGCTAGGTCCTCTGGCTTCTGTCCAGCGTTTTTGTATGTGGCAAAAAGGCCCCTAGTATTCACATCCAATTCCCAATTCATTGTCCGTTGCTCATTTCAGCTGTTCGTTATCATTTTGCAGTGCATCAAGGCTGCTGAGCAGCAACCATCTGTCGGGGCCTGAATCATGCTTTCCCAGTGAATCGTTTGAAATTCTATCAGTCCATGTGACCACAACTAGAGATAGGACCATTGTAGAGGTAATGAAGGGCTAAATGACGTTAGTAGGGTGTGCTCCTAACAATAGTCCTGGTGTTCTTCTACAAAGAGGATGAGACTAGAGTGCCTGCCCTGTGTCCATGCGCCCAAAGAGAAGAGACCATGTAAGGACACAGGCAGCAGCAGTCAGCTTCCAACAAAGGGAAGAGGCCTTAGAATGAACCCTCTTGCCTGGCACATTGGTTTTGAGCTTCGCCAGAACTGTGAATAAATAATTTTCTGTTGTTGAACTTATCCAGTTCATACTTTTCAGTAGTTCTCAGATATGATAATTCTAGGTGACTAGTATCTTATTGCTGGTTAGCCTTTTGGCTAAGAACAAGTGTAAAAGATTGCCATGGTGTCAGTGTGAAATATCCCCATAGGTTAATACTAAGCTCCCAGCTGGTGCTATTTGCGAAAGTTGTAGACTCTTAGGAGGTGGAGTCACACCAGAGGAAATCAGTTATTGTGAAGAGGTTTTATAGCCCCTTCTTCCACTTCACTCTCTGCTTTCTGTTTGCAGATGCAATGAGACCAGTTGCCTTCTCTTCCTGCTTTTTTACCTTTCCTACCATGATGGACTGTATCCCTTTAAACTACAAGCCAAAATGACCATTTCTTCCTTTGAACCATTTCTAGGCAGGTGTTATGTCACATCAATGAGAAAAATAGCTAATATAAAGATCAGTAATCTCATAGTTATTTCTATTGCTTCCTCTAAATATCCCAAATGCTGGGTTCACATCTCTTTAGATGTTCTGTTTTCTGTTAAAATATTCTTAGTTTACTTCTAAATAATTTATCAGCAATTGGTCCACTATCTTCTGAGAAAACTCTGCTTTACCCACACCAAGAGATGCAGTTTTCCTCAAAGCACGCTCTGTATCATCTATCAGGAAAATCTTATCACCACCCTCTTTATTGGGAATTTTCTTTGAGATGGAAACAGGTATAGCTTTCTGCCTTATCTGTTCTATTTGGCAAGGCATTAAAGTTACCTGTAGTGAGTGTAGTATGTTAAAGAAAATATAAATACAAGAAATAAGGGTAGGAAGTAAAGAAATGAAACTGCTATCACATACATGTAACTGATCCGTGTAGGAAGTATTGTATTGAACTATGTGCTCCATCACAGAACCACTACTACCATCTCCTAAGCTGTTTAGCGTAGGACAAGACTCTTCAATGGAGAAGAGATTATCTGGGATCTTGCTTTTTGAGTCTGGGGGACTGGTTCCATGAGTGCAAATACTGATGGAATCTAGCAGCAGCCATGCAGGACATTCTCTTCTTGTTTTATCAGGATGCTCATGTTTGGAACTCAGTTACCAGTTTGGAGGAAGCCTAGTCCACATGGGGATATTTCATCAGATATAAGGTATCCAAGATATCCAAGCTGCTCTCAGCAGTGAGGCAGTCCTGGAGAGCTAACATCTAGCAGATGCCATGTTATTACAAGTTGGGACAAATTCTTCTTTACAAGAGACATGGGTACCACACCATCATTTTAAGCACTATATAAATTAGTGCCAAGGAAGAAAGACTTCAGATGATTCCATATCCTGAATTTCCAGCTGAGGATGTTGTAAAGCGAGATGGCTGTCTCCATTCTGCTGTCTAAATTTGCCATTTGTACAAACCATGGTTGATAAGTAACAATTAACTACCTTAATCCTCTGGGTTTGGGATACTTGTAGGTTATTGGAAATATTGAAAAGGACTTTAGGTTAAGTGCTAGAATTAATAAGAATTTGGTATGATTGCTGGATACAAAATTAATATATGAACTGATTATACTTTTTAGAGATTTATTTTTATTTCATGTGTATGACTGTTTTCTCTGAACATGTATGTATACACCATGTGTATGCTTGCTACCTCGGAGGCCAGAAGAGGACGTTGAATCTTACAATCTTACAGAGCATCTTTAACTTGAGCTACAGATAGTTGTAAGCTATCATGTATGTGTTGGGAATTGAATTCTGGTCTTTTGGAAGAGCAATTGGTACCCTTAGCTATTGTGCCATCTCTCTATATCTTGAATTATATTCTCGTGTATTTAACATATAGACAGGTGAAATTTCAAACTTCATACTTGCCTTAAAGTATGTACAACAGAATCACCTAAGTCCTTCCAAGAGACAATTTCAAAACTCTGCACAAAAATGTACAGAAGACCAAAAACTAAACAAGGAGATAAGTATTATGCTCACGAATTCAGAGTCAATATTGCATAAATATCAATTTTCTCAAAATTGATTTAGTATTTCATGCCAACCAAGTTTATAATTACTGTGAGCTGTGATAAGCTGCTACTTTTATAAGAAATTTTAAAGGCCAAGGCTAGAGATGGCCCTTTAGACAAAGCTTTCCAGTTTGTGAAAAACAGCAAGTTATTGAGGAAAAAAACTGGAACTTCTGGCAGTGGAGCAGAAAAGTGGCAATTTCTGGCCCCCATCTGCTTGTCACATGCATATAAGAGTTCTAGCTTGGCAGGTGAAGTGTTGTAGACCCATGGTGAATTGATAGGATTTCTGTGAATACCATGAAGAAAACTCAGTTCTCACAATGAACAATAACAATTAAAATTCCCACAGAGTGGCCAATTCCAAATGAATTAAGACTCATATAGGAAAAGTAAGACAGACACATAAACAAACAGTTCAAATACATTATAGAAAAGTTTACATGGGTGTTTATCCTTAACTATAGTCTGAAAAGCTCTGCCTCCAACTAAGATTGACTTATTGAAATTATAGATTTGTATTTATCAGTGATTACATATGGATTTGTATTATAGATTTGTATTCGTTCAATGATTACATATGGAGTGATGTCATCCTATGACATGCTTTACTGTCAATTGGTGGGGCCACTGGAGAGGTCAGGGACATATCAACACAAGTATGGCCATGAGATCCTGTTGTTGTAGCCAACAATGCTCATAGTACTAAAATAAGAAATAACTCAAATTCTCATAAATAGCAGAACAGCAGATTGGCATATTCATTAGATCTAAAGAGGCAATAATGAAAATGACCCATGGCCCAAGCATCAGTAGCAAAAATTCTCAGGTGGAGAACAAAAAGCAAGCCACAACAAATCCAGGGAGTATTGTTCAAAACCACAGAGACCTAAGGATGTTCACTGAGGCAGCCACACATGGTGATGCACTGACAGCCAGGACATAATCTCAAAGCTTTGTGTGATAAGAACAGCTTTGTCAGGGGCATCTCTGCTTGTACACTGAAGGCCTGGAATCAGCCATAGGCTTAAAGCCAGCCTGCTAGCACAAAGTCTTGCATCTCTGTGTAAAAACCTTGAAACAGATGGCTAGAAGCTATTGTAAACAAGCAGCTTTGGTGGACAGTTGCCAGGCTTTAGCCATAGACCTTGTAGATAACTAACCTCAATGGATTATTATTATTATTATTATTATTATTATTATTATTATTATTATTCCTAACTTAGATAGGGACAAGTGAATCATAGGTGGAGTCGAAGTGACCTGTGCCCTGAAGCTTCACCCAGCTGACACTCTGTTCTGGAAGATATCTATATTCCCTCTAAAAACACTTATGCTCCTGCGTCATTCCCTTCTCCCACATCCTGCCTTTTTGTGTATATAACCCCTGTGTGAAAAAGTAAAATTTGCAATTTGATCAGCCTATAGACAGATCGCCATTCTTTGCGTCGGCCTGTTTTTCCCTCACTTTCTCTTTCAGGTGATCTCCCTGGACCCCTGTTTAATGCCCTGCTGGCCAGGACACAGCTTAAAGACTACTCCCTGATAAGAACTCCCTGTGTTCCTCATTTAAAACTTTTGTACTGTCTCTCTGCACAGTCCATGCTGTTTGAATAGAAAATGTAAAAGGTAAATGGTAATAGACATAGTGATTACGATAATGCTTAAGAATAGTGCCCGTTGTTTCATATGCAGAATTTCTGACTCAAACTTAGAAATTTGTCCTGAAGAGCTCCCGTTAATCCATGGAGGATTGTTTTGAGACCTCAGTGGAGGCCTGGATGCTAAGTCATGCTAAGTGCAATATATGTTGTTTTATTCTGAACATACATGCAATCAAGTCCATATTGATAATGAACATATACTGTGGTTTTGATTTTTGCATGGGACATTAAGTATATATTTTCCCCTCTTTTCACAGATTTCTTCTTAGTATAAATCATAGTCACTCACCATGTAATTGCTATTCTTTCTTCCTCATTAAGAGCTTGCAGATTTTCACTTTGTATTGTACCATCTCTTTGGTATATCTGAACTACCAACATCACTACTCTTGCAGGCTATTTTTTTTTTTTTATAGTGAGTAACGGAGACTTGATCACAAGTCTCTGACACTATGACAGTTGGTCTGATGACTGACACCCCCTGGGTGATTCATAAAGGGCAAAGGGTATAGTGTGGACACACTGGCAGATGATTCTTGCTACCAAGTAAGAAGGGGCAGTGCGAGATTTCACCAGGATACTTAGAACGATGCACAGATTCAAAGTTATGAACTGTTTATTTCTGGATTTTTCCACTCAACATGCTGAGGCTTCAGGTGAATTGGAGGAGTTGAAATTGTGGAAAGCAAATTCATGATGAGGGATGTGGATAAGTGGACTTTATTAAATAAACTAATGGTCTTTGTTTGAACTTGGCTTGAAAATAGAATACTGCTCCTGTTATCCCCGATACATGCACAGGCCTACCTGCTTTCTCCCTGCTCCCCTTATGCAAGGCTTATTGTCTGGCACTGGGGATGAGATGATGAAGATGACTCAGGGTCTTGATATGAGCAAGTCTGCATGTGGCAAGAAGATGTGCTTACAGAGGATGAAGGGGAAAGGTTCAAATTACTTAAGAGTCCTCTTAGAGAGCTTTAGGCTCTCAGACTAAAGCATGCCTCATGTTACCCTGGAGAAGCAGTCATGAGAAGTGGCTGCACAGGTGGAGTTTGTGATCCAGCGGATGGGAGGATGGGCCCAAGAATCAGAATTCTTCCAGATGATGTCCATCTTACTGATCTAGGGGAGTCTGATTTGATAACTACCAGCTAGGAGCATTGTTTCTAATGTTAAGAATCTTGACTTCAGTCAGTTTCCTCTCCTCAGATCATTTACTGTTTAAAAAAATTGAAATAAAATAGGAAAACATTAAAAGACCTGCTCAAATTAGAGATGTAAAACATGGTATTTTCTAATTCTTTGTATGAATAGAAACTCTCTCTCTCTCTTTCTCTCTCTCTCTCTCTCTCTCTCTCTCTCTCTCTCTCTCTCTTTCTCTCTTTCTCTCTCTCTCCTCCCTCTCTCTCTTTCTCTCTCTCCCCCCTCTCTCTCATGCCAGATGTTATATTTTCCTGAGGAAAGAAGGAAAGACTTAAGACTTAACTATCCTTAAGGTATGGCTTGGAAGATGGCAGAGGCTTCATCTAAGCCTTTTGATTAAGAAGCATGTTAAAGCTGGAACTCTTCACAGGGGAGGGAAGGAAATACTCCAGTTGAGCCACGGACTGTTGCTAAAGCAAGAGGCTGGAGGCCCTGAAGGCTTGGAGACAGAAAACTACCTTCTTGAACTTCAAGGTCCTCAGAAGAATTCCTACTCCTGTTTACCGGTTTGTTGGTTTTCTGAAGTGACTGTTTTATTCCTCCTCTAAACACAAAGTGAATCAGAAGTGGTCGAGCAGGCTGAGGGATGCAACTGGGTGACACTGTAGAGGGCTCAAACCTGATTCATGGTTCTTTCATTTCTTTGTGAGCCCTGAAAGGCTGCTGTTTCTCTGGATGTTACACTTGTATTCCAGGAAGTAAGAAATAAAGAAAATAATACACGAAAGGACATATTGGTTGAGGTTCTTGTTCTGTTAGAAGAGTTTAAGCTTTTCTGGAAGGTCCTAGAACTCTTCTGCTTTGATCAACAGGTCCCCATAATCCAATGAATACAATATACACTTTTAAAAATTACATTGTATGGCTTGAAGTATCTCATTTAATCAATTAAATATTTTAAAATCAAGTAATAAGATACCTCCAAATTAGATTGAAAGTTGGTTTTGCTGGAATACTATCACATGAGCACCTTGAAGGATAGAGAAAAGAATTGGACTACTCTGCTACCTCACCAGCCATACTGAGAAGAGACCATCTTGGTATAAATCTTCTGAGGTGTCAGATTGAGCTAATGCTTTTATATGCACAATGACTCTCCTTAGATGTTCTCCTGGTCAGTTTAATTCTTGCTGCATACATTCATACCCAGGAGCTGGGCAGACCACCATTTGCCTCCCTCTGATTTGCTTTGCATTGCTGTAGTTAGAGTGCCAGCCCTTGAAGTCAGGCTGTGTGTTTGAGTCCAGCTCTCTCAGGAGCTGTGGCTTTGAGCATGTTTCTTGTTCTGGTTTCATCTGAATTTCTTCATCTCTGAAGAAAGAACTGAAAGTGGTGCTTGCCTTATCAGAATGTTGTGGGAATTAACACAGGAGCTTACAGAGGTACAGCAGAGCAGAGCCAGCTCATGGTAGTGCCTGATAAATGCTAGCAATTATTCTTCAAAGTTCAGACATTTACATGGCACTAGCCCCTATCTACATGATTGTTTGAAATGTCTTTTAGTGCCTTCTCACCTGTCAAAGTGACTCTCTGTCTATGCTTTGAAGTTCTTGTTTCTGCAATCCTGCAGATGTCCTGGATGTGAGGTGTGCATTTCCCAGTCTCTCTCTGTGTCTCCTCTGTCTCATTTTTCTGTCCATTTCGTTCTCTCCTTCCTCATCTCTCTCTGCTCCCTCCTCTCCATTTTCCTTCTTCCCCTTGATCCCCTCCCTTTCTTCTGTCATTTTCCTCTTCCTCCCTACAGTTTCCCTTTCTTTCCCTCTCATTATTTCCCCCTTTTCTTCATGTCCATTATGTTTCCCCTCTTTCTGTCTCCCACCTTTCTCTTCCCTCCTCTTCCCTCTCGCCCACCATGACCTCTGTCCCACCCACTGACTTTCAGGCACTTCTGGTCTACACAATATATGCTTGTTGCTCTCTGATTTTAGAAAAGGCTCTCCCACAGCCCCTGAATTTCTTCTACTTGGAGCTCAAAGCCCTCAGCAGATTTCCAATCTGCAACTATATGTTTCTGAAGAGAGGATGCTTCCAGGAGCCCCCAGAGCTCAGGGAATTCACTTCCTAGCCTATAAAATGTTCAGAGCTTAAAATAGCCTTCTGCTTCTGTCCTCTTCCAGGAGGGCACAGCTGGTTAAGCTTTCCTACTTCTCTTTGGGAAGGCGAGTTCCTTCTTGTCCACTCCTGAGTACCCTGCCATGCCACACCCTCTGGCCAACTTTTCTCCTCTTTTCTCACAGCCTTCCACACACACTTTATTAGCACATTTTGTTAACACTTTCCTCCAAGTAATCTCTTCTGAGGACTCGTAGATAGCTGAATCTGCTGAGTTCCAGGCCTACAAAAGGCAGACCCAGGTTAAGAGCTTGTACTTCCTTGAATATTCAGCAAGGACCCATGTCTGACCCAGCTGCCTGTTTCTGGTTACTCTCCTGACAAGTCTGTCTTTTAGACATTTCATACTGGATGTGCTGGCTCATTCGTCTTTTGTTCCATGGATTCCTCAGACCTCTTTCCTCAGGCTCAACAGAGACCTCATTTCTATACCTGCACCCTTGAAGCACACATGGTAATTCTTAATCAAAGGAAAGTTTTGAATTGACCGTTCCTGTTTCACCATGAGGTGATGTTAGCGTGTGAATCACTGAACACCCTCTGTCCTGCAGGCGCCCGCCCTAGGTTTATGGGTTTAATTACTTGGAAAAAGTCATCATCGCCTTTCAGATGAACATGGTAACTGCTCCCGGGGTTGATTGTGGTGTGACCTTTGATATTAAAGTGTCATTGTAACAATTCAAGCAAATGTTTGGCTAGTGGCCGGCTACTCTAGTAGTAGAATATCATACTGTATAAATAAAATAGCAAGAAGAGATGATTTGGAATGTTCTCTGAAGAAAGAAATGGAGAATATTGGTTCTGATGGATAATGGGAAGATCCAGTCTATCATTTCACAGCGCATAAATGCCATAAAGAAACGAGAAACATTGGTGCTTATGGATAATCCAAATATCCTGAATCTGTCACCTCACCATGTATTATGTAAGCCACAATCCCATACTACTGGATAGATATGGGTAATTATCACCTATGCATCACTTCTCCAAAGCACATCTTTATGTAATAAAAGAACATCGCTGGTGTGCTCAGGTCACTTGCTGTAAAAATCTGGGGGGAGCATTTGAAAGCAATTATATGCAATTTAACAATGAACTCGTCAACTATCCAGGAGGTCAGCCAATGTACACATCGTTATCCCTTCCATGTTCAGGAGAGATCATTTATTTATAAGACAGAAGATAATTATGAGACTGGCGCTGGGGCCAGTGAGCTTCACGGTCTCCTTAACCATGCGAATTGTTCTTGAAACCAACAGTGAGAAAGTATGTCACAAAACTTTCCTATTGTTTCTTTTTTAAACTAAAATGTTTGTATAAAATGAAGTAATGTGGTTAAAGAATTAAAGCAATGAAAGCAATTTAAGTATTCCATAGTATCCCTTCACATATTTAGGAGGTCTGGTTTTGTGTTTGTGTGTGTGTGTGTGTGTGTGTGTGTGTGTGTGTGTGTGTGTGTGAGCAAGTGTATGTAGTGTGAAAGGGTGTGTGTGCATGTGTGTGTATCTGTGTATGTATTGCAAGGGTGTTGTGTGTGTATGTGAATATGTGTGTGTGCACATGTGTGAGCGAGTATGTATGTGTATGTAGTGTGATTGTGTGCATGTATGTGCATGTGTGTGAGCAAGTGTGTGTATGTGTGTGTAGTGTGTGCGTGTACAAGTGTGTGTGTATGTGTGTGCACAAGTGTGTGTTTATGTATGTGTGTATGCGTGTGTGAGTGTGTGGACGTTTGTGTATTCTGAGTGTGTGAGTGTGTGTGTTCACAAGTATGTGTGTCTGTGTTTCTTTTACTCTCTACTTCACGTATCAATGCAGGTGCTTCACTAATCCCTGAGCCCTTGCTGCTGCTGGACTGGCTGCTCTGTGCACCCTGTTTCTGCCTACCTCCTACCCCATTGCTGGGCTGTCGAGCCTACCCCACGTTTGAATGTGTGCTAAGGATCTGAGATGCAGCCCCCATGCACACCCCGTAAACGCTTAACCTACTTAGCCTCTCTCCAGCCCAGTGCATGTGTTATGAGTTTGATATCTGAGTAAACATGCAGCCTATTTGTTTGAAAATCCTCACTTCTTAGCGCTGTTTCCCATACAAACCTTACCCTGCTGCCAATAGAAAATGAGCTACTCAAGGTCAAACTTATCCTTGTATACCTAAAAATAAACCTGTGCTGACATTTAGCCAGTACTCAGTATTTTTAAAAGTAGATGAAATTCATTATAGCATAGATTCAATTGCTTGAAATCTACAGCTTTTTTTTCCCTAAATATTCTAGTTATCTGCCTTGTAATTTCAAAGAGGGTACAGGAAAAAAGATGAAGACCATCTTCGGCATAGTAGAAGACAAATGCACATAGTCACTATTTAAGGTAGTCAGTAGTTAACTTATATTAAGAAAATACATTTGTCACACTCAGTTTTATATGGATAACATTATTTTAAACCAAGCAAATAAAGCAAATTTCTTCACTGTGAACATCACTTTTAGAAAACCAAATCCCTAACTTCCTTACTAAATATGCCTTACTCTCATAAACTCTTTTGGTGTGTTTTGGTAGCTCTGAAATGGCTTTTGCAAATTCAATGTGATTTTGCTCTATTCTAAGATTTATTCCTCTGTAAATAGAGGAGCAAAAATAATTTCTGGTATGAGATGCTAAAAAAATTGCCATTTATGTAATCACTTAGCAAATACCTGAGCAAATAAATAGC